>CM070631.1:29318017-30058017 GCA_036346255.1 Ampelocalamus luodianensis | reverse complement strand
TATATATATATCATCATATATAGTCGAGCAATCTTATCCATATTAACTTAGAGCAAGAATCTCTTGGACCAAGACAAGAAAAGCAATAGGCAAGGTGAACTGTACATTCCACACAAAGGAGATTCAGAAGCCAAATGCATCTGTTTGGCTTGAGATTTAAGCCGCTGACTGAAATCGAAGAAGTTCATAGTCCAATGAATCTTGAAATCTCAACCGTCAACTTTCAGTTTCAGGTGCATGCTATTCAATAAACTACACAAACCCCTTTGGCCTTTGACCTCGGGGGTTTTGTCATACATGCTGCTATTCAGGATGTATCTCCTCTAAAGCCACCCTTCTAAACTAGTTCAAGACATTTCTTTTTTGCAAGATGCAATAAGTTGAGGCAAGTATTTAGTGAAAACAAATGCTTCCCTGTGTTTTTTCTTTCTTTCTTTCTTGTTTTTGTTCACTTTTGTGTTCTGCAGTAATGTTCCTTACCAGAGAACTTGTTTCAGAGAATCATCTATGGTGAAACTGAAGAGAATAGAATAAAGCCACTCAGAAAGAAGTTTTTCTTTAAGTGATTGACTAGTACATACACTGAAAGAATAAGCTGTTCTTACTTCTAAATTCCGACAAAATTTTCTTGGAGTGAACATTTAACCTCACAATTAGAGCGACAAATTAACGCGATTCACATATGGAACTGTTCGTGTAGCACAACTCAAATCACTGATATTTCCTACTTCTGCAGCTGCGAATTGTGATCACCAAACTGATCAGATCTTTGTACCCCACTTACTATTTGCTTATCACGGCTTTGCGATTTGCAATGAAACCATAAGCCCAACTAAAATACCTTTGCCTTAAACAATCTGGTTTAGTATAGAAGATATGCTACTACTTTTCACTTGGTGGCAAGATTGATTGACACACCAGTGGTACTTAACTAATGCAGTTATCTTAACTGTACCGGTTCCGGCTTGCCACTTTATACCAAAGCACACTCACTCTCCTCCCCCACTAACACACCACAAACTAATCTTGTTTTCACCAACATGGCCTCCCCTTTTTGGTCAAAAACAAGTCAAACACCTTTCTCCAGCTTGTTAATCTTATAATCGCACAAACAACCATAATGAGGGACAAAAGGCACTCACATATACACCAAAGCGGTAGAGCTTATGCCCACACAAAGGAAGGTCCTGAATTCAATTCCCGACTCCCTTAATTTTCTTATATTGTGCCAAGTGAGGGACCTTGTGTTGGCGTGGCCCAGGATGTGTATTGTTAACAGAATAGAATAACAGATACCATCAGTTGTCTTGAAAAAGAAAAAGAAAGAGGGCCCAAAAAAAGTATAAAAACGAAAGGTGAAACTAACCACTAGCCAACTTATGAAAAGAAGAGAGTTAACAAAACAAGGCATTGTTAGAGCATGTACAATGCAGATGCTTAGCAAAGAAAAACTGATTTTTTTTGCCACATAGGATATATAAAGTGCTTATTTTATAGTATCGATGCTCGATTAGGCACCGATGCTTAAGAGGTGCTTATGTATATAACTATATATAATTAATATATAATACAATCATCTAAGCACATATAAAAAGATATGTTTGTATGGGAGAAAATGATTTATATATAGGTGCTTGATGATGTAACTATATTCTCTTTCTTTAAGTACTCATATATAAATATCTTGCATCGTATATGCCCTTGGCCCCTCCATGGTGTTTATATATATATACATATGTATGTTGCCTAATGCAAGCTGCCATTGCACTTGCAAACAAAAAACAAGGCCAATTACCTGTCCAAAATGGCATTGGCCAATGTCCTAGTGCTTGTTGCATTGCCACTCTTGTTCTTGCTGGCCAAGGCCATATGGATCACCGTCTCCTGCTACTACCTCACGCCGGCGAGGATCCGGAGGGTGTTGACCAGGCAAGGCGTCCACGGCCCCTCGCCGCGCCTCCTCGTCGGGAACCTCCGCGACGTCTCCGCCCTCGTCGCCGAGGCCACCGCGCGTGACATGGGCTCCCTCAGCCACGACATCGTCGGCCGGCTCCTCCTCACTACGTCCTCTGGTCGAAGACGTACGGTGAGTAGCGCATGTTGCATTGCCGGCCGGCGTGCGAGGCGATCGTTGCGAGGCTGAATGGAGGAATTAATTCTCGGCGTTTGCGTTTTGCAGGTAGGCGGTTCGTGTACTGGTACGGGAGCGAGCCGCGGCTGTGCGTGACGGACGCCGGCATGGTGCGGAGCTGCTGTCGTCGAAGCACGCACGTCACCGGCAAGTCGTGGATGCAGCGGCAGGGCGCCAAGCACTTCATCGGCCGCGGCCTGCTCGCGGCCAACGGCGCCACCTGGTCCCACCAGCGCCACGTCGTCGCGCCGGCCTTCATGGCCGACAAGCTCAAGGTACGTCCAACCACGTCGCCTTATACATCGTCGTCGATCGGCTGTGCTGCCACTCCAGCCCACCATTACCTGCAGTTCTTGATTCTTGTACTCTTGGCTTGGCAGGAAAGGGTGGGGCACATGGTGGAGTGCACCCAGCAGACGGTGCGGGCGCTGCGGGAGGCGGCGGCGAGGGGCAGGAGCGAGGTGGAGATCGGCGCGCACATGACGAGGCTCGCCGGCGACGTCATCGCGCGCACCGAGTTCGACACGAGCTACGAGACCGGCAAGCGCGTCTTCCACCTCATCGAGGAGCTGCAGCGCCTCACCGCCCGCTCCAGCCGCTACCTCTGGGTCCCCGGCAGCCAGTGAGTCAACCATCACCACAAATATTGCGCTGCTCCGCGTACAAACAAAACATTCAAAAAAATTAGTACCGACACATATTCCATTATTAGAATGTTCGCGTACAAAAGTAGAGCCTAGCTGCTGCCACGTGGCTCTATGCATGGTTTGAAATAAAATTTTCTTTTCAGGTATTTTCCTAGCAAGTACAAGAGGAGATAAAGCGGCTGAACGGGAGCTGGAGCAGGTGCTGAAGGAATCCATCCAGCGTAGCCGCGAGATCGCCGACGAGGGTCGGATGCCGTCAGCGGCAGCATGCGGCCGGGGGCTCCTCGGGATGCTGCTGGCCGAGATGGATAAGAAGAAGGAGAAGAAGTCCGGCCACGGCGAGCTGGGGTACGACGCCCAGATGATGATCGACGAGTGCAAGACCTTCTTCTTCGCCGGCCACGAGACGTCGGCGCTGCTCCTCACCTGGGCCGTCATGCTGCTCGCCACGCACCCGGCGTGGCAGGACAAGGCCCGCGCCGAGGTCGCCCACGTCTGCGGCGATGCCCCGCCCACCGCCGACCACCTCCCCAAGCTCACCGTCGTAAGACACTAACTCCGGCGAACCATGCATTCCACAAACTGTCCACGTTAATGTTTAACCGCGCATTTCGCACGTGCGCGAGCAGCTGCAGATGGTGATCAACGAGACGCTGCGGCTGTACCCGCCGGCGACGCTGCTGCCGCGGATGGCGTTCGAGGACATCACGCTCGGCGGCGAGCTGCGCGTGCCGAGGGGCGCGTCGGTGTGGATTCCCGTGCTGGCCATCCACCACGACGAGGACGTGTGGGGCACGGACGCGCACGAGTTCAGGCCGGACCGGTTCGCGCCCGGGCGCTCGCGCCCGGGGGGCGGGCGGTTCCTCCCGTTCGCGGCCGGGCCACGCAACTGCGTCGGGCAGGCTTACGCCATGGTCGAGGCCAAGGTCGTGCTGGCCATGCTTCTCGCCAGCTTCCGCTTCGGCATCTCCGACGAGTACCGCCACGCGCCGGTGAACGTGCTCACGCTCCGGCCGCGCCACGGCGTGCCCGTGTGCCTGCTGCCGCTGCCGCAGCGGCCGTAGGTCGTCTTGGGTTTTGTCTGCGTACTTCTACTTTGGGATCGTTTTCTTCTTCTTCTTCTTCTTCTGGTTGCTTGACTAGGGAGAAAATTTTGTGCTTCAATTCGGGATGGATGGTTTGACACGTAGAAGTAACCTAATATTTGGAGGAGTTCAAATTTTGGCGGTAATGTTTTTGTATCTATAACAAATAATTAATCTTGCATGTATCGCAAAAAAAAAAAAAACTTGCCTATTATTCAGTGTCCATGTAAAAATGTTGAGTAGGGAGCATACGGCAAACCTCATTCTCACGGTTCAAATTGTTTGGCTAAAACATTATCAAATTTCAAACGGAGCTTCTAATGGACAGGATACCCGTTTACTTCCATCCTAAGGCCATGTAGCAATGGGCCAAAATAACCGGTGCTAGCTTTCAAAACTGCACCGGTGCTAACCATTGCAAAGACAAGTGCTAGCTCCCCCGCCCCGAACCAGGTAAACTTGTTGCTCCGGTGCTAGCTTATGGGAAAAGAATACGGGCCTACTTGTAAGTGAAATAGAGAGGAAGTGTGGTGTGAGAAAAACATGTGATATTTTATTTAGTTGTAGGTCCCGTCTTGAAGAGGAGGAGTACTGAGGAGAGAAATAAATCTAGCACCTATGTGACGAATCCGACGTTGCTCACGTTGTGCTTGGCCTAACGAGATTGGCCGGAGCCGTTGGATCTCCCGTGCCCTCTCCAACCCAACTAGCTTTTCCACTCTTTTATTTCTTCGACGAGGGCCACTCCGCCACCACCGTCATGCTTGTTGCCGCCTCTAGCACCATGACACCGTATCACCCCCCTCATTTCCCACCTCATCGTCCAGCCTTCTCTTGCTGTGCCACCGCCGCCGGAGGCTACCAGTGCCTCGTCGCCCTGCCCCTCCACTGCAGCCACCAAAAAAATGCAAAATCGACTATAAAAAAGGCCTAGTGGCCCATACTGCTGCTGCCCACCACTTCTACTCATGGACGCGTGACATCCCAAAATTTGAATGTGCTAGCTTCAAATGGTTCCGGACGGTAAATCCGAGCCCCGACTGGAAGGCGGCGCCATCGTTGCCTTGCTGCACAGCCGCCGTCCACACTGCCGCCTTTTGTGCATTAAGCTCTCGCGGGAACGAACTAAGCACTAAACCTTTTGTGCGCGAAGTGCCTAATAAGTGGGCAATAATTTAATCCGTATCACGGTCTCTTGCCCTTCGAACTAATCGTCGATCGAGCATCGATATCTGTGTGCTCCAAGGCATCAAGATCGACATGATCATTAGCTGCTTTAATTAGGATTCGTCACGGTGTTACATTTTTTTCGACAACATCTAAAAGCTTTTCACGTCACTTCGTTAAGAAGAAAGAGGAAAATGCAACGCAGATGATCCTGTCATCTCCCAGAATAGTTGTTTACACCATAAAACAAGAGAATTGCTATATACTGTCACTTTTCTGTTCGTTAGATGTGCTATAAGATTCATATTGTTGATGTACATTCTAACTAGTTCGTAGAGGTAAAAGAGGAGATTTTTATCAACGTACTGGCTATTTAGCCCTATATGCATGTGAGGGATTCATCTCGTGATGCTTCGAGAAACATCACTCATGACAAACTAATATCTTTTGCAGCTCATCAAAAGGTGTTGAGGAGATTTTTTTTTTTTTATCTTTGTTATCGCTCAACCTCTCAAAGTATATGTAAAGAACATAACGGGTTCACCACATTATCGTATTTTGTTGGTATATAATTTTATTTTTTTTGTCTTTGTTTTTGCTCAACCTCTCAAAGTAAATGTGAATAATATAACGGTTTCACCATATTGTCATATTTTGTTGGTATAAAATTTTATTTTTTTGTCTTTGTTTTTTCTCAATCTCTCGAAGTACATGTGAGATTTTGAATTATATGATGGAAATATGAGTTATTAAGACTTTCAAGAATAACTACAGTGATCAAGAACAAAAATTACATAAATAATTTATCATAATTTATATATAGTGGAGTTGTAAATGAACTTTCAAAATATTTTTTTATCTTTGTTTTTGCTCAACCTAGTACATGTGAGATTTTGAATCATGTGATTGAAATATGAGTTATTAAGACTTCCAAGAATAATTACTGTGATTAAAAACAAAAATTACATAAATAATTTACTGTAATTTATATATAATAAAATTGTAAATAAACTTTTAGAATGTGACAGTTTTTTATAGAGGAAAATGTCACATTCTGTGTAAACAGACCCATAAAACAATTAAGGGTATGTACAATGGTATAAACAACTGCTGTTTATAATACATCTCCATATCATCTATAGACAACACTAAAGACGGCTCATACAATAGGTTATCTTTTTACATGTCTCAATAGACAACTCCTTCATGTATAATATGTCTTGTTTCTCGTGCTACAGTTGACTACTGCACGAGAGATGACATAATTCTCTATATTCCCTCTCTCTCATCTACGTCATCTAATATCCTACGTGACAAATTTTACAAACAGCTGACATCATACTATTATACATGCTTAAAAAAAATCTACAACTGATACAAGAATATCTGTGCACGACCAGCCAGCGGCGACGAATTCTAGTGCCACGAAACAAGCTGCGATTTGGCACCGGGTGCCCGGCCATGTTGCAACAACAATCTTTCACTTTTGGCTGGCGATTGGAGGCCTCTATTTTTGATCAGAAAAGGAGCCCCCCCTCTTTGGCATGTGCCTATGTGCACGCGGCATGTAGAATCCATCGATGGATTGCTCGTGCGTGCGTGTGTGAATACGATCCAAAGCACTGTGCTCGTGTTGATCCAGGGATATCACGAACATGGGGGGCACAAGAAACTTCGGGCGCCTGCAAGACGCCACCCCGGATGGATCCTCTGCGGCGCGGAGAGCCTAAGGGCTTGACATTCAGTTTTCTACAAGGAATCAGCAGGGTTTTTTCATCGGATTACAGCGCCGAGTTATCGGTCAGCGGTAGTCTGTTTGAACACGACTGAGCTAGAAAGCATTAAAAAGGTATACCGTGAGCGTCCCTGTTCTAAGGAGAAGAGACCCAGGTGCACATTGAATTGCAATGTAGAGGACCCGTTTCGTCCAGACATGAAGTGACGCCCCAGATTGGATTTGGAAAACAAAGCCGGGTTTTGCGTTTTACAAATTAAGGTCGATCCTTGCTAGATTGAGCTAGTTATACTGTCTTTCATAAAGCTTTTGTCGTCTTTCGTCTCTTGCAAATATTGCATCTGAATATATACGTGCTCTCTGGAAAGCTAGCTAGCCAAGATTTCGTTAATTTGGTACATGAGGGAAAAAAATAGCTCGGCCCTACGGTTTATGAGGAATCGAGTTTTTGAGGTCCAAATGAAAAGAGACACGACCTAGCTTTAAAGGGATAATGTATAAAGGAAAAGAAGGTTTTCCCTTCAAGTATATATAGGAAAAGTTGTTGAAGAACAGGGAAGCCACTTGTTCAAGCTAGGCTATAGTTAGATTGCATGCTAGGGTTCATGTTTCCAATAATTAAAAATATGAAATTCTAAAGTTGCATGGTGACATCTTTTTCGGGAAAAAAAATGTGAACACAGTGAACCCTAGCATGCAATTCCCTAGATCTGTTCATATTTAGAACGAACATATACAGTGAACCCTAGCATGCAATTCCCAAGTCAAAAATGTGAAGAAAAAAAATTGTGAACACAGTGAACCCTAGCCACAGTGAACCCTAGTGACGGTAAATTCTAAAGTTGCACAGTTCGAAAAAACATAGACACAGTTTCCGTATTAATTCTATCAGATCGCATAACCAACGCTGAGGCAATGTAAATTAATTAGCAGTCGACACCACATTATAGATCTGTTAGTGCCTGGGAGATCATCACAAGATTTGATCTTAATTTGACTTGGGCGGAATTACCATATTATAAATTCTTGTGCTCCATCTACAACCGCCCCACTTACTATCCACCCAAGCCTAAAACAGTATTTGAGTTTTGTTTGGAATATATATATCCTCTAATTTTAACATACAAGCCATTTCCATCCAACGACTGACCAAACCCGGTTTCAATATTTGAATGATATCGAGGCAAATTAATGTCCGCATATCAATGTATCTAAGCAAGGCTATGCATAATACTTAGATACGGACTTAGTGACTAATTAAGTTTACCATTATTCTTAGGATGACAAAGGCTAGTGTCCAAGATCAAGGAATGGAATTTACTAGCTCAACTAGCATTAACACATTAACAACAAGCTAATGACAACATAATTGCAATAAAAGTATAGCATGCAATTTCATAATTTAAAACAATATAATTTGCATTCAAAAGTAGGATCAACGCGATCTAAGCGTTGACTCGACTTGCTTAATGTTTTAATAATCTTGGTCTTATTCTTGCTCTTACTTGGACTTGTTGCTCATTCAGGACTTCAAATTCTAATTACACAAAATACGATTGAATTCAAGAACGCCTAAAAACAGCCAAATGAAACCAAATAAACTCAAAGGCATTCAAAAAGTTTCAAAGAGAATTCAAACCAATTCAAATAAATTGCAACATTCATACATTTGGTATAAGGATGTAGATTTGATTTTTGGACGAAATTAGGATCATGAATAATTTGTTTCAGAGTTAGGACGAGAGAGAGCGGCTCTCGGAAGATTCGTTAGTGGAGCAATTACGGGAAAAGAGTGTAATCTTGGGAATATGCCTCTTAGGTCATTTGGATTGGAGAGATTACGTTAACAGGTATGATCTACTGATCTTTATTTATTTATTTTACGATCTGTTCTTCTATTGGAAGAAGATAACAATGGGTGATAGATGGAATTAACTTGACTTTGATTTGTTTTTGAATTACTATTGTTTTACTGAGATCACCTCATTACGGCTTATATGTGAGGTTTAGTTCATTTAACGATTTCTTGTATTAAATTCTATTTATCAAGAAAGTTCCATGAGAGTTAGGCGAGACCTACGGACAGTTACGAGGGTACAAATGCGATAGATATATATATTACTACCTAGATGAACTTTATGTTTTACATCGCTAGGATCCCTATGCCACGTTAACATTTGAGGTTTAATTAGCAGTTAATGGAATGATTAATTTAACTAATAACTAAAATGTGGGGACAACTATTTAATTATATTCCAAACTATCCCTATACTGGATATGTACCGAGGGGGCTGACATGTCATACTAGAATTATGGTAATTAATAGCTAATTTTAGCTAGACCACTAATTACTCATTAACTGCAGTTGACCATTAACAAATCCTAGTGTTTAACTTTCCATTAATCTATAGGTTAAATAATAATCCTAATGTTCTGGAGCACCTAAGCAATGCCTACCATCTTAATGATTATTTTTAAATAGCCAGCCACTAGCGTAAGAATCTACATGTAAATGTCTAATGGTCTATGACGGGGACTATATGCCATGCTAAACTTCAATCTAGGATTAAACTAATATAGTCATTGACTCTAACTTCAATTCTCCCTATTAATCCCTAATTTAATTATTGCGGGCCTTATTGTGATACCACTAATTATTAATTAACATCTAATTAACCATGGTACTATTTACTAATTATTCTATATAGGGCCTACCCGTCATTGGTACTTTATGCATAGAACCATGGCTTAGCAATTACTATTGGATATGAGCCCATCAATTAGTGACTCAGTATCTAAATAATTAACGTGCAATAAAACTAAGGATGGAGGGTCCACTTGCAAGTGTCCATCTCATTTTCTTATTAAAATTTATTCCTAAGTTACTCATGGTTACACAAACCATAGTAGGGGTCTTAACTAAATGTTAATTTTACATGTCAATGTGTAGGTCCTATGGGTCAAAGACACATCGATAATCTCCAGTTAACTTTCAACTAAATTAATTATGTGTGGGGTTCATTCGACATGGAGATAATTGCATATAAATAATTTTAAATAAACTCTAAAATTCTGATTTTTGGTACTATTAGGTAGATTTTGAATTTATAGACAAAAATTGTTGAATTTGTATTTAAAACGAGAGAGAACGAGCTCTCCGAAGTTTTAAATTCAAGAAAATCCAAAAAAACTAAAAGAGGGGAGAAGGGGTCTCTCACTAACAGATGGGGCCCAGCGGATTTTATTTATTTATTTATTTATTTATTTTCAATTAGAAATTCCTATTGTGACTCACAAGTGGGCTCGAGGTATTTAGATTTATTTTCCAATTTATTTTCTAATTGGAAATAGCTACGGTCACTCACAGGTAGTGCCACTATGGTCTTTATTTTCTATTTTAGTTATTTTCCTAAAGGAAATTCGTTTGTCACTAGTAGGAAGGGCCACGGCTCGTGTGGACTAGGTCTATGGGAACAGTGCATGGGCTGAGGATCCACATGTCAGCAACATAGTCTATTGACCAGGTCTGCACAATATATTTTAAAGGTACGGGCCCTGCAAGTTATAGACTCAGAACATAATTTAGGTTTTAATTAGATTTTGCGAATCAACTCGAGTGCACATGTCATACTAACATTAACAATTAATACAATTCCTAATGACGTCATTAATCACTAATGATGTAGCTAGAATGATCTCCCCCCAAATCTAGCTAGAATAAGGGAAGACCATCATGGCTGCGCTCGACCGAGCGTGACGCCAGCGAGCCGATCCCCAAGGATGACCTAGGAGCCCCAAAATGGGTTCCCGCGTCCTCGGCAACCATAGGGGTGGCGGCGGGGAGGACGGAGGCAACGCTTGTGGCTTTGTGCTACCCTACAACTTTAACCGACTAGCCTAGCAGCTTCGCGTAGACCTAGACTAGAGTGATGCAGAGACTTACAGTGTTCTGCCGAGACGACGAGGATGGATGGTGGAGAAGGGAGGCGGTGCGGTGCTGGGGTCGACAGTGTTGAGGAAGAAGGCGGTGTGCTCCGGGCGGTTATGCAGGAGTGAGGGAGAAAGAAGGTGAGCTCGAGATGCACGAGAGCGAGGTTCGGTGAAGAGAGGCGGCGCGACTTCGGGGTCGACGGCGCCGAGGAAGAAGTCGGCGGTGCTCCGGTCGATTCTGTTGAAGAGAGGGAAGAGGGAGATGATCACCAGACAAAGGAGACCAAAGCGAAGCTAAGGGACACGATGCCAAGGATCGAGCTCACCGAGGAGTCGACGCGATGTGGTGAAGCGGGGCGACGCGATCGGCTTGGTCGACGGAGCAGAAGAAGGTGGGTTGGGCGGTGCCGATTCGGCGGGAAGAGAGACAAGTTGAGGTGAGCACGCGGTAGAGAGGGAAGAAGCAGGTTGAAAATTTCAAATAGGCCATCATTGCATAATTTTTTTAAAATATCACATTTTCATGCTGGGGATTTTTTTGTTGCAAAATTTTGGGTGTTACAAAATGTGACAAGGTTCACTATTTTGGCCAAAGGGAAGAGCCAATGGGGTCAGTGGCGTACGGAGGACAAAAATATAGGGGTGCTCATCAGAGAAAGCTAACGGGCAATTAAAACTGTACCAACCAAACATTTGATTGTCTAGTGCAATTCAAATTCAAACATAAATAAGTAAGAGACAAAGCGATAATGTAAAATACACATAAGGTAATACATTGCTAATGAATAGAACATCCAAAATGGCCATAAATACGTGTGAGTAGCAATCTGTAGAATAAAAGTTGCTAAATCAGTGAGACAATAAGAAAATTGTAAGCAATTACGAACATTGAACCATGGTTCTTGAAAAGATCTTTGGAGTACTTGTACTTGGATTGTTTGACAAATAGCTATTCAAAGTACGTTTGTCCATCTTCCACAAATCTACAACAAATCTTATGGATTCTATGAGAAGTTGAGACTAGACTAGAGAATATAATTGTGTTTTCTTCTACTTGACACGTGGCATCATTTTTATTTTTACAAATATGCAAGGAATTATCACCTCACCTGGAGCACTCAACTACTGCTGCTTTGTGCTGTAGAGGTGTCACAGATGTGACCTATGCATGTGAGGATGTGACTGCTAGGGCTGAAAAAATAGCTCGAGGCTCGCAAGCCTACTCGGGCTCGTTACGGCTCGGCTCGGCTTGGGCTCGTGAATTTTCTAGCCGAGCCGAGCCTGGGTTTCAGTTCGCAAGACAAACGAAATGAGCCCGAGCTGGCTCGCGAGCTCGGCCCACGAAGGCCCAGGAGGCCTGGCCAGCACCGGTCCCTAACACCCAACCGGCCAACCCTAAGTCCCCACACCTCACCCTACAGCCGCCGCCCCGTGTTTCTTGCTCTTTGCCTTCGTTTCTTCCTTCCCATCCCTAGATCCCCCTTTTCTCCCCGTCCTCTCCAGTCTACTCCACCCCGCCGCCGCCCCGTGTTCTTCCGCGCTGCCGCCCGGTCCTCCTCACCGGCCGCCCCATCCTCCCCACGGTCCTCCCCAGTCCCCCCTACGGACTCCGGTCCTCCGAGCCGACACCCCGTCCTCCCCACGGTCCTCGCGCGCAGCCGTGGGAGGGCCCGCCTGCCTCGCCTGAGTCGCCTCCTCCTCCCCCAAACTCCCGCGCCGCCTCCCCATCACGGCCTCACCTCGCCCGCCTCGCCTCTCCACCCCTCGCCCCGCTCGGCCAGCTCCACGCCTCCACCCGCCGCCTCCTCCTTGCCCCATCCGCCGCTTCGAGCACCGCCTCTGCCTCGCGCGCTGTGTGGTACTGCGGGTGGAGGCCGGGACGTGCTCTGCTCCGCTCCCGGCGCCGGCGACGACGCCGATGCGGAAGACGTGACGCGAAGCGGGAGGGCGCGGCGGTGGAGGAGCAAGGGAGGCCCTCCTGTCTGTGAATATGTGATGCTTCCTTGTCCAATTTTATGCCTTTGCTTGTGCTTTTGATGCGTGAATCTGTGAGACTGTGACTGTGATGCTTCCTTGTGCAATTTGATGCGGAATCTGTGATATGAATATGTGAATGCAATGCTTCTTGTCTAGGAAGAACACCTCGTGCTTGGCTCGCGAGCCTGATCGAGCCAACTCGAGCTTAGTGCCGAGCCGAGCTCCTCTCCTAGTTCGTTTCTGAAACGAACCGAGCCGAGCTCACTGTTCATTCGAGCCTAAACGAGCCTGGCTCGAGCCGGCTCGGCTCGTTTCCACCCCTAGTGACTTCCGTCGACCTACTGACTTGCCGAACTGTGCGGTCGTACACCCGCCCAGCCGCCCCTCCACACAGCTCGTCCACGCTCCCGCCTATTCATCGCCGCTCCACACAGCTCAACCAGGATTTTGGAATTAGGGATTTGGGGTGGGGATTGAGTTGTTCCATGGACCATGGTGAGTTGGTCTGGTGCAACCAGAATTGGCAAATGTGCCTTGTGAGCTGTGACATGGAAATATAATGACCCCCAAGTCCTTATATATATATATATATATATATATATATATATATATATATATATATATATATATATATATATATATGGGACGATATCAGTGCTAATGGGTAATTCGGTGCTAACGTGCTAATATCAATTTTGACCGTTGAATTTACATCTTGACCGTTGGATATGGAAGCATGCAAGGTGTTTAGTGAAGGTGCATTCGAGGTGGGAGCATGCAAGGTGATTAAATGATTTGGAGGTGAGAGCTTGCATTAATCTTGGTTGTTCAATCTAGATCCAATGGTCACGATTGATATTAGCACCTTAGCATGAATTATCCATTAGCACTAGATACGTCCTCATATATATATATATATATATATATATATATATATATATATATATATATATATATATATATATAACGGTATAGAAAAACGGAGGGTATATAAAGGGGTACAAAAACAAACCCGAAAAGGTAAACTTTGGGCCGGCACAAAGTCCCTGGCCGGACGCTCCCTCAAACCATCTTCGTCATCGACTTAATTTGGATCATAAAATCAACGTTCTACACGCTCGCAACCACAATTCACCTGTCCGGCCAGCAAATCCATTTCCGCTCTACGGTTGCTCGACAATAGGCGTAGCAAAGTCGGCCACATGCGAACCAAATAAGCTATAGCACCAGTGTCAAAGCTCAATTAGACGAAAGCTAGGAGTTGATTCAGAGAATTCCTAATGCATGCGGAGCTATAGCTATATAGTAATAATCCGGCCGGGACGTGACAGTGCGAGATTAGCTCGCTCCGACAAATCTTTGCAAATGGGCGCGCGAGTGGAGCATCTATCCAGGCGTACGTCTGTCTGACGAATTTTAATGTTGTCCAGCACAGAAAGGGCTGGGAGAACCTGCATGGTACTGGCCAGGGCGTGCCGTCATCGCACACGGTCTAATTCTCTTCGTTTCTACTCGGCGCCGATCGCGGCCGGCCGGTATGATCGACCGATGGAGAGTGACAATACATGGTACGCACGATGCATATATCTCGCTCGTGGCGCCTTTTCCCTTTCAATTTCATGCATGTCGAATCTGAATGTCTGACGACGATGACTTTGTAGTCGCGTCGCCTGATCCGTCTCTTTTCATCTTTGTGAAATTGTTAGAAACGTGAGGGCTGAGTTAGCTCAGTTGGCAGATGGGGATGCTGGGGCTCCCTTCCGCATGTGTTCGAGTCGTGGCTCACGATGGCGCCTCATGGTTCTTTTCTTTCTTTATTGTAGCTGGAGGGGGAAAAATCTTGAATTAAAAAAAAAAGAAATGGTTAGAACCGTCATGATAATCGAAGAACGAGAGCCATAAATTTAACATAAAAAACCATTGTGGAAAAAAAAGACAGTCACAACCAGCGACGACCAACTATGTATATGAGGAGATCTACAATGCAGGAGATTTTACAATGATGCATCTCTAAATATGAAAATAAATAAATTGATCCATCGGCCCTTTACGCCCACAAACCATCCTTTTATCTTCATCCGTAGAATTCGGATCACAGTTCAGCATAAATTTCTATCTTATCGATCTAGCTAGCTTTATCAATTTCACTGTTGCAACCCACTTTCCATGGTGGGGAATTGAAGATTTTCACCTTGGAAATGATTGCGGAGACGAAAACTTAGGTGATGGCTAAGTTTGATCGATATTTATGCACTAGACGTGAGCAAATTGCAGGCCAGGCTACCCAAAAAACTGAGCCCTTAATTAATTAGGCTAGGTTTGAAGCTAGGATACGCCCTACAAGCCCTAACTAGTAGGCCCATCTCAAGCTTTGGCTTTTCGCTGACAATTTTCAGTAGCCGTTTTTGGAAAATCCGAAAGCACAACACAACGTGAAGAAGCCGCACAACACAACATGAAGAAGCCGGAAGTAGGCTGAGCTTCAATGGCTTTTGCGGGATGGAGTTTGAACTTTACTCATAAAAGTTGCAAGTATTTACCCACTCCATACCATGTATAAAAGGTGAAATCCTCACCTCCTTTCTCCATTCTCCCCTACCCCTCACACCCAACTCGGGAACACGCATCGGCGGTGCTAGGGTACGCGCCTTCACGCTGCCTCCTGCCGATGCCACCGTCTCGCCTCCGTCCGGCGAAAGAGATCTCGACCGGTCCCTCTGCCTTGGTATCCGCTGTCCCGGCCGGCCCCGACAGCCTCCGCCTTGCTCGTCACCGACGCCGTCTCCCTCCTCCTTCGACCGACGCTGCCTCCCTCCTCCTCGTCATCGACACCAGAACTTCCGTCCTTCGCTCTCGACCACCTCCGCCCTCCTCGTCACCGATGTTGCTTTTGTCCTCCGCTCCCCTGACCGCCTCCACCCTCCTCGTCACCGATGTTGCTTTTGTCCTCCGCTCCCCTGACCGCCTCCACCCTCCTCGTCACCACCGCCGTCTCCCTCCTCCTCCAATTGACACCGCCTCCCTCCCTCTCCCCCTCCCTCGACCGCGCCCCTTCTCCGACTGACGTCACCCTCGACCAGCCTCCTCCTCTAATTGACACCGCCTTTGTTGTCCTCCACCCGGCTGTGTTCATGCTCCCCTGTTCCACGATGAGGTAATCCTCCAGCAACTCCCCTCAATCATTCAGATACGAGATTTTTGTGCTTTGATTTGGCAAATGTATGCGGATGGACAGTAAGTGCTAGTACTATTTGTGATGTGTTCATCACCAAGACACTAATATTGGGCTGAGTGATGTGTGATGTGAGAATTTGTTACACATTTGAGAAATTGAGATGTTTATTTGCAGTGCGAAATATAGCGTGAGCAGAGATGACTGTTAGGATGCCTAGCATGGTATATTTATTGATGGTTTGTTATTTAGCATACTAGTTCCACCTTGCTTAGAAAATCATGAGAATGTGTATGTATGGGACAATGCATGTTGTATGAACTTCGTTGATAATATTAGTGATTCCATTGTAGCAGTAAACATGATGTTTTATAGTTAGATACATTGCGCCATGATTTACTTGTAGCAGTAAACATGGCTGGTAGATAATATTAGTGATTTCCATGTTATAATTACATATTTGCTTATATGCATTATGCTTATAGATGGAAAAAGGATAGTCCTCAAACACCGCAACATGAGATGCATTTATAAATGAATGCAATATGTGAGAAACAACACCTGCATTTCAACCAGCTTGGATACACTAGTTAGAATGACATGGATGTTTGTGATTTCGACATGAGGTTCACTTTTGTTAGCACCGGATGGCCTAGGTCTGCTCACGACACACGCACATTCCTTGATACATTGGTAACATGCACAGGACGCTTTCCACACCCTCCAGAAGGTACTTCTTTGAATTTTCAACAAGCATATACATTAACACCTTTTGGCTATGTGCGAAATATTATTTTCATTTATATTGTAGGAAAGTACTATCTTGTGGATTCCAGATACCCAAACCATAAAAGTTATCTAGCTCCCTACAAGAACCAGATGTATCATGTACCTGAATTCTAGAATGGGGGTACATCGGTTGGACTAAAAGAGGTGTTCAATTTTCATCACTCTTCCCTTCGGCATGTCATTGAGTGTACATTTGGTATATGGAAGATGAAGTGGCACATTCTTTTGAATTTTCCAAGTTACCATGAATAAAAGCAAAAGAAAATTATCAATGCAACAATGACTTTGCAAAATTTCATTCGAGATAGTGTTTTGCTAGTGTAGAAGGGGATGAAGATTATGTGGATGTGGATATGTCGAACAATCTCAATGCACATGATGTTGCGGCTGCTATAGATGATGTTGACATGACTGACCTACGTGACGCTACTGCAGCGGCTTTGGTAGCATGACGATAGTTCATACTACATACTAGTGTTTTTCGTTCATTCAATATGAATGGATAGACGAAAGATCAAACCAAGGACCACATATATATAACATTTTGTATTTAGTACTTGCCAATTATGAATGTATTACGTCTAGCGCTTAGATTTGCATTTGTATGTCACGTGAAAAAACATTAAATCAAATCAGCTCATAATGTCCTTCAAACGGCATCAAACAAGCCATCATTGGCCTCGGGGGTATTTCAGATATTTTTGAACTCATAACAGCCAACTAGTCTAACTAAAAGTCAGGCTGTCAAACATCAAATGTCTTCAGTTCAGCCGTTTAACCCTTAACCCTAACCGAAAGCTATTTTTCAGAAAAGTTACAGTCATGCCAAACAAACCCCTGGATCTAGGCTTCGCCTGACTAGGTTAGCGAATGCTGAAATTGCAAGCATATCTGAGTAGTCTTGGCCTAGGTCTATTTTTGCTCGGATGTAGTTTTGAAGCTAGAAATAATTCATCCGACCACACGAGAATCACAAAGCATGTGTCATGTCTCATGTGGGCTAGTAGCTAGGAGTGAGGACTGAAAAAGAAATTTCGATGGAACCGAAAATGGGTTAAAAGAGACTAGAGAGATTTAGATCCTATTTGAAACACGGGATTTTTTTTTTCTCGATTCATGCGGGAACTGAAATGTTTTCTATCTTGCGTTCAAAACAGGGCCTTATAACAGTGTGCTGAGTTCCTGAACCATCTAGCTAGAGTCAAAAGTAGTTTTTTCTTCAAAAAAAAATCCGAGAACACGCACAAGTTAACTTCATCTTAAAAAGGCTGATTTCTTATGACATTTCACTTTCAATTTCTTTCTCTTTTTCCTAAAGTAGTATGAAAAGGCCAATGGTAAGCTAACTCAGATTTATATGCATCTATGACCGGCCTGGATACACAACTCCCATATGTCGCATATGATCGAATGCATTCCTAACTAGCAGGCTAGTCCAAAATTACGACGACCTCAACAGTTCATTGACATTCTGACAATAATGTGTATATACTTATCTAGTTTGCAGAACAGATCGATCGTTTTCTAAAGTTTCGGCCGCCTGCCAAATTTACCAGGACAAAGATTTAGCTTGACAACGACTACACACATTTGGATCAGCTAGCCGGACCGGCCACTAGAACACATATGATCTTGATTAATTAATTTTTTTTTCGATTACAAGGAAGACTGACGCGCACACACCATGTATGCACGTGTCTTTTTGCACATGCAACCTGAATAATTCTGAACTGGACATGTCATTTTCTTCAAAAAGGTAAAGTTGATAGCTAAATGGCTCACTCGATAAACATGCCGATCATTTTAGTAAATTAAAGATCGAGAAGGCCTCACGATATTCTACACGGACGGTTAATTTACGGTTGTTAATTGGCACATCGATTAGCCTACGGGTCACTGTATGCATGCTGGATTTGCCTCCCCATATGAATCCACAAAAAACCGTAGCCTCGTGCTAGTAGAAGGTACTGAAATTCACAATGTTTACGAAGTCAAAATTAAACGCAAAAGGAGCGTATTGGCAGCCAAGCTAGCTAGCTAGTGCCATACCAGCAAGCAAGCACGCACGCACGCTCAATATATATACGTGAAGTAAAGCCAGCATTTGGCTATTTGTCCAGCCTATCGGAGAGATGGAAATCGCCCACGTACGTACATCAGTACGCACGTATCCATATTCCATACTAATGAAACCTGCGAGTAAATCAATCGAAAGCACTCGCTAGATGAAATCGATCGAAAGGAATCAACCGATGCAGGAAAGGTGAAAGCGAGAGATGTGGAACTAAGTAAGCCGGCAAAACTAAGAGAATCTCTGCGCGGGAGTGCGTGCTGAATGTCGGAAACGTGACAATATTTTAATTTTAGATTTTATTATAAGGTAAAGATCATATAAAAATAGAGATGTATAAAGTAATACTGACAATATGTACATCATTGCACTTCTAAACATACACAATAATAGAATTATAACAGAATAGTTTGATTGCACAACCAACTTACAGTCGGGCGTGATGAAGAACACGATGCAGCGTAGAATCAAAGCAGTGCAGAACGTAGATGAAGTAGCATAGTGAGCGGTCGCGCAGATACGCTGCTCAGAAACCTTATTACCGCCCTGTGCAGGTGAACTCTGCGACAATAGTTCGGAGATATCCGCTCACCCTCCTTCCTAGTGCACGCCGAGTAGAAAGGACAACTTAGTTCGACAACATATGTAACAGCCAGATGTGACATATGTTGTCGATGTCAAGGCCGAGCATCGGCGTCAGCCAGGTCTTCTTGACCCTTGCCTATACGGAATGGAAGTGGGATTAGAGGCATGGATTTTATCACGGTCGCCCGTACTCTGCGGGAAGGATGCATATGGGTTATCATTGATCGATTGACGAAGGTGGCCCATTTCCTTCGAAGGCGATCGAAGATTGATGTGAATCGGCTAGCGGATCTTTACATATCCCGCATTGTGAGTGCGCATGGTGTGCCACGAGCGATAGTGTCGGATCGTGGTTCTCTTTTCACTTCCGATTTTGCACGATCTGCGAGAGGCCATGGGTACCGTCTTACTTTCAAGACCGCCTACCATCCTCGGTGATGGTCGAGACAGGCGAGTCAATCAGTGCTTGAAGATATGCTCCGTGCTTGTGTTCTTTCCTATGGAAAGAATTGGGAGAAGTGCCTACCGCTTGCCGAATTCTCCTACAACAACGGCTTCCAGGCTAGTCTCGGTATGGCACCGTTTGAGGCTTTGTATGGGAGGCGCTGCAGAACACCATTGAACTGGTCAGAAACTGGTGAAAGGCAGTTCTTTGGCCCGGATTCGATCAATGAGGCGGAAAGTCAAGTGCAGTTGATTCGTGAGCACTTGCGCGTGCTCGATCGCGCGAAGAGCTATGCGGTCGGCGTCGTCGTGAGTGAGTTTCACTCAATGACTTTGTGTATCTCAAAGTCTCACCTCGAAGGGTCATCGTCGTTTTGGCGTCAAGGGCAAATTGGCTCCTCGGTATGTCGGACCCTACGCATCATCGATAGAGTGGGAGCTGTTGCTTACAAGTTAGACTTGCCGGCTACACTTGAGGGTGCATGATGTTTTCCATGTGTCACAATTGAAGAAGTGCCTTCGTGTTCTGTGGAGAAACGCCATTGGAAAATATCGATGTGCGGGAAGATCTGTCTTATCGTGGCGCCCCATTCGTATCCTCGAAGAAGTGAGCAGAACAAGGAACCGTGTGATAAAGTTCCTTAAAGTTCAGTGGTCAAACCACTCAGGATGAAGCCACTTGGGAGCGGGAAGATCGTCTCAGAGCATATTACCCATCCTTCTTCTCGATGTCGAATCTCGGGCAGATTCACTGTAAGGGGGAGATTTGTAACACCCTAACTTAGGGTTTGTAATTCAAATGTAAAATTTTGAGGAGAAATAAAACTTTTGTTTTCTCTTCAAATCAATTGGAAGTCTTCAAATTTTCCATGGCAATTTCAATTTTCTAGAAGTTAACTCTTGTGTTTGGAAATTGTTGTCATCAAATTATTAGCCTTCAAACTTGTGATCATCCTCTGAAATTATTTTCCTATCATCTTGATCATCCTATCTACCTCCTGAATTATTTCACAATTTTTAGATTTTAGTTGCTATTTCAAATGCCCAAGTCAAACCAGTTTAGAAATCTGGTCAAACCCTTAGGCAGCAGCTTGTGAATTTTCTGTAGAACAATGCAGTGCATAAAAACTCCTGGAAAAATTTCACAAGGTTGTCCTCTGTCCCTAGTAGCTTCCATAAAAATTTCTAAATTTTTGGAGCTCAGAGCTACCTCTAAAAATTTCCCAAAACTTCTCTGTCTTTTAAATCGAATTCTAAAAACAACGTTCCTCGGGCTCGAACCCGAGCCCGACTCAAATCGCACCGCACCACTTGGCTCGGTCGCGTCAATAATCGCCTGCCCGAGTCAATCGATCGTGGATCGTCCGATGCAAATCGAGCGATCCACGTCGCGTGCGCAACCGACCTGTCGAATGCATACACCAATCTCGGTAGTCCATTTCGGATCCAGCGGTCGGTGCGTCATCGATCAAGTCAAACCACCGGTTCGCACCGCTGTCGATCGGCCGACAGTGGACCTACCATCGGTCGCCTCGTCTTCTCCGCACCTCACCGGAGCTCGCGTCGTTCGCGCATGGGTGCCACGTACCTCGCCGCGCCACCTATTTGCCCTCGTGTCCGTCCGTGGAGCATCGCGAGCTTTATAACCTCACCGCACTCATTCATTCATCGTTTCTTCGCTCTCTCACTTTCTCCGCCCGCTTCTTTTGGCGGCGAAGAGGACGAAGGTAGCGCCATTGTTAGCGCGCCCTTGATTCCGCAACCACGCCACCGTGATCCACGCCGACGCGCCTCCATTTTGCCCAACCGGGTCCTTGGCGTCGGTGGATCACGAGCGCGTATCGCCGCCTCGCCTCCGGCGATCTCGGCCCGCGAGCTCGTTTGTGATCTCGGTGAGTTTCTAGCTCCGCCAACTAGTCCCTTAGGATCGCATCGATGCATCGAATCTAACGGTGGGCTTGTTTACGCCTTTTGTGCATCGTTGCGGGCGCGCGACCAATTCTTCTCAAGCTCGGTTTCGCCACCGTGGAAATTCCGGCCACCTCGAGCTTTCTTCATCGGCGTTATCGTGTGCTTCTTGCTCCCGGTGTTGGGGCGGCTTGTGCGCACCTTCCGAGTCTTCTAGAAGCTTGTCGCGTCCTCTCCGCGAAGCGCATCTTCTTCTCCGCCTCCGTTCGCGACTACGCCGCGGCATCCCCGTGGTCCGCGTCACCGTCATCGAGTTCGTGAGATCTTCGCGAACCGAAGGTATCACTCACTCGCCGGGCACCCCTCGTTAGCAAGTTCGATTCTTGCGCCGCGCCGCGCCGTCCCGTCGCGCGCCGGTGAGCCGCCGGTGGAATTAGTTTAGCGCTAATCTTGTTTAGCCTGAGTCTCTGACTTGTGGGCCCTCTCTGTTTAATCGCGTTTAGAAATCCTCTAATCCAGCCCGTTATGTTTTCTCTTAGTCACTGCCATGTGGGTCCATGCTGTCAGTTAGGGCTGTGTAGCTCTGGTTATACGTTTTCTCTGTCGGGAAGCGTATTTCTCTGTGTGTATATGTTAGAAGTACACCTTGATAAGCCGAAGACGTATTCTTAGAATACGCCTTCGACGTCACCTTCGTGGCGATCTGTCTCCGGCACCTTTATTTGGCCCATTGTCGATGTCTCAGGGCTAGTTGGCTGTGGGTAGAAAAAGGATTAAATGCTTTAGTATTTCTGTAATGTGTTTTCTGTTGTGCTGTTAATTCATTTAAACTTAGAAAATTCGTAACTAATTCAATTTTTCTCCAAATCACTTGAAACCAGTTCTGTTAATTTTAATTTTGAATGTAATATTTACCAAAATTTGATTCAACCATGTTTCTGTTAGCTAGAATCTGGTTATTGAATAATTGGTGTATTATGTACTTTCCAATTTAGAAAATTCATATCTCTATCAATAATTGTCCAAATCCAGTAAAACCAACTCTGTAAATTTTCATTTTTAGTGTGCTAATTATCAGGTTAGGTTTTAGATACTGTTTTTGCTCATAAAAATTTGTTAAGTAATTAACTAGTGTTTTGATGTGTTTTTAGCTTAGAAAATTCATGGCAAATTCTTAATAACCTAAAATGATTTGTTCTCTGTTTCTTAAATTTTGTTATATCATGCTTAGTTTGCTGTGTGAGTTTTAGTATGTTTGTTTGTTATTGCATGTTTGAGTTTTGTCGGTGTTATTCGTTCTTATTCGCTGTTTTGTTCAATCGTTAGGCTTCGATATTTGCGGCAACCCTGAGAACGACCCTCCGCAACAAATTGAGCAACAGCATCCAGGCAAGCAGTTTGATCACGATAATCTCAGTATTTTAAAGTCTAATATTTTGTTTCAGCAGTATGTATGCATTGCTTAATTTGTGTTAAATTGATTAGTTAAATCCGTAGCTGCATATCCTGTAGACAAAATATTGATCTCTACTACCTGAGCCTAGGTTATTTCTTTGTGATTAGAGGTATTGGATGGTCTCTTGTCACTTAGTAGATCCGGGTCAAATTGCTTAGACATGCTTAGTATCGGTAGAAATGGGCGGTTATCGACTTAGTCGGTAACCTTGATCACACAAAATTTACTACAACTTTATGTTTCAGCATTTTTGCTATGTTTAATTGCAAAATTAAAAATGAAAACAAAATGATTTAGACTTGGGCACAATGGTAAGGCGGTGTGATCTGTTGGGTGTGATTTGAAAGGTGCCGAGTCGATTAAGGACCGAGTTACTTGCGCCACCGTACTGAGCATTTTGCGTGCTAACCACACTAGAGTATATGGGACCTCTCTTGACCTAGTACTTTGGCGTGTATTGGCTCCGGGTCGCAGGAGGTCGCAGGAGGGATGGAGGTGGGAGCATGGTAGTTGTCCAAAAGCTTTATCACGAGTGGGTAGTTGTCTTTCGGCTTTACCATGTAGCGTATGGATTTCTATCCATACGAGCGGCTCGTAGTTAATACACAATATTGGAAAAAGTCTCGTAGGACTTAGCCGTGCGACATACCTTCTAAGTGTGCTTTGGCTTAAAGACGGTCCAAGTGTGGGTACATTGGTACACCTGCGCAGGTTAAAACTATTCGAATAGCCTCGTCCTAGGTTATGGACACGCTCGGATACGCCCCGTAAGAACTAGACTACAACATTTAAATTAAAATTTGATGGGTGGTACGAATCTGGGATTCGTGCTATTGTTGTGGTGACTATTGTGATAGTCACTTCTAGGGTGTTTTATCTCTATTCTTTTGTATTATTATCCGTACTGTTATTTCAATCTTATAAATGAATTGCAAACTTGCCTTTAAAACTGTATTACCTTATTGCAAATAAAAATCGGCTTTATGCAAATGAAACATATGGCCTCCACCAAATAAGCCTGCTTGTAGCATATGAACAGGTCTGCTAGTTCACACGTCAGTCTTGCGGGTACAAAGACAATCTTTGTACTCAGGTGGTTTGCTTAATGTTTTTGTTGCAGAGGAAGAAGGTGAGCCCCAAGGGCCTCACTACGTGAGTGTGTTGCCGTTTCGTGGACGACTAGACTTGGCGGTCGGTCGGATGCCTTGTGGGTTGGAGGCACGATTGGCTTTGTTTATAGCCATCTTATGGCACTTTTGCTTCGCTGACTTCTTTCTGTTATTTATGTACCTCGTGGCTGTCGGCCTTTGTGCGTAATAACTCTACTATTTGTTTATCTTCCGTTTGGTAGTGTAGTGTTTGGACTCTATGTTTGGAATGGAGTTGATGTCTAATTTTGTACCGAGGTGTGTATCTTGCTTCAGGAAGTATACATATCTCGAGGATCGATTTATTTGATTTGTCTTTGCTAGGACCGGTGGTTGGTTAAGCATTACAAGCCAAATAAACTGGGGTCCTCACAAAGTTGGTATCGAGCCATTCGACCGTAGTAACAAGCATAGTCGTCCTTAGGATATTTTGAAAAAGCTTAATTTCAAAGTATAAAAGGGTTTATGAAAACCTAGGCAGATTCTCGATTTTACTCCTTACCTATCTTAGCCTTCTACTCTCATCTTACTCTAATTTGAGTTTAAAACTTGGTTTCTCTCTTTCCTTTCAAAAGATAGTTACTACAGGTAGAATCGGTCTTTGGGAGAACCATAGAGAATTAGTCTAATTAAAATTTGTGGGAGCATAAGGGTAAGATATGTATGAGTTTGCTAAGTATCGACTTTTGTCAATTGGTTTTGTAACTTAAAAGTCTTGTATTTGTTTTGTGCTGTTAGTAAGTTATTTGTAGTGGGTTGTCGACTTCGTGTTTTCCGGCTATTGTTAACTTGTCTTAGTGAAACAGATGGCCGGAGAGCAGCGTGGCGATCAGCAGGTGGTCATGATGAGGAGCTTCCCCTCCTCCGACCATGGTGAGGTTCTCGCAGATCGAGCGAAACCGCATGGACGACGCCGCATCTTGGAGGTTATTGCTAGGAATACCTCCACTCCTGCCGGTGGTGGCGGCCACCGGACTCGCGGGGACTTGCACAGTTCCTCCGTGCACGCAGCCACCGACTTTCTCCCGCTCGAGGACCTCTCGATGCGGATGATTGGTCGCGCATGGTTGAGCGGAAGCTCAACATAGCTCGATGCCGAGCACAAGATAAGGCGCTCTTCGGCCCCACCGGCTTGAGGGCGGCACTCTCATGGTGGGAGAACTATCTCGCGATGCGCCCGCGGGCCATGTGGTCGCGTGGGAGGAGTTCGAGATCGACTTTCGTCGGGCCCACATCCCGGCGGCACGATGAAGTCGAAGAAGAAGGAGTTCCTCGCGCTCAAGCAAGGCGCAAATCGTGATTGAGTACTTATGCGAGTTCAATCATCCGCTCGTTATGCTCGGAGAGGTGGCCTCGGATGAGGCTAAGCAGAGAAGTTTATGGATGGCTTGTCCGAGGAGCCGCGAGACAAGCTATCTATTGTGGACTTCTCTGACTTTCAGGCCTTGGTAGATAAGGCCATTGTTGCTGAGCATAAGGCAAAGGCGCTGGGCGAGTCCCACAAGCGCAAATGGGAGGCACATCAGTCTACTCACACCAGCCTCACTCGTCCTCGGTGGGCGGCACCGATGGCCGTTCTTTTACTCCACCGCGCCGAGGCCATCTGCACCAGCTCCCGTCCACCGCAGGCGTGCCACCACGTGCGCTGCGATCCAAGACAGAGCGGCCTCCGCAATCCGGCGGCCGAGGTTACTTGTTTTCGCTGCCACAACAAGGGCCATTATGCGAATGCATGCCCTCAGAGTGTTGCGGCAGCCCCTCGTCCTAATGGAGGACGCGGGCAGGGGAGTGGTCACCCACGACCGTAAGATTGTTCGAAGACCGAGTGCGGCGCGTCGAGTCAACCACCTTTCGGTGAGGAGGCTCGGGAGGCGCGGATGTCGTGATGGGTACACTTCTTGTTAATTCTCGTCTGCTGCGGTATTATTTGATTACGAGCATCGCATTCTTTATTTCAAGATCATTTGCTGCTACTAGTGGTCTTCACTTGTGTTCCTTTGGGAGTTCCTTTGCTCATCCGCTCTCGGTCGGAAATGAGGGTGATTCTGATGTCGGGATGTTCCTATCGTAGTCAAAGGAGTGGGGTTTTGGCAAACCTTATTTTGCTCGACCAATGAGTCGGATGTGATTCTTGGCATGGATTGGTTGTCTCAACACTTGGGGCAAATCGATTGTGCAGAAGATTGTCTATCTCACCAGCCTTCGAGCGAGCGGTCAGTTTTCCCGCGGTGCAAGGGTCGCACTTTGTGCACTTGTAACCAAGCCACTTTGAAGATTCGGGAGGTTCCTACTGCTTGTGATTTTGAGGATGTTTTTCCGATGATTTACAGGATGCCTCCGGTTCGAGATCCGAGTTTGTTATCGAGTTCTTTGCCGATCGCCTCTATCTCGGCGCCAGATCGGATGCCTCCCAATGAACTAGAAGAATTGAAGAAGCGGCTTGGTGAGCTCCAAGCAAAGGGTTTCATCCGCCCGGTTCATCTCCTTGGGTTGTCCGGTGATCTTTGTGAAGAAGAAGGACAAGGCGTTGCGCATGTGTGTTGATTACCGTCCTCTCAATGAGGTGACGGTGAAGAACAAATATCCTTTACCCGCATCGATGATCTGTTCGATCGGTTGATGGAGCCTGTGTTCTCAAAGATTGATTTGAGAATGGGGTATCATCAGTCGATCGATCGAGGATATTCAAGACGGCTTTCACTACTCGTTATGGGTCATGCGAGTACACCGTCATGTCTTTCGGTCTAACCAATGCTCGGCTTTGTTCATGAACCTTATGAATTCAGTATTCATGGAGTATTTGGATAAATTTGTGGTGGTCTTTATTGATGATATTCTTATCTATTCCAAGATCAAGCGTAACATGCCGAGCATCCAAGATTGTTTTGGGCAAATTGGGAACACCGATTATATGCAAAGTTCAACAAATGCGAGTTCGGTTGAAGGAAGTGACATTCTTGGGCCATGTTCTTTCACCGAGGCGTATTTGTGGATCCCAAAGAAAGTCAACGATGTTCTATCTTGGGGTCACCAAGTCGACCAGCGATGCGGAGTTTTCTTGGTTTAGCGAGCTACTACGCACGCTTTATCGAGAACTTCTCCAAAATCGCAAAGTCGATGACCGAATTGCTCAAGAAGGATAAGAAGTTTGTGTGGTCTCTCGCTTGTGATGAGAGCTTTCGGGAGCTCAGCGGCGATTGACTTCACCCGATCCTTACTCTTCCCGATATCCACAAGAGCCGATATTTATTGCGATGCCTCTCGTCGAGGATTTGGATGTGTTCTTATGCAGAAGGCAAGACAGGTTGCCTATGCATCCGAGCGATTGAGACCTCATGAGCTCAACTATCCCACCCATGATCTAGAGCTTCTTCTTTGTGGTTCATGCACTCAAGATTTGGCGGCATTATCGATCGGTAACATTGTGAGGTGTATTCCGATCACAAGAGCTTGAAATACTTGTTCACTCGGCGGATCTGAACCTCAGCGCAGGAGATGGTGGAATTGATCAAAGATTATGACATGGGTATTCAAGTATCATCCGGCAAAGCCAATGTGGTTCTTGATGCACTTAGCCGAAAGGTGTATTGCAATACTCTGATGATCCAAGAGCAGCAACCTGCACTTCTTGCAGAATTTCAGCGTCTCAACTTGGGTTTGGTTGAGCATGGTTCCCTTGCTGCCTTGGTTGTGCAACCAACCTTGGTGGATCAAGTCAAGGCAGCACAGCAGTCAGATGGCGGTGTGAACCAGATCAAGCAGAATATCAAGGATGGGATAGCCAGGTGTTTCTCGGAAGATGAGCACGGTGTTGTATGGTTTGGGCAGCGGCTTGTGGTCCCAAAGGTCCCCGAGTTGCGGGATTTGATTCTTCAGGAGGCCCATGATTCGCCTTTGTCCATCCATCCCGGGGCCACTAAAATGTACCAAGATCTGCGTCAGAGATTCTGGTGGACTCGCATGAAACGCGAGATTGCCAGGTTCGTTGCCAGATGTGACATATGTTGTCGTGTCAAGGCCGAGCATCAGCGTCCAGCAGGTCTTCTTCAGCCCTTGCCTATACCAGAATGGAAGTGGGATTACGAGGCATGGATTTTATCAGCGACCGCCTACTCTGCGGGGAAGGATGCATTATGGGTTATCATTGATCGATTGACGAAGGTGGCCCATTTCCTTCAAAGGCGATCGAAGATTGATGTGAATCGGCTAGCGGATCTTTACATATCTGCATTGTGAGTGCGCATGGTGTGCCACGAGCGATAGTGTCGGATCGTGGTTCTCTTTTCACTTCCGATTTTGCACGATCTGCGAGGAGGCCATGGGTACCGTCTTACTTTCAAAGACCGCCTACCATCCTCGGATCGATGGTCGACAGAGCGAGTCAATCGGTGCTTGAAGATATGCTCGTGCTTGTGTTCTTTCCTATGGAAAGAATTGGGAGAAGTGCCTACCGCTTGCCGAATTCTCCTACAACAACGACTTTCGAGCTAGTCTCGGTATGGCACCGTTTGAGGCTTTGTATGGGAGGCGTTTGCAGAACACCATTGAACTGGTCGGCGGTGAAAGACGGTTCTTTGGCGGATTCGATCAATGAGGCGGAAAGTCAAGTGCGATTGATTCGTGAGCACTTGCGCGTAGCTCGATCGAACGGAAGAGCTATGCAGATTGGCGTCGTCGTGGTGAGTTTCGGCCCAATGACTTTGTGTATCTCAAAGTCTCACCTCTGAAGGGTCATCGTCGTTTTGGCGTCAAGGGCAAATTGGCTCCTCGGTATGTCGGACCCTACCGCATCATCGATAGAGTGGGGCTGTTGCTTACAAGTTAGACTTGCCGGCTACACTTGAGGGTGCATGATGTTTTCCATGTGTCACAATTGAAGAAGTGCCTTCGTGTTCTGTGGAGGAAACGCCATTGGAAAATATCGATGTGCGCAGAAGATCTGTCTTATCGTGGCGCCCCATTCGTATCCTCGAAGAAGTCTGAGCAGAACAAGGAACCGTGTGATAAAGTTCCTTAAAGTTCGATGGTCAAACCACTCCGAGGATGAAGCCACTTGGGAGCGGGAAGATCGTCTCGAGCAGATTACCCATCCTTCTTCTCCGATGTCGAATCTCGGCGAGATTCACGTAAGGGGAGATTTGTAACAGCCCTAACTTAGGGTTTGTAATTCAAATGTAAAATTTTGAGGAGAAATAAAACTTTTGTTTTCTCTTCAAATCAATTGAAGTCTTCAAATTTTCCATGGCAATTTCAATTTTCTAGAAGTTAACTCTTGTGTTTGGAAATTGTTGTCATCAAATTATTAGCCTTCAAACTTGTGATCATCCTCTGAAATTATTTTTCCTATCATCTTGATCATCCTATCTACCTCCTGAATTATTTCACAATTTTAGATTTTAGTTGCTATTTCAAATGCCCAAGTCAAACCAGTTTAGAAATCTGGTCAAACCCTTAGGCAGCAGCTTGTGAATTTTCTGTAGAACAATGCAGTGCATAAAACTCTTGGAAAAATTTCACAAGGTTGTCCTCTGTCCCTAGTAGCTTCCATAAAAATTTCTGAAATTTTTGGAGCTCAGGAGCTACCTCTAAAATTTCCCAAAACTTCTCTGTCTTTTAAATCGAATTCTAAAACATCGTTCCTCGGGCTCGAACCCGAGCCCGACTCAAATCGACCGCACCACTTGGCTCGGTCGCGTCAACTAATCGCACTGCCCGAGTCCAATCGATCGTCATCGTCCGATGCAAATCGAGCGATCCACGTCGCGTCGCAACCGACTGTCGAATGCATACACCAATCTCGGCCGTCCATTTCGGATCCAGCGGTCGGTGTGATCTCGATCAAGTCAAACCACCGGTTCGCACCGCCGTCGATCGACGGTGGACCCTACCGTCGATTCGCCTCGTCTTCTCCGCACCTCACCGAGCTCGCGGCGTTCGCTCATGGGTGCCACGTACCTCGCCGCTGCCACCTATTTGCCCTCGTGTCCGTCCGTGGAGCATCGCGAGCTTTATAACCTCGCCGCACTCATTCATTCATCGTTTCTTCGCTCTCTCACTTTCTCGCGCTCTCTGTTTGGCGCGAAGAGGACGAAGGTAGCGCCGCAATGTTAGCGCCGCCTTGATTCCGCAACCACGCCACCGTGATCCACGCTCGGCGCCGCCTCCATTTTGCCCAACCGGGTCCTTGGCGCCCGGTGGATCACGGGCGATATCGTCGCCTCCGCCTCGGCGATCTCGCCCCATGAGCTCGTTTGTGATCGGTGAGTTTCTAGCTCCGCCAACTAGTCCCTTAGGATCGCATCGATGCACCGAATCTAACGGTGGGCTTGTTTACGCCTTTTGTGCATCGTTGCGGCGTGCGACCAATTCTTCTCAAGCTCGGTTTCGCCGCAGTGGAAATTCCGCCACCTCGAGCTTTCTTCGTGGCGTTATCGTGTGCTTCTTGCTCCGGTGTTGGGGCGGCTTGTGCGCACCTTCCGAGTCTTCTAGAAGCTTGTCGCGTCCTCTCCGCTGAGCGCATCTTCTTCTCGCCTCCGTTCGCCGCCACGCGCGTGGCATCCCGTGGTCGCGTCACCGTCATCGAGTTCGTGAGATCTTCGCGAACCCGAAGGTATCACTCACTCGCCCGGGCACCCTCGGTTAGCAAGTTCGATTCGCGCGCGCGCGCCGTCCCGTCTTGGCGCGGTGAGCGCCGGTGGAATTAGTTTAGCGCTAATCTTGTTTAGCTTTGAGTCTCGACTTGTGGGCCCTCTGTTTAATCGCGTTTAGAAATCCTCTAATCCACCCGTTATGTTTTCTCTTAGTCAACGCCATGTGGGTCTATCTTTGTCGATTAGGGTGTGTAGCTCTGGTTATCGTTTTCTCGTCGGAAGCGTATTTCTCTGTGTGTATATGTTAGAAGTACACCTTGATAAGCCGAAGACGTATTCTTAGAATACGCCTTCGACGTCACCTTCAATGCGCGATCTCTCTCAAGACACCTTTATTTGGGCCCGCCGTCGTTGTCTGGGGCTAGTTGGCTGTGGGTAGAAAAAGGATTAAATGCTTTAGTATTTCTGTAATGTGTTTTCTGTTGTGCTGTTAATTCATTTAAACTTAGAAAATTCGTAACTAATTCAATTTTTCTCCAAATCACTTGAAACCAGTTCTGTTAATTTTAATTTTGAATGTAATATTTACCAAAATTTGATTCAACCATGTTTCTGTTAGCTAGAATCTGGTTATTGAATAATTGGTGTATTATGTACTTTCCAATTTAGAAAATTCATATCTCTATCAATAATTGTCCAAATCGATAGAAACCAACTATGTAAATTTTCATTTTTAGTGTGCTAATTATCAGGTTAGGTTTTAGATACTGTTTTTGCTCATGAAAATTTGTTAAGTAATTAACTAGTGTTTTGATGTGTTTTTAGCTTAGAAAATTCATGGCAAATTCTTAATAACCTAAAATGATTTGTTATTGTTTCTAAAATTTTGTTATATCATGCTTAGTTTCTTTGTGTGAGTTTTAGTATGTTTGTTTGTTGTTGCATGTTTGAGTTTTTTGGTGTTATTCGTTCTCATTCGTTGTTTTGTTCAATCGTTAGGCTTCGATATTTGCGGCAACCACGAGAACGACCCTCATAACAAATTGAGCAACGACATCCGAACAAGCGTTTGATCATGATAATCCCGGTATTTTAAAGTCTAATATTTTGTTTCATTGATATGTATGCATTGCTTAATTTGTGTTAAATTGATTAGTTAAATCCGTAGTTGCATATCCTGTAGATAAAATATTGATCTCTACTACCGAGCCTAGGTTATTTCTTGTGATTAGAGGTGTTGGATGGTCTCTTGTCACTTAGTAGATCCGGTCAAATTGCTTAGACATGCTTAGTATCGGTAGAAATGGGCGGTTATCGACTTAGTCGGTAACCTTGATCACCTAAAATTTACTACAACTTTATGTTTCAGCATTTTTGCTATGTTTAATTGCAAAATTAAAAATGAAAACAAAAATGATTTAGACTTGGGCACAATGGTAAGGCTGGTGTGATCTGTTGGGTGTGATTGGAAAGGTGTCAAGTCGATTAAGGACCGAGTTACTTGCGCCACCGTCTTGAGCATTTTGCGTGCTAACCACACTAGAGTATATGGGACCTCTCTTGACCTAGTACTTTGGCGTGTATTGGCTCGGGTCGCAGGAGGTCGCAGGGAGGATGGAGGTGGGAGCATGGTAGTTGTCCAAAAGCTTTATCTGAGTGGGTAGTTGTCTTTCGGCTTTACCATGTAAGCGTATGGATTTCTATCCATACGAGCGGCTCGTAGTTAATACACAATATTGAAAAAGTCTCGTAGGACTTAGCCGTGCAAGATACCTTAAGTGTGCTTTGGCTTAAAGGCGATGCGAAGTGTGGGTACATTGGTACACCTGCGAGGTTAAAACTATTCGAATAGCCTCGTCTAGGTTATGGACACGCTCGGATCGCCCGTAAGAACTAGACTACAACATTTAAATTAAAATTTGATGGGTGAGTGCGAATGCGGGATTCGTGCTATTGTTGTGGTGACTATTGGGATAGTCACTTCTAGGTGTTTTATCTCTATTCTTTTGTATTATTATCCGCATCTTGTTATTTCAATCTTATAAATGAATTGCAAACTTGCCTTTAAAAGCTGTATTACCTTATTGCAAATGAAAATCGGCTTTATGCAAATGAAACATATGGCCTCCACCAAATAAGCTGCATGTAGCATATGAGCAGTGTCCGCTAGTTCACACGTCGAGTCTTGCGGGTACAAAGACAATCTTTGTACTCGGTGGTTTGCTTAATGTTTTGTTGCAGAGGAAGAAGGTGAGCCCCAAGACCCTCACTACGTGAGTCGTGGTTGCCGTTTCGTGGGCGACTAGACTTGGCGGTCGGTCGGATGCCTTGTGGGTTGGAGGCACGCGATTGGCTTTGTTTATAGCCATCTTATGGCACTTTGCTTCCGACTTCTTTACATTATTTATGTACCTGCGTGGCACATCGGCCTTTGTGCGTAATAACTCTACTATTTGTTTATCTTCCGTTTGGTAGTGTAGTGTTTGGACTCTATGTTTGGAATGGAGTTGATGTCTAATTTTGTACCGAGGTGTGTATACTTGCTTTGGAAGTATACATATCTCGAGATCGATTATTTGATTTGTCTTTGCTAGGACCAGGTGGTTGGTTAAGCATTACAAGCCAAATAAACTGGGGTCCTCACAACATAACTCTCCAACACAGTAGAATATAGAGGAAGAAGAAGAAAATGGAAGTGAATCAATCGATCTTAGGTCTGGACGTCTCCAGATCTTTTTAAGGTCGAGACAACTACCTTCTAGTATCTGCATAATAAAGCACATATTAAACCACTGGTAACTAGTAATTCAAAATCAATTAATGGTAATTAAGCAGTGCTTATTAGTTCCTAATTACACACTGGTCTACAATTTTGATCACATTATTTCGACCACCCTAGTCTATGGATCCGACCAGCATTTTTCGACCACTGCGTTTCGACCACACTGGTATATGATTAAGATCGTATTATTTCGATCATACTGGTATATGGATTCGACCGGTGTTTTTCTATCACACTGGTATATGGTTTAGACCATATTATTTCAACCACATCGGTCTATGGCTTCGACCACACTAGTCTGTAGCTTCGACCACACTAGTCTATGAATTCGATCATATTATTTCGACCACTAGTTAGACCAGTCTAAAAGGAAAGAGAGAAATGCGCAGTTAGCAAAAGAAAGATGAACTAGATTCACGACACGTTCATGGTCATAAGTCACGTGATTGCCACGCGAATATACACGCATGTGTGCGTACGTGTGTGTGACTTTAGCTATAGTCCTCCTCATGTCACCCCCATGTTATGTGCCACATGTATCAAGAGATGGCAAGGTCTATACCTTATAAATTGTTTTTCCACCACTTAGGTAGGCAATATAGTACTAAATTATGCGTGCTTAGGAATTTCATGAATAAATAGGTTTTTACACTTATGAGCTTAATTCTAACACTGAACGTGTAGCCGGGAAATATAGATGCTTATCTGCTTATCCCCGTGGCCGCGGGCGTGGGCTTTGGCCGGCGGCGGCCGCCGATCGAGCCAACCGGACGGCTCGGTGTTGCGCCTCCGACGTGCGTGCATTACGTGCAGATTAATACAGATGCACGCGCGCATGCCGTTCGTCTCGTATGCGCGTGCATTCTTTGCCTTTTATGGGGCACGGGCACGAGCAGCATGCATGCAGTTGCACTTGTTAATTCATTGACCCTACAAGGGACGCCTGGGTGTCTGGTTATCGTGCTGCAGATATTCTTCTTGCCTTTATTTGTTCTCGTTTGCCCGGGTGTCTGGCTGTCTGCCATTTGCCCATGTGTTGCAAGCAAGCTGGCCAGGCAGGCTTCTCACAGGAATCCATTGTTTCATTTTCCTCCAAAAATCCCACGTAATTGCCCCGTTCCAAATAGAGCATAAATACGTAATTGCGAATAGAGCATAATTGCCACCTCTAAAACGAAACAGCCACGACCTAGCTAGCTCTACGCTAGCACGCGGATCGCATTGGCTCTAGACGTTACACGCATGGTTAATTTCACGAGCAAAGAACGTACCGACTCCTGTTGATCATCGCATCATACTCGCAACATCAAGGAGAAGTTTCTCTTTTTTTTTTGGAGAGGATCAAAGAGAAGTCATAGCAATGAAGCATGTTCGCGACGTCGCAGCGGCGAGAGGCAGCAAAGCCCACCGCCGACCTAGCCCAACCGTCCTCCTCGAGGCCCAAAATGCGTGTGGCTAGTCGTCTGATCGCCGGTACGTGCAGCTCACCGAAACAGCCCGGCGGAAGCGATCCAGCTAGGTTGACGGAACGGCCCCGCAAACGCTGCCCCCGGTAGCCCGCGCCGCACGGGCTGGTAAAGAAGAAAGAGATCGCGCGGGCTGGCCAGATGGAGGCCGGCACCCACGGCCGCGCCCGTGATCTCGGCGGGCCGAACTACCGCGCGCGCGTCTTCTACCGCCCGAGGCTTGCGGCGCGGCAGGACGCGAGCGGGTAAACTTCGGGAGAAAGCAGAGAACGGTTAAACTTTTGGTCCGACCGGGCCGGCTGAGGCGGAGCACGCGCGGTGGGTGGGTAGACCCGTCTGCGCTCGCGGCGCCGTGGGACGATGGACGCTCACACTGATCTCCTCGCCGAATTGGTCTCGGGGCCGGCCGTACGTGGGTATGGTTGTCCGATTTGCACGGGTCTACCACTGCCGCCCCGGCCTGACCGCTCCGCGCGCCAAGAATCGCCGGGCGGTCCGAACGTGTCTAGCCGACGACACGGCAGAGGGTGAGTGGGTGAGGCAGAAACGCGCACAGCCTTGGCACGATCGAGCGATGGCATCTGCGGACGACGTCGGTACGGACTCGCCGCCTCGGAGATGGCTCTGTACCGTTCGTTTGAGGCCGGGCCACAGGAATACATCGATTCACCTGAAAACATCAGTACGCCAAGTCGTCAACGGTAAACTAGAGTACGCATGCCCACGACACGTATCGTGCGTGTCATCGTCGTCGACAAGATATGCGTAAATCGGATCTAGATCCTCTGTATGCTGTGCTGTGAACAGTATTTCGTGACGAGGTGAACAGCATTCTGCAGTAATTATAGCAACAGTATGATAAATATTATAACACATACTGTGAAGAATGCGCTAGCTATTTGATTTGCAATAACACGATACAGATCACTTAGGTCAGTCTCAATGCCAAGTTTTATCTTCCAGTTTCCAACACGTGAAACTTTGATATGAAACAGGGCTCTCTCTCAATGTAAGTTTCATTGCACGGTTTCATAGCTTATTTTAGTATTCGTAGGTCCCATCTGCCCCAATCACATTTTAGTATGGTGCTGTGATGAAACGAATTGAGTCCTCAATGGGAGTTTCACACGATTACCAACGTTTTGGAAACAACGCTGATAAGTTTCATCCCCATGAAACTTTCTCCTTCTCTCTCCTCCTAGTTTCATGCAAAAATTCTCTTTTTGCTGATGTGACACCCTAATAAATGTGCATGACACCCCCATAAAACCTCAATTGAGACTGGCCTTATAACGCTACGATCCTCTGAATTGCATTGAAGTAGCCCTTTCCTGCTTAAACCACGTATCCGACCTTGCCTTGTAATCAGAACCATTCAATAAACAAACAGGGTGCGCATGGCACGCAAGTCGTACTGCAAGACTGCAAGTTGCAACCGAGGCTATCTATTGTATCTGCCTACAAGTGCATGCATGCGCCGGCCGATCCAAATCAGAACCAGTCAATGAACAGACAGATTGTGTAAACTAACCGAGGCTATCTATTGTATCTACCTACAAGTGCATGCACGCGAATATATAGGAGAAACTCGACATCTTAAAACTAGATGATAGGACTCAACTGTCACTTCAAGCAGCCGACGATGTAAACAAGTAGCTATAACATGAGAAAATAAAACAACAGATCGATGATGTTATGTCACCGTATAAATGTGCATATGCCGACTCAGATCGATCCATCTCCATGCCAACTTGTCCATCGATCATCATGTCCAGATCAAGCTCCAGACTCTCACAAGGATACTACAACAAAGCATGCATGGCTAGTACTGTACAACAGATCGATCAGATTTGGTCAACTCTTCTCTCTCTCGTACACGATTTCCACGATATGTTTATTTTTCGAATCTTCAATTATATGATTCGATCATCAGTAATTAGTCGATCACTGGACTCGTGGAGCCAGTAGAGTGCAAGAACGTAAAAGGTTGGGTGGGACCGTGAGGAAAAGTGTGGGTGCATGAGAGAGAGTTGGAATCTACGACTCGTTAGCTTACACACCGTTACACAGTTTGTTCAGCATTTTGACCAAACATACAATACTTCTCTTCTACAGATTGAATAGTGAACACACCTTGATGCCGTAGAAAAGTTACATCTCCAGGTATGGAATTGACTCTTCAGAGAATCCCAGCTCCTCTCTTCTAATAACAATGCAACGAAAGGTGCTCGCAGACCATATAGACTAGATACCTGTGCGTGCCTTGGCGCGCTTAGATGAACTTGAGAGACAACGATAGAAGGAAAGAAAAATGATTTAAAGTATGGGACTGTGGTTCAGTACATAAAGAATAAGCTACACTATAAAAGCAGTTGGGATCTGGAAATCCATGCATGGATCTAGCTATGCATGAGTAAGTTGTAGTTCTGGCTAGATCTGATTCACATCGCAACATGTAAATGTAATTATACACAAACAGAGATTTTAACGTGAATAAACATGCACGGAGACGAAGGTGTGTGTGCTGTACCACATAGCAGGCAGGAAAGAGGATGCACAACTAATTGGTGTACCATAAGAGCACTTAGTTATATACCGCACAAGTGTTCTACATGAGCAAACGCTCTACCAATAGAGCCATAAAAGAGTGCAAACAGAACCGATAGCCTGCCTCTAGATGACTGAACCTAATAACTCCAGTTAATTTCAAGTTGGAACCTGATTTATGTATTCTGCTCTCACCTTTTGTGGAGTGATGAGACCCTTCATCTCTGCATCGGTGATCATGCTGTAATCAATTCTGCAAGCCATTGGCACCAGAATGCAATTACGCAAAGTACTCAAACTCAATTATCAGAAATAAGGGGGGCAAAAGGGGGGCATGACGAGGATTGTTGGCCAGTTAATTATCCGAGTATATCTTTATTTGCTTATTTATAAATAAGCCAGGTTTTCTACTAGGCCTAAATTAGCTTTCTAGACCTAAGATCAATTAAGCAGTAAAAAGGTGAGCCTAAAAGTATTTTCTTTGACCATTCTCAAAACCTCTTCTGGATGTCCAGTTGGACCTCCTCTATAGGTTTTTTCGGACCACTCCAGGACCTCTCTCCCACAGAGAAGGTCCTCGAAAGCGGTTACCCACGTGAGGTTAATAATAACTACACGTGGAGAGAAGATATTGGCTGTTATATTCAGAGATATAACGGTCATCACGAAGGGACGCAACGATTAACTTGAAGGGACGCAACCATTGGTGCGAAGAGGCACCACTGCAACAAACTGTCGACATTTTGTAAACTATAAGAACCCGGCCTATGTGCCTTTGTAATTCAGATCCGAATCCAGACTCTAATCCACGTATTTTTACAATCATTATTCCTATAATCAGAGCATACCTTTGCAATATACATCATTGTTTTGAGTCCTTTGGTGAAGAGATAGTAATCTCCATTTTTTTCTTTATATTTTTGTTTGTCTGTTCTGTGACGAGAGTCCCAGACGTCGACAGCTGGCGCCGTCCGTGGGGATCGTTGTCATCATTTTCGCCGACTCGGTTCTGGTAATGTGTCTCGTGCTTTGCTCATGAATCAAAATTTGCCTACGTGGAGAGAAGAAAGCATCCTTGATATTTTCGACTACGATGACGACATGGAGGAAAACTTCGTCCTCGTATCCGACAATGCCCAGGGTTCCTTCGGAGCCATTAGTGAGGCACCATTGCCCGCCGAGTCCGCAACCGCTGGCTCATACGCCAGCCGTGCCTTCGTCCACAAGCATCACCATGGACGAGTACTATCCCGAGCTTGTCTCCCTTAGAGCAGGAGATTCGGAAGGTTCCTGGAGCCCAACGTATCATGATGATCTCGTTGGTGGCCTCCACATTGAAGGCCAGTAGAGAACATCTGGGGAGAATCTTCTCTTCACCTTACAATACAACCTGTCCTCTTCCTCAGAGGACGATAGCATGTTCACCCCTTCTGCCTGTTCCGACGGCCGTCAGGTCGCCACCGTCGGTGACAATAAACCCAATGCCACCAATGATCCTGAAACATCAGGGCAACGCTAGGAGCGGGAAGAACGGGAACGCCTCCAACATGAGGAGGAGGCCCGACAAGCCGAGATACGTGCCGCTACACAATCGCACATCTCGCAGGTTTGCAACCACTACTACCGAGACGCCACTGGCACCTCAACGAGGGCGCCACAACAAGCGATGCATACACCACCGCCACAGACAATGATGGTAAGAAACCCAAGCGCCTTGCCAACCCCCATGTAGGAGGATTCCCTTACAGAGCGTATTCGCTATTTAGCGAGAGCCATCGCATGCCCACAGGAAGGATTAACTCGGGAGCAAGGAGTGCAAGTAATGCATGCTATTGCACAAGAGCTACAGGATACCGCAGAGAATATATCCACCTGATCGCATACTGAGCTTTTCCAAATGGGCTCTCGTTTAGAAGGGTTCTCACTGGGAAGACAAAGGTAAGGCCAAAGTGATGGTGTTCCTGGCCGTCACGTCCAAGGCCAAGGTGAGCATGACACCCGTTTTTTGGGACGTAGTAGACATCCCAGATCTCCTGCTAGTCGTAATAATCGTCGTAGTGTACAACCATGTGTTGGACCTTCTGTAGCCTGCAGGTTGCAAAGCGTTTTCTCCCGGATTAAGAGATGTTACATGGCCGGAGAAGTTCAAACCAGGGAGTATGGAAACTTTTGACGGGACGTAAAACCCGTCAGAGTTCCTCCAAGTCTACACTACCGCCATTCAGACTGCTGGAGGTGATGATAAGGTAATGGCAAATTATTTGCCCACAGTTCCAAAGGGTTTCGCTAGGACCTGGTTGTTCAACCAGCCTGAGGGATTCATATATAACTGGGAGGTGCTTTGTAATGCATTGCAAAACAACTTCAAAAGTTGTTATACAAAACCGGGGAAGAAGGATGATTTGCATCGGCTCCGCCAAACCCCCGACGAAAATTTACAACAGTTTGTAAAGCGTTTCATAGAAGTTCGTCATACTATCCCAAACGTTTCTGATGACTCTATGATTCGAGCTTTTAAACAGGCGATGAGATATCGAAGGTTCACTGAAGACCTTAACATCAACTCGCCTAGGTCCGTGTCAGAACTCTTTGGCATGGCCGATCGGTACTCCGATGTCAATGAGGCAGTGGAGTGGAACCGAATGGTGGATAAGGGGACCACCCCTCCTCGGCCAGGCCTCAAGGATGTCAAAGAAAAGAAATCCAAGAGGTCCGAAGGCTCCATGAGCAGCAAAGAAAAACCCAAGAAGAAGGAGAGGGGGAGGTCCAAGCAGTCCACCAGGGAGGTCGCAACCGTTGACCAGCGACCACCCTATGACAAAAATAAGGGTCCTTGGACCAAAAGGAGGTAAGGAGGTCGTTCAAACGACCGTACTACCCCACAATCTACGAATATGTATAGGATCAATGGGCACTGGTGCCCATTGTATAAAGTTTCTAGTCATGACCTCCGCAACTGCCGTACTTGGCAGAAGCAAATGGAGGAATACTATGATGGGAAAGGCCCAATGCCTGTCCCGCCAGAAGACAGCGGACCACCAGTGGTCCAAAACAATGACAAATACACAGAAATGTCGTTTCAAAGAATGGATCACCACATCAATGTCATCTACAGGGGTTCGGTCGCTTACACCTCCAAGTGGCAGTACAAGGCGGCATAGAAGGACGTCAACAACGTTGAGATTCCACCTGGTCGTCCAGAATACCCCAAATGGTCAGAGACTTCCCTGACCTTCACTAAGGAGGACGTCCCTAAAGGTATGACTACTTCTCTAAATTACCTTTAGTAGTTTCCCCTACTATAAGTAATTGCAGAGTAGATAGCGGTAGTTCTTTAGACCTGTTATTTATTAATACCTTAGATGAGATGCAAATTCCTCGTTCTAAGATTAAACCAATGACAACTCCCTTCTATAGGATAGTGCCAGGTATGTCTGTTACACCAATAGGGCAAGTAGTGTTACTAGCAACCTTCGGTACTGCTACTAATTTTTGAAGTGAACTAATCACTTTCGAAGTGGTTGATTTTGATTCTGCCTATAATGCAATTTTGGGAAGACCATCTCTAACAAAGTTCATGACAGCTACACACCACGCATACCAGAAGATCAAGATCCCTGGGCCAAAGAGCGTAATTGTGGTGCAAGGTGACCAGGCTGTCACAGTTTCATGTGATCGTAAGTCGTTAGAACTTGTCGATCAATTGCCTCTAAAAAAATCTTACTTTAGAGGATAAAATAGGGAAGATTGCGAAAATCAAGGCCGCTCCTCAGCCTAATGAGCAAGTAAAGATAATACCAAATCTTCATTGATAAAGCAATGAGAGCTACCCGAATCAACTAGCATGACCACCTCTTGCCCTTGTATTATACTCTGTAGCTGGAGTGTTTTGGAATTGTCCGCACCTAGCACTACTTCCTTTGATATAGACATCAATTGAGCTTCTGGTTGCGAACTTTCCTCGTCCATTTCTTGAGAACCTCTGTCACTTTCTGTTATCATCTCCCAAAGTTCTTCCACCACATGCAACTGCACTGTAGGCGCACACTTATGTTCGTAGGACCAATGTTCTCCACACGTATGGCAAAGCCCTTTTGCTCGACAATAGGCACGGAGAGCTTCGAGCTTGTCGTCAAAGGGAGCAGCTCTTGCTCCATCCATGCCTCTTTGATTGTCCGATCGACTTCTGGACACCGGTGCCCCCTCCCAGGTGGCGGTGGAAGTGCCATGCGCATTCCCGCACGTGTATTATGCGTGTAATCCGGCTGACGAGGATCTCGTCTAGTCGTCTCCAACACTTCCTCCTGCAAACAAGCGAGAGCGACGACAATGTCCAAATCTTGCGGTCTATGTTGCACAACTGCAGATCTTACATCACCCCGCAACCCATCCACAAATTGAGTGACAAAAAATACAGGATTACAGGAGGAATGACGTGCCAACATGTTATGCATCAGCTCATTAAATTTCTTTGCATATTCAGCTACCGTGTTGGTTTGTTGTAAGCTATTGAACTGTCTAACCAACTGTTGGAACTCTTCCCTACCAAATCTGTTGCAAACTGCCTCCACAAATGTTTCCTATGCATCAAACCGATATGGGCCTTAGATGCCTGTAACCACAACAAAGCCCCATCCACAAAATATGTTGTCGCCACACCAATATGGAACTCGGGTCGAATTGAACAAATTCTAAAGTAGTTTTCACATTTTATTTGCCAAGCCTTAGGATTTTCCCCATCAAACAGTGGGAAATCCAATTTTGGGGGAGCATGATGATGATGACAGGTGCTATTATGTCTACCAGATTCAATCACATGCGTATTCAAATCAAAGTGTTCGAGCGTACCATTGCCCGAAGGCGGCATGGAGGGCAATCTTCCCCCAATTGCCTTTCCCCGGGTGGATCAAAATAATCACAGTGGTCGATTTGCCCGAGACCATGATCCCGGCGAGCGTGAGGCACTTCTTCCTGATTTGAAGGTGTACAACCCGCCTCTGGTATGAGTCCGGACTTGGCTTTAGGTCGCGGAAGGATGAGTGGCAAATCCACCGGTCGTAACACCAGCACCGGATTGCGAGCGATTTGAACAACCTATGACTTTAGTTTGCCCATCTCTGAGCGCAACTCCTCCACCTTCGACTCCATCTTAGGTTTTCATTTCTGCAGCTCGAACACCGCTGGTTTGATTTCCTCCATGGTAACATGGATCGCTTCCGTTTTTGTCTTGGAGCACCTTGGTAGACTCACTTTGTGCCAGAATGACCCTTGTCAACTCGGCGATTTGTTGATCCATTTCTTGCGAGTGTGCTTACGCACACGTCTGGGAGCGTGGACGATCCAGGGCGTCGGAAGATGGCTCTATTACCAATTGTTATAATCCACTCCGAATATGCACTCTCTGGCACAAATAGTAATAGTTTGAAGGAAGATCGAGACTGGGAAGGAGAAATAGACTGGGAAGTAGATGAACTAGAGGAGGGGAAAGATCAGAGTTGGCTGTTTAGAGATTACATGCAAGTATGCAACATGCCCAAAATCGAAAAACCACAAACTCCATAAGTATTGCCTCGCCTAGGAGCTGACCGGTGGGGTCTCCAATTCCAACTCAGATGGTAACGCAGCCCCTACGAAACCCATTCTGCCGTAGGATAACGATCTGTCAGTTTGCGCCCGCGCTTGCTTGCTCGATCGCCCTGCTGACAACGGCCAGGTTACTGTTCACCATCATGTATTGCCCCTTGCTCTGTAACAATATGGTTGTCTGATTTGCACGGGTCTACCACTGCTGCCCTGTCCTGATTGCTCTGCGCGCCGAGATCGCCGGGCGGTCCAAACGTGTCGAGCCAACAACACGGCAGAGGGTGAGTGGGTGAGGCAGAAACGCGTGCAGCCTCGGCACTATCGAGCGATGGCATCTGCGGACGACGTTGGTACGGACTCGCCGCCGCCGGAGATGGCTCTGTACTGTTCGCTTGCAGCCGGGCCATGGGACCTGAAAACGTCAGTACGCCAAGTCGCCAACGGTAAACCAGAGTACGCATGCCCACGACATGTATCGTGTGTGTCATCATCGTCGACCGAATATGCGTAAACTGGATTCGGATCCTCTGAATTACTGCACTATGAACAATGTTTCGTGACGATGTGAACAACGTTTCGCAGCAACTATAGCAACAGTACGATATGTACTAGCAAGCACTGTAGCGATTGATCTAGATATTTGATTTTTCAATCGGATGGTGAAGATCAGTCCTAACGCCACTGCATCGTAGATCCTCTGCATTGAAGTAGCCCTTTCCTGCTTAAACCATGTACCCTCGACCTTGCCTTGCAATCAGAACCAGTTAATAAACAGATAGGGTGCGCATGGCACACAAGTCGTACTGCATGCTGCAACCGAGGCTATCTTTTGTATCTACTTGGGAAATAAATATTCTGGGGGAAGGCCTCCGAGAGGCTCCACCCCAATCACCGTTGGATCTGTGAGATGCTCACTGAAGTGTGCGTGTGAGAGGAGAGATCGGACGGTGGTGGAAGAGGCCCTCCCTCACAAACAGGGGTGGATCTATAGTGATCCACCAGGGTGCACAGGACACCGGGTCAAAAAATTATTTTTCTTTAGATATAACTATGTATATATAGTATGGATACTCCTAGTCTAAGATAAGAAGACACCCTAAACCATAAATTTACTTGATAATTAAACATGTGTGATATATATGAAAAGTGAGGACCCCCATCATTTTCATTCTGGATCCGCCACTGCTCACAAAAATTTATTTCCATCTACCAGCAAGTGTATGCATGCGCCGGCCGATCCAAATCTCAGCTTGGCACGTGGTTCCTTAATAATAGGACCACAACCACCCTGCGTTCCCTGGCTAACAAGGCCGGTCGGCCATTAATAATACGACCTGCCGACTCCAGCATGCAAAGACGCATCATCAAGATACGATATTGATCCAAAATTTTGCCGGTCGGTCGCTGCCCCGCTGGCCCACAGCCGATCCAACAACACAATAAGTATAGCACATCACATCGAACCAATGCCCTCTGCTGCCGTGGCAGGCAGACGACAGGCAAGGATAGCTAGCTAGCTCTTTTGAAACGATCCGGGAGAGCTGACAGCTGTATATTATATCAATAAAGTAGAAAAAAAAAATAGAAAACATACGATCACCACCGGTACAAACGAAAAAAACACTACCAAAGCCCAAAACATCCGGCTAAGCAACCTCATATATCAAAGCTAGGATATAACCAGCTAGCACGACAAACACCAATCAGCTTTTGCACATATATGACACGTTGGGTGACGCTCCATCTTCTAACATGTTGAAGCTTTTAGGTATCTAGTTAGATTTGTAAATGAGTAAAAGTAAATACATGAAAAACCATAACTCCACCATGGCAATCACTCCATGTAACCAGCCGACCAAAAGCAACCTGAATTTCGCCACTGCTTCCACTGTAACGACCACAAGCTGACAAGCCTCCAAGACGAGGGTGCAGTCGTTAGCTAGACACATCGATCTCCCGCTTAGCAACTAGTTAATTTAATTAAGATGCGAGATGTCCGTCATTACCAGCTTGCTAATGGGCAAGAATCAGAGACAAGCTGCGTGGCACTATCTTCTTCTACTTCCCGGCAATCACGGGTGCGCGCTCCCGTGACTCACGGCCCGTGTCAGCGTCTGCAACGCGACGGATACCCTTGCATCTGCCTCGTCACCAGACAAAGCGTTGATCTGGACCTGAACAGCCGAGCCGGACAAAGGTTTGCCTGATGGTTATGTCACCTGTATGTCAGCGTTACGTATGCGTTCACAAAGCAAAACTGCTAGACGCACGCATGGGCCATCAGAAAATGAGCAGGCTGTGGGGCCTATCTAGTTAAGCAGTTACCTGGATGAATGTCTAACCGAGGCTATCTATTGTATCTACCTACAAGTGCATGCACGCGAATATATAGGAGAAACTCGACATCTTAAAACTAGATGATAGGACTCAACTGTCACTTCAAGCAGCCGACGATGTAAACAAGTAGCTATAACGTGAGAAAATAAAACAACAGATCGATGATGTTATGTCACCGTATAAATGTGCATATGCCGACTCAGATCGATCCATCTCCATGCCAACTTGTCCATCGATCATCATGTCCAGATCAAGCTCCAGACTCTCACAAGGATACTACAACAAAGCATGCATGGCTAGTACTGTACAACAGATCGATCAGATTTGGTCAACTCTTCTCTCTCTCTCGTACACGATTTCCACGATATGTTTATTTTTCGAATCTTCAATTATATGATTCGATCATCAGTAATTAGTCGATCACTGGACTCGTGGAGCCAGTAGAGTGCAAGAACGTAAAAGGTTGGGTGGGACGGGTGCATGAGAGAGAGTTGGAATCTACGACTCGTTACTTGCGGACCCACAGGGTATGCCGGGTGGGCCACGGCATACCCTGTGGTCCACGTGTAAGTGAATCAGAATATAAATTTTGTTGTAAAAAAAAAAAACTTACCCGACGCAGTTACTCCAAAGAGTTAGAAACCCTACCAATTCTTTTGTTTTCCCCGTGCGTCGCCGTTCTCCAAAGAGCGCGCGAGCGCTTGCCGCGACCGCCCTGCGAAGCTTTTGCCTGCCCGCTGTTCGCCTGCCGCCTTGGTGCCGACACGTGAAGCCCTGCTGCGCGTGACGCCACCTGCCTGGGCCAGCGCACGCCCGGCCACATGGAGCCGCTGCAGTCCTGCTGCGTCGGTTGGTTTGTCAATTCCCGTAGCTCGTTTACCTGGATTGCTAGGCTAGAGATTTCACATCCATGCAGTGCTTTGATTATTTTAATTGGGGATGTATGTAGAGCTTGATTATTTTAATTGGAGATGCATTTAGAGATTTGATTATTTTAATTGATGATGCTTGCTGCGAGTGCTAGGATTTTTCCTAGTAGCAAGATATTTAGTACTGGTTGTGTTCTTTAATTGGGATTGTTAGGGAGAGAGATTAATTTAATATTGAATTAGTGTTGGCATGCATCAGCTATGAATATTTAATTGTAGTAGGGAAGAGATAGTTTATTGGTTTTGTCCACCTAATTAGCTGCTGTTGCATGCGTTTCATTAGTTGGATCGGATTAGTAAAAGAGATAGTTGACTACTAGTATGCATGCATCGGCTGATCTTGTGGCTGGGCAAACCGTTGGTGTACTAGTTTGATTATTTATTTGGGATGAACAGGGATGTATTGCTGATTATTTAATTGGGTTAGTGAGGCATGCACTGCTATGATTATTTAATTGGAGTAGTTGGGGAGGGAGGTTAATTAGCTAGTGCTGCCAACTTGCAGTGGAATTAGTAAAGGAGATGAATTAGGTAAAGGTGCACTCGCACGCCCACGCGGCCACGTTCGCCGCCGACTCGCTGGCCTCGGACTCCGCGGCAAAGCACGACGCCGGTCGCCGGAGGGTGCAAGGCTGCAAGCCTGCAACATCATCGCAACGTCATCACAACGTCGGTCGCCGGACGACGCAGCAAAGCGGCACACGGTACTGCAGTAGCAGTAGCAGACAGGTTTAAGATTCTTCTTCTTCTAATCTTCTTACTAGTGTACTTAAATAGATTTAATTACTTATGTATGAGTGATTTTTTATTCCAGTTCGGAGTTCATTCAACAGCAACAGATCAAAATTAACATCCGGTCATTAGTCCATCAGATCCTGTGACTTGTGAGTTTTCTAACTGAAAGATCCAAACATGATTCTATCATCGCATGTGACTTTTGCTAATTGCTAAATTGTTTTTTCTAGAATTGTTGAATTATGAAGAGAAGCGGAGACATAGTATCCCTTTTTCAGAAACACGCAGCAAAGAAGGCGGCTGCTGTTGCTTTGGATCCTGCCCCACCTCCGGTTGAAACTATTGTGGAAGAGGAAGAGCAGAATCAAGAAGAGGATAGAGTAGAAGTTGAAGAAATTACAGATCATGTGCCCTCGCCCCCGCCAGCGTCAGCGTCACCGCCACCGCCCACATCAAAGCTGCCGGTTTATGACATCAATCGCCTTCCATATGATCCAGGTGAAAGGCTGCCCATTAAAGATTATCATGTTAATGATCAAGATGCAATCCGTAGAGCATATATTACTAAAGGTCTTTGCAAACCTTATACACATGATTTTCCATCAAGAATGATTGGAAACAAACCTCGTCGATTCAATTTAGCATGGATGTATAATTATGAGTGGCTTGAGTATAGTATCAAGAAGGATTTTGCATTTTGCTTTATATGCTACTTGTTCAAGAAGGATACTGGGTCAAATACATTTATTATTGATGGATGGAATAATTGGAATATAGGAAATAAAGCACTTCTCAAACATAGTGGTTCTATGGCTCACAATGCAGCTCAAGAGAGATACATTGGTTTTATGAATCCGAAGGTAGCAATTGATTATCACATTGACAAGTGGACTGATGAGGATCTTCGTCTTTATAAGAAAAGGTTGACATATTCACTTAGATGTATCAAGTTTCTTTTGCATCAAGGATTGGCATTCCGTGGACATGATGAAAGTGAAGAGTCTAGCAACAGAGACAACTTCATTGAACTTTTGAAGTTTCTTGCAGGAAATAGTGATGAAGTGAGCAAGTATGTCTTGAACAATGCTCCAGGTAATTGCACTTTGACTAGCCCAAAGATACAAAAGCAAATTATTCATTGTTGTGCCATAGAAACTAGAAAGAAAATAATTGAAGAACTTGGTGATGAGCCCTATGCAATTTTAGCCGATGAGTCTAGTGATATATCACATAAAGAACAACTAGCTCTTTGCTTGCATTATGTTGATAAACTTGGAAGGCCTTGTGAGTACTTCATTGGAGTTGTTCATGTAGATGATACTACCTCTTTGTCACTTAAGCAAGCAATCGAAGGTTTACTTGTTATTCATGGATTGAGTATGACTCATATTAGAGGTCAAGGTTATGATGGGGCTAGCAATATGAAAGGAGATATTAAAGGGCTGAAAACATTAATCATGCAAGAATCACCTTCTGCGTATTATATTCATTGTTTTGCACATCAACTCCAACTAGTTCTTGTTCTTTGTTGCCAAGGGAAATACTGATTGTAAAACTTTTTTTGATCAAGTATCTATCTTGTTGAACATTGTTGGGGTTTCTTGCAAGCGTCATGGTATGCTTCGAAATGCTAGGCTTGAGAATGTCAAGAAAGCACTAGAGTGTGGTGAGCTTGAATCAGGGAGTGGATTAAATAAAGAAATGGGTTTGCCTAGGCCTGGTGAGAAACGGTGGGGTTCTCATTACAAAACTATATGTAGCATCATCACTATGTATTCCTCAATCCATGATGTGCTCATTGATCTTGGTGGTGATATTGCATATAAGGATGATTGGACAAAGATACATTTTGTGCTTGGAGCATTTGAAACCTTTGAGTTCGTTTTCTTTGTGCACTTAATGTATGTTATTCTTGGATACACAAATGAGTTATCCGAATGTTTGCAGAGAAGGGATCAAGATATTCTTAATGCAATCTCACTTGTTAATGTTGCAAAGAGCATAATGCAGCACTTGAGGTCTGATGGTTGGGATAATTTTCTTGAGAGGGTCACTTCTTTTTGCATTACACATGATGTTGAAGTTCCTGCTTTGGATGGTGCTTATGTGCCCTATGGAAAATCAGCAAGGTATGCCTGTGCCCGAAACCAAACAAATGATGACCATTTCAGAAGAGAAGTATACATTGGTGTCATTGATCAAATTAGTCAAGAGCTTGATAATCGGTTTGATGAGATCAATATGGAGCTACTCTCTTGTATGTCAGCCTTTAGTCCTTCCCACTCCTTTGCTTCTTTTGATGCACGGAAGGTACGCAGATTGGCTGGATTTTATCCCAAGGAGTTCTCCAACAATGATTTGCTAAAACTTGAATTGCAACCGGATAATTACATTGATGACATTAAACGAGATGATAGCTTCCAAGGTCTAGACAGCATTGTTGATCTCTCAGTTAAGTTTGTTGCAACACAGAGGCACAAAGTGTATGATATGGTTTACTTGCTTCTCAAATTGATATTGCTTTTACCGGTGGCAACTGCGAGTGTTGAAAGGGTATTTTCTGCATTGGTGATAGTGAAAACAAAGTCAAGGAATAAGCTCGGTGATAGTGTTTTGGATGATTGTCTAGTCACATTCATTGAGCGGAATATTTTCTTCCAAGTTGATGAAGATGATATAATCGAGACATTCATGTCATTAAGAAAGCGGCGGATAAACAAGTAATATTGTAAGTCTCTTCTATGTCTATATTTCAAACTATTTGTATTTCATTTGAACAATTTATATCGAGATTTGTCATTGTTTCTAGCTTAATCTTTGAATCTAAGGTTTATCATGTTATTTAATGTATGTGGTTTTACCGAATTAGAATATGGTTTTACCGAATTATAAATGGTTTACCGAATTGTATAAGAAAAAAAATTTAGGCATACCTTGTGGTAAAATCCTAGGTCCGCCACTGCTCGTTAGCTTATACACCGTTACACGATTTGTTTAGCATTTTGACCAAACATACGTTACTTCTCTTCTACAGACTGAACAGCTAGTGAACACACATTGATGCCGTAGAAAAGTTGTATTTCCAGACTCCAGGTACGGAATTGACTCTTTTCAGAGAATCCCAGCTCCTCTCTTCTGATAACAATGCAACGAAAGGTGCTCGCAGACCATATAGATACTAAGAAGGTGTGACGCCCAAAAAAAAAGGTGTATTTGTTTGTAGTTTTGGTTGAATTTGGATTTCTTGATAAATTCAAAAAGTTTCCCGAAAACCAGGTTTCTTCTTTTGGAATTCCGCTTTCCCAGCCCAAAGGTGCCCCTGTGCGTAGCCGTCTTCACCATGTTTCTCCTCGCCCCGCGTCATGCTATCGTTCGCCCGCGCCACACCACACCGCCTCGGTCCCTCGTCACCTTCGCCTGCGCCAAGACGCGCTAGCACTCGCCACCTTGCCCACCAGCTCCCCTTCCTCGCAGCGCCGATAGCGTGCGGCCGTCCACGCCACCGCCCTCGTGCCGCCTCTGTTGCCACCGTCTTCACCCGGGCTAAAAGCCGAGTCCGACAACTCCGTCCTCCTCTTTAGCGCCGCAACACGCCCACGCCTCTCTCCATCCTCCCCAACTCTGGCTGCACCGCTCCAATTGCCGTCATGCCGAAAAGCCCTTGGTGAGCCCTTTCTTCAATTTGCCGCCTCCGTCCACACCATCGCCCCATCAACTGCACCATGAGCTTCGCCTCGAGCTCACGAACCCATCCCCTAGATTCATGCCCAACCCCACCGCCTTTAGCTCAACGCCACCATGCGCCATTGCTCCGTTGACCACGGCCACCGTCGCCAGCCTTCCTCCAACCTCCCCAAGCTTCACCAACACCACCGCCGTTAACCCCTTGCCATGCCGGTGCTCAAGCGCCGGCCAATTTGGCCAGGGCGCGAGCCACCGCTCCCTTGTCCCGGCCGTGCGCCACCGTTGCCGCCACACCATCTCCCAGCAACCTCCATTCGCGTGAATACCCAACATGAGTTGCTTGCGCCTCATTGATGCTCGCCGCACCACCCGGCGCCACCGCTCGCAATCACCGTCGTTGCCTTCTCCTTCTTCTCGGACGCCATGTGAGTGAGCTCCAAGCTTGCTTACGTGAGATTGGTCACATGCCCTATGGGTTGTCGAGCTAGGCTGGGGAAGCCAGCCCAAGATGGCTTTCAGCCTAGTCAGCCAAGCCGGGCCAGCCTAGTATCGGGCAACACTATGCAGCTCATATTGTAGCATGGCCAGTCCAGCCGAGCCCAACACTCTTCACCCGAGGCCCAACACTGTGTAGCCCGTTAGTACTCAACCCAAATCCATTACTATTCACCATGCAACCAGACCAGACATTGTTCATCCAGGCTTGTTATATATGTATATGTATATATGTATGTGTGTGTATGTGTGTGTGTATCCATGTTGATCGCTTAGATCTCATTAAACCCATTTTCCACTCCGTTTGATCCAACCAATCATTTTATGGATTTATTTAATCATTTTGTTCCTAGCTTGCCCTTGCTGAGCCCGAACTTATTATTTATATTTTCTTTCAAATTAGAGCTCGAATTTGAAGATCAAGCTACGGAAGACATTGATCAAGACGTTGGAAAAGTAGATCTAGTCAAGGACTACAAACAAGGAGGCAAGTTACATTCTTTAATTATATTGAGCCCACATCATAATTACTAGTATTATTATTTTTGTTACAATATTTATGCTCGTTTATTCTTTAATTAAATAATAGTTTGAAATGTCATGATGAATAGTTAATTCCTACCACATAAAAGCCCACCTATGCTCTTATAGGCCATATTCACCTTGACAAGCAAAAGTACTATATGATATAAAATGAATCCTTGGTATTGTCACACAATGTTTTCATAAACACTGATATGGACATTTGGCTAGTCGCCTTAGACTTTGTCCATCTCCTCACCCAATAGACTGGGAAAAGTAGGTTGAGGGTTGAGATCAAGAATGTGGATAACCACGAGTTGGTTGGGAGTCCATCTTCTCATCCAATAGACCCTGGAAAGTAAGTTGAAAGTGAGACCACGAAGGTAGATAGCCACGAGTTGATTGAGGATCCATCTTCTCACTTCAGACAAATAAGGACTAGAACCTTATGCCAACTAACATACATAGAACTCGTTTAACCACAAGTTTGCTATATCCAACCTAGCTTAGTACACTGCTCATTCCGATCGAATATCTACAAGTGATAGCTGTCCTAGTGGTAAAGGACAGTCACGAGTTGAAAAGGGGTGGGACAGGAGTGGACCAGAACCTTGTGCTAAGTAACATACATAGAACTCGCTCAACCACAAGTTTGGTATATCCAACCTAGCTTAGTATACTACTCATTCTGGTCGAATATCTACAGGTGGTAGCTGTCCTAGACTCCTAGTGGTAAAGGACAGTTGCGAGTTGAAAAGGGGTGGGACAGGAGTGGACCTGAAGGGTCACTCACTAGTCTACACAATGGTAGATCCACTCAACATTGGACCGTGAATTCCGCCATTGGTCATTGGTTTCTCGAGGATTGTTTGACCAAGAACATATCGGGTAGATGCTAGAAAGGAAAGAGAAATAAAAATGTTTTGTTATCTCAACTCAGTCGCACACGAATATACTGCGTGTTCAAGGCCTGACATTGTGAGTCTGAGGTATATTGTGCGTAAAATTGGGCAACTCTACAGAGTATAATTAATGGTATTCGAATACGCCGTGCTTCTGGTTAATGGAGTTATGTTTGTGGGTGATTCCAGTAAATGAGATAAGTAGAGATTTTGAGACGTTAATGTGGTAATTACAGAGGTTGAAAAACCCCTCTCTTATTATAATATGGTTTTATTGTTTCTAAAGTCAAAGTGATTCACCTCAAAGAATGCATCCACACTCACGCTATGGTAAACCCTCATTAATCAATTGAAATACTAGCAAAAAGTAAAATAGTTTTCCCTTGTGGCTTGCTGAGTGCATTGTGTACTCAATCTTTCTTAATTTTCATCAGAATGTGTATTAGAGGAACGAAGAACACACTAGAGAACGTGTTATGGTCACGATCACACTCAAGATTTTCTGTGGAAGCTCTTTGGTTTTTCTGATTGTAAGTTAAAGTTTAGAGCTTGAATGACCCACTTAGCTGTTGCAAAATAGTTGTTATGCCATAATTTAATTAAATTAATTCTTTTTAAATGTTCGTGAGTAGGTTTGATACTATTTCTATACATGACTAAAATCCTGGGCAGTTGTAGAAATTGGGGTGACTCTGTTTAAAAAGTGAGGTCGTTTCAGATGGATCTATATAAGTTATCCTACCTCGAGTATTTCTCAACTGATATGAGATCAGACAACTCATGATACCTTCTTATGCTAGCTACTACCGGTAAGTAGGGACCTTCTGATTGAACATTTGCCCGGCCGGAGGCAAGACTCAAGAGCCTGGAGTGCAAGATCGACGACGACAAAGAGCTAGATAGCCACTATCATCAACCAACAAATTGAATCTTAAATCTGAATACACCATTTGTGTTCTTAATTGAAAGCATGTAGGGAATCACACAATGATTCATTAATTATACTCAGTGAGTACTTATAGGACAAGTTACATGAGATAAGATCATACAACAAACATAGTCTATCTCTAAGCTGAATCCTAATTGAAGTATTAGGTAGTTAGATATGAAACAATATATGTTGGTTAACATCCCCCCGCTGGATCATCCGGGAGCTTCGTGGATGTTGAGACTGGATCGGAAGTTGTTGAACACTGTTGACGGCGTTCCTTTGGTGAATATATCGGCGTACTGAGACGAAGATGGCACATGAAGAACTCAAACATCCCCAAGGGCCACACGTTCATGGACGAAGTGAAGGTCAATCTCCACATGTTTCGTGCATTGGTGCTGCACGAGATTAGTGGAGAGATACATGGCACTGATGTTGTCATAGTAGACATTGTAGCTTTGCGTAAAGGCTGGTGTAGCTCAACAAGAAGCTGGCGAAGCCAACATGCCTCGGCGATAGCATTGGCAACACCATGGTACTCAGCCCCCACATTGGAACGAGAGACCGTGTGTTGGTGTTTCAAAGACCATGAGAGGAGGTTATCTCCAAGGAAAATACAATAGCCGGATGTAGAGCACCTAGTATCAGGGCAACCGACCCAATCGGTGTTAGAGTAGGCCACAAGATCATGAGATGAAGATCGAGTGAGTTGGACTCCAAAGCGAAAGATGTGCTTGATGAGTTGGAAGTGAAGCTCACGTGGAGCATGCATGTTAAGACAGATTTGTTGAACAACGTCAGTTATGCTAGGGCGGGTGAAGTTGAGGTACTAGAGAGCGCCTGCTAAGCATTAGTAGTGTGTGGGGTTTTTTACGAGCACCGACACTAGCAGATAGTTTGGTGCGGATATCAATGGGAATGTTGTAGGGATGACAGGAAGTCATGTTGGCTCGCTCAAAAATATCAGCGGTGTATTGTTCTTGAGAGAGAAAGAACCCTTGGGTGTGACGAACGAAAATCCCAAGAAAATAGTGGAGAGAGCCAAGATTTTGGACGAAGATATGTGATGATTTTGTGGAGAAAGGCATTGCTAGACGCCGAGAGAAGAATGTCATCCACATAGAGGAGTAGGTATGTTGTGTCTGACCCGTTGTTATAAATAAATAATGAGGGATCAGATTTGGATCCAAAGAAGCCAAGGGAATAAATGTAATAGGCGAAATGGTTGAACCATGCGCTGGGTGCTTGCTTGAGGCCGTAGAGGGGCCTGTTGAGCTGACAAACATGGTTGGGTTTGTCATCATCATCGATGAACCTGGGTGGTTGTTGGCAATATACAACCTCAACTAGCATACCATGGAGGAATGCATTTTTAACATCCAACTGATGGATGGGCCAATCACATAAAAGAGCAATAGAGAGCATCGTACGGATGGTGGCTGGCTTGACGAGGCTAAAAGTTTCATCGAAGTCAATGCCATGCTGTTGTGAGAAACCACGAAGGCCCCATCGGGCCTTGTAACGATCAAGAGAGCCATCCGGTTTGTGCCTGTGGCGGAAGATCCATTTGCCACTGAAAATATCGGCATGAGATGGACGAGGAACTAAATCCCAAGTACGATTGGAACTCGGTGCACGAAATTCATCAATCATAGTCTCATGCCAATTTGGATCCTTGATAGCACTTTGGTACATTTTAGGCAAAGGGGATATAGCTAGGACGACCGAGGCGTGCAGATCAAGAACCTCTTTAGGAAAAATGTGAATGCTAGACTTCCTGCGAGTGCCCATGGCGTGGTCGTTGACCATGGGAGGAACTTGGGCAACGCGGGAGGTAGATGACACAATAGGCGGGGCAACATGTGAGGCAACTGCGGTAGGAACCAAGACTGCCGAATCGGGCATGGGAGCAAAAGCTACTATCGTGGCAGCTGAAGCTACTTCACGGTAGTTGAATCGGTAGTCGTGGCAGGAGAGAAAGGCAAGACTGCTGGATCGGTAGAGGGTGTTGCCAAGGCAGCCGAATCGGTAGGTGCGACAGGTGGAGAAGCAACTACGACAGCTATTGCGGTATGAGGGAAAGATGCTTGTGCGGCATGTGGAAGAAGTACCAAGGGAAGATCAAAAGAATTGTCATCGAGAAAGCTGTATGTGGAGGATGGAGGGGAATTGCGCCATGCAAAAAGAAAGGAATGTTCATAAAAATGACATGGCGAGAGAGGATGAGACGATTTGTGGATAGTTCAAGGCAACGATAGCCCTTATGGGTAGTTGGATAACTAAGAAAAACACACTCGATGGAACAGGGAGAAAATTTGTTAGTGGCTATGCCTGAGAGGTGGGGTAACATCTACATCCAAAAACCCTAAGGTGGGAATAGGAAGGTGTTGTTCCAAAGGGGGCTTGAGACGGTGTGATTTATGTAGGGTTTTAGTGGGATGGAGTTTAAGAAGATGGGTGGCAGTATGTAATGCCTTAGCCCAATAAGATGCAGTGGCCAAGTTGGCAAGCATGGCAAAGAGATGATTCAACGCCTTTATTACATGAGATTACAGATGGAGAAGCTAATTGTGAAAAAGCTTGTCTTCCAATGTGACCGAAGCGGCGGTGTCACAGATTCGCGGAGTCGGTAGAAGTAGCAAGGGCATGATATGGAGACACCAACCAAAGAGGGTAGAATGTGCCGGAGATATTGCACCTGAGAATTTCGGTCTTGGTGCGAAGATCCTTCACAGAGAGACCAAAAGGGTCAAATTCAATGGAAACTTGATTATCAGTTGTGAACTGATGAACAAAGATGAGGTTTTTGATGATGCGAGGAGAAATTAGCACATTGTTAAGAGAGAGACAGTGTTGGTTGGAGAGGAATGACTTGCTGCCGATGGCAGTGATGGGAAGACGAGATCCATCACCAACAATGACACGTTGTGAACAGGAAGGAGGGTGGGAAAAAGAGAGAGTATCGGGTTCATAAGTAAGGTGGTTGGAGGCGCCGGAGCCCATGTACCACTTGGAGGAGCTCAATTGCCAAAGGGACATTGTGTTCATGGCACTGACGAGCGTAGATGAATCCCATGTCGGTGTTGTTGGAGTCACCGAAAAGGGTGCAGCGGCCAAGTGTGCTTGAGGTGGACGACCGAGGGTGTCAGGCGCAGGGGATGGCGTCCCCAGATGAGGCGTAGGAGCCCATGGACGTGGTGTAGGTGTATGGCTGGGCCATACCTAAAAGGTGCTGGTCCAAGGGTTGAACTAGAGTGACGTGGGAGGAGCTCCGCCGTCGGGACTGCTGCTGCTACCGCTGTTGGAGAAGCCACACGATTTGCATGATTTACGTGAAAGCATCTAGGTCCCTAAAAATTATTTTGGTAATTAATGACTACATATGAATGTTGGATTAACGTGGTAATTGAGTATCTACAAGGTTAAGATCCACTGGTGGTTTTTGATGACGCAAAGATACACGCTAAATGGTTCAATGAAGATCTACTTGGCTCAAGACAGGTATAAGTAGACTCGGATCCTTTTATATTTTACCGATCTTAGGAGAAATGTTTGGAAGACCGGATTATAGGATAAATACCGTATTATTAAGAGGGATTGTGACTAGTAGCTTGATAACATGGTCTTGTGCAATATGGATCAATTTAGGATCATGCATGTATTTTGAATTTCTTTTTTTTTTCAAAAGCTCTAAGTGTGTTTGTCAAAAATCGGTTGAACCGACGTTTCACCAGTGGTTGTACCGCTTGGTGCGGTATGACCGCATTTTACTTGGCGGTACTACCGATTTTTGAACACCTCAGCCAACTGAGCGCTAATGCGGTACGACCGGCTTGTTGAGCGGTACTACCGCATTGCGGTCGTTCCGATCTTTAGTTGGCGGTTGAGTAAAACCGGAACCGATGCATTTTTGGCTCAAACCTCTCTGAGATAATCGGTCGTACCGCATTTGACAAACGGTCGTACCGATCTGCGGTTGTACCGATTTTCATATGGCGATGCGTTTTTTTACAGAGAGCATGTCATCTCAACGTTTCTAGAAACCCTTCGATCGGTCGTACCGTTCCTCCGTGCGGTATGACCGGAAGTTGCGGTCGTACCGCATGTTGGTTGGCGGTCGTACCGCACGGGTTGTTCAACGGCTATGTCAGAGTCATTTAATACCACTGTTCTAACCGTTACAGTGTTCAGACTTGGGTGCGGTTGTACCGCATCTTAGTTGGCGGTCATACCGCATTTCGCTGTTTTTTTTTGGAATACCTCTCCAACGGTCATTTTTGTTGGTGGGTGATATAAATACCCCCCAACTGTTCAAGGGCTGGTAGCTTGACCACATTTAATATCCTTAGAGCCTTGAGCATTCATTCAACTCCTCAAATTCACTTGTGCACTCTTTGAGAGGTTGTTGAGCTCATTCAAGTGCATTTACTTATTCTAGTTGATCCTTTTGCACTTGAGTGTCGTCAAGCGAAGGTCATTGATTTGTTACTCTTGGAGTTTTGCCGAACTCCTAGACGGCTTGGCGGTGATTGCACGGTGATCTCTTCAAGAAGATTGTGAAGAGGCCCGGTGTCGAGATTGTGAGTGGTTCAGTGTTCACTATCTCCGGAGCAGAGGAAGAACAACCAATAGTGGTCGAGGGAAGGCTTAATTCGTGGAGCCGGTCTGATTTGGTCAAGCTTCCTCAACGTGGACTAGTGAAGACCGGCAAGTCTTCGATACCACGGGAAAAACCTTCATTGTCTCATTCGTGGTTACTTCTTGTCTTTACTTATTCCGCATTTACAATTCTAGCGGATATCTTGTGTTAAATTGCTTAGCTAGAATTATATCTAGTATTGACAATTAGTTCGTTTTGTTGTAAGTTGCTTGATAGTTCCTTCATTAAATTGTGTTAGGAAATAATTGCTAGAACTTTTGTGCTCTAAGTTTAATTTGAACGATTAAATTTAGAAACCTCCTATTCACCCCCTCTCTAGTCGGTTATCCTTGATCTTACATTACCACCATTATTGTGATTGCTCGAAGAACCGCCAGAGCTGTTTTTAGTGTAGTTGGTGGTTTTGGTGCTGGAGGAATTAGGGTTGGTGGAGTAGAGAGCAGTGGAGAGGGTGGATGGGGTGTTGTGGCCATCTTCATTGAGGACGAGGAGCGAGCGTGCTTGAAGGAAGGATGAGAAGGGTTCTTTGGTGGCAATAATGGTTTTGACGGTGGTGAATTTCTCGGTGAGACCACGGAGAATAGTTAGAACAAGTTTGTCTTCGGAAACCTTGTTGTCAATATCGCCGAGAGCAACAACAAGGGATTTGAGTTTCTAGCAATATGCCATGACTAACAAATCGCCTTGAGGAGTGCCGTGAAGCTCAGCCTTGAGGTTGAGGATGCGGATCTTCTTGTTGTCTCAGAAGAGACCTTCAATGCGCACCTAGATCTCGCGTGCGGGGGAGCCTGGGGAGAGAACTATGGCGAGAATTTCCTCCGAGATGGTGTTGTATAGCCAGGAGACGACAGAGAAGTTGTTAATATCCTACTTGGCATCGTTGGCCGGTTTGGAGGTACCGTCGACTTGTTTCTTAAGAGAGAAGCGGTTAGCAAGGACGAAGAAAAGCTCACGCCAACGAGTGTAGTTGGGAGGGTGGAGTTCAAGAGTGAACGGAAGGTGGGTTTTGACATTGACGGCGTGGAGCACAAGAGCGGAAGCTTTGTCGCCCATGGCGATGTAGGTCAGGAGGAGGAAGAAGGTAGAATGGGGCAACAGGAAAAGGATCAAGGGTCGTCTGATACCATAAAAGCGTGTAGGAAATCGCACAATGATTCGTTCATTGTACTCGGTGAGTACTTACAAGACAAGTTATAGGAAGCAAGATCATACAACAAACATAATCTATCTCTAAGCTAAATCCTACCTGAAGTTTCAGTATCAGGTAGTTAGATATGCAACAATATACGTTGGTTAACATTAACTCACTTCTGAAATAAGCACATTATATATCCATGATCGAGTTAGGACACGGTCGCCTTCGATCTTAATAAGCCGCATCTAGAACAGCGACCAAAACGAATTAGTCGACGTAGCGCATCACAGCGACCCCCAGCACTTGCCGATAAGCCCGGCCATCTCACATGGCCCTTGCAGCCTTGCTGATATAGTGATATGCTACATCTCATAAGTAGTCTTGTATTATTTGTTATTCGAGCCAAGTTGAGCAGCACTACTGTTCATGGACCCGCGAACGCAATAATTTCCAACCCCCACGTAATTACATGTCGCGCTAACACGCCCATATAATAATCAACAGCTAATACAAAAATTATGGGATTAAGTAAGTAGACATGGTGCTTGACTCGCTCACACCACACGCACCCTTTATATCTCGTGTCTCTCGCGCGCGCGGCCTCACGCTGAGTAGCTAATCTCGCTTGCTGCGTGCAGACTGCGTGTTACGCGTCGAGAAAGAGAGGTGTAGGTGACTGCGCTGGTGCTCATGGGCAACGCCATTGGCGGGAAGCGGCGGACGGCGAGGGTGATGAAGGTGGACGGGACGACGTACAAGTACCGGGCGCCGGCGGTGTCGGGGGCGGCGCTGCGGGACCACCCGGGGCACCACCTGCTGGAGTCAGAGGAGGTGAAGCGGCTAGGGGTGCGGGCGCGGCCGCTCGACGCCGACGCGCCGCTCAAGCCCGGGAGGCTCTACTTCCTGGTGGAGCTGCCCCGGCTCGGGGGCCGCGCGCCGCGCAGGACGTGGTCGGGCGCGCTCAGCGTCGGCGCCGGCGAGCGGCTCGAGAGCCTCATGCTCTCGCGCCGGTCGGTCTCCGACGTGGCCGCGGCGGTGATGGCGTCCCCGGCGTCGTCCGTGGAGGCCGCCGCCGACGGCGCGGTGCGGCTGCGGATGCGCCTGCCCAAGGCCGAGGTCGCGCGGCTCGTCAAGGAGAGCCGTGACGACGCCGAGGCCGCCGAGAAGATCATGCAGCTCTGCGTCGCCAGGGACCACCGCTCCGCGCCGGCCACGCCCATCGTCCCGCTCCCGGCGGCACTCGCCTCGTCAGACAAGAAGCAGGCCACCGGCAAGAAAGAGGTAAACAACCTCACATATATACCCCGTTAATTTGTTCTCCGATCCTTTCAAAAAAGAGCTTCAAATCAGAATTCTTCGATTTTTTTTCAAAAAAGAAATCAGAATTGCTCATAAAATTTTCGACAATGCCATGTTTCATGCATACACAAGCTTATTCGGAGTATCATCTCAAGTAACTCTGAAAATTCGGTTCTTTTGCGTGACCTCTGAAAAAAAAACATAGTAACTGGATTACTACTACCTAACGGAAAATATTTCTGTGTCACCAGTGCTATGTGCTACCGGATACCGGACCTAGATGCACAACACGTAGCAAATGTTATATAACACTTGAGAGTTTGGTCAGAGACTTCAAGTGCATCCAACCCGATACCATAGAATTTTTTTTCCTAGCTAACGTCCACCTCGGAGAGAAATTTAGTACTCCTTCACGTGGTTGGGTAATGGCCTGTAATGGGTGGTGCAAGTGAAGCTTCCTTCCTTGCTCCTTTACCAGTTTGGAAGTTGGCAGCATGCATAGGGAAGCAATGAAAAGAAAAGAAGAAGAAAAAGAAAAAGAAGCATGCATGGTTGTCAAGAACAGTTGGGTGGTGTGGCCATGCATGTGATGAAGGTGACAGGTGGCATGGGCCGCCTTGGTTGGTCAGTTAGCAGCGCTTCATTGAGGCATTATATTTATATGATTGCTGCACATTGATCAACCTCCAACCTCCCAGAGTCAAGAGAGGAGCAAGCCAGGCCAATTTCAGGGGCACTGCCCATTGATGCCAGGGCGGACCTAGGTAAAAAAAAAGCAGAGATATAAGCAGGTTATCGGTGCATCTCTGTTAGGTTAAGAAGGAGCAAAAGTAATCAGACATTAACCCCTCCACTAAACACTGAAATTTGAGTGAGGACCGGGACCCACACTCAACCTTTTTGGGTTCGCCCCGATTGATGCACAGGTGAGCGTGGTTAATTAGTCATCTAGCTAGTGTGGCATCCGTGTTGTCCGGCGGAACTGAAATCCAAAGTCCAAATTTCTCGCCGTTTTATATATGCCAGGTGACTGAATGTACTACCGTGGAATTTCCAGGATTTGATTCCGTGGCCTAGTGGAATTTCCACCGCACGTCGATATCTTAGTTAGGATATACACTATATAGCTTCACACCGTTCACTGATTAAGTGGTTGTTCCTACGGGGAAAAAACACAACGTGGATGCAGATTATATGGTGAAGACTTGGAGAACTAGCAAGAGGAGTAGGAGAGTGATTACTCTCCGGCCGGAAGGCCAGCAAGTGGTACGTCCTGATGTACGTAGTGCCATGCATGCCATGTGCTTAGATTCTGAAAAGTGGCGATTAAACTAAACTAACCACCACTATAAGTACGAGAATCGATCGAGACGGCTCGTGCTGGTTTCTAAAGCGGGTAGGTTTAATTGCAAGCGTGGACTTGATCCTAGGGACGGATCTAACTCGAATTTAGGTTGCCGAGGCTGCTCCTCCATGTGATCCACTAGGCTATAGCTCGAGGCTTGTGTTTCCACTTAATTTGGTGGGGACAAGTCTTGGATCGACACATGCTTCTGAAGAGTTGATAGAACTAACCTGTCTATAGGGTTTTTTTTCAGAGCTAACCTCTCTATAGTTGACTACAAGTGTTTTCCCATTGATTCTTCTAATCTGCATCCACATGTATACTACACCTCATTACTAACCCAATTGCTAGTATAAGATATGCGCGATTTAGTTTCTCAGAAAGTGTGTGAAAGCTAGGGGTTTTATCATCTTGTAGAGACTCTCTGTATGTGGCCTGAAATTAATCTTCAGTTTTCTTGGGAGATTAGACTAGCTATGGAATCATCATATTCCTTGCACATCTACGCATCAGCTGGCAAGTGTTCTCAGATGTTCACATGATAATATCTATCTCCAATCCTTTTGGACGCCATTTGATTCTAACTCACAGGTCCCAAGTTTGCTTAGCCGGATAGATAGATGCATTGTTCCATTCACATCTCCACAGCACTTCAGTGAATGAGCGAAACAGTCATAAACTGTTTTTTTGTTCCTGTAACGAAATCAACGCATGGCATTGTCAGTTTGGCCGTGGATATATCGTGCTGGTAGTCGCCAGTCCGGCCGGACAATCATGGCCGTTCCCTTTCGGTCTGAAAGGGACAGAGGCCACACGATCGAAAGGTTGATATAGTTAGCTTTTGTTTCAAGCAAAACGTACTGCTGCAAAAAGCTGCCGCGACCACAACGCCATGCGTCCATGTAGCTCGATAAAAAAAGGCAAGTTTATAAAGTCAACCACTGAAACACTTTGCAACAGCAGCGGCCACAACGTTCACTGTTCAGTTTCTTTTACAGGTTGCAAATCAAAGATATTAGTGCTAACTAACTTGGTTGCTGCATCTTTCTGAATCCTCAGCATGTTTTTCTTGCTTGTTAATTTTCAGAAGAGGACGAGGTTCGTGACCGTGCCGGACGAGATCATCGGGTTCTGAGATGGCCTGAAATCGTCAGTCGCCACGGTTCTGCGTGCGGTCTCCGGCGTCGTCCGAAGAAACAGCACCGCGCACGCATCAGACGGGCACAGATCAGCCGTGTTAAATGTTCTTTCGTTTGTGATGGTTTTCCGCGAAAGAGGCTGCAGGTTGGGAACACGAGAAGCTGCATGTGAAACTGAATGGCTTCCTGTCTCCCTGACGGTTTCTTGGTCGTGCGAGGTGTCGATCGATCTGTACCTAAGGTTTGAGCTATGTCACCGTCGCATTTGCATAGTTTTTTTTGCGACGTGATCGAAGAGAGAGATCTATCTGCAGCAAAACTAAGAAAAACAATAAAGATCGTAATCCTATAGATTATCACAACCCAAACAGTGTTGTCAGGTCAGAAGTTGTATAGCCGCTACAGCCCTAATCGCTTAGATAAACACATCAGAATCGGCCGCTAAGTCGTGTGCGGTGGCTTTTGTAGCGCTTTGGTATGTGTGATCATAGACTACTCATGGTACATATTGGATGCTTAGTGCGAATCCACCTCTCTTTCCTTCGCTCTCCTTTTTCTGATGCGCATCCCTTGCCTTTCATATGGATTTCGACCCTGCGTGAACAAAACTGGAGTATGCATTTCTTTTTTTTTCTTCTTCTTTTCTTAAAAAAAGGACAATGTCAAGAGTTAGGGCCCCCGTTTGGCTATGCTTTGGTTCTGGCTTCTGGGCTCTAACCTTGCTCCAGGAGAAACTGTGGGCACGAGCAAACCTAAAGAAGGCTGAGTGAGGTCATGTCACTATTCAAATTTCAGTGTTTAGTATAGTAACTCAATGTCTGACTACTTGTGCCCTCGTTCAGCCCAGCATATGTAGCATATGTGTCTGGACAGCTCATTTGTACCTTCACTCATATCTTTTTTTTGACTTGTCTGCTCCTGACTGTAGAAACCATGGGGCACGGTAGGTGACTCCGGCTTCTCGCCAAAAGCTAGAGTTTGACCCTAGCCATCGTTTGCACAATGCCTCTCGACAGTGGCAGAGCCATGTTAAAGCTGTGGGTCAATTGATTCTATAGCTTTGTTGCAAAATAATTCGTTACAAGTGAAAATTTATGCAAAGTTCTAGAAAACAATGGAAAATTTATAGGAATCGACTCCACAGAGCTAGATAATCATATATTTGATCTCACAGAGTTGCATTACTGGCTCCGCCACCTCATCTCAGTTGTACTCCGCGCGGATGGTTGGCACGATCCCATCTTCGTTTTCGTCAGGAACCCCAACCCTTTTTACTATCACAGTGACACCATCGCCATTCTGTAGATTCTTTTTCATGTTTCGCTACTGAATAAACAGAATCATGTTTGCCATAGCAAATGCCGAAGCTTTTGGGATTTCGGTAATAATCATCGTGGCGTTCATATGCATGATTTCATAGCCGTGTTCCACTAGTGTACTGTACCTCATCATCATGGCACCCCGCTCTTCGCTTCTCGATCTCACTAGAGAGGAGCGTGCGGCCTCAAGATTCTATTGGTAAGTAGCAAACTTTCGGTTTGGGACAAACAAAAGCACATGTAACATCCCAAATTTTGGGTTTGTGTTTCAAATGTAAAAAATGAGCAGAAATTAAAACTTTTTCTTACATCATGTATTTCCTGTCGTGCCAATCAATTCTTGTTCAAGGAATTATGGAATTACATTGTCAGAAGTCTTGTTGATCCAAATCTTGCTATTCCAAAAACAATCTTGCCAAATCTTATGATCATCCTCTGGAAATATTTTTCCTAAGTCTCTGTGATGGTATGTGACCCCTCTGAAAAATTTCACAATTTTTAGAAATTGTTTGAATATTTTTAGAGGCAGTCAAACCTGTTTGACTCTTAGTCAAACATTAAAACAGAGCCTTGCAGAATTTTTGGAGATTTATTCACAGTATAAAAACCTCTGAAAATTTTACTCGAGGTAAATATTTGAGTTAGCAAGCTCCTGTAAAAATTTCATAATTTTTGGAGTTAATTTGCTACCTCAAATAAATCCTTCAAGGTCTCTGTTCTAATTTTAAAGTCAAACGTGGTTTTACTGTTGCTTGGGTTCGAGTCAGACTCGGGCTCGAGCCCTTTGATTCGGTCCAGTCAACTAAACGCACCGAGCCACTCTTTAAAACGCGCAATCGATCTCGACCGTTGGATCGAAATCGCACGGCCCGCGCGCGTGTAAGACTTCGGACCTTCCGGTTGCAAGATTGATTGTCAACCGTTAGATCTCCATCCAACCGTCGAGATGCGCCGAGACTTTCGGACCCTCCGGTTGCATTTTTGAATCTGAGCCGTTGGATTAAGATCCAACGCTCGCGTACCCCTTCGTGGTAAATAAGAGTTTGCGACGTGGAGCAATCCGAGTCGTTCGTTTCTGATCGCAGGGCTCGTAATCTCCCCGTGTGTTTTAACCCTCGGAGGCGTGGCGTAATCTCTGCTGTTCGTTTTGAATCCTGCGGTTGAGAATCGCCCGAGTGTCTTTCCTAGTCTTCTTCAACCTCTAGCCGTGCATGAATAGTGGAGGGCATGGCAGTGTAATTTCATGCCTCCTCTGTCACTCTAGCCGACATTTAGGGGCATGGGAGACCCTCCGAGCAGTGCCATACCCTAATGCACCATCCCCAACCTTTTTCCCTTGTCACGCTCATTGTGCTTTGTGTTTTGCCGCCGAGAGCTTGTGGTGCAAACCCTAATGCCCTCAAGGCTTTATAAGCACCCTCATTGCTTCCTAGTATCTCTTTAGATCACCACCAAGCCTCACTCACGTATTGGAGCTTAATACCTCAAAAATGGCAAATCGCCATTGTTGACCCGTGGAGCTCCATCGGTGTTCTTGGTGTTCCAGTGAGTCCTCCTTCATGTTTCTTCGCCTAACCTTATCCCTTTATTATCTTGGACATTTCCCCTCACTTAATTTTGGATTTGATTCTCAGGAATTGTCCAATTTGGGGTTTGTTCAAATTCGGCCGAAAAGTGAGTATCGTCTTCCTCAGCTCCGGTGAGTGCACCACTTCCTCATCTCTTGCTCTTATAGCTTCTGTGGATCATAATGAAGCTATGTTCATGCTTGGTATCACTCATGTGGCTCAGGGTGTCATTTTCGGGTTTTCTTCTCCAAGTCCGGCGAGCTTCCACCGTGGTCAAGCTTCTCCGGCCGTCTGTGAAGCCTCTTCTCGCTAAGGTAGCTTCTGATTAGTCCTTAGAAGCTTTGGCACCCGCATCCTAGGTCTGCAGCTGAGCTTTTCGCTATTTTCGTGTTTAGCCGTAGGGTTCCCGTTTTCGTTTTCCGGCTAGCCGGCGTTCTAGTCCCTCGCCGCCGGCGAGAATGCTACCATTAGGTTCGTACTGTTATTGCGAATCCATTTTGGGTCTTGTTCGGCGCCGCCGCGGCCAGTGTCGCCGGCGATTTGCCGTTGAACTCACTCGGGTTTTGCCGGCACAGGGCTCCCGTTTTCATCATTTAATTAGGACACATTAATTGCTAATCATTAGTTGTTAATCGTGTCTTAATCATTATTGTTGAGCCACTGACTAGTGGGCCCAACATCCTTTAATCACTCTCTGGTTCAATCCCGCACTGTTCCGGCATCATTAATGCTTAATCATTGATTAATAAAAATGTCGGCATTTAATCCTGTCGGAAATCTCCTCTGGGTCGCTGAATTGTGGGCCCGAGGAGTTAAGATCAAATCTCAGGAGTCATTAGTGTTTAATTAATGGCAATCATTAGAAGCATTAATCCTGTCCTAACCGCCACTCTCAGTCGCTGACAAGTGGGCCCAGTGCACTGTGCACGTGGGTTAAACCAGCGCGTGGGTGACTCGAAGTCACTGACATGCGGTCCCACATGTCAAGATCCTTTGAATCGCGATCATTATCCACCGTTCATTTCTAGATCTACGGCCTTGATCGTGAGTGCATTCGGACCCTCCGGTTGCCTTGATCGTTCTCGACCGTCGATCTTGCGATCAACGGCTGAGATTGTGTTTGCAACCGCACCGTCCGAATGCATACATACGTTTGCGCCGTTGGATCGTGATCCAACGGTGGGCTCCGATTAGGTTTGGCGCGCGTCGCTTTGTTTTGCGCTGCGTGAGCCGTAGGATTTTCAATCAAGGGTGGAGAATTGTCCACGTCGTTTTCTTTTATTAGGTTGTTACGTATTTGGTAAGTATTTGTTTAACAATGAAAATGATGTAAAACTATAGAAACTCATAACTAATTCATTTTAAGCGCTTTTAGTTAATTCCAATCGTAATAAATCATGTTATTATTTTAGTTTATATTAAAAATGGATTTAAGCGTGTTCGAAGAGTGTAAAATTGTATAACTAGGAATGACTTGATTTGCATCATTTTGAATATTCGAAATAGTTTTAGCATTGAAAAATGCATATCTTTTCTCAGTATATCGATAATTGTATGATTTTAACTTTGATAAATTTGTTATTAACTAAACTTTAATCTAAAAATGGTGGAAGTCCTAAATCACAGAGAAAAATATGTTAGTAGATTTAACCTTATTAGCAGCACTTAAAAATTCGTTTAATGATGTAATAGACACCAGTAATTCCCTGTAATTCCTAAAAATAGAAATTTGATGTTAGGAAATCCCTCTGTTATCATTCCATAATGTGAAATAAGGTTTTGCACATGTTTATATTTCTGGGAAGTGCATTATGCTAGTTTTGCATCTTAGAAAAATCATAACTAAATCATTTTAACTCCAAATAACCTGAAATTTTATATGGGTTACCTCTATACCAATAGGTAGCTACCATAAAAATTTCAGCTTCAAAATCTTTCTAGAAAATGTTTTTGCTACAGTGCTAATTATGGCCGAAAATGGGTTTTTAGGTAATATCTTTTGCACCACAAATCCAAATTAGGTTTTTCCAGTTTCTATGTCTTGGTATATTCGTATTTCTACCTTATGTATAAATTTCGTCGCATTTGGATAATTGTTGCTTGCTCATTGGTTTATTTGTGGCTCGTCTTATTGGTTGTTCTTGGTTCTTTTTGCCTCTCGCTTAGGATTCGACATTTGCGGTAATCCCGAGAGCGACCCTCCACAACAAATTGAGCAACAGCAAGAAGGCAAGCAGTTTGATCATGTTAATCCCAGTATTTTAAGTATTTATGTTGATTACAAATCCTATGTATGCATTGCTACTTTGTTTTAATAGTTAGCCTAGTAGATGCATTTCCTTAGCAAATGATTATCCTCTACTACCATGAGCCTAGGTTACTTGCTGTGATTTAGAGTTCGTGGATGGGCTCTTGTCACTTAGTAGTTGCGAATCAATTGCTTAGCCATGCTTAGTTTCGGTAGGAATGGGCGGTTATCGACTTGTCGATAACCTTGATCACTTAAAACTTATTATGATTATGATTTCCACCTTGTGCCATGTCTATTTATGAAAACTAAAAACTGAAAACAAAATGATTTAGACTTGGGCACAATGGTATGTTGGTGTGATTTTCGGTGTGGTGGAATGGTGCCCGAGTCAACAAGGACCGAACATCTTGTTACACTAAACCAAGCATTTTAGCGTGCTAACCACATTAGAGGGTATGGGACCTCTCTTGACTTAGTACTTTGGCGTGTATTGCCCTCGGGTCGCAGGAGGTCGCGGGAGGGATGGTGTTGGGAGCATTGTAGTGTCCGAAAGACTTCACCCGTGATGGGATTTGTTGTCTTCGACTTGCAATGTAGCGTATGGTGTTTCTACCCATACGAGCGGCTCGTGGTTGATACACAATATTGGAAAAGTCTCGTAGGACTTAGCGTGCCAAAGATACCTTGGTAGTGTGCTTGTGGCTTAAAGGCGGTCCGAAGTGTGGGTACATTGGTACACCTGCGAGGTTAAAACTATTCGAATAGCCTCGCCCTAGGTTATGGACGCGCTTGGCAAGGTCTTTCAAGAGTTAGACTACAACCTTTTAAATTAAAACTTGATGGGTGGTACGAATCGTGATTCGTGCTATGTTGTGGTGGCTATTGGGATAGTCGCTTCTGTGGTTACTTGTATGTATCTTTACTTATCTGTTACTTTGATAACAAAACAGATTTGCAAACTTGCTTTTGAAATGTATTACATTATTGCAAATAAAGTTGGCTTCATGCAAAATGAGACATACAACCTCCACCTAAATAAGCTTGCATGTAGTTTATGAATAGGTCCGCTATTCCACACGTCGATCTTGCGGGTACAAAGACAATCTTTGTACTCGGTTGCTATGCTTAATTGTTTTGTTGCAGAGGAAGAAGGTGAGCCCAGGGGCCTCACTTTGTGAGTGTGTTGTGGTAGCTATGGGCGACTAGCTTAGCGGCCGGTCGGTTGCCTTGTGGGTGTATGGCTAACCTGGTCGACTTTTGTTCTAGCCATCTTATGGCGCTTTTGCTTCATTGTCATTCTTGTATATTGTTCTATTTGGCGGTCGGCTCTCTTTTGTAATAACTTTACCTTATGTATGTCGTTGTTAAACCTAGTGATGTATGTGTATGGAATTGATGTGTAATTTTGTGATGATGTGCATATGCTGCAATTCTGGGAAGCATATGTCCATCGAGGCTTAGAATGCTTAATTAGTAACGCTAGAAACATTTGGAGGTTAAGTGTTACTAGTTAAACATTCCGGGTCCTCACAGCACATTTCAAGAAAAATTGCTGCAGGCCTCTGAACTTGTGTGGTTGTGCTATTTAGCTTTTTGAATTTGTATTTTACTTTCTCAGCCCATTGAACATATGAGGTTGTACCACTTATCTTCCTGAACTTGCATTTTACTTTCTTAGCTCCATAAACTTACGAGGTTGTGTCACTTAACTATCTGAACTTGCGTTGAAGTGAAGTTCGCTGGATGTGATGCTGACGACTTCGTCCCCTCCAAGTTCAGTGGACTCGTCGCCGCCTCGTTCCGGTCATGTTCATCATCCCCGTTACCTCGCACCGGCAAAAAAAAAGGTTTCTTCGGGCTCGGGAACGTATCGTGCCCGTGTCTTCGCCAGAGCTCCATTGTCGCAGCTTGTCACCGTTCTCGCTCTTGCCTCCTCTGAGTCCACCGTGAAAGAGACAGAAGTACATTTCCAGTGCCAGAGCAGAAGCTACTCACCCTGCATGAAGTCCATTTAGTCGTTTGCTAACAGAAAAGGCTGAACTGGCGAATCACCGTGAAAGAGAGAAGTACTATACCCCTGTTCTGGTACTGGGAATGTACTTCTGTGTCGGGACTCAAAAATACAATTTGGGACTCTCTGTGTATAATGCACTAGTCTAGGATCACGCTAGTGCACACAGTATCAACATATGCGAATATCGATCCACACAAGCGGTTAATAGAGTAAATGATTAATTTTAATAACAAATAAGGTTTTGGTTAAGTGCAACATATGCTATCACAAAGTAATAGCACACAGTACACATAGTTTTATCACATAGTTCCATAATCACTTAGTCAAGTTTATAATTGCAGCTCACATGAGATGATGACTCGTGGCATGGCTAAGCAATATAATCGCATCTAACCAACCCACGTTGGTGCTACGATAATACCAACTAAATAAAGCAATCTAGGGTGACAAGAGATTATAACATACAAAGACAAAATGGATATAATAGATTGGATAATAACTATACCCAAAAGCTTTTAAATACATACTTAAAGTAAATACAATAATCTGAAGCAAAGTACTTTTAGAAAACTGGGATTCAATATGATCAAGGGTATAACTTGCTTTGAAAAAGGTCTAGGTACGGGTCTTGGTCTTGGGGTGCTCCTTCTTCTTCAAATCTTTCCGAAGTATTGACGTCTACTCACAAACGACGCAAATAAACAAAACAAATAAATAATAAATACAAAATAAACTCCAAAAATTAAATAAATATCTCAGATAGATAGATCTTGAATTTAGATGAATTTAGGAATTTGAATGGGCTCAATCAGAGTTCGGATGCAAAAGATATGGGCTTTGGAAGTTTGAAATCTAAAGAAAACCCTAAATTAGGATTTATTTGATTTATTCAAATTATTTATCTGAAGAAAAATCGGATTATTGCGCAACGATGACGTCAGCACTCGAAATAAAGGAATTAAGATAAATAAAAAGAAATAACTGACATGTGGGACCCACGTGTCATAGACACACTCCACATGGACTAGGTTCACCGAGGATCTGAGGCTGGCTTGGGTGGCACGCACACAAACGTGGATGCTGACGCGGCAACACGCGGGCTGCCACGCACTCGAGGAGGCTGAGGTGGACGCGGACGTGGACGGCCATGTGGCACGACGTTGTCTTGACGACGACAGGGCCTCGGATTCGTACCACACCGACGAACGGCGGCGCGACTCTGGCGGTGGGTGGTAACAAAGGATAGAGGGGGTTATTGTGAACCTAGGGGTGTACCTCCGGGTGGTTGAGGACAGCAGGGTTGGCCGGCGACGAGGTCGAAGCGGCAAAGTCCCTCGGTTATTGTCGGACAAGACCTCTGGTGTTGCTCCGGCGATGCGAAGGGGCTCTGGAGGTAGAGGCTGCGACGGCGGACTCGACGGTGTGCTCCACAACGATGCGGCGGCGACAATGGCGGTGCAATTCAAAGAAAAGGCCCATAGTGACAAAAACCTAAACTTGAAATAGTGGCGGCGCTGGAGCTCGAGAGGAGGTGAGGGTTGAGGGTCTGGGATGCAGGGGCTCTGGCGATCCTCAGGGTACTATTTATAGGCCGAGGGCATGCACGAGATGGCGTGTAGGAGGCGGGGTTCAACGGAGTCCAAAACGAACGCGCGAGGAAAAAGGAGATTCAAACGAATTTGAATTTCGGTTTTAACCTGAACGGACGTGGAGAGATTAGAGCTAAGATTCAGCGTGAAAAGCAAGGGTGGTTTAGTTGGATAAGCTCCATTGTCATACGGAGCTCGAGGGCGGCAATGGCGGACGCGGCGGACACGTGCGCGGAGATGAAGGCGGCACAGAGGTGACGAAAGCGGTGGGGTGGTCCTGAACGGCGTAGATCCCCTAGGGGTGGTCGTGGATGGCTGAGATCTATTGAGGGTGGTCGTGGATGGCTAAGATCTCCCGAGGTGGTCGTGGGCGGCACAGATCTCATGGGGTTGGTCTTGGGTGGCTAAGATCTCCCGAGGTTGTCGTGGGCGGCACAGATCTCATGGGGTTGGTCTTGGATGGCTTGGATCTCATGGGGGTGGTCCTAGACAATGCGGATTTATTGAGGGAGGTCTTGGACGGTGGAGATCTCTTCAGAGAGGTCCTGGATGTCACGGATTTATTGAGGGAGGTCGTGCGGGAGGACTGAGAGAGAGAGGTCCTGAGGCTTGGGCTGAGGGTTGGGCCAAAGGAGGTTTGGGCTGGGTTTCGGCCCAAAAGGATTTCTGAGATTTTAAATAGGTTTTCAAATTTAGAAAATAGCAGAAACTCAAACAAGCAATAGAAAATAGCAAATGAACTCAAACAAATTCTAGAAAAATCTAGAAAATATATCTGAGCACATAGAATCCAAATAAAATAGTTTTGACACTTGTTCATGTTGACTTTAATCATATTAAATGATTTTGATATTGAAAGTCCATATTAAGCTTTGAATTAAATTCAAATAAAACCAAATGGTGAATTTTCTCCCTACTACCTATCTAAAAGATTTTTAAAGCTCATAAAATTAGGATGTTACATTCTGTCTCTCTTTCATAGCCAACTCACTAGAAATGTACTCTCTCTCTCTCTCTCTCTCTCTCTCTCTCTCTTTCACAGCCAACTCAAAGGAGGTAAGGGCGAGGGCGGCGGCAAGCTACGACGGTGAAGCCCCGACGAAGATGCGAGTACGGTGTGTTTATGGGCCCGAAGAATCATTTTTTTTGTCAGCGTAAGGTGAAGGGGATGATGAACACGGCCGGCATTGAGCGGCGACGAGTCCAACTGACTCGGAGGGGACAAAGTCACTGACATCGCATCCGATGAACTTCGCTTCAACATAAGTTCAGGGAACTAAGTGGCACAACCTCGCAAGTTCAGGAGGCTGAGAAAGTAAAATATAAGTTCAGGGAGCTAAGTGGTACAACCCGGCAAGTTCAAATGGCTGAAAAAGTAAAATACAAGTTCAGGGAGCTAACTGGCACAACCTCACAAGTTTAGAAAACTACCGTGCAATTTTCTCAAAATCAAACATCATGGCAATAGATCTCGGCTGTGGACCACCTGGTACTTGTGAGCCTGTAATCGAACACTCATGAATGATTAAAAAAAAACATATGCATTCATGCAAGCAGGTCGAGATGCTAAACGGATCCGGGTCCTCGCATTACTGTAGAGAGCCTGTGTGAACAGTGTTTTCACGAGGAGACGAGCAGTGATCCATAGCATAATGTAGCAAAAGTGAAATATGCGATGCGGTGATTTTACTGTAGCAACCATTGCCGTGATAGATCTGGACCTTCGATTTCGATCGGACGATATGAAGATCACTTCTAATGTCATGCCACTGTAGATCCCCTGCATTGATAGCTTCAATGCAGATGATCCCAATCCACGCTAAACACTGTGAGCGAAGCAACGTTGAGACCGCCATGTAGGAATTAAAAAGCAAGAAAATTGACATGTCATGTCATCTGTATTCTTAAAGAAACTGAAAACATGGGAAAATTAGACGGCACACATGAAAAACACAGAAATTCAAGGCACAAAGATGAGAAAACTCGAGGACCCCATGTTGGTTTTCCTCCAGAATTGTTATGAAATGGCCCATCGTATAGGAAATTCAAAGGAAATCTTAGTAGCTATTCCCTTTATTCCAAAAGGTTTTCTAGGGTTTTCCCTATTGGATACTTTTTTTAAAAAAAGGCAAAAGCTTTGCCAAATCAATTGGAGAGAAGAAAATAGTTTGCTATGTTCCTATGGAATTTAAATCCTCCCTTATCTTTTGTTCCAAACGGGACCTAAGGTTGGTTGGACGCGACTAACTTCACCACTGATAAATAGTAGATCTAAATAGAAGCTTGCACTAACTTCTTTTTTTGGAGTACATGAGAAGGCACACAGACTTACACATAGGGTTGTTCGTTCTATATTTTCGGTATATATGGTTCAGTAAATATGGTATTGTTAGTTCGGTAAATATGGGATTTTTGAAAACACAGTCTGAGATCGGTAATACCATATTTACCAAAGTTAACGGGAATTGCAAATGATACTGTGAGTCAGAGATACTTACTGTCAAAAAATTTGACACTTGGCAGCCGGGCTAAGCAAGCAGTAAGCATTACTAGCTACTACACTAGCAGTCATCACGCAGCACGGTAGTTCGGCAGTGAACTATTGAATTGAAGGCTTAGAGCATGTACAATGGTATAGACGATTGTTGTTTGTAATACTCCACATGTCATCTATAGACAAAATTAAAGACAACTCATAGAATGGGTTATCTTTAAGTTATGTATATATGACCCTACAAACTGTATAGACAACATGGATACAATAACAAAACAGTTGTTTATAAGGGCCTTATAGATTGTCTGTTGCATGCCAGACAGTTTTATTCTCTCTCCTTGTTCTCTCTCATCTACATCATTAAAAATCTTATGTGGCAAAGATTATAGACTGCTGATGTCACCCCACTGTACATACCCTTAGTACTTACATAACAGAGCATAGATGCAACACTAATAACCAGTATTAAACTATTTAATTTGGCTTGAAGCAAACTCTCATTCATAGGTGCAGCCATGCATCGCCTCGCCCCTCGCTGCTCTACTTGCTCAATCGCTCGGTGTGTGACTCAATGCACGCGAGAGGGGGGTCAGCGGAGGCTAGGGTTAAGTGTGGGATGGGTTGTGCTGCCTAGTAGATAGGCTGGGTATTTTGGTTTTCAATCAGTTTTTACCGATTCAATGGAATCCTAAAACAACTATATTTCTAGCCATGTACCAAATACCGATACCGGTCAAACTGAGTTGATGAAAAGCATCTAGGCCCCTAAAAATATGTTTTGGTAATTTATGATAATATGTGAATATGGGACTTATTGGTTTGTTGAGTTTTACAAGGACTAGTCCCATTGGAAAAGATGATCTTGAAGATGCATGCTAAAAGTTCTATGAAGATCAAATCACTCAAGGATAAGGTACAAGTGGTTTGAAATTATTTTCTTTTACGGTCTTTGGAGAAATAGATGGAAGACCGGATTATAGGTTAAATATCGTACTATTAAGAGGGACCATGTCCTGTAGCTTGAAGGCATGTCTTGTGCTTTATGGATCAATTTAGGATCATGCATGCATAAGGATTCTCTCTCAAATCAAATTATGCAATTGTCGGGACAATCGGTAGTACGGCGTTATGCATGCGGTACTACCGCACTCGGTTATTCGATCGTTAGTTGGCGGTATGTTTTTTACAGAGAATCTCCTTTTGGTTTGGTGCCAAAACCTAAGCGCGGTAGTACCGTCGGTGTTCATGCGGTATGACCGATATACGATAGTACCGCAGTGCTAAGCGGAACTACCGCATGCGGTTATTCGAATGAGAAGCGGTATGTTTTTCCAGTGCACCCTTTTTCTCTCTTTGGAAGCGGTAATACGCACTCTCCTTGCGGTATGACCGCTCTGCTGATAGTACCTCTTGTCGGTTGGCGGTAGTACCGCTCTGGCGATAAAAACGGCTATGTCGGGTCATTTAATGCACTGTTCTAGCCGTTCTTTGTAGTGGTTGGAGAAGTGCGTAGTCACCTGCCTTGCATGGCGGTAGTACCGCATATGGTGAAAAATAGGTTTTCTTCTCCAACGGATCTAATTGTTGTTGGGGGTATAAATACTTCCCGCTGCTCAAGGACAGGTGCTAGACCACATTTAACATCTTTAGAGCCTTGTGCATTCTTTCAACTCCTCAAGAACTCATTTTGTTCACTCTTTGAGAGGTTGTTGAGCTCATTCAAAGTGCATTCATCATTCTAGTTGATCCTATTGCACTTGAGTGTCGTCAGCGAAGGTCTTGGTTTGTTACTCTTGGAGTTTTGCGAACTCCTAGGCGGCAGCGGTGATTGCACGGTGATCTCTTCAAGAAGATTGTGAAGAGGCCCGGTGCCCATATTGTGAGTGGTTTGGTGTTCACCATCTCCGGAGTGGAGGAAGAACAACCAATAGTGATCGAGGAAAGGCTTAATTGGTGGAGCCGGCAGATTGGTTCAAGCTCCTCAACGTGGACTAGTGAAGACCGGCAAGTCTTGATACCACGGAAAACATCGTTGTCTCTTTGTGGTTATTTCTAGTCTTTACTCTTCCGCATTTATATTTCTAGCTTGATCTTTGTGCTTGTATTGCTTAGCTAGGAGTATAACTTGTTTAGATTAAATTGTTAATTAGCCTAACTCTGATTTTTGTGAAAAAGTTTAAAGACCTCCTATTCACCCCCCCTCTAGTCGGTTATCCTTGATCCTACAAGTGGTATCAGAGCTTGGTCTCTCAATTTGTTAGACTTTACCGTCTAAGAGAGAAAGGATGGCTAGTGAGGGTATGCATATAGGAAAGGCTCCCTTGTTTGATGGCTCAAATTATTCTTATTGGAAAATTAGAATGTCTATTTTCTTAAAAGCCATGAGTCCGAACATATGGAAAATTGTAAACGAGGGTTACGTTATGCCTCTTGATCCAACAATTCTCACGGTTCAAGATGAGCGTAATGCTCATTTAGATGCCCAAGCTATGAATGCTCTCTTTGGTGCTTTGAACGCGGATGAATTCAATAGGGTGAGCAATTTGGAAACCGCTCATGCTATTTGGACTACCCTCTCAGAAATTCATGAGGGCACATCCACGTCAAAGAAGCCAAATTGCATAGGCTTCGGATTAAATATGAGACATTCATAATGTTGCCTCATGAAAACATCACGAGATGTACTCAAGACTCAACAACATTGTGAATGAACTCAAAGGCCTTGATACTAACCTTCTTGATGTTGATGTTGTGCGCAAAATGCTTAGGGCCCTTCCGGATAAATATGAGACGTTGGTGACATTATTTCTCAACTCTCCGAGTTGCCAAGAATGACACCAACCGGACTTTGGGCAACCTCATCACTAACGAGCTATACAAGAAGGACAAGGAAGAGCTATTGGAATCATCTTCATCCAAGAAGAAAATTACCGCTTTCAAAGCTAAAGCGGAATCAAGTGATGATGAAGATGAAGAAGAAGACTCGGATGAGGAGTACGCTCTTCTTGTGAGGAAAATGAAGAAATTCATGAGAAGACGCCCACATCGAAACTTCAACTTCAACAAATTCAAGAAAGGACAATCTTCAAGTGACAACAAGCGATATAGCAACATTCGTTGTTATGGATGTGATGAAAAGGGCACATAATCTCAAATTGCCCCAACAAGAAGGATGACAAAGATAAATCATCAAAGAAGAAAGAATTCGATGGAAAGAAGAAGCTTTTCAAAAGGCTTCACAAAAGGGCAAAATGAAGCTCATATTGGAGAATGGGATTCGACGAAGAATATTCGGATTCGATTCGAATCAAGTGATGAAGAGTCTTCTAAGAAAAGAGGACTTGTCGGCATCGCCATAAAGGAAGCTCCATCACTCTTCTCGTCTCCTACATGTCTTATGGCAAAAGGAGATAAGGTAAAATCCTTTGATGATGATGCTCCTTCATATGATGAACTAATGGACATGGTAGAAGATTTAAATGAATATGTTGGAAAGGAGAAATCTAAATTTAAAGTCTTAAAAAGGAGTATATCTCTCTAAAGACTCTTATGAGGAGCTAAAGGAAGCTCATGATTCTCTCTTTCCAAAGATATAGAAAAATCACATTCACATATTGGTATTACGTGTGATTTAATAAATGAGATGCATAGAGTAGAAATTATACCAAATGCAAAATCCATGTCTAGTACTTCTACTTCTTGTGATGATTTGCTATCCATGCCTTGTTACTCAAATAATAATTCAATTGCAAATACTTGTGATCCTTTGCTAATTGTTGAAAATCATGAGTTAAAAGAGCAAGTCACCAAGCTAAGCAAGAGCTTAGAAAGATGCTTCAAGGGTAAAGCAACCTTGACAAATTATTGAGTGAGCAAAGGTGCTCATTCAATAAGGAAGGACTTGGTATGTACCCAAGAAAGGTAAGAAACCGGTTAACAAGCCTTCAAGGTTTGTTAAGCAAAATGGTAAATATTGCAATAAATGTGGTAAGATAGGACACATGTCAAATACTTGTTTAAATATTAATGTTAAAACCTATGGCATTTATGATTCTTGCTACATGCTTAAGAAATCCATTGATGGTAAAATAATTGCAAGATTTATTGGCACTTGATTTTAGGCGCTAAAAGAATGCTATTTGGGTGCCTAAAGCCTTGGTCACTAACCTCCAAGGACCCAAACAAATTTGGGTACCTAAAAGAACTTGATTCTCGTTTTGTAGGTGAACTACAAGACCGGTGGAAAACATTGGGTGCTTGATAGTGGATGCACTCAACACATGACCGGTGATAGAAAAATGTTCACCACATTCGAGAACGTAAAAGGAAGTGACAAGATCACCTTTGGAGATAATAGTAAAGGAAAGGTAATAGGATTGGGTAAAATTGCTATCTCAAATGACCTTTCCATTTGAATGTATCTTTAGTTGAATCACTTAATTTCAATTTATTATCCGTTGCCCAAATTTGTGATCTTGATTTAATTTGCTCCTTCTCAAATGAAGGTGTGTCAATTTCAAGTGTAAAGGATAATGCTTTAGTTTTCAAAGGCTTTAGATTTGGAAATCTTTACTTGGTTGATTTTTCCACAAATGCTTCATGCTTACAAACTTGTTTAATTGCAAAAACTTCTTTGGGTTGGCTTTGGCATAGAAGGCTAGCTCATGTTGGCATGATTCAACTTAAAAGCTTTTCAAACATGATCTAGTTGTTGGCTTGAAAGATGAGAAGTTTGAGAAAATCGACTTTGTAGTGCTTGTCAAGCCGGTAAACAAGTCGCAAGCTCTCACCCTTCCAAGAGTATCATGTCAACCTCTAGACCATTGGAACTCTTACATATGGATTTGTTTGGGCCAACAACCTATAAGAGTATCGGAAATAGCTATTGTTTAGTTATCGTAGATGATCACTCTAGATATTCATGGGTGTTCTTTCTAGATGACAAGAGCGAAACCTCAAATTTTCAAAAACTTTGCTAAAAGGGCTCAAAATGAATTTGATTTCAAAATAAAGAAAATCAGTAGTGATAATGGTTCAGAGTTCAAAAATACTAAAGTTGAAGACTTTTGTGATGAACTTGGAATAAAGCACAATTTTCCACGACCTACACTCCGGAGCAAAATGGAGTTGTAGAAAGGAAAAATCGTACATTAATTGAAATGGCTAGGACAATGCTTGATGAATATAATACCTCAGATAGTTTTTGGCGAAGCAATTAACACCGCTTGTCATGCCATAAATCGTCTCTATTTGCATCGCCTTTTGAAAAGACTTCCTATGAACTCCTTGTTGGAAGAAAACCGAACATCTCTTATTTTGAAGTTTTGGTGTAAGTGTTACATTTTGAAAAAGGTGTTCGTCTTTCAAAATTTGATAGTCGTTGCGATGTTGGCTTCTTACTTGGTTACTCATCTAATGATAAAGCATACCGTGTCTTCAACAAAAACTCCGGTTTAGTTGAGGAAAGACATGATGTACAATTTGATGAAACTAATGGTTCTCAAGAAGAGTATGAGAATTTGGATGATGTAGGTCACGAAGCACTAAGAAAAGCAATGGAATACATGCAAATAGGTGACATCAAGCCGAAGATAATCCATCATCTTCCACTCAAGTTGAGCCTTCCACCTCTTCCTCAAGTCAAATACAACTAAATGGAGAGGACAATAAGGAAGATGATCAACCATCAAACCTACCACCAAGAATTCACAATGCAATTTCAAAAGATCATCCAATAGATCAAATATTGGGAGATGTAAGTAAGGGTGTTCAAACTCGATCTCGTGTTGCTTCATTTTGTGAACATTACTCTTTTGTCTCTTCACTTGAGCCAAAGAATATAGATGAAGCACTTGAAGATCCGGATTGGATGATTGCAATGCATGAAGAGCTCAATAATTTCATTCGAAACGAAGTTTGGACATTAGTGGATAGACCCAAAGAACACAATATCATTGGTACAAGATGGGTGTTTAGAAACAAGCAAGATGAAAATGGCATGGTAGTAAGAAACAAAGCAAGATTGGTCGCACAAGGTTTTCACAAGTCGAAGGTTTGGATTTTGGTGAAACTTTTGCTCCGTAGCTAGACTTGAGTCAATTCGTATACTACTTGCTTTTGCATCATGCTTTGATATTAAATTATTTCAAATGGATGTCAAAAGTGCCTTTTAAATGGAAAAATATCCGAACTTGTGTTTGTTGAACAACCACCCGGTTTGAAGATCCTAAGAATCCTAATCATGTCTATAAACTCTCCAAGGCGCTCTATGGTCTTAAACAAGCTCCTAGAGCATGGTATGAACGCCTGAGATTTTCTAGTTTCAAAAGGGTTCAAAATTGGGAAAATTGATTCAACCTTGTTCACCAAAATCTTAGATGATGATTTCTTTGTATGTTAAATTTATGTTGATGATATCATTTTTGGATCTACTAATCAAGACTTTTGCAAAGAATTTGGTGATATGATGTCTAGGGAATTTGAAATGTCCATGATTGGAGAGCTTAGCTATTTCCTTAGACTTCAAATCAAGCAACTCAAAGATGGAACTTTTGTAAGTCAAACAAAGTATGCAAAGGACTTGATCAAGAGATTTGGCATGGAAGATGCAAAACCTATCAAGACTCCCATGGCAACCAACGGTCATCTCGACCTTAATGAGGGAGGTAAATCGGTAGATTTAAAGCTTTATAGGTCTATGATTGGTAGTTTACTTTATCTTACCGCATCTAGGCCCGATATCATGTTTAGTGTTTGCATGTGTGCACGGTTTCAAGCATCTCCAAAGAGTGTCATTTAATGGCCGTAAAAAGAATACTAAGATATTTAAAGCATTCCTCTAGCATTGGCCTATGGTTCCCTAAAGGTGCTAAATTTGATTTAATTGGATACTCGGACTCCGATTATGCGGGTTGCAAAGTGAATAGAAAAAGCACCTCGAAATTGTCAATTCTTAGGAGATCTTTAGTATCATGGTCATCCAAGAAACAAAACTCCATAGCTTTATCCACCGCTTGGCCGAATATGTCTCCGCGGGTAGTTGTTGTGCTCAATTGCTATGGATGAGGCAAACCTTGATGGATTATGGAATTAAAATTAATAAAATGCCTCTTTTGTGTGATAATGATAGTGCGGTGAAAATAGCAAATAATCCTGTTCAACACTCAAGAACCAAGCATATCGACATTCGCCACCATTTCTTGAGAGATCATGTGGGCAAGGGAGATATTGAAATTAGCCACATCCAGAACCGAAGATCAATTAGCGGACATTTTCACCAAACCATTAGATGAAGGCGGTTTGCAAATTGAGGAATGAATTAAATGTCATAGACTATTCAAACATTTGTTGAAATTTTTGCCTCATGCATTGTGTTTGTTTTGATGTTTCTCAAAAGTTTTTATAAAAAAAAAAAAAAATTATGTTCTTATATAGACATTAGTCTATTCTATGCATAATGATCCTAATGACTCTTAAATTGATTGCAAAACTAAGGGTCATTTGCAAATAATCTCATCTCACCTTTATCCGAAGCTGTCTTTGAAGTTCCAGGATAATCAGTATGACCAGGCGGGTTATGTGCGGTATGATCGTGATGCGGTACTCTGGTACAAAAACCACTGTACTACCGCTTGCGGTATTACGACGGTCAAAGGCGGAACTATCGCATCGGTTTGAAAGAAAAGTAACCCAGAGGTCATTTTTCTCCGTACCTCTCTTCTTTTCTCTCTCTTCTCTTTCTCTCCGAAATTCCTATCTCCCAAAACTCCCTTCCACTCGGTTGTTTCTCAAATCTTGGTGAACCCTTGCATCTCTAGGGTTTAACTCCTCCATCTCTCAAGGTAAAACATCCTTAATCCTCGTTTACCGTTTGATTCAAACCTAGGTCACTCTCTAGTTGATTTGAAATGCGGATGTTTTTGTGTGATTCTAGTTGGGCAAAATAGCAAGATTGGTGTTTAATGATGTTAGTACATCTATTTCTTGGATTCAAACCAAAAGAAACATCAATTTTGGTTAGATTCATCGCCAAGTGCGATCTGTAAAAGCGGTACTACTGCGTTCATCGCGTGAATTGCAGGGAGCAGTATCTGCGCCGGACAATGGCGGTACTACGCACCTCGGTACTACTGGTGAGAATTGCGGTACTACCGATTTCTTGTGAGCAGAAAATCATTCAAATTCAAATTAACTCAGTTGCTTGATCTTTTGAACTTCTTGTAACTTATCCTCTCTTTGCAAAGATGCCAAGGACAAGATTGGGAGCGCGTCAAGGGCAATCTTCCTCTCTACCTTCTGAGCCCTTTGGATGATCCATCGTGCAAAGGAAAAGGGCTGCAACAGATGGCTCAGAAAGTGAGGAAGGGTCTCTTCCTCATGAGTCGAGTTCGATTCGGGCGACCACGGAAGAAGAAACCGAGCTCAATCGGATGAAGAGATGGAAGATCCGGAAGAACCTCAAATTGATCTCGGGCTCATATCGGTGATGATTATGCAATCTTGAGACACAAAGATCAATATCTTACGCCTCCAACTCAATCAATCCCATTCCACACCAAGTTCCAAGAGCAAGTCTATGAGCGGTTATGATCATCACGGGAAGTTTGCAGATCATAAATGCATAAAATGGTCACACATAAACTCCTAGAAAAATATGATGGAGTGTATCGTCTTTTTCAAACAAGTTGGTCTTCATGATTTTGTGGCTCTCGAAATGACTATGATGAAGAAATCATAAGACAATTCTATGCTACTTTGTATGTATCTCCGACTTTAAGAAAATGAAGTGGATGACAGATTACACGGTATGTGGAGTGCACTAAGGGTGATTTTGAGCGTGTCGAGGATGCACTCTGAAATTGGGATAAGCTTTTTGTGAGACCGGCTCTACTTGTTCTGCACTCGACGAGTTTTATGATCGAATGTCGTACACTCCGGGGAAAATTCATGGCTTGCTACCTATTCCCGTTTGATTAATAGGATTATTAATCACACTTTTCTTCCCAAGAGTGGTAATTTTGATCTTGTTCGAGGACATGTTTGGAATATCATTGATAATATTATGCATGGGAGAAAGTTTGATGTTGTGGATGTCATCATCAGGGAGATTGTCTCTTCTAAGAATGACAGGGTAAAGCGGATTTATCATGCTCCTTACATCATGGCCCTAATTCTTAGTAAGATTGAATATCAGGGTGGTTTGGGATCACCTCATAAGTTTTACAAACCGGAGAAAATCCCCATTCGATTTCAGCACAGCGAGCCACAAGCAAGAAGAAGAAAGCGCGGAGAGGAGGCGGTGCAGAAAACTCTCACAGTCAAGCTACTCTTGCTCAGATTCTTACCACTCAGACTCTCATTCTTAATAATCGATGCGGTTGAAAGTCTCTCGGCGAGAGATGAGGCAGTTCTTCAGACTTTGAGAATGAGACTAACAACAGACTTGCCGTCTGACAGAGAGCGATTGACTCTATGGAACAGCGTCTTCCACCTCTTCCACGTCCCGTCTCCAATACGGTTCAGCGTGTCGCCCTCATCTCGCTTTCCCAGTCTCTCGGCTCAAGCCAGGCTCCACCGCTTCTCAAGATCCGCGCCTTTTTCCCAGTCTCTTGACTCCAGTGCTTCAACTCCCGCCTCGAGATCCAAATGCTGATGTTTGTTTTTGGTACTTTGATGCCAAAGGGGGAGAAGTAGAAAGTAGCTTTAAGGATTATGGGTGTCAGACTTTATAGTTTTTTGTTGTTTTATTATATGTTTTATATTTGCCTGTAATGACTTCATCCTAATATTACCTTGTTCAGAACTTGTTGGTTGTCTTAATTATCAAATGTAATATTATCTCTACTGAAATTTCGTATATGACAATTCCTTATCATTGCAAGTTGTTTCCTCAGTTCCAACAAGTCAAAAGAAACTCTGCCAAAATTTTGTCATAATTCTCTTCATGTGCTATCAAAATGTTCTATCTATTTCATGCACATGTTTAGGGGGAGCTTTCTTTGTGTAAAGTCATCAAAAGAATATACACTTGTTTCACAATCTTGGATATTTTCAAAACTCCTCTTCTCACACATTAACTAGGTTGTCATCAATTACCAAAAAGGGGGAGATTGAAAAGCATCTAGGCCCCTAAAAATATGTTTTGGTAATTTATGATAATATGTGAATATGGGACTTATTGGTTTGTTGAGTTTTACAAGGACTAGTCCCATTGGAAAAGATGATCTTGAAGATGCATGCTAAAAGTTCTATGAAGATCAAGTACAGCTCAAGGATAAGGTACAAGTGGTTTCGAAATTATTTTCTTTTACCGGTCTTTGGAGAAATAGATGGAAGACCGGATTATAGGTTAAATATCGTACTATTAAGAGGGACCATGTCCTGTAGCTTGAAGGCATGTCTTGTGCTTTATGGATCAATTTAGGATCATGCATGCATAAGGATTCTCTCTCAAATCAAATTATGCACTGTCAGGACAATCGGTAGTACCGGCGTTGTCTGTGCGGTACTACCGCACTCCGGTTGTTCGATCGTTAGTTGGCGGTATGTTTTTTCTGAGAATCTCCTTTTGGTTTGGTGCCAAAACCTAAGCGCGTAGTACCGTCGGTGTTCATGCGGTATGACCGATATACGGTAATCCGCAGGTGCTAAGCGGAACTACCGCATGCGGTTATTCGAATGAGAAGCGGTATGTTTTTTCCGAGTGCACCCTTTTTCTCTCTTTGGAAGCGGTAATACCGCACTCTCCTTTATGTATGACCGCTCTGCAGTAGTACCTCTTGTCGATTGGCGGTAGTACCGCTCTGGCGATTAAAACGGCTATGTCAGTCATTTAATGCGCTGTTCTAGCCGTTCTTTGTAGTGGTTGGAGAAGTGCGGTAGTACGCTTCCCTTGCATGGCGGTAGTACCGCATATGGTGAAAAATAGGTTTTCTTCTCCAACGGATCTAATTGTTGTTGGGGGTATAAATACTTCCCCACTGCTCAGGACAGTGCTAGACCACATTTAACATCTTTAGAGCCTTGTGCATTCTTTCAACTCCTCAAGAACTCATTTTGTTCACTCTTTGAGAGGTTGTTGAGCTCATTCAAAGTGCATTCATCATTCTAGTTGATCCTATTGCACTTGAGTGTCGTCAAGCGAAGGTCTTGGTTTGTTACTCTTGGAGTTTTGCCGAACTCCTAGGCGGCTTGCGGTGATTGCACGTGATCTCTTCAAGAAGATTGTGAAGAGGCCGGTGCCCATATTGTGAGTGGTTTGGTGTTCACCATCTCCGGAGTGGAGGAAGAACAACCAATAGTGATCGAGGAAAGGCTTAATTGGTGGAGCCGGCAGTTGGTTCAAGCTCCCTCAACGTGGACTAGTGAAGACCGGCAAGTCTTCGATACCACGGGAAAACATCGTTGTCTCTTTGTGGTTATTTCTAGTCTTTACTCTTCCGCATTTATATTTCTAGCTTGATCTTTGTGCTTGTATTGCTTAGCTAGGAGTATAACTTGTTTAGATTAAATTGTTAATTAGCCTAACTCTGATTTTTGTGAAAAAGTTTAAAGACCTCCTATTCACCCCCCCCTCTAGTCGGTTATCCTTGATCCTACAGTTGACCGGTACAATTTAATTTTTTGTTTGGTTTGCTCGGTTCAGTGTAAAAGCGAACAGCCCTACTTACATACCACTCACCATAGGTCCAGTGGATTTGGAAACTCAGTAATTCACTGCATCTTACCAATTCCTTGATATACTGCTAAACGCAGTGCTCAGTCTATTTGTGAGTCGACCAATTCGGCAGCCCACGAGACATAAATAAGGAGAAAACTGAGGTTTTTATGTTTTAGGGTAGTTAGGGTATGCACAATTAAGGGTGAAAACGGATCGAATACGGACGGATAATGGCTCTGCCATATTTGTTTTCATATTTTTTCGGGATTCGGAAACGAATACGAATACCCCGGATACGAATACAGATACAAATAATATCAAAAACGAATTTGAGCGAATACGAATTGAAACAAATACGACCGTGGATATTTTTCGGAACATGAAAACCCCTTAAATTGTATGCCAGAAATTAACGAAAACATATAACTAATTTATTTGATACAAATATTCATGAATTGTTCATATTTTCAGCAACCACACAGAACATTAGCACTAGCAAGCTGCATTAACTAGTTCATCACAAATAAAACACTTAGTTTACCATATTTAGCTCATAAGTCATAACTCACAAAGTCACAAGTCAACACACATTCATATTTAGTTCATCACATACATAAAACTTAATTCACACTAACATCGATCAGGCTGGATGGTTAATCTATACGCAAATGACTATAACATCCCAAAGTATGTTACCAAAAATAAAATTAATAAAATTAATAAATTTATTATTTTATTAGATTTTTTGATATTTAAAAGAGTTTTCTTAGCTAAAAAGAAAAATAATAATAAAATAAAGTCAATTATTAAATTTCCTAGTTTTCAATGTCAAAAATAAAATTTATTGAGTTTTTTGGGATTTTATTGGATATAAAGTGAAATTATTTTAATTAATTTCTTGAATTTTTTTGGATTTTAAAAAGGTTTTTACTATTTTTTAGAAATTAAAAATAATTTATGTGCAAAAATAAAAACCAACTTTAAGTTGAAATTAATTTATATTAAGTTCAAAATAATTCATGGAATTTCTGTGATTTTTTCTAGAATTTTTGAACTCTATTTGCTATTTTTCTAAAAGGCTATTTGATTTGTTGCATTTTTTGAAATTCAGAAAGCAATTAAAATCTCCTTTTATCTTTTGGGCCGAAATCCTCTTTTGGGTTGAAATCCGGCCTTCGTCTTATCCGGATAATCCTTATTTGTATCCGTCGGATAGCATGCCTACCGTATTCGTTTCCGTTTTCGGCAAAAAAATCCGAATTCATTTCCGATCCGAGAATTATTCGAAAAATCGATCCGATACAATTCGAATCCGCTTTTGTCCGAATCCATCTGAAACTATCCGATCGTTTTCACCCCTATGTACAATAGTACGATGTTGCTATCTATAGCAACTCTTCATGTCACTTGTAGACAGAACTAAAGTCGACTCATACAATGGGTTGTCTTTTTACTTGTCTTTATAGATCACATAATCTTTTAATGCTTTTATGGACCTAAGAAATATGGTTAGATAGCCTCTTTGGTTCGGTGATACTGATCGGCTATAGGATGTAGACAACACATTTCTCTCTCTATTCTCTTTAATCCACATCAACTTAAATCCTACGTGGCGAGAGACTATAGGCGCTTGATGTAAGCCCATTGTACATGATCTCATGGCCCATTGCAACTACCAAGCATCTACAAACTACCGTGAAAGAGACGTAGTTTTCCTCCCGAAAGTGCTCTTTTCCGAATCCCTAGAAGTGTTCTTTTTGTTTATGAGGCCTGTGAGTGTTCTATGATGGGCATAAAAATGGTTCTCTAGTCATCAAAAAGCATTTCACACCTTTTGGTGGCATATTATTAGCTACATAATCATTAGGATTTTGCTTTGTTAATTGCACCCTTCGGCATCTGGGGCCTACAAGAACAAAGATCTCAAGATCATTTTCAGTAGCCTCAAGTGCTCTTTATGTGTTGTTATTACAATGCGGACATTTTATCTAAAATGGTAATGTTGGACTGAACAGCGACTAGAGGGGGCATAGAAGCAATACTTTTTTCGACCCTAAGAGTATTCAACTTCTTCTTCACCACAGAGCTATAGAAGCTATGTTTTGTAGTATAAGATTATTAGTTTGATAAATTGAAACTTTATATAATTCTCTTGCGATTTGTTAAAACATGAAGAGGAGTGGTGATATTGCCTCTCTTTTCGAAATATGCATCAAAGAAGAAGGTTTCTTCTCCATCTCCTTAGTGTCATTGATCGGAAGAGCAAATTGAAGAACAAGAAGGTGGATCGGATCAAGATAGAGTGATTGAAGAAAATGTGACTCAACTCCAATGCCTCCAAGTCCACCTCGATCATTGAAAAAAGAACCGGTTTATGATATCGATCGGCTTCCACTTGATCGAGGAGAGGCAATCCATTGCAAATTATCCGTCAATGATCAAGATGCATTACGATCATATATTATTAAAGGCCCATTCCAACCTTATGCACATGAATTTGAAAGTAGAAAAATCGGTAATAGGGATAGGCAATTCAATGCTATATGGTTTTATAAATATCCTTGGATTGAATATAGTATCAAGAAGGAAGCATTTTGCTTTGTGTGCTACTTGTTTGCAAAGGAAAACTAAGAAATCGCATTTGTTGAAGGTGGTTGGAGAAATTGGAATAGAAATGATGCACTTGATTTACATGTGGGTGGTGTAACAAGTGCTCTGCAGACTCAAGAAAGATACAACTTATTTATGATTCCCCATGGAGCAATTGATGATAAAATTGTGAAGGTGGATAATGAGGAGCGACGTCTCTACAAGATTAGGTTGACTTATTCACTTAGATGTTTGAAGTTTCTTTGCAAGCAAGGATTGGCATTCCGTGGGCATGATGAAAGTGAAGAGTCTAGCAACGAGGAACTTTATTGAACTTTTGAAGTGGCTTGCAGCAAATAATGAAGAGGTAGACAAGTTTGTTTTGAAGAATGTTCCGGTAATTGCACATTGACTAGCCGGACATACAAAAAGAAATTATTCAATGTTGTGCTATAGAGACTAGAGATCAAATCATTAAGGAAATTGGTGAAGATCACTATACAATTTTAGTGATGAGTCTAGTGATGTCTCTCATAAAGAACAACTAGCCCTTGCTTTGTTATGTTGATAAATCAGGAAGGCCATGTGAGCGGTTTCTTGGAATTGTTCATGTAGATGATACTACTTCTTCATCACTTAAGGAAGCAATTCAATCTTTACTAGTTAGTCATGGTTTGACTATAACTCAAATCCGTGGTCAAGGCTACGATGGGGCTAGTAACATGAAAGGAGAGATTAAAGGGCTAAAAACCTTGATCATGAAAGAATCACCTTCTGCTTATTATGTACACTGTTTTGCACATCAACTCCAATTGGTTCTTGTTGCTGTTGCCAAAGGAAATAATGATTGTGTGTGGTTTTTTGATCAAGTATCACTTTTGCTAAATATTGTTGGTGTTTCTTGTAAGCGTCATGGCATGCTCGACATCACCAATATGACAATGTCATGAAAGCACTTGAGTGTGGTATACTAGAATCTGAAGTAGGTTAAATCAAGAGATGAGGTGCCTAGACCGGTGAGACTCGGTGGGAGCTCTCATTATAAAGCGTGGTCAACATGATTGCTATATATCCCACAATTGTGATGTACTCATAGCTCTTGGAGAAGATACATCACAAAGGGGTGAATGGCCAAAATACATACTATGGTTGGAGTGCTTGAGTCATTTGATTTTATTTTTAGTGCTCATTTGATGCTTGAGATTCTTGGACACACAAATGAATTGTCGAGTGTTTGCAAAGAAGAGACCAAGATATTCTTAATGCAATGTCACTTGTCGGTTTGGCAAAGAGTAAAATGCAGCAAATGAGGTCAAGGGTGGGTTTCATTTCTTCAAAGGGTTACAATATTTTGCAACAAACATGGCATTCAAGTTCTGCAATGCAACATAATTATGTGCGTATGGAAGATCAAGACGTTTGCTCGGAACCAAACAAATGATGATCACTTGAAGAGAAGTATATATTGAGTCATTGATAAAATTAGTCAAGAGCTTGACGATCGGTTTGATGAGGTAAATATGGAGTTGCTTACTTGTATGGTGCTTTGAATCCGGAGTTCCTGCTTCTTTGATGCAAACAAGGTACATAGACTTGCTGAATTTTACCTAATGATTTTCAAGCTCGACTTGCTAAGACTCAACTTGCTTGAAACCTTTATTGATGACATGAGAAAAGATGAAATGTTCAAAGGCCTAAACAATCTTGTTGACCTCTCAGTAAAACTTGTTGAAACAAAGAGGGATAACGTTTATCATTGGGTCTATTTACTTATCAAATTGGTATTGCTTCTACAGGTGGCTACATAGTGTATCAAGAATATTTTCGCAATGACCTTTATCAAGAATAAGTTCTGAAATAAGATAGGTGATAGCCTACGGATGATTGTCTAGTCACTTTTATTGGCGGGATATCTTCTTACAATTGAGTGAAGAAGAGATCATCAACACTTTCATGGCTATTAGAAAGCGCAGCGACAAGAAGAAGAAGTAGTGACGTACTGTTCTTCAACTACTATGGGTATGTAATATTTCAATTCTATGTTAAGAGAGCTATATTCGTCTATTTTATGAAGTTCGTATGTCCTTTTTACCTTAATTGCATTTCGTAATTCATATACTTGTGTACCGACATTTTAATTTTATAGCGGTTAAATAAATTTTAGACAATGGACCATCATAGCTACAAATCCTGGCTACGCCACTGCATCACAATTCACAACTATGTGATTTTTTTTAATTACACACCACCACGTACATATACGAGTGTATCCCCTTAGCACACGTTAGATTAACGGAGGTCGGAGATAAATTCACGATCTCACAAAATTCTTAAATGCGTAAAGCTAGACATCAGGATCTTAACCACACACAACTCCACCACCTCACGAGAAGATGGTTCCCAATTCTCAATGATGTACTAACAATTATTGGGACAATGAATAATAAGAATCAAGATCTGCATGATTTTATTTTTCATTGGCAGCAGATATATAGGCACATTTGAATTTAAACATAAAATTAGAGGGGTGGACCATCTGACAGTTTCGAATTGAATTTGAGAGGCGTACGTGCCCGTCCAGTTTAATTTGACCGTTGCAAGTTGATTTCCCGTTTTGTTTCAGCTACTCGAAACGTGAGTTTGACCATTGAAGTCGAAAGGTTGGGAGCTGTTCACTGTATTCATGTGTGCTACATAAATGACAAATCCAGTACGAACAAACCATCAAGAAAAAAAAAGACTGTTTACGCTTAATGGGCTGTTTGGAACGCGCAAGTTTCACCGCAAACACTACAATTTCCATAGGAATTAAATCGTATGAAATTCTCTCGTGTTTCAAACGGGACAAAAAAAAACAGAATGTTTGAAACAACTGAAAAAAATTCTTGGGAGCTTTGAAATTGTTTGAATCTTAAAAAAATTTAGCTCCCAAATTTGGGGGGCCCTCCCGGGGGGCCCCCCCTTTGGCCGGGGCCCCGGGGGGGGGCCCCCCCTCCGGCCAGCGAGCGGCATCGCCGGCCCTTGCCCTGGTTTCTCGTTTAAACCCGCTTCTACCTTGATTCTTTGGCGGCAGGGATAACGGTTAAGAAGCCAACCATTTTGTGAAAGTAAAGCCCCTCACCCCCCGGTGGCCTCCCAATCGGACGGTCCCAATTTTGGCCCTTACCGTCAGAGAAAAGGGGCTGGATTCAAAAAACCCTATCCAAATTTCTTTGGAAATAGTGGCTTTTCAAACCTGGTCGAACCCATTTTTGATCAAGGATTAGCCGACCCCCCTCCCGGATACGGATCTCGCCGCCGCTTGGTCCTTGGGCCCTAACCAAATCAAAGGGGACAAGGAAAACCCTAGCGGTCCCCACTAGGGCCTCGTCAAGGCCAAACATGGCCCGTTTTTGGCACTGTGCTCAGGAAACACCCGGACCGCTCACAACTTGTGTGCCAAAGGCCGCCAATTTGGTATTGGCGGCGCAATGGGCCCTTCCGAAATTGGGCTTGGACATTTTTCTTTTAAATTGCCGTACCATTTGGGAAACCCAATTCTGTAACAAAACCAAAAACATTTTAAATTCACCCATCCAAAAATTTCCTTTGCTTTAACGTCAATGATAAAATAAAACTTCAAAGATTAGGCTTTCTTGTAGGAAAATTAGAATATGAAAGAAATGCATTCACCAAACCAAATTAAAAAAATATCCATCGATGCCAAACCATAAGCAAATCTTGATATTGATAAAGGGCACATCAAACCTTTTCCCCAAAGTGTTTCTTTTTTATAGGGAATTGATGGGGACTTTTCGTCACAAAGGAATTTGCTTTTTGTGTTACGAAGATTCGGACGACTTCAAATCAAGAAAGAACGAAAAAGGACTTGGGCTCGGCCAAAGGAAGTTCCATACCTTTCCTTTAATCTTTGGAAAAAATTAATTAAATTTCTTTGATATTTTGTCCTTATTAATGAATAATTTGGAACCATGTGAAATTTAAAAATTTTAAAAAATTAAAAAATTCTTAAGGATATTCCTTAAAATCTAGGGACTAAAAAATTATTCCCTCCATACAAAATATTTAAATCATTAAATTGGTTTAGGAATAAATTTGGTGGAAAGTTGAAATTTCCAAGAATACAATCCAATTACTTCTTTAAATGATCATCCTGGATCAAATTAAACAATTGGTTTGGGATCCCTTGCTAATTGTTAAATATGGAAAAGAATTTCCCAAGAAGCACTAAACGAACCAAGGTGCAACCTTACCAAATTATTGGTTGAAATTCTTCAAGAAGGACTTTTGTAAGAAAGAAGGGGGTTAACAAGTTAGGTTGTTAAGCATAATTGCAAAATGGGAGGGACTGCAATTTGTTTAAATATTTGTTCCTTGGCTTATGGATTGAACCTAAGAAAGATAAAAAATTGAAGATTTAGGCTTTGTTTTACGGCTAAAGAATGCTATTGGGTGTAGCATGGGCACTAGTACAAATTTGGGACCTAGAAGTGAATATCTGTATTGAATACCGGGACGGTAAAAATTGGTGTTATGGGTGATTCCAATAACGGGAAAGTCCACTGAGAGTTAAGGAATTTAAGAACCCTTGATATATTATAAGGTTTTATTTTAAAATTCATTTTAAATTCATTTCCATTCAATTATCTTATTGGAAATCCAATTTCCAATTTATTATCCTTGCCAAATTTTGATTTATTTAATTTGCTTTCTCAATAGGTTGTTCATTTTCTAAAATAAAGTTTAAGATCAATGAAACTTTCTGGGAATTTTACTGCGCTCGTACAGGTTTTTGCCCAAAACTTCTTTGGTGTTGGCTTTTCTAGATTATATTGGCTTGATTAATGTTTTAAACTTTCAAATTGGGCTTAAGATAATTTGAAAAATTGCCTTTGTTATGCTTGCGCCGAAACCAAGTCTTACCAACTTCCGAGTAAATCAGCAACCCACCATGGAACTTTACAAAGTGTTTGGGCCAACCTTAGTATTGGAACCTTGTTTGGTTATGGATTGAAACCTTTAAAAGTTTTTCAATTACAAAAAATTCCAAAAAAAATAAATATTAAAGCTTCCCTTTTTTTGATTTTCCAAATAAAGGGAAAAAAAAATTGGTTTTTTCAAAAAAAATTTAAACCCTTTTGTTAAATTTTAACCGATTTTCCAAGACCTAACTCCGGAGCAAATGGAGGTGGGTAAAAATGAGATTAAAAAGGGCGACAATGGTAAAACCCATTTTGGGAAAGCAAATTAACCACCGTATCCATAAAGCTTGGCATTGTTTAAAGCTTCCTGAATCTTGTTGGAAAGCTTCCCTTTTGAAAGTTTGTTAAGTGCGAAAGGGTTCTCCTTTCAAAATTTGATGTGTTCGAGGGCTTCATTTTACTCATTAAAGAAGGACCGTGTTTACCGGTTCCTTTGAGGAAGATGAAGACAAGATGAAAAGGTTTCCAAAAAGTGAAAGAATGTAAGGACACCTAAGAAAACATGATCTGAAATGGTGCCAAGGGACCTATCTCCAAATAGCTCCCCCTCTCCAATCAAATCAACTTTGGGAGGAAATGGAATTCCCCAATCAAACCACCCCAAGAATTACATCCAATTTCAAAGACATCCAAGTCAAATTGGGTGAAAGGGCAAACGATTCTCGCTTTTTGGGAATACCAAAAAGGGGTTTTCAGGACCAAAATTGGTGAAGAATAAGAAGAAGAGAGGAGGAGAGGACTAAGAAGTTCCATTACACAAATTTGGCATGGGTGAGAACCAATATCTTGGAAAGATGGTGTAGAACAACCAAGTTAAAATGGCTTTGGAAAAAGTTGTGAAATTTTCCAAGTAATTTGGTTTTGAAATTTGTGTGTAAACCTTAGTAATTATAATAATTGTTTTCTATCTTGTTAATTATTAAAGGTTTCTTTCCTTTTAAATTAATATTCCCACTTTGTTGAACAACCACCGGTTTTGGTCAAAACCAATATTTTATCCCAAGGTCGGCCAAAACAAATTAACAGGAAACGCCGATTTTGGTTAAAGGCCAAAATGGAAAGAACAGTTCACCAAAATCAATGAATGATTTCGTTTAATTTTTGGATTTTTGGATCACAATTGGACTTTTCAGGAATTTGGAGACCCCGGATTTGAATGCCAGATTTAGACAGCTAATTTCCAGTTCCAAATCACAACTAAGATGATTTGGTAGTAAAGAGGAAGTTAGATACAAATGCAATGGAAAAGAAAAACCTTGATCCATCAACCAAGGTCACGAAATGGGGAAATCGGATTAATCTTAAGTTTATGGCTAATTTAAGTTCTTTCAGCCCATGCCCGAACATGTTTTTAAAGGGAGTTTCCTTCAAGGATCAGCGATTGAATACCTTAAATTTAATCAATTTCTATGCCATTGGTTGGTTCAAGGTGAAAATTGGAAATTTTAAAATTGGAAATCACCAATTTCTTCATTGAAGAACTACGTCAATTGACAATTCTTAATCTGTAATCAGGTGAAAAAAAACTAGAATGAGCAAATGGTTCCCTAGTTGCCAAGAAATGATGAGGCCACTTTGGATTAAAAAATATAATTGCCCGATATGAAGGCGGAAACCAATTTGTGAACCAACACCAGCAGTATAATTGGGCCAAACCACCTTAAAATTGGGCGAAATTTGAATTGCTACATTGACGAGTCATTAAGGGCATTTCCCAAAAATATGCCGGTTGCAAAGAAGAAGAATGATCAGACAACAAACTTATTCCCCCAACAAGGGGTGTTTTGATTTCTCAAAGATAAAGCTAATGCACATCACAGGAAGATCATAATCAACTCTAATGATTGAAAACAAGGTCATTTGTATTTCTACTTCATCAATTACTTTGGTTCTTTTGACCGGGTACCATCATTTTTTGGGATTTCTGTGAAGATTGTTGCCTTTTGTACAAACCCTATTGTTGCAAACGGCAAATGAAATCTCTATAAGGAGTGACAATAATTCGGATCCTTTTTCCCTTTTTCTCCGATAAACAAATTTTTTAATGGTTGGTTTTCAAATTGGGAAAATTGGATAAAGGGTTTAATCCTAAACCTCAAGGGAAACAAATCTCGGTTTTACCCTTTGATTAAAGGACCCAGGTTTAATGGTGTTTTTGTATTCCATGGCCAAAATAGGATTGGGTATTGATGTGTTCTAAACTAAAACCAAAAGAAATTAATTTGGTTAGATTTCCAAGTCCGTGAAAAGCGTACTAAGGCATAGTGAATTAGAACCAAACATGGAGTGAAACGGTTTCTAGACCTGGTTCTGGTGATTCGAACGTTTTTGAGAAAAATAAATTTAAATTTTGTGGATTATGGCTTAATGGTGACTTTAAACAATCCCTTTGCCAAAGAATTAGGAAAGTTTGACGGAAAGGGCCAATTTCTCCAAATTACCTGAGTCGGGATATCACGGCCAAGAAAGGGAACAAGGCCGAAAGGTTCTCTATGGATTATTTGATTCAGAACGGAAGAAACCAGGCAATTTATGAAAGGATGAACCAAGTTATATTGGGATTTGGTCAATTCGGGTGTGTTGTATGAATTTGAAACAAAATAAAGCCTAAACCAATCCAATCCAGCCCAACCAAATTAGAGAGCACGGTTATGAAAATTTCAAAGGAAGTTTGGATGAAAAATGCATAAAGGCACATATACCGAAAAGGAGGAAAGTGACCCGGTCGAAGTTGGTCAAGAATGGGCCCAAAGACAGATAAAATAAGAAATTCTTGTCTTGATATTACGATTTAAGAAAATTTAAAGATTGTCATACTTTTGGAAGGATATTTTATGGCGGACAATTTGAAAAACTTTTGGATGAAGGTAAACTCCCTCGGTTTATATTCCAAATTCGAAATTTGGAATTATGCTTCAAACCATTGGTTTATTAATGAAGATAAATTTCATTTTCTTCAAGAAATTTTGAACTTAAGGACATTTAAATATTTGAATTAGCAGGGGAATTTGAAATTTGGGAATTATTGGAATCTCTTTAAGAATGACACAAAAGCGATTTACATTTCCACTCAACCCAATTAATTAGGATGAAATGGTGGTTTGATTAAATTATAATTTTAAACCGGAAAACCCACAAATTTGGGCAGAGCACCGAGAAGCCAAGCTGCGAAGCTTACAGAAGTCCGCCATTCTAATCGCCTAAACTTAAATAATCGAACGGATAAACCTTTGGAGATAGAAACCTTGAGACTCAAAAAACTAAAACGATTCGGCAACTTGCTTAATCGACGGTCTTTAGCGTCGTAATACGGTTTAAGCGTCGTGCCAACACCCGCTTGGTCCTACAAGGCCCACTCTCCTTCTCAAACTCCGGCTTACCAAGTTTAAAGAAAGTTTTGGTGGAAAGATGAAAGGTTTTGGATTTATTGCCCAAGGGAATTTGGAAAATTTAAAAGGAATGGGCCGCGGATTTTAAATTGTTGTTAAGTGGGAAAATTTGGTATGGATTTTATACCTTGTTGAAAACCGGGTTGCCAATTTTAAAGTAATAACTTCAAAATGACATTTATCCAATCCAAGTTGCCTATAAAAATAAAAGAAACTGACAAAATTTTATAATTCATGGGATTCAAAAGATATTATGAGCCAATTTAACTTTTTGGAAATTAAAAGAAATAACATTGGTTTCACAACGTAACAAAATCCCCCACAAAATAATCAAATAAAGGAAGTTGAGAGCATTCTTTGGCCCTTTAAAATGGGTTTTGGATTTTGAATTTTAATTACTTTGTTTTAAAGTTTCAAGATGGCCCTTGGAAGTTTATTTGGGAGTGCGTAAAATTTAAACGCAGTACGGAAGAAGCAATGGTTTCGAAATTTTAGGTCTTTGGAGAAATAAGGGAAAGGAATTGGTTAAAACCTTTAAGGAATTCGTAGCTGAAGGATTTGGTTTTGAAATAGGAATGGATACCTAAAGTTACTCCTTCAAATAAATTTCCTAAAGGAAAAAGCCCGATACATTGGTCCTAATTGTGGAATGGAGAGGGATTTCTTGAACAAATCCCTTTTTTGTGTGTTCAAACCTAACTCGAAAATGTTGGGAAGATCGGAATACCCATTAAGGATGAACTCAATGTCGCTATGAAGAAGACCTTTATGTTTGATACCCCTTTTAAAGGGAATACCGATTTCCGATTTGATCTGCAGGAAGAACCCTTGGGAAAGGTTAAAGTCGGGATTTTAAACGCCTGCCGGGTTTAATCTCGAGTCGGTTCCTTTAGGGGTTGGAAAAGCGAAAATTTCCTTGTTGGAGTTCAATTTGAAAAATTGGTTTTCTCCCCAAAATTTTTGGGGAAATAAATCCCCTCCCTCCCAGGGCCAGCCCACTCTTTGGAGCCCTTTCCTCTTTCACCTCCCCAGACCTGTTACCGATTGGGCCCATCAAGGCCCCACATTCCTGGCCTATGCCTTGGCGCCGGAGGCCTGGTTCTACCTTGATTTGCGCCCGGCGCGGCGGGTTGCGCGGCCCAAAAGGATTAAGGCCAAATTAATAAAATTAATAAATTTATTATTTTATTAGATTTTTGATATTTAAAAGAGTTTTCTTAGCTAAAAGAAAAATAATAATAAAATAAAGTCAATTATTAAATTTCCTAGTTTTCAATGTCAAAAATAAAATTTATTGAGTTTTTGGGATTTTATTGGATATAAAGTGAAATTATTTTAATTAATTTCTTGAATTTTTTTGGATTTTAAAAAGGTTTTTACTATTTTTTAGAAATTAAAAATAATTTATGTGCAAAAATAAAAACCAACTTTAAGTTGAAATTAATTTATATTAAGTTCAAAATAATTCATGGAATTTCTGTGATTTTTTCTAGAATTTTTGAACTCTATTTGCTATTTTTCTAAAAGGCTATTTGATTTGTTGCATTTTTTGAAATTCAGAAAGCAATTAAAATCTCCTTTTATCTTTTGGGCCGAAATCCTCTTTTGGGTTGAAATCCGGCCTTCGTCTTATCCGGATAATCCTTATTTGTATCCGTCGGATAGCATGCCTACCGTATTCGTTTCCGTTTTCGGCAAAAAAATCCGAATTCATTTCCGATCCGAGAATTATTCGAGAAAAATCCGATCCGATACAATTCGAATCCGTTTTTGTCCGAATCCATCGGAAACTATCCGATTCGTTTTCACCCCTATGTACAATGGTACAGACAGTTGCTATCTATAGCAACTCTTCATGTCACTTGTAGACAGAACTAAAGTCGACTCATACAATGGGTTGTCTTTTTACTTGTCTTTATAGATCACATAATCTTTTAATGCTTTTATGGACCTAAGAAATATGGTTAGATAGCCTCTTTGGTTCTGGTGATACAGTCGGCTATAGGATGTAGACAACACATTTCTCTCTCTCTATTCTCTTTAATCCACATCAACTTAAATCCTACGTGGCAGAGACTATAGACAGTTGATGTAAGCCCATTGTACATGATCTCATGGCCCATTGCAACTACCAGCATCTACAAACTACCGTGAAAAGAGACGTAGTTTTCCTCCTGAAAGTGCTCTTTTTCCCGAATCCCTAGAAGTGTTCTTTTTTTGTTTGCGAGGCCCTGTGAGTGTTCTATGATGGGCATAAAAATGGTTCTACCGTCATCAAAAAAGCATTTCACACCTTTTCAGTGGCATATTATTAGCTACATAATCATTAGGATTTTGCTTTGTTAATTGCACCCTTCGGCATACGGGGCCTACAAGAACAAAGATCTCAAGATCATTTTCAGTAGCCTCAAGTGCTCTTTATGTGTTGTTATTACAATGCAGACATTTTATCTAAAATGGTAATGTTGGACTGGAACGGCGACTAGAGGGGGGCATAGAAGCAATACTTTTTTCTGACCCTAAGAGTATTCAACTTCTTCTTCACCACAGTAGCTATAGAAGCTATGAAGATCATAAACACAAGCATATCGGAAGTTTTGCGTTGAAACCGGCAGACACCGAGGTAAAACACCTCAACACGGCACAAGGTCGGTCTGACCGTTACGGATGGCTGGTCTGACCGCCTGGTATGGCCGGTCTGACCACTGGGTGCCTAATAGCAGCCCGTGAAGATCACAAAACAACCTAACTTCCAAATCCATGATTCAAATCTCCTGAAATTTCAACCATAGCTCATTAAGAAGGCCAAGAATATATTTCAATTAACGCTCAAGAAGATCGAGGCCAATGTGTTCCATAAGTTTCTTGGATGAGATCAAGTAGGCACAAGAACCGAGGAAATTAGAACTTTGATCCAAAAAATATGCTCGTAGGTGGATCATGGTCAAGATGACCTTAGATGGATTCCCACACATCCTAGAAATCTAGATCATAGCAAAAGATCTAAAGAAACCAAAGAAACACATAAAATCTCAAAAGGTATCAAAGAGAGCTAGAACAAGAGAGAACCCATCTTGGAGGAAATTTTATTTGGATTAATTCAAAAGATTATTGGTTTACAGTCACTCCACCATGGAGGATAAAAGATCAACAATTGAGCACTCAAACGATCCATCTCTCACAAACCCTAGTCTCTCCACTTTCCTCTCCAAGTCCTAAATCACAAATTAGGGTTTCCTGGACTTAGAGGCTTGATATATGAAGGTGCACATCCTACGTACCTCCCTTTTATAGTGGAGGCTAAGTTTAGAGAGAAAATCCAATCGGGCACCCGTTAAGTCCACACACAAACGGGTCTACACTCACGCACGCTTCTCAAAGCAGATGACAAACCTGGCTTTCTGAATCTGCCACTTCGTTGTCTTTATTTTTACTTGACCTAAATCGCTTATCCTTGCGCCGTCTTGCACCGCAGTTTCAGCAAAGTCACCAACCTAGTATTTTGGTAAAGATACCAAAATATCCCTTCTCAATCCTTCTCCAAAGACCGAGTCTAATCGTTGTGAAGCAATCCCATACTTCGCCATGTAAGGTTAATCAATGTCTTTCTTCATGTCGGCAAGTCTCTCACATACGGCTCCCACCGAAACCACCATAGCACTTGCATCGATCCTCGCGCCATTTGATGCAACCCGTCACACCGAACCTCCCGTTCACTCATCCTGGTCCATCTTGCACTATGGTTGAGTCCAATGACTTCACCTAACATTCTTGATCGTCCTGGATCTCAACTCTCCTAGCCTAGTCCTGATCATCCTCGCCGTTGACCGTTGTTGACTCCAAACCACCAATACAATAATAGACCAAAAAATCGATCCCAAGCACAAGTTCTTTGCAACTTGACCCACGTTAGCTAAAACATGCAACACATATGCACTGAAACTAATGACTTTGGCCAAACCCACGAAGTTCACCGCTGCCCCGGCGCATGAACAGGGCTGGCCGGTCATACTGCCACCCATGGCCGGTATGACCGCCTATCGGTCTGAGCACCAACTAGTGGCTTGTCAGACCACTCAGGGACTTAACCATATTTTGAGCCCTGAAAATTTACACCCTCTCTGGAATTTTCAAATTCTATCTAGTTTCGTCTCGAAACTCGAAAATTAATAAGACCAAGTGTAAACACATCTTCTCACCTACTGCCACATCGTGATTTTTGCCCGATTGCCAAAATTTGCATTTTTCATTTGGCTAGTATGACCGCCAGCCCCTCAACTAGTCAGACCGCCACCTTGGACTATCTGACCTCTTGATGTCTGACAACACTATGAATTTCCTAAAAACAAGGGTTTTGCTAAACGACTCGACGCTATTGCTAATTTTTCAACACAAAAAGATTAAGAGCATGTCCCATGACATCCACAGATAACAACAATTCAACTTAATTATTGAGGTTGGCCTACAAATTCATCCTCTCTGGGCCCATTCGTCGTATGCTGAGGCCCAGCCCATTTGGTACATCGCAAGGCCCATCAGACTCCAAACCAAGTACAAGAGGATTTTGGATTTATTTATTTACTGCTCTGTTTCATCACCTTTTTTCACATCATATCCAAACTTCCATTACAAGAAGCATGTTCCTTTAAGCAAATATATGTTTTTATATAAAAAATGGAGCAAACATATGCTTTCGAAAAACATACACGGTAAAACATCAAACACATAGAAAACTGCAGAAAGAAAAGGAAATGCCTACACCAAACACATTTGATGTGGATCAAACCTCCAGATGAGATTCAATCCGTTAGTTGCCCAATCTTTCGCGGTGGAACAACAAACTCACAAACCAATTCGGTTGAATTGAATAAGAAGAAAATCAGCACACTCACAAACCAATCTAATAGATTGAATTGCAAGTATTGTAGTAGCCTTGATGAACAGTGCCCAGGCATAAACAGTAACTATGCATGAACAGTGTCAAACTCTTGATCTCTCTCTCAATCCTTCTCTCTCAACTCATCTCAAGAATACACGATATGCGACAAAACGACTTTTCTGAATTTCATTATCTAAATCATAACTTGTCTACTTTACATGGTACGGTCATATGGCTTAAATAGCCTCCCATGCAAGCACAATTGCTTTAGGATGAATAGTAACTGTGTAATCAATATCTGAAACCAACTCAACCTCATAAATGCACATAACTTAAACTCTCCTATTTTCGGAATCTACCACGTGTGAACAATACGTGTGAATAGTATCTAAAACCAACTCAATCAATCTGGTATCCTATTCGAACTCTTTGCAAAGTAGAAAATTACATGCAATTTTCGGACAGCCCAATAGGAGCTATATTCGGATATTAGAATCCAAACCGAACCAATCCATATTCCAGGTTCCTTCATATCTTTTGATGTGTCGTCTTCTTTTCAATGATAGGTGGCCTCCAATACAAGGAAAGAAACTCACATAGAGAAGGGTTCCCATGTATCGATTCCAATCTGAACATATTATCACTAATTCCTTGCACTTTAATCTAAGGTGATTTTGCTTTATCTCTTGGAAGCGTGTTGGAGGACTCCCTTTTGATTAGGATTTTTGCTTTGTTTTGCACCACAGTATTTGCATGCACTAGCTCATGTGCCGCACTCCCATGCGCTCTATTCACGGTTAGGGTTTCAACCCCATTAGTAACCGCATGGACAGAAGCCTCTTTTCTTTCCTAGCTCCTTCTCGACAGCAGCCTTGCTAATATGAGGCTCACTGCTTTGATCAAGTATTAAACCTGAAATAACATAAATATTAATTAAAGATAATATGTCCGCATCATCGTCCCTTTTACTTCTTCTAAGATTGTACAACACCAAGTCACCAACCAAGCATTGACCACTCCCTGTAAGCTCACACAGGAACAAAGCAGCATCACAAGAAAGTACTTGACATGATCCCAAGATAACTTACAAAAAAAGTTTGTGTGCTTTTCTAGACCTCAAGTCTCTTGCCCACTAAGGAAGCTTAGCATTGCAACCTCGGATTAAAATCTAAAGCACAGCCAAAGATAACCAGCTCATGATTAAATCATCAAGCAGAAAAAGCTAATCAAGGCGGCAGCAAGATCGCACCATCTGCTTCATTTTGCCTGATCCTTTACAACATCTTCTGCCACTTTTCCAGGCATAATTGGCACCAACTTTGGCAAATACAGCTCCTCCCACCATCTTCTAACCTTGTGTGATCTTTCTGAAGCACATGTCATCACACAATGAGAAAGATTCCTTTTACCCATCATTTCTGATGACTTGTAGGTTTCTTCTAGCTAGTCCTACTAAGTTTCTTCTGATGGCGATTTATCGCATAGGAAAAAATATCTTTCCTTTTTCTTTTTCTTCGCGACAAGAACATCCCACATCTTTGACAATGGCTGTGAAGAGATGGCCAGCCATTGCTGTCTGCCAACTTCTTCTTTCCAAAGTTTGCTTTACATTTCTGAAATCTTTCAGTTCTATACGCCGAGGGAAGGAGAGGATGCACATGTGTACTTCTCATCTTTTTCAGTTTCTACGATAAGTGCGTTCATGATAGTATTTCATGGTAAGTAATCATGATATTTTTTTGGAGAATGAGTAATCATGATCTTAATTGTGTTTCTGAACGTTACATATGACGACCTAAATGGCTTATTCCTGGTGTGACTTGTGATATGACAAGGATCTAATTTTTCATCAAGAAAAAGGTGAGACCAGAACACTGTTGGTCCATCGTTTCTGCACATAACAGTTTAATGTGATCTTGTTGTTATATGAAAGGCTAGCAGGTGGGGTGTTATAACTGATGTATCTTCCAGGTTTTGGCTGGGATGGCATCCCTTGACATTTTACTGGGAATGTTACGGGTGAACAGTATCATGATATTCGTATGGTCTAAGCTGTCAGATCGAAAAGTAACGGTCGAGATCGATCGGTGCAGTGTCACTACAGTATTCATGAACAGTGCTCCCATCACATTATATTTGCTACAGTGTTACTGCAGTGTTTGCTACAGTTCACTTTCCGATCCGACGACTGCAAAATAATGTCATGGCACTGTTTACCATAACATTGCAATGGAATGGCAGATGATTTGCTTCCGTTTTGGCCATAGCATCTCTGAATGCCTATCTTGCACTGTTTGCTTCTTGGTACTGTTTTGTCCATAGCATCTCTTTTCAGTAGTACCTTCTTGCTTCCATAGCGTGAAAAATCGGACCAGCAAGCGAACTACTCACATGATCCATTCATGGTTCATCAGTCCAACCGTTGGTTTTTTCTAGTCGGACTACGGTTCAATAGTAATACTATTTTAATATTTGCCGGCAGAATCAATTGAAAAATTAATGGGTTAGTGTCATCTATTAGACAATGTAACCTAATAAAGATGCATATACCCACTTAGATCAACAATGAATGTAGTCCAAATGGCTCACTCCTTTGTAGGGAAGCAAGAGGTTGCCAGTTCGAATCCTAGCGGTGCAATGTTTTTTAAAAAATAATTTTTACCTAGTTTTTTTGCAAACGATCCAAAGAGCAAATCGGACCGGAGCAGACTCTTGTCCTGGTTTTTTCCGGTCGGACCGCTGGTCCGGTCCGGTTTTTTGTGTAGCATCTCCCTTCTTGTTTAAACATGCAACAGAGTTCCCAAGATAACATTATTTTCTCAGTGACATTATGTGTGCCTAACTTTCTATGTAAAAATAATGCCTGATGTTTTCTTCATATTTTGCATGCCTACTTGTAGAGATTTGTTTGGTGCTTTTTTTGTGTTTCAGTCTGCAAAATTAGGATGCAAGAAACACGTTTAATTTTATTTGCTTTTCTCATTTTTCAAGTCAAGTTACTTCCTTGTTGTTCAACTATTCACTTTTACACTTCTCTTACCTTTGTGTGAATACAGAGCAAAGCTGCAAAGGGGCAGCTAAAAACTGCCAGACTGTCTAATTTATCTCGCAGGCCAAATGCTTAAATTTCTTTTACCCTGAAGTCTGAACTTTTGAGTGCAATAATTAGCATTTGCAAATTGCAAGTTAATGTCATTCTGTACTGTGAAAATTATCTGTACCAAGATAATGCTCTTAAACCACTCGCTCTGAAATTCAAAAGGTGTGCGCCAACTTGCTGTACTGGTTGCAGATCAAATTCAGAATTTTTGTTGCCCTCAATCATGTCTTGATATAAGAGATTGTTCTAGTACTGCAAATTGGAAATGACATTTTGTTCTTAGATTTGAATGGCATGCATGCATCAACTTGATATACATATGGTCACAGATCACAGAAATTTAGATTTTTCAATGCCCGGAAACGCATGCAAAATCATCTCTTGATAAGCTGATATCCCACACACATAAGATCATATCATGAACTCAACGAAAATGTCAAACCAAAGAGTTATCCGGGTCTAATCCAGGAACATTATTTGAACCCTAATATAACAAATCCCGGTTGGTGACCCTGAAATCCACAGCTGGGGCTGAGGTGGCCCCAAGCAGTAAAGATATGGCCCTAGATGATCCTGACAACCCAGGCAACCCGACCAATTTCGATTCAAATAAATAATACAGTGGGTAACCCTACACATAGGGCGCACGTTAAAATCAAACAGTTGAGCACCACACAGACACACATGATCCAACAACAGTGGCCATGCAAAGCTCTCAAAACAATTCCAATCATACAATCGCTTGCTTGAGCTGCATGCTTAACTTAACTATCAAACCATAAATGGCTTCATTTGGTTTCCTGCAGCTCATGTAAACATGCAATGGCAACTTGTGAGGATTGCAGATAAGGAGGACTGGAGGAGAGAAACCTGGGGTTGATTGCAATTTGCAAGTGTGTCCCTCTCATGGAAAGGCTCTCATTGGGGGGTGTTGATTTGTGATTTGACTGATGGCTTTGGGGTGTCCTCCTGTGGCTGTGGGTGAGAACTGAGAAGGATCTGGATTCTCATTAATTTTGATTCTGAATCAGTGCTCTGAGGAGGAGCTGATGATGGTCCCAGCTGGGCTGCCTGGTGTGTACATGCAGAGTTAAACATGATGGATTGTGATCTGTGGAGATAAGCTGCAAGTACTGTCAAAAGATCATGCTCCCCAAGGTGACTTTAAGAGGAGAGCTGTAAAGTTGAAGGGCTGACTAGACTACGGAAAGTCGGCAATTCTCCTAAGAATTCTGAAAGAAAGAAAGAAAAATGACCTAAAAAAAGGGTAAATAGCTAGTGTAAATCTCTATCCTGGTGTAGATATATGTTGGGATTGGTTAGAAGCGTCTAAAAACTCGCAAAAGTTAATAGATTCAGGGTAGAGATGCTCTATTGCTACGCAAAATTCAGACTCTAAGATCTCATTTAGAAGAGTTTGGCATGAATAATGATCTCCACTCTTTGTCGATATTTCTTTTCAGTCCTTGTCAATTAGAAGAATTTCGCAAGTTTTCATTGAGTTTGGTTTTCAAACTTTGCAAACTCAACACTCTTCGGTACTTGACGCTATTTTGATTGAGTACATTTAGATGAACATGCCGCTATCTAGTCTCTTTTTAGAGAGAGAGAGAGAGAGAGAGAGAGAACCGTATAGAAATTCCTACGCTGGGAATGACGTGAGCGTGGGCGTGGGGTTGGGGTTGGTTCGATCGCCTGGGGATGGGGGCGGCGTTCGTCGCAACCACCGCGCCGGCCAGCTGATGGAGCTACAGAATCGCGCGCTCTTGATGCAAGCAAACTTGGCCGCTTGCACCGCCACCCACCGATGCCTCATCTCCCTTTTTTGCTTTTGCTTCCCTCCACTTTTTCCTACTCGATCCTGCTCCCTGCTAGCTAGCTCAGTACGTAGCTGCTGCTCTGCTAGCGACCCCTGCAAAGTGCAAACAGCAGATGCCAGTAGGATTAACTTTGGCATCCATCCTTCTGCCATGTATTAACGTATGCTATGAATGATCGTTAAGGTCAGTCTAGAACGCAGGAACAGTTCCCGGTCCCTGCGAGAATAAGGCTGTTTTCCGTGACATTCCTCAGAAATTCGTAAAAAATTACTGCGTTCTAAACAGGCCTAAACTTGCTACAAAAGTGGCCCCAAGAGTCAATTTTAGTCTAACATCTATATGCGTGTGCTACTGATCTCTCCTTCCTGCTCTTGGCTGATTCCCAACATAATGAGGGATCTTTGCCCTCAAACAAAGAAAATCCTGCAGCGAACGCATGCAAAAAAGCCTCCGGTTTCACATGCAAATTAGTTAGCTCTCTTGTCGCTGCTTGTGCTCCTAATTTTTGTGTACACAGAATCATCCATTTATCACCTAAACAATAAAGTTCATTAGTATTTAGTTAGCTCGTATCTGTTGCGTGCACTGTTCATGCACGGTGGGCATGACGTCACCGTCTTCTCAATAGAGGCTCGTTTCCCCATGAAATGATTAGTTAGAATTTTTCTATCTCGAATCTTTTTTGTTCATGGTGAGGATGACATGCAGCATGGGTAGCACGAGTGCTTCCTTATCCAGTGTGCCCGAAACGACAAGATGGTTCGATCCGATAAGGGAGTGTCTATACAACATGCGACTGATTTTTTCTTGGAAATCAGTCAATTTTTGAGCCATCAGATGGAGATCCAATGCTCCAGATATCACCCCCACCCCTATATCCCTAATCTAATCTCACTTCCCACCCTCCCTCCCTCTCTCTCACCAATCACAGAGCACTAAAATTGAAAGATGTATAGCAGTTCTCTTAAATATATTTTCTCGTCAAAGGAACAGTAATTTATGCAAATAGATAAGATGATTGTATTTTTTCGGAGAGTACACGTCGGATGCGTACACACACCACACCCACGTCCACACATACGTGGGTGTATTCTTAACATATGTCTAATCTAGAGCGGGAGCTAAACCTCACGAAACGCGGGTATACGTTTAACCACTAAACGCACCCATATTTGTATACTTTTCTCTAAATTAGATGCGCGATGTTGCGATCCCAGGATCGAATCCGAATGGGATGCTCGCTCGACTGGCGTAGCAAGCGGTCCTTAAGATGATTCTATCTGCTTGATATGAATTGAATTGAATTATTATTTTTTATTATTCCCAGCAACAACAGCTAGCTAGCGGTGGGTAGTACTCGAATTAAGTTTGACTTGAAGAAGATAAGTAAGCAAACAAGCTGGTACAACCAAATTAGTTTAATAAATTTTGGTAAGCGCCAGCATATGTGGCTCATGAAATGTCAAATGTGCTTGCGGCGCTGTATTGGTGGCTCAAACACCTCGCAGAGTCGAGGGGTCACTTTGAAAAGGCCCCAACTCGTTTTCGAGAAGAAAAAAGAAGAGAGAATTCGCAATGGGAAATCCTAAAAGGTAAATGGACGTATGTTTGGGGCGAGGGCATAATGCAAAATGGATTGAACTATTTGAGTATCTACTAGATTTTTCATCTGACAAAAGTAATCCGTTGCGGATAGATCTTTCTTCTTGCGGTTCACAAGCCACATACGTATCTGAACTACTCATGCTTGCGATCTGGACATGAACATGAGCTCAAGTGCTGTCCATGCTTCATGTGTCGTCGTCATGTTCATGACATGAGATAGCATCTCTTTTGTCAGCAAGGAGAATATTCCGTTGAGCACCATCTGATCCTGGTTGTACCAGTTCAGAAACGCCAGATTCAGAGTTTGGTTGGCTCTTGAATCTGTCGTCATTGTGATCATCCTTGGCAGGCACTGAAAAGATCCATCTACGTATCCAATGAGCTGAGAGCTCCTCAGATACGGGAGAAATTGTGCTTTCCACAACAAGTAATTGTCCTTGCTGAGCTTGATGTCGATGACATGGTTGATCGAGAAGGATGTGGCAAGACCTGTCATGGATGCAGAGGAAGAGGAGATGGTAGACGAAGAAGCGGATGAGGTCGACATTGTCTTTGCTAGCTCTAATACCATGAAAAGATATGCGCCGCAATGACCAATTGGTCATCGGGAGTTGGATTTATATACCCTCGGTAGTTTGCCGGACAAGCTACAATGCCGTAAGGCAATGGGTTACATATTCAGAGTTTGTTGCTGAGAAGACAGAGGAGATAGCATAGGCTAACAGAGGAGATAGCACATGCATCAAACTAATTTACAGATATCGCCAACAGCAATTCTACCGAATATATGTTATACAACATATCTTAACAAGAAAAACTCAGTCCAAACATATTAAAAAAGAGAGAGAGAAAAACAGATAAAGAAAAAAGAAATATGCATGCGTACGATGGATGCATCACAATTCACAACTATGTGATTTTTTTTAATTACACACCACCACGTACATATACGAGTGTATCCCCTTAGCACACGATAGATTGACGGAGGTCGGAGATAAATTCACGATCTCACAAAATTCTTAAGTGCGTAAAGCTAGACATCAGGATCTTAACCACACACAACTCCACCACCTCACGAGAAGATGGTTCCCAATTCTGAATGATGTACTAACAATTATTGGGACAATGAATAAGAATCAAGATCTGCATGATTTTATTTTTCATTGGCAGCAGATATATATAGGCACATTTGAATTTAAACATAAAATTAGAGGGGTGGACCATCTGACAGTTTCGAATTGAATTTGAGAGGCGTACGTGCCCGTCCAGTTTAATTTGACCGTTGCAAGTTGATTTCCCGTTTTCTTTCAGCTACTCGAAACGTGAGTTTGACCATTGAAGTCAAAAGGTTGGGAGCTGTTCACTGTATTCATGTGTGCTACATAAATGACAAATCCAGTACGAACAAACCATCAAGAAAAAAAAAAGACTGTTTACGCTTAATGGGCTGTTTGGAACGCGCAAGTTTCACCGCAAACACTATAATTTCCATAGGAATTAAATCGTATGAAATTCTCTCGTGTTTCAAACGGGACAAAAAAAGTCGAATGATAAGGGACAAAATGAAGATTGCTCAGGAACCGTCGGAAGGAATATGCGGATAAACGAGAAAGATTTGAGTTTTGAAATAGGGATCAGTATACCTAAAGTTACTCCATTCAAAGCAGTGCGAAGATTTCAAGTAAAGGAAAATTAGCCCCAAGATACATTGGTCCCTATAAAATTGTGGAGAGAATAGGAGAAGTGGCATACAAATTACACTTGACACCAAATCCAATCATACATGATGTGTTTCATGTTTCTCAACTCGAGAAAATGCTTGAGGCAACCGTCTGGCGTGTACCACTTGAAGAGATAGAACTCTGAATGATCGACCTATGAAGAAGAACCTTTGATGATACTTGATACCACGAAAGGCAATTAAGAGGCAGGAATATCAGATTTTGCAAGATTCTCGGAAAAATCATACAGAGGAAGAAGCAACATGGGAAAAGGAATCAAAGATGCGCGAGATTTTCCCAACCTGTCTCTGACCTTGTGTGAATCTCGAGGTCGAGATTCCTTTAAGGGGTAGGTTGAAACAAGCGAAAAAATTTCTTCGTTGGAGTTCAATTTGAAATTGAATTTGAATCTCTAAACCCACCAAATTTCGACCAAAATCCCAAATCCCGCCTCGTCCCAGAGCGCCTCCACCCCGGAGCGTCTCGCCCGCCGCCTCCTCCTGCTCGCGACCTCGACACGCGCGCCCGCCTGGGACGCCGCCCAAACCCGCCTCGGCCGCCGCCCATCTGAGCCGCGCCCGATGCCGCCGCCACCCACTATGCCACCTCCTGCCGCTCGGTGAGAGGACCCGCCACCTCCTCTACCTCGCATTCAATGCGCGCCGCCCCGAGCGCGCCCCTCGCCGCGCCGCAACTTCGCCACCCCGACCGCCACCTCCCGCTCGGCTCGGTGAGGAGCGCGCCACGACGACACCACCATGTGCGCTGCCCTCCGAACCCTCCCGACCCCACGTCACCCCTCCAGCGCCGACCGCCTCCACAAACAGAATGTTTGAGTGAAAAATCACGTCATACCTTCCCCCTTGCTAATTTGCACAGTTCGACACGTATTTTGCAGGATAAAATGGGCCATTTAGACTACGGTTCACAGTTGTTTTTTTCCTGATAAAGCCGCAGTTTCGCAGTGCCATTTAGAATAGATTGCCCGTGCCTGGCATATCTCGAATGAGCTTGACTCAAGAGAGAGACGGATCGAGCCGTGCCGTTCATGCAACGTCAAGTGTCGGGGCGAAAATAAGTATAGAGTGGCCCGAACGAACACAATGAAGATTAGACTGAAAAATTCATTGCACGAACTCGGAAGATGTCATATACATGATTTAAGTGTCAAACGCATTCATTTTCGATGACGACGTAGATACTTATAAGTTTGTTTAGTATGAAAGACGAAAAAGAGAGTAAGATTATTTTCTTTTGACGGGACAGGGAAGCCGTAACCCCAGCCGGTCTCCCCCTCCCTCCGCCACTGGCAACATCATATCAATCGTGAGCTAGATAGTTAAGCTAAGCTAGCGCTGTCGACGCCGGTATAGCGACGAATCACTTGGCTGTGGCGACGGCGTACGATGGATCTACCGATCGAATTCCCTGGCCCGGCAACAAACGCATATCGACCAGCTAGAGACAAAGCTGAATATGCCAGGCCGGCAGCGTCAGCTTGGCATGCGTGCATGCACCGCCATAAATCGTTAACGTACCAATGGGGGCAGTCACACTCACTCACGGCTACACACGCATGCGGTAAAATCCTCCGGTATAATTGAAGCGAAAATTGAGGCTCCAATCTGCACGCCATGTCATCCGATTTCTTTTGGCCGTCCGATCACGCCTCTGCGTTTGCGAGCCTCTCCATGCGTGGGCCCAACACACGGGTTGAAACATGCAGCAGCCACGCTTGTCCACCTTGGCGCGGTGCGGTTTCTTGCTTGCCGCGGCAGCGCGTGTTTGCACTAGTACCAATCTTTGATAAAGCACGGTGGTTTTTCTCTGCCGGAAGTGGACGGAAGGAGGGAGGAAGAGGCAAGAGTAAAGCTCGAGTAAGCTAAGTCGGGGGTCAAAATTGAGTGGGGCCTAGGCCCGCACTCAGCCCTGCGTGCGTCCGCCCCTATAAGTCGGCAAGGTGACCGGAGAGGATAGCCACGGTTTGCGATCCGAGTAGGCACGACAAAGATCACACGAATTGAAAAATTACACCAGTACGTCGGTCTATTATCTAATTTGTGTATTTTGTAATGTTTATTGAGCTAAAGTTTCCCTGGGATGTTTGTTAGTCTCTAGTATACTAGAGACATCAATTAACCCATTAATTAGTTCCTTTCTTGTTATATATGCATATAATTAGATCAATATAAAATATCTAGTTAATCAAACATAACTAGTTTTAGCCTTTTATTTCGTGATCGAGGGCGCTCAATTCAAATTATCCTTTAGGTATATAGCCAACGGTTAGTTCATGAATACGTTGGCTTAACCAACCGATTAAACCATCCATAATGGCCAGTACCTTCCCAGGCTCACAGGCTAACTACTACCAGCCCTACCCAAGACTGTCATGAGCAGTGAAGATTAGTACCGGCGCAGTTGTGCAAGCGCTGTCATGGCTGAATGAAATTAATGCTAACTAAAATGTTGATTTTAACCTTAAAACTAAATCCTGGTTTTAACTGGAGTATATATTTATTTATTCGATTAATTCTTTATATACCACTGAAATTTTGTGAAATTCTTGATTGTATCACTGATATCAGTGAAATAATGAGTGGTATATAAGAGATGATGCAAACTTTCGGTGGCATATAAGAAATTCACCCTTATTTATTTATGCTGGAAGAAGAGGATATTTTGTTCTTGTTTGGTCCAAGCCAACCAATACGTGCTTCTAATTATTCTTTGCTTCTAATTATTCTTGATTTCATATGCTATATTTCTTTCCCTATGATATATCGTGTGAAGTTTTGGAAAAAGAAACTCGAAACAAATTTTGGTGATTGAAGGCTTCACCACCAGACGATGAAGGCATTTCCTCATTGCACTGAAAGATTTATCGCATAAATTTTATTTAAATATATAAGACCGACGTGTTTAATTAATATTTTTACTCGCGGAAAAAAATATCATTTTTAAAAAAGTATTGTGAACTTTGGGTGGTACAAACTACCCCTATTTTAAGACAAATTGCTCACTTCAATCCACATACCAGAGTATCATAATATCATAGAGCTACAGAATTAAGATTGATTCTATCCGACCGTGAGTCCACGACACAACCCATCCACTTTCGGCTTTCTTAATAATACAGTGGGTTTCAGATTCCCTCTAGTTTAATACACACTTGATGTGTTTAAATTGCCGCACCGACATGTGGGCACAACGCCCAACGAAATATGGGTCCCAAGTCTCGAAACAATTGGTATAAATTGCGTTCCTATTTTTTTAAAAAAATAGAATTTACACCAACCACTCGTATTTATTCAATTCGCTCCTAACACGTATACAATGCCTTTTAAATGTGTCTGTCGTTCTCATTAACGAGGTAGTTAGGTGGAGTCGCACCCGCTTTTGAGGGCAACGGAACATCTTTAGGAGGGATTAGGATTCAATGCAGAGGACATGTAGTGATGATATTAAGACGATCTCTACTGTCCGCTAAAAAGCGAACGAGATCAATAGGCACAGTTTGCTACAGTAATATGTTGCACTGTTGCTATATTATTACTACAGTGCCACTGTAGAGCATCCGAATCTCTTTAGGAAACACCACATACAGCAGTCACATGTATCAAAATAAATAATGTTTATTTAATAATAACTTATAATTGACCAAATACGTGATCAGATAAGTATTTATTCCTATGCTGTTTTTCACCAAAATTGATTTGATCGAATCAATATATATCAAATTCACAGGCATGCATGCATAATGCAGAAAGGAACCTCACTGGGCTCTTCTAGAAATTTTTCTTCTCACCCGCTTGCGAATAACTAAATTCCTTTGATTATTCTGCAAAATTAATTAGAGAAAATCTGCAAGTTGTTTCATGATCAAGATTTCGAAGACGTTTTCTGAAACAATAAACATATGATATTCAGAACCAGTTTACAACAGGTGAAGTTGATCATCCATCATAGAAGAAGCCGTCAAATATTGTGGCAACACAAAACACAGATAACACCGAAGAAACAACCTTCGGAACTGGCAACTCGTGAAGAATAACACGTATTTCCATCTCCAGTTCTTATTTTCTTTTCTTGTCCCTCTCCAAAACATAAAAGCCATGAAACCCAACGAAAGCGTAATATTTTGGACACGAGAAATTTTCACTGATTTTTTTGATGTAGGAGTTGCACTATTTTCTCTAAGACTTCTACTAAACTTTTGTGATATTCCTGCATTTTAAATACCTAATTACAGTAATCTCTCAATGTGGGCGACTCTACGTGTAATTTCTGTGTACGCACCAATAAATACTATCTCATTTTTTATCTTTAAAAAAGAATAAATTTCACTTTGGACCATGTAATATTATTATGGTTTCACTTATAACACCTTTAGCAAATATTTTCATGTTACACCACCTCTTCTTACCATGTGTTACACTTTGCATCAGTGTAAGGATTTGATCGTCTTCTTTGGCGCTCGCCGATGGTGAATGACAGCGCGGAAGGCGGCGGTGAGGCATGGGATGGAAAGAGTGGAGCTAGAAAATGAATCGAAAGTGGAGAAGTTTAGCCGAAGCATCATCGACGGCGATGACAGCAAAATAGTTCGTTTTTTCTATTTTTTGGGTTGCCGCTACGGTCATATGTATCTTGCTGCCGGCAAGCTCTCTGCATGTCTCCTATATTTTTCTCTCGTTGACAGGACATTTTACTATTATAAAGTGAAACAAAGTAAGAAGATAAGATACAAAGTGAAAAGATTTATTAATGGTGGTACAAAATAAAATTATAATAAAATTATATAGATTAAAATGAAATTTACTCTTAAAAAAAACTCTGTTCAGTCTCCCTCCATCCGCGATTAAAAACCCCACCCCCAGTCCTGCCACCTCTCCTTTCCGCCATTGCAAAAAGCTCTCGTCTCCTCGCAACTCCCAACTCTTCTCCGGCCATGCTCTCCTCCCCCTCCGCTTGGGCCTCCGACGTGAGCCCGCGCGCCAACGCCTCGGGAGCGGCTGACCCCGCGCGCGCGTAGGGCAGCCGCACGACGGCCGGCCGGCGACCTGACCTATGCCCCCCGACCAGTCGGGCATTGGCTGACCCCCAAATGCCTCGTACTAACTAGCCGCCGCTTGTACATAAACACTGCTGAAAGTTGAAGACGAGAGAGGAAAAAAGAGAAGAATAAACTCCCCCACACGTTTTACGAATCGGGCCGCCGCCGCCTTCTCGTCGCCGGAGAGGAATTTTAGCCTCGGCGGGCGCGAAGGCGTGCACTTTTTCCCTTCTATTTTTAGTTTTTTTTGGAGTGGATTTCACGGTGTGGTGGCGATGGAATTGGTGGGCTTCTCGGTGCTGGGGGCGGCGCAGAAGGTCAGATCCCTCATCGCCGGCCCCGCGCCCGCCGCCGACGAGGACGCCCGCCGGACGGGCTCGCCGCCGTCCCCCGGGACGCCGATATCGCGCAGCGGGGGCGCGTCCCCCGCGGAGTCGCCGCCGCTCGCCGCGAGATCCGCGGGCAGGCGCCCCATCGCCCTCCGCCGCCAGATCTCCTCGCCGCAGCTGCTCCGCTGCCTTGCTGTCAGGTAGGGTGCTACGCCTCCGTTTCCGTCGCCTCGTATGGTGCTGCTTACACTGTAAGTTCTTTTGACTTGCTATGAACGAAAAGGGAAAAGTGAGGTTGAGATTGCTTGGTGTTAGGATTTTAGTAAGTAAATTATCTCAAGGTCTTAACTTTTTAAGTGCTAGTACCGTAGTAGTAGTTGCAGGGCTAGAAGAAGGGAAAAGAAATCTATGACTAGTTTGTATGTTTGCAAACCTTGTGTTTTATAACTGATCGAATTATTGTGCTGAATCATTGTGGAACTGGTTTTCGTGGATGCAGGCGAGCAGATGGCGAGGACAATGATGAGCCCGGGGTTCAGTTTTTTACCCCAGGGAATGACTACTTACATGACTTTTCGGACACAGATTCTGTTAGTGTTAGTACCCCTAATGAGATCAACCGGTCCATGACCCCAAGCTCCTTGGAGAGCCCGACTTGGATGGTCAGGCAGAACGACGGCACGCCGACATCCAGGAGGAACGGCCGTTTCAGCCTGGATCATCTTGGTTATGGAACGAAGCTAAATGATAGCGTTGCTGACAGGAGCGGAGAAGGCGACAAGACTCAATATCCTGTTGATTTTGATGCCAATATTTGGTGCCCGCCGCCGCCAGAAGATGAGGGTGACGACGTCGAATCGAGATTATTTGGATTTGACGACGAGGATGATGAGGTTGGGGACTCGAGCAAGCTTCTTGCTCTTGGTAGCTTTAGCACTAACAAAATAGTTGGTGTTGACATGGTCACAGACATAGCTCACAAAGAGGGTCTGAGGAATGCTGTACTTGGCCATTTCCGAGCTCTTGTGGCTCAATTACTCAAGGGAGAAGGTATCAGTCTGGGAAATGACAATGGATCCAAGAGTTGGCTTGAGATAGCGTCCTCCTTAGCTTGGCAAGCTACCAGCTATGTGAGGCCAGATACCAAGAAAGGTGGCAGCATGGATCCTACTGATTATGTAAAAGTCAAATGTATAGCATCAGGGGATCCAAGTGATAGGTATATTTTTACTTTTGCCATTTGACTGCTATTTACATGATTGTACTCTCCGTGATGTGAAACTGATGTTTCATTCCTTGTATACAGCAATCTTGTTAGAGGAGTCGTTTGCTCTAAGAACGTAAAACACAAACGCATGGTCTCTGAGCACAGGAGTGCGAAATTGCTCATTTTAGGGGGAGCACTTGAGTACCAGAAGGTTACTAATAAACTAGCATCCATTGATACTATACTTGAACAGGTTTGCACTTATTCATATTCATGTTGCAATTTTTTTCCTGTTTCTTCTTTTCCTGAAGAAATGCATGTAATGCAGGAGAAGGAGCACCTGAGAACGATTGTTGGAAAGATCGAGTCTCGGCGGCCAAATGTGCTGCTAGTTGAGAAAAGTGTCTCGTCTTATGCTCAGGATCTCTTGGCAAAAGATATTTCATTAGTTCTGAATGTTAAGAGGCCGCTTTTGGACAGGATATCAAGATGCACAGGAGCACAAATTGCCTCATCAATTGACAATATTGTGTCAGCAAGGCTAGGTCAGTGTGAAATGTTCAAGGTACAGAAAGTTCTGGAATTCTCATCCGGAAAACAGACAAACAGGAGGTCAACAAAGACACTGATGTTCTTTGAAGGCTGCCCAAGGCGTTTGGGCTGTACGGTAATTATCTCTTTGCTGTTCCAAGAACATTTGATCGGAATCATGTCACTAACATAAAATACTTGGTTCAATCCACTATACATACTAGCACTAAGCCTGTAATTAGTTTTAAAAATGAATTTCTAACTTTTCTTTTTACACATTATATTACATTTCTAATAAATGTGGCTCAATTATGTAGGTTCTACTGAGAGGGTCCAGTCGGGATGAACTGAAGAAAATTAAGCGTGCAGTACAACTTGCAGTCTTTGCCGCTTATCACCTCTCTCTTGAAACGTCATTCTTTGCTGATGAAGGCGCAACTCTTCCTAAAGTTCCTTCAAGGCCTGTGATAGTGGTGCCAGATATACGAAGTGGTGCAAATAACTATTTTTCCGGATCTGCTGGTGTTGGTATTCCTGATAGACTTAAACCTGTACAGGGCAAAGATTCACAGACTACTACTGTCAACGGTATATTTGAGGAAATTTCTGTATCACCTAGTTCATTGTCGTTGAATGAGGAAGGCAAGGGTATCATCTTTGAGCATAGGGAATCTGAATCTCCTGTTGATCATATGAATTCTCATGATCATTACTTATCCCATGCAATTGATTCATGCAATGGGTGTAAAATATCTCCATGTTCCTTGGACCATGACTCGAGAGCTTCAGGTATTGTGATGCAATATCAGCATGTGCATGACTCTGTACAGTTTTCCATTGCAAATAATACCCATCAAGATGAGGTTTCAGGGAAGAAATATCAACAAATAGACCATTGGAAGCATAAACCACGTGCTGACTGTTGGACAGGAGACCTAGATGACCAGAATGAGTTTTCTGGTGAATACTTTCCTGCTACTGACAACCATCAGAGCATCTTAGTTTCCCTGTCAAGCACTTGTATCCCCAAAAGCTTGGTATGCGAGCGCTCCCAGCTCTTCCGCATTAAGTTTTATGGTAGCTTTGATAAGCCACTAGGGAGATACCTCCGGGAAGACTTATTTGATCAGGTACATCCTGTATTCATCTGTATGTGCAATATCGTATTAGAATTTCTCATCATAGTTTTTTAAAATAATGTTTTGTCCATGTCCTTCATCAGGCGTATTGCTGTCAATCATGTAAAGAGCCATCAGAATCACATGTAAGGTGCTATACTCATCATCATGGGAGCTTAACAATTAGTGTTAGGCGGCTTCTGTCTCAGAAGTTGCCTGGTGAGCGTGATGGGAGAATATGGATGTGGCATAGATGCCTCAAGTGCGAGCCTAAGGATGGTGTACCACCTGCTACGCGGAGGGTAATTATGTCAGATGCTGCTTGGGGCTTGTCATTCGGGAAATTCCTGGAGCTAAGCTTTTCAAATCATGCTACTGCTAACCGAATTGCAAGCTGCGGACATTCTCTCCAGAGGGACTGCCTTCGTTTCTACGGGTATGCTATCTTTACCGATTAATACTATTCATTCCTCCAATAAAATTTCAACTTACCTGCTAACCTATCCAGGTATGGAAACATGGTGGCTTTCTTCAGATATTCTCCTGTTGATATTCTATCAGTTAACCTTCCCCCCTCAGTACTGGATTTCAACTGTCGCAGTCCACAAGAGTGGATGAAAATGGTGGCAGTTGAGGTATGTGATTTTCTCAAAGCTATGAGAATCATGTTCGTTGTCTGCCTCCTATACATTTGTTGTGGCCTAAAGAATAATACTATGCCTATGTACTTGTTTATGAAGATATATGGCAAAATGGAATCCTTACATTTGGAGGTATCTGATTTTCTTCATCGTACTGAAAAGAGTATTATAACTGAGGATGAACAAGTGAAGACAGGTGTTCAAAGTCAGATCATTGAGATGAAGGACTTGCTTAAAATGGAAAGAAATGAATATGAGGTGGTGCATTCGGATTTTTCTTGTCATATACTCATATTTATCCAGGGTTACAAATATTTAATGTTGATTTTAATACCCCCCCCCCCCTCCTCATTTTGCAGATTTTGCTGTTGCCAGTTATTAGAGATAGTAATCACTCCATGCAGGCATCAATTGATATACTGGAGCTCAACTGCTTGAGGCGTGGTCTTCTTCTTGATGCTTACATTTGGGATTGGAGGCTATGTTATGTAGATTCACTTCTTAAAGCACATGATCATGTTTCAGAAACCAATCCTGCTAACACCGGAATTCTCCTAGACATCAGACTGAAGGAGTGGGAAGCTGATTTGCTTCAGGGGGATATAAATATTGGAAAATCCACATGTTTGTCATACTCATCAGGAAGTCCAAGAAAAAAATTATGTAGTCCAAGAAAATCTTTGTTATCCAGAGAGGGTTGCTTGAACGATAATGAGTACAGCATAGCTGAGACAAATTTGCGGATTGGTTTGGTGGAACATCCTGCGGATGATGCAGAAGATCTTGACAAAGTCTTCAGCAGATTCATTGGAGAGAAAGAACGGTCAATTGCTAAAGTTGCCATCGATATGGAACCTGCTGAGAGGTTACCGTCACTTGCATCTATTTTTTCTGATAAGATTGATTTGGCATGGACTGGATCTAGTGAGTTACAGTATGATCTTCCACAAGGTTTCACCAAAATTGATGAAAATGGATCCTTTAATTTGCTGGATAGTTCAAGGTATGGGAATGCAGTAACCCCTGTTAGAACCCATTCATTTGATTCTACAATGGGATTGCGTCAGCAAGAACGCACTGGATTAGCCCCTAGTTCGTTGCATCTGTCGTCATTCAGATCCGCTGAATACTTTGGGGATTTTACAAGCATCCTGAAAGATCCAATGACAAACATACGGAGGGCTTGTTCTCAAAGGTCTCCTGGGGCAATAGAGAAATTAAATGTTATTCTTACTCGTACACCCACGTATATCTCATCCGCTTCACATATGGTTGATGATGGGGCACGGCTGCTGTTGCCTCAGATTGGGTATGAAGATGTTGCAGTCTATGATGATGAGCCCACCAGTATTGTGTCATACGCCATGACTTCACAAGAATATGTGCAACAAGTCACAAGTGGACTGAATTCAAGTTTGAGTTTTTCACACCTTCCAAATGCCACTGAGTTCAGCAGTCATGGACTTGAGGGGTCCTTTCCCTCAAAAGAAGACCATCTGGATTCTAAGGGAACTCATTTTAAGTTTTCTTTCAATGATGAATCACCACTTTCCGCAGATAAAGCAAAGTTCTCTGTGATTTGTTATTTTGCAAAGCATTTTGCTGCGCTTAGAAATAAATGCTGCCCAAAGGATATTGATTACATCCGTTCACTAAGTCGCTGCAAGAGATGGAGTGCGCAAGGTGGAAAAAGCAATGTTTATTTTGCAAAGACACTGGATGAGAGGTTCATAATCAAACAAGTCACCAGGACAGAGCTGGACTCTTTTGTAGAATTTGCTCCTCAGTACTTCAAGTATTTGATGGAATCCTTGACCTCTGGTAGCCCGACTTGCCTGGCCAAAATAGTAGGATTATATCAGGTTTTTTTTCTTCACTTGTTGTCGCATGATTTATTTAACTACAAAGTGTAAATTATCTCTCTAGATTTGATTTTTCTGGCTTTGCTTGCGTTCAGGTTAGTGTCAAGGGCTTGAAAGGTGGGAGAGAAGTAAAGATGGACCTGATGATGATGGAGAATCTTTTCTTTGAAAGGAATATACCTAGGGTTTATGATCTAAAGGGTTCATTACGCTCTCGCTATACATCCAGCGACAGTAAAGTCCTCTTAGATTCAAATCTCATAGAGGCATTGCATACAAAGCCTATATTTTTAGGGAGCAAGGCAAAACGAAGATTGGAAAGGGCTGTCTGGAATGATACTTCGTTTCTTGCGGTATGTAGTTATATTGCTCTGTGTATACTGTTTATCCAACAGATTTGTAGATCTAATGAAATTTCCATATTACGACATTATTAGCACCAATTATACTCTGCCATATTTTATACTATATATAGCTGTTACATGATTGTTTTGGGATTTAGGAAGGTATGAACTATACTTTTTTCAGTCTCTCAATGAAAGAACACTCTGTTTCTGTGTTTTATGTGATTTTTTTTTCTTCCGCGAGCTATATGCCTTGTTTTTAGTTTGCGGGTCACATTATGAGTACCATCATGAGATAATTTGTTGGCTTGCTGAAACAATATATCTTGTAATACCTGTTATCTTGCTTTCTTATTCCCCAGTTTTATTGTAGTTTGTCTCAAATGATCATGTTAATCCATCTCATTCCTCACCTACATATATATTTATTTCAGAAATGATATTGAACTACATACTTATTTCAGAGTAAATTGCACTACAAGCCACAAGTCATAAGTGGCATTTTAGCCCTTCATGCATAGGTCGTTTTGTCCCAGTAAGTGGCGTTCATTGCTGAAAACCTTGACGGTTGTAATTCGGTCTACCTTGCAGTCAGCGGATGTGATGGACTACTCTCTTCTTGTTGGAATTGACGAGGAGAAGAAAGAGCTTGTTATCGGCATCATCGACTACTTGCGTCAATACACCTGGGACAAACAGCTGGAGACCTGGGCGAAGGCCTCAGGCATTCTAGGCGGCCACAAGAATGAATCCCCTACCGTCATATCTCCGGTGCAGTACAAGAAGAGGTTCAGGAAAGCCATGTCCAAGTACTTCCTCACCGTCCCCGACCAGTGGTCCTCTTGACAACTAACCGATTGATTGTTCGCTGTAACCAGATGATCATATCAGACGTATAGTCCATTCTTTCTGTGCCTATTGTGAGAAGATTAGCCGATTCAATATGAACCCACTTGTACCGTGCTGTAGCCATAGGTAGGATCATCCTCTCCGTGGATACCAAGCATGGTCGTTGCAGTGTCCACAGCCACAGATGGGAGGCTTGATCCATGTACATTATGACCAGCATAGTTAAAAGGGAAATTTATCGACAAAGTGTGGAAAATTAGTCTTGAGAAAGAATAGCGCTTGTATTCATCATGATATACATCTAACACACCCTTCCAAACTTACGGTGGATCAACAACATGAGGTTTGGAGAGATAAAAGCTATGCTGGACTCTGATATGCGCTTTTGTGAAGAAGTCTACTAATTGAAGTTTTGAAAGCATATACTGAAGAGCAACAACTTGGTCCTGTATATATAGGAAGCATCAATATCAATATACTTAGTAAGCTCATACTTCACTGGATTTGTAACAATGTTAATAGCCTCTGTATTGTCAGACAAACGAGGAGTGGGCGTTGAAACCGAAACACCAAAATCTTCAAGTAACTACTGTAGCCAAGTAACCTCCGCAGTCAACAAAGTCATAGCTCGCAACTCAGTCTCAGCACTGGAATGAGAAACTGCTGTCTGCTTCTTAGTCTTCTAAGTAATAAAAGAACCACAAAAAAACACAATAAGCAGAGAGAGACTAACGATCAGAGTGATCACTAGCCCAGGTGGCATCAAAATATGTCTAGAGCTGTAAAGAGTTAGAGCGAGGGAAAAACAGACGATGAGTGATGGTTTCATGAAGATATTGTAGAACACGAAAAAAATGACTATAGTGGAGCTGAGTGGGACCAGAAACAAATTGACTCAAGATATGAACAGGATACGAAATGTCAGGACGAGTGACACCTAGATAAACAAGACTCCCAATAAGGTGACGATAGCGAGTAGAATCAGCAAGAGGCTCACCATCAGTGGGCTGAAGATGAACATTAAGCTCTATAGGAGTCGCAACGGTGTGCTGATCAGTAAGAGAAGCACGATCAAGAAGGTCCTGAATATACTTTTCTTAGGACAGATAGAAGCCATTAGGTGTAGAAATAACCTCAACTCCAAGAAAATAGCGAAGAGGACTTCAACCCCAAGAAAGTAGCAAAGAGGACCCAGATCAGATATGAGAAACTGCTCATTAAGACACTCCTTAACAAAAGTGATGTACTGAGAATTATCTCCGGTAATGATCATATCATCAACATATAAAAGGAGAACCGTCCGACCACGAGACGAAGTGTGAATAAAGAGAGTAGGATCATGAGCACTGGCAGAGAAACCAGCTGCAGTGACAATGGAAGAGAAACGATCAAATCAGACACGAGGAGCTTGCTTGAGGCCGTAAAGAGATCGGTGAAGACGACAAACCATACCCTCAGGAACAGAATACCCCGGTGGTGGCTGCATATAAACCTCTTCACGCAGCTCACCATTGAGAAAGATATTCTTGACATCAAGCTAAGAGATAGACCATACCCGAACAGACACCACAACAAGAAGAGACGAACAGTGGTCATGTGAGCCACAGGAGCAAATGTTTCATCATAATCATGACCATGCTATTGCTGAAAACCACGTGCCACAAGACGAGCCTTGTAGCGCTCAAGAGAACCATCAGAGCGGGTCTTAACTTTGCAGACCCACTTGCACGTGATAGAAGTAACACGCGTAGGAAGAGGTGCAAGATCACACATGCCAGTACGCTCAAGGGAAGCAATCTTATCTGCCATCGCATGCTGCCACTCCTGATGAACAACATCATCACGATAAGAAGTCAGTTCGACAAGAGCTGCTAAATAAAAGCGCGCAGGGGGCCGAATAGACTGGCGATCATGAAGAGCATATCGAGGAGGGGAGGTTTGAAGGAGATGACCCATCAGAAGAATCCTCAACTCACGGACGGCTAGTGTAGTAGAGAGGATAAGAAGGGACCAGGCCAGGAGGAGCCCCTAGAGAGGATGGTGGTGATGAAGGAGACGGTGAAGGAGGCAACAAAGAGGCCAAAGGCTGTGATGGAGGTGTGATGACTATGGGGGTGTCTGGAAAAGTCAGGAAAGAAAGTGGCTTGACGAGAGATGCTAGAGTGGTGGAAGGAGAAGGATGAGGGTAGAAAGGATGAGACTCATTAAAAGTGATATCCCGAGAAACCCGCATCCATCGACCAACAGGATCCCAACAACGATATCCCTTATGCTCAGCGCTATAGCCCAGAAAAACACACTCCACGGACTGAGCAGTCAACTTGGTGCGCTCATGAAGTGCAAGAAGAACATAGCGCACACACCCCAAAGAGACAAAGACTAGAATAATCAAGAGTCTTGCCACAGAGACGCTCAACTGGGATCCCACCCTGAAGAGCAGAAGAAAGCTGAATATTAATCAGAAAAGTGGCAGTAGAAACAACCTCAGCCTAGAAGTGTGGTGGGACAACAAAAGCAATCATAAGAGCACGGGTTGTCTCAAGAAGTTGACGATGCTTCTGTCTCAGCCACACTATTCTAGGCATGAGCACTAGGGTAAGAAAACTGAAAGAGTGCCATGCTCAGCAATAAAACCACGAAGGACTACTGACAAGTATTCCCCAGCAGAATCAGCACGAAAAACACGAATAGGAGAGTCAAACTGAGTACGGATCATGGTGACAAAAGTCTTGTAGATGGCTAAAACCTCACTACGAGATGACATAAAGTATATCCATATGTGTCGAGAAAAGTCATCAATAAAACTTATATAATATCGATGACCTCTTTTTGAAACGAAAGGAGTTGGACCTTATACATCAGAGTGAACAAAATCAAAACGACGTTGTGACACTGACTCACTGGAAGGATAGGGGAGTTGAAGCTATTTACCAAGCTTACAACCTTGATAATTTAGAGAAGTATCACCAGACACAGACCTTAAAAGACCAGACGAAGTAAAGAAGATAGACGTGACCTGCAAAGATGTCCCAAACGATGATGCTACTAAGCAAAAGATGTAGTGGAGGATGTAACATAGCGACGGCGATGATGGAGGCGACAAGACTGGCAGGGCAACGGAAGGAAGATAAAGCCAATCAAGCTCCCAGAGACGTTGTGAGTCACGGTGACGAGGGCCAGTACCAACCAGTATCCCCGTGTGTTGATCCTGAACACAATAAGAATCAGAATCGAGAATAACACGACAACCATGATCAGTGAGCTGACCGGCAGATATGAGCTGCATGATTAGTTTGGGAACATGAGAAACATCAGGAATATGAAAAGAGGAATTCGAAAGAGTCCTCGTCCTGTGACAGAAAGAGAGGTACCATGCATTTGCTGTCTGAACAGTGATAGGAGCAGCTAAAGGACGAATAAAAGTGAGACTGGTGGATCAGATGTCATATGAAAGGAAGCACCAGATTCAAGAATTTAAGGTGATATATCTGAGAAAGAAGTAGAAGGTGGTCTCTCACTAGAAGACTGTGCAGCAGAACCAATAGAACCAGACGGTGCAAGAACAGCCATGCGACGCAGCAGTGTGAGAAACTCCTGAGAATCAGAAGCACTAGAGCTCCTCTGAGAGGAGGAACCACCAGTGCCCTGTGGAGGACGGCCACCACGATGTAAATCCTTCTTCTTGTAGCATGTCTGTTGTACATGCCCATCCTTGTTACAGTAAGTGCAGTATAATCCCCTACCAACAGCAGTTGTCACTGGTGAAGGAACCACTGGTGAAGGAGTAGCTGGAGTCGTAGTGGGTGTAGAAGCTGCTAGAATCAAAGGAAACGATGGTGACGACAGCTGACTCGCGGCACGAAGGCGAATCTCCTCAACACGAACAGATGCAGGGGCCTCCAACAGAGTCACACGAGGGTAGCGCTCCAGCAACTAAGCATGAGTCTGCTCATACTTAGCCCGTAGATGGGTCAAGAAATCATAGATATGATGAAGCTCCAGGTGAGACTACTGACGCTGACAGCACTAACATGTGTGGCAAACATTTGGTCCCAAATAGTCAATCTGACGTCATACCGCAAACAATTGGGTATAGAACCCATCCACAGTGGCATCTCCCTGCTGCAGCGACTACTCCTGACTCACAATAGAAAGATGCAAGGAATCACCAAACGGCTCGTAGCGGTTGCGCATATGTGTCCGCATCAACTATGCTGAAGCCAAACCAACCACATCCCCTGTGAATTGCACCTCCATGCTAGCAACCAGATAGCAGAGGCACGGACATCCTTATCAATCCATGCCTTATAGGTAGCATATTGAGTCTGAAAAGTCTCCATAGAATCCTCAAAAGCATCATATGTCTCCTTACGAGCGTCTTCAGAAGTAGTCTTCGGGAGCACAGGCTCAGCAGGTGGAGCAGGGTGAGGCGGGCAAGGTGTAACATCCCAAATAGTAATTTCTGGTTAAAATTAAAAATTTAATTACTTTTCTTAAGTTTTCTGAATTTTTTGGATTTTAAAAAGATTTTTCCTATTTATTTCTAAGCCAAAATAATTTAATTGCAAAATTAAATACCAATGTTAAGTTATAAATATTTTTATTAAGTTCCAAGTGACTCAAGGAATTTCTTTGTATTTTTCTTCAATTTTTGGACCTTATCTTCTATTTTCTAAAAGCTTTTTTGTTTTTTTCGGTATTTCTTTAATCTAAAATCTATTTTATTTCTCCCTCCGGCTTTTGGGCCGAATCTCACCCTTGGCCCATCTTTTTCTTTCCTCGCGACCCAGCATCCCCGACCCACTCCCGCTCGCTGCCTACTTCGCCTGGCTGCCCCATCCCGAGTTGCCTCCCCTCTCCCTTTCTATTTAAGCCAATGCGGCCCTTCCTCTACCCCCTTCCTCCCTGTAGCTCCCTTTCTTCCCCCACCAAAGCTCCCCAACCAGAGCTTCCACCCGCACCTCTCTTTTTTTTCACCGCCACCGGCCTCGCCACCCCGTCGCCATCCTCCCTCTCCGGTGAAGCTCCGACTCTCGTATCTGCGTCACAATGTGTCCCCTCACCCCCTCTTGCTTTCCCCTTTCTTCTTCACCTCTAGCTCCGCCACAGCCGTCGTACTTCCTCGCTCGCTCCCGAGCCTCCGTGAGTGGCTTTGTCCACTCCATGTGCGCTCGTTGTGCCCATTTTGGCCGTCGACCAAGCTCCTCGGGCCCCGCCTCATCGCCGGACGTCCCTTGCCCCGAGCGCCGCCTCCTCCCCTGTTCTCTCTATGTCCTCTGTGTATGTGCATTTGACTGCGTGTATTGTTGCCTGATAGTGAGCTTTTGGTTAGATAGATTACACCAAGATTTGTTAGTTGTTTAGGGTTTGTGAGTAGATTACTTAGCCAACAATTGTTCATCTAGCAATTGTATGCCTAAGTAAAGTGTTTGGTTTAGTTAGAAGGTTTGTTAAGTGATTAGTAAGAGGTTAGCAGGAGCTTGAATTAAATTAGTTGGCTATCTATCTTAGGTTAATAAGCTTCCTAGCTACTTTATATTCTTTTAGCATGGTGTGCTCAAGTGTTGTTAGTCAGTGGTTGAGTCAAGTAAGTTTGGGCTAGATAGAAATGGTTAGGGTTTAGTGTAGTGATTAGTTCAGTTAAAATGTTAGTGGGACGCTTTGTAGCTAAAGATTTGCCTCAAGTCGTTTAGTGATTAGTAATAATGCAGTCAGGTTTAGACATGTATACCCATAGATCCCACATAAGTGAACCCTAGCCCTTTGTTGGATTAAAAGAGATATTAAGGTAATCAGATAGTTAATCAGAATTAGTAGAGTAGTTACATATTAATCTAGTATCATTAGTCTTTAAGCCCTAAGTATAGGAGAGCCCGTTTGAGCCTAAAGTACTATACTTTAATCTATTAGCATCGGTTCTAGGGTTAAGAACCATTTAACCATTAGCTTATCACAACACTCACTATCAAGTAGGGATGGCAATCGAGCATGACGGGTACGGGTAGTGCTTGACTATACCCATGCCGGCGACCCTAATTTCCCCCCGTGGGCATACCCGTGAAGGACGATGGGCGAAGAATCTTGCCCATGCCCGTCGCCCACAGGTACCCGTGTATTTACTATAATTACTGTCAATACTGATTTCTGCAAAATAGTCATAAAGTTATCCTTGTCAAGCCCTGCATGAATACTATCTACATATATTTTTCTACGACTTGCTGAGTACTTTAAAGTACTCACGACTTTGCGCCATTTGTTGTTCAGTCACCACAGAAGAACCAGGGAACTCCAAGTTCTACGAGGAAGATCACTACGAAGAGTATACGAACTAGGCCGCGTCCTCCACTCGATTGTCTGTGGGCATATCGGATGGCTACCACAAGATGTTTTGGTTTCCGCTGCAAGATTACCTTTTGTTGTTAAGCCCTGCGTGGCAACCTATGTAAGACTTGACCATAAGGTCCTTTTGTTACTAAATAATGTTAATTTGTCTGCTTCATCGATATTTTATTGTATGGATATGATTGTCACCGACGATGTCATTGTGTGAGCTAGCTACTGATCATAGGACTAGTTCAGAATACACAGAGAGTCTCGGATCCAGCGATCCGGGGTCCCGACACAAGGCAACTTGCCGGTAAGAAACTCCCAAAGGCGCTGACCACGCATGTGGAGACGCATATGTTGAAACCAATCCCGATAATTGAGACCATCGAAGATCACCGGGCAGCGAGGAACGAAAACAGTGCCCATTGGTAGGCGGCGCTGGACGGCGTGGCAATCAAGACAACAAAGTCTAATAGGCAGCACTGTACGGCGCGGCGGTTAGAACGACGTACTGGTTTTTTTCCTTATCGGGACAGCTGACTTAAATCAACCGAAGCTTCGCTCGGCCCAAAAGAGCACTGGGGAACTAGGGTTCCCCTTACTACTGCTCAAGAGGCGGCGGCGGGACCCGTGATGGCGGCGCGCCAGCGACAGGCGGGATCGGCGATGGCGGCACGCCGGCGACGAGCGGATCTCCGGCAGCTCCGGCGACGGGCGAGGAAGACCAGCGAAGATGAGGTGACACTCCGGATCAGGAAGAAGAACCAGCGGCGGTGACTCGAGCAGCGGCGGCGACTTCAAGTTGGGCAACACCGCAGTGGTGTTAGGGCCTCCAAGCGGCGGCGGCGCGTCGGGCGATGGCGTTATGCGCGGCGGCGGCGGCGCGGTGGCCTTGGGCGTGGCGCAGAGCCATGACGGCGGCTTCAGAGAAACCGGCGGCGGTGGCGGGCTCCTCGGTGGTGTCCAAAGGAGATCGGCAGAGGAACCAACAGCGGCGACCAAAGACGACAAGCGACAGGTAGTGGCAGAGGACACAGGAAGGGCGGCGACGACAACGGTAAAACCCTAACCCTAATCTCGCTTTGATACCATGTTATGAATTAGCGTTTGTATTCATCATGAGGCTAATGGGCCAATATATATACAAGTACATGTGTGGTATATATGCAAGTAACCCCTTATACAATGGAGAAAATACATGACCGATAATATACATCTAATAGATCTATCTGCAAGCAATTCACAAGGTAAGGAAGAGTACTATTTGGTTTCCTTTAAACCAGGGGATTCTATCTTAAGCTGCAAGAAAAAGGAATTCGGACTATACTTTGAATCCAAGAGGAGAGAGGGGTCCTATTTCGTTACGCATGAAAAGAGATTTTCCACGAGATATTTTTAGACATAAAAGGAAAGATGGCTGGTGTAAATCGCCAAGGAATAAGGAGATCCACATTGCTAGCTGCGTGGGGATTTTGCTCATGCATGGAAAGAGATTGGGCCCGTGCAAGACCAGCGCCATCTACGTTTCTTTCTTTGTGTGCAATGGGTTGGAGTCCACATGTTTCAGTTCGAGACAATGCAGTAACACCACGAGATGTAAAAAGGATTGCATTATTAGTAGTCCTGGCTGAGTTCTAGCGTGAGTTTGATCCAAGTCACGTTATTAGGTTATCATGTGTGTGGGCCTTAGGCCCAACTAATGTAATGCCTATAAAAGGCTAGGTGTGCGCACCATGTATTTTAGAGCTGAAATTATGACTTGAGTTATTCGGGCCTATCGGGGTGAGAGTCTATCCTTACTTATCGTGTGCGTGAGTTCTTGAGAGTTTTTCATTTAGGATATCTCTGTTTGCTACTCAGGTTTAATATCATTGATTGAATTTAAGTGCCGATTTTGTTTGATCTCTTTTTTCGTTCGTGTACGGTGGTGGTATACGCGGGTGTGGGATTTACTTATCCAAATACGAGCTGCACTATGTAATTCGTGCTCCACATATCTAATCATAAATTACCACTGTGGAAGATCGGGTAACCTACAGGTTTATTCTCATCCAGAGGTTTGATCCACCACCTGACTGCTATTCTTCTTCCTACCTTGTAGAAGACAAATGTGAGTGATATATAGCGCCTAATCACTGTTCTTCCTGAACTTCATACCTGCAACCTGAAGAACCGTTTCCTTCTCTTTCCAAACTGTTGGTTTGTAAAAGGTAGAAGAACTTACTAGAAAAAGCCTCAGCTCACTCTATAACAGTGGCAGGAGTGTCGTATGGAACCAGATTCTCTGCATTGCTTCAGTTAGCGCAAATGCATTTCCCCTCTCGGCCGGGAGTCAGGAAAATGATAATTTGATCGACAACGAGCGCTTCGGGCCAGCCTCAAGCCAGAAAATCTGCTGCCCTCACGAAGCGAAACATCAATTATTTGCGGCTCTCACTTCTCTAGGGGGAGATCCGAAGCGTTTGATTTCTGATCAGACGGCTTACGGCGCAACTCACACGGGACACTTTCTTGTAAAAGAGAGGAAAAACAATGGTGAATAGTTCGATACTTTCCTGTTCCGAAATCCCAGACAAGCTGAAGAGCGAGGGCTCCTGAAGTCTCTGGATTGGACAGCACCAAGCAATCTCACAGGGCGCCAAGCTTTCTCAGGGAGTAGGTACGATGGCACCTCGCAGAGAAGGCAAATAGCACGTGCATGTCTAGCTGTGATGTTACGGGGTAGTTAAGCATTCTAGAAAGAGCACTTACTTACCTCTGCTGCCCGTCACCAGCTTAACCCCAATCAATATGGCAATATTCCAAAACAAGCAGTGTGTGTCTTGGTTGCCACGTTTTATTTATCATCGTACCTAGCACACACGTTTTATTTATCATTCTAATTTAAGGAATAGGAATTTAGGTTTAGGGTATACACACGTGTGCGTATTTGGTGGGAAAGTGCATGCCCACGCTACACGAGGCCTTGTGCCTCCGTAAAATTTCCAGTGTGTGTAGTGGATGCTCACGTGTGCGCGCGCGTGTGAGTGGGGTGTGCGTTGAGTAGAGTGTGCGTCCGTCTTATACCCTCTAAAAAAATCATTCTAATTTGTTTATATCACCCAAAGGAACATGGATTCCCGTTAAACTAAAAAACTCGGCCAACTAATTAGTATTACTGCAATAAGGTATGAACAATGTTTTACCAAATTCAGATACGACTGGTTTGGATAAAACTACATTTCAGATGGTGTGGATGTCATAAGGATATACTCCTAATCTCAGTGTGATGAACAATTGGTAATAGCATCGAGCCGTTTGATGAAACCCTCGTTTGTTCGGGAAATCCAGTCTATTGTCAGACCTCAGGAGGTCAGACCACCACCTTGGCTGGGGGTGTGGCGGTCAGAGCGGCCATTGGGCGGCGGTCTGACTGGCCAAAATGAAAAGTGGAATTTTGGCAATCGGCCAAAAATCATGTATGTCAGTAGGTGAGAGGATGCGTTGCACTTGGTCTCATCATTTTTGGAATTTCGAGCCGAAAGTAGATAGAGTTTGAAAATTACAGAGAGGGTGCAGATTTTCTGGGGTGAAAATTTTTCTAAGTCTCTGGCCGGTCTAACCAGTCATGAGATGGCGGTTAGACAGATGGGCGGTTTGACCGGTCAGGGTGGCGATCTGACCGGCTGGCCAGTGGTCAGACCGGCCATGGGAGGTAGTCTGATCAGTCAGGCTTTGTTCACGCACTGGGGCGACTATGAACTTCGTGGGTTAGGCCAAAGTCATGGATTTTAGTGCATATGTGTTGCATGATGTATGTTTTAGCTAATGTGGATTAAGTTGCGAAGAACTTGTGCCCAAAAAGGATTTCTTGGTTGATTCTTGTGCAGGTGGCTTGGAGCCAACAACGATCAACGGCAAGGACAATCGATATTAGGTTAGGAGAGAAAAGATCCAGAACGATCAAAGATGTCAGGTGAAGGCTTGAGTATTGCGCAAGATGGATAAGGATGACCGAATATGAGGTTTAGTATGACGGGTTGCATTAAGTGGCGCGGAGGTCGGTACAAATGTCATGGTGGTTCCGATGGAAGCCAATAGGAGAGGCTTACCGACATGAAGAGAGACATTGATAACCTACATGTGGTGAAGCATGAGATTACTTCACGACGATTGGACTCGATATTCGGAGAATGATTGAGAAGGGGTATTTTGGTATCTTCACAAAAATACTGGGTTGGTGACCTTTGGAGAAACCACGGCGTAAGACGGCACAAGGAGAGGCGGTTTAGCTCAAGTGAAGATGAAGATCACGAAAAGACAGATTCGGGAAGCCCAGCTCGTCATCCACTTTGAGAAACGTGTATGAGTGTAGACTCGTTTATGTCTGTGTTTAATGCGTGTCTTATAAGGTTTTCTCTTTAAACCTAGCCTCCACTATAAAAAGGAGGTGTGCAAGATCTACACCCTCATCCATCAAGCCTCAAGACTAGGAAACCCTAATTTGTGATTTAGGACTAGGAGAGGAAAGTGTAGAAGCTAGGGTTTGAGAGAGATGTACTGATTGAGTAGTCAAGTGTTGGGTTTTTTTTCTCTATGGTGGAGTGACTGTAAACACACAATCTTTTAAATCAATCCAAGCAAGATTTCCTACAATATGAGTTATCTCTTGTTCTTGGTCTCTCTTTGAGGCCTTTTCGGATTTTGTGTGTTCCTTTGGTTTCCTTGGATCTATTGTTGTGATCAAGTTTGCTAGGATATGTGGAATCCATCTAAGGTCATCTTGACTATCATCCACCCACGAGTAAGTTTTTGGATCAAAGTTTAAATTTCCTCGGTTCTTGTGCCTTCATGATTTCATACAAGAAATTCATGGAACCTTGACTACAATCTTCCCGAGCGTCGATTGGAATATGTTATTGACATTCTTGATGAGTTATTGTTGAAATTTTAGAGGATTTGGATAACGGATCTAGTAGTTAGGTCTTTCGGTGATCTTTGTGGGCTGCTCTCAGGAGCCTGACGGTCAGATTGGACAAGTGGGGCGATCTGACCGGCCTCAATGCCTCGTCGATTTTAACACAAGACTTCCACTGTGCTTGTGTTTCTGATCTTCATAGCTTGTATAGCTATTGAGATGAAGAAGTTGAAATCCAACGGGATCGAAAAAGAGTAGTGCTCCTAACCTCCCTCTAGTCGCCGTTCTAGACCAACAGATAGCAAAGATCCATAAATAGCATGTTTATACCAATATTCTTTTAATGCGAATTGAAACACAAATGCAAGTAGAGAAGAAATTGCTAATCGAAGGAGAAAATCTAAATCATATTTGAATCCTATTCAATACTCAGTCGAATAATAGTTCCAATACTCAGTCGAATAATAGGGATAATTCGTACCGTCTGACATTACTACCTACAATGCAGCTTAATTAATTAGGCCCCTCACAGTGTTTAACCTAGTAACCCAGCTGCGAGAAGATTAGATGGCGTGTCGGCAATACACGAGACGAGGGGTTGGTACGTGTTAGCTGCATGCCGTGGCGGGATCACGTGCGCTGGGGGGCTAGCTAGCTGTACCCACAAGTCAAAACCCCACCAACTTAACCGAACCGCGACCTTAGCCATAAAATTCAGGTCTGAATAAACCAATACCTCGTCTTCCAGGGTGGTGTCGGTGTACTTATTCTGCCGTCTATAAAATGCTCCACCCAGCTTCTGCTGAACATACATCAATCTTCCATGCTAGCTATAGATTGGTCGTCTTCTTCCTCGCCGGCGCCGGCGCCGAAGCCGTCGTCGATACTCACGAGTTGATATAAACAAAGGTATACCATCTCACTGCACATCTACGTACTACCAAGTGCATGCATGCATCCATCATGTTCAGATCGATCGATTTGCAGTTAAGTTGTAGACTGGTAATTCAGTAGTGCAACAAGATCAGAGGAATACGTATAGCGTAGTATATCTTATTTGAGAAAATTAGCTCGGTGTCATCGTAAAGATGTATAAATTGGAAAATACCATCGCATGTGAGACTGGCAAAGTATGTTCTGAGACTACATATCAGTGACACACCGATGATATTCTGATACTACATATCAGTGACACACCGATGATATTTTCCAACTCGAATGATCTTTGTGATGTATGGAGCACTTCGCCTTTGTTATTTCTAGTCTTGTAGGTACCTGCAGATCTAATTCTTTTGTGTACGTTTCATGCAGGGTTTGAGCCTGACCTTAGGTGATGTGCATGAATGCATCCGTGCATATATACCCCTTCATAAAAACTAGTCGTTTTAGAATGTATACAGCCAAACTTTGAACACTTTGGCTATCGATATCTTCTAAGTATTTTGATTAGATACATAAAAATTATATATATAGATTCATTTCAATTTTATTATAATAGTAATTAGTACTCAAAGTTATATTTTGGGAACTACGTCAATATCCAAAACGGCTTGTTTTGTGAACTGAAGGAGTATATGTGTGGCGGTTTGGGCGTTAATATAGTCCTTGGTATATGTATGTCTGTATTTGGGTGATGTGTTCCTTGCCGTGATCTTTGTCAGGTAAACAGTCCTTGGTGTTTCGGCCTCGCGTTCGTTGTCTGTTCGACCTCGTATATATCCTACCGTTTAATTAATCTAATCTCGCTGAAAAATTCTGAGCTACAATGATTAATTTGAAGAAGGAATCGGTCGATGAAATACTGAAAGAAGGAAAATATATACTGGGAACATAAGATAATTTATTTTTTTGCTTTTACAATACAAATGTAGAATATGAGATAATTTAAGATCGGAGAAACACCCGTTTTAGGAGGGAAAAAAAAAGTTGAACCAACCAGAAAACAACCGGAATCCGGCCAATTCCTGTTTCGGTTCAGGGAATCTTTTTTCCCCTCGAAACCGCTTTTTTTTCTATTAAAAAAAATCCCTGGTTCGGATTCAGATTTTGCAGTTGATGTGAAGGCGTGTAAGCATAAAACATGAATATTAGAAATACAAAAGGTTGAAGTTGAAAGTTAAACACATTCTTTCTTAAAGTATTCCTGTTAAGGTTCATGTGTAGAAACTAATGTTGTACGAAGTATGTATGTCGTTTAATACTACAAATACAAGAGGGTCTTGGAGACTTGACTTTGGCAATTACTTTTAACAACTTCATATTATTATAATTTAGTAAAATTAAAATATTTAAAAATACTTTTAACAACAAATCCAATAAAACATATTAAAAAATTATACTGTGCGGATTCTGAAGTAAGAACGGATGGAGTACTAGTTATGGAGTGAGCCCATTAGTGGTACATATATACGTCTTCTTTTGAGGGGAAGCGCATACACATCTCAACACCTAATTAATATTTGGAATAATCACACCCCGATTTAGCACCGTTGTAGCATAATCTGTGTTGGAAATCGACCTTGCTTAATTACATAGCACACAGGGAAAATGTTTCGTCTTCTTTAATATAAAGAAGGTCGTGTCTTTTTCCCCAAAGAGATCGAATTAAGAAAAAAAAAACAATACTGATCGGTCGTTTGATGGGAGGTCGAATAGGCAGCGAAGTTGAGGTTTGCGACCAAGGACTGTCTATTTGACAAGGCCAGGTATGGAGCAACATGCGTCACCCTTAATTCTCGTGATTTTTTTTTAAATGATACATCAGTTTATTAAAATGACAAAAATAAATATTCATTTTAAAAAGTTACATAAACAATACCATGTCACCAAATGAATCCAATTCATTTGACGACATATGCTCTCCGTCGTTTGGAGACATATGAATTGGCAACAGGAGATCTGTCGCCAAATGAATTGGCGGCAGTTGATCTGTCGTCAATTTAGATCTGACGACAGGGTATTATTTTTGTATTTTTTTTAAATGAGCGTTTATTTTTGTCATTCTAATAAAACGATGTATTATTTAAAAAAATCTCGCGCCTTCGATCGTATCCTCTCTTTGTAGTTTGTACATGCAAATTATTACAAAATAATCTATTTACCATAAATTAGTCAATCGTGTTGATCTGTTTATAGATGGAATTTATTCATGACAAAGCCCAAATCCAAATGCCATGCTACGTATTGTATTTTGTTCATTTTGTACATCCATGTTTGTATGATAACATCGTGCGACGGTAATTTTTGTCGAGTCCATATATTATATATGCCACCTATGGTGCATACATGGAGCAGAACGGACCCACGTCTAAAAACTAGCGGGGCAAAAGTGAATTATCAGGACATTACTTTAGACTGAGTGAGAATACAAGTGATTAAACAATATACTATTACACTAAAAACCGAAATTTAAGTGCCTTCTTCGGGCCCGGCCGTGGGAGCTGGCACAACGGCAAGGATCGGTTGTGTGACTGAGATAGTCAGGACAACAGTACTGCACAACTAATGTACATGTGTCGTCCTCTGAATGTGTAAATATTTCTGCACCCTACTCAATGAAATGAGGCACAGCTCCTGCCATCTTTTTTTTTTCAAAAAAAAAAAAAAACCTCTGGCTTGAACACAATGCCGGCATAATTAATCCAGCAGGTATACACCAGGGGATTCATCCTGGCTAGCTAGCTAGTCTCAAAGAAAAAGCTGTAAGAAAAAAAAAATGCACTATGTACCGCTTCCTCTAAATCATCTCTAGTAATTTGTCGCGCTGCAAGCTGTTTTTTCCTTCTTTTGACGTTGTACTCTGATATAGTATTTTCTAGAACGTAACTGATATAGTATTTTCTAGAACGTAAGTTTATGTTAGATTTCAGAGTTCTAAAAAAACAATTGAAATTTGTTTCAGAGTGTTGTTATAGGTTTCTTGGACAACTTTCTACTGGGGTATATATCAACTTTTCAACTAAATTACATGTAGTAGTTTCCACATGGCGGATTGGCGGACCGCGGACACGTATGCACCTCTCCAACCAGCTGGTCGACATATATAAGGTCTGTTTGGTTTGTTACAAACGTGAATTAAACCAAATTTTGTAAATGCAAATGAAAATTAGCTATCGTTTGGTTTGTGTTATCAATATTTAGTAATGCCAACAAAAATTCAGTAACATCGACGAAATCCAATGTCACACGTAGACAATCCGATAGTGAGGAAATCGCTTGTTAAAATTTGGTAACACCAAAATTTGACTTGACCGTAATCCAAACATCGTTCATTTTTGCCAAATTTTAGTTTTACCTAAGTTTTGACTATGCCAAATTTTGTCTTGGTCCATTAGAACCATGACCCAAACAGCCCCATATATCCGCAGACTAACATTTCCCCTGAGCTTTTGTTCGTTGCCATGCACATATACACCGGTACCAAATATATATCCGTATACAATTTGTTGGTTTTGCTTCGATTTGGCTGCAGGTTTCGTAAGCATAGACTGGATATGGCGCGGACAAGGACAGCAGATACAAGGATGACAAAACCGGTATAACGTACTCATCCAACCAAGGTTTCACCGACGCTGCCTTCAGCCAGAAGGTTGGCTCCGAGAACAGTCGGCAAGAGGTACGAGACCGTCTGCGTCTTCCCCGGCAGCGGCCACGGTCCCTGCGGCCGGGCTGCAAGTACCTGGTGAGGGTTTCTTTCGGCTACGGCGACTACGACTCCCGGGAAAGGCCCCCGACTTCCGCCTCTACATCGGGGCCAACCGGGGGCGGATCTCGGCCTGGTGCTAGAGGCTGAAGCACCGATCCAGCCCAAGAGACTCATGGAGCAGTATTAACCCAATTATTTACCCAATTAGCCCATTCAGCGAGCTCAGCGTAGCCCAACAGCTGAATAGTCACCTGAAGCTCTCTCAGCCTCTCCCTCCCGACGCGTCATAGCGAATTCACACATCGCATCGCATGCCCAGTTTCATGCGCCTCCTCCCCAATTCCCCACTGTCAAAACTCAAAAACTCAAAGGCTCAAACCCTAGGGCACGACCGAGCCGCTGTCTCTACCCCCGCCTATGGCCGGCGGACGCCAGCCCGCCAGTCCCTCTCATAGCGCCACCATCCACGTCGCCCCTCACAATCCCTCTAAGAGGTATGTAAATTGCTCACTAGTCACTCTCAATTCCCAAGTCCCAAATTTCAAATAACTAATTAGAATTGTATATTGCTACTCCTACTTGTTAGGATTTTGGTTAAATGGAAAGATATTATTCCAAACATGTTTGCAACCATTAAAGACGATAGCATTTTGCACATTTTCAAATATGAAGTCACGTCGGAATAAATTATCTTGTCCTAGAACTTAGTGGTATGCTTTGCAATATTGAATTTACTGTAATACCCCGTTTTAATCAAAATAATTTGGAAAAAAGAGATTGACTCAAGGGGGATTAGGAGAGGGGGATTGGGTCGGCCCAAGGCCCAATTCGTTTTTGAGTGGGTTTTGGCAAAGGGAGGAACCGGCTGCCAATAAAAGGAGGAGGGGAGGGCTGGGCCAAAGCCCCTACTGCCCCAAGCCGCTGCCACCGTTGCCACAACCCTTGCTAGCCATGTCGTAGCCTCTTGCCTGCCTTCTACCGCTACCACAGCACTACCGTGCGCCGTTTGCCGCTACTGTGCCAAGTGCTCCTCTGCTTGTTGTGCTCTGATGCTGCGAAGGAGGAGCAAGGAAGGTGAAGGCCAGCAAGGAGAAGAGGAAGATCAGCAAGGAAGAAGAGGAAGGAAACTAGGGCTTCGTGATCCAACCTTGTTCGTCGTACAATTTTGTGGGGTAAAGATCCGGGCAACTTTGATTTAGAGTTAAACTAATGTTTAATTAAGGGTTAGAGTAGATTGATTGTAGGATTTAGTAGATTGGTGATGCACCGCTTCATTTAGTTGCACTTCAGAACATTGCGAGGGAGTTTTGGGGTACCTCCGTCCAGTTTCGTAACTTTGCCATATCAGGAAAGTTGTAGATAATTTCCTAAGATCCCCAAAGAGTTCAAGATCATTATATTTGGTTAAGTTATTGAAAAGTTATGGCCTCTGGAGCACTGATGTCCAGAACTTCGTCGTCGTTAACAACAGTTGTGTAGATTGCATTAGTACGTGCAGTAGATGATCGGATTAAATTATGGTCATAACTAGGTTTAGTTAGATAATTTTATTTAGTTTTAGAAGTAGTATGATTTTCTAGTTTTCATGTGGTGAAAAAATAGTTATAAAATTGTGAAGTCGGTTGTTCTGTGAAGTTCCAGACTGACCTTCGGGGTTGAAAACAGGGAACTAGATGATGTAATCAAATAATTTGCATAACTAGAAACGTGTAGAAATTTTGTGTAGATTACAAAAATATAGAGTTTGCTATATTTGGAGTCCTGAAGTAAAAATTATGGTTGTTTGATCAACAGCGGGAGGGTTGTCCGGTGAGGATGGGTTAATTGTGTTGGGTGTGTGCGTAGAAGCGATATTGAGTCGCTTGATATTTGTTTACTATTGTGGCATGTTTTGAGGTGGATTATTGATATTGGTCCAAGAAGTGTTGTTTCGAGTTCGGTGTCACCTTTGCATCGTTCCGACTTTCGTGGCTAAAAGGCAAGTGCATTGTAGAGCGGTGGACATCAGTTTGTTTACCATTGTCCTTACAATTGATTTGCCATGAAATGTCATGGTATAATGATGTTGATGATATAATGACGTTGCTGATATAATGATGATATGACATGACGAGGACATGATATATTGATGATATGATATATTTATGACATGGTAATGATGATAACGGATTATGTTAACGAACAATGGAAAAGATGTTGCGTTATTTATATTTATCATGACAGGAGTTACACGAGCCAGGTCGGTGAGAAAGTCATGTAACCATTCCAGTGAGGTCGGTGAGTAATGTTACATGACTAGTCTGGAGAGCTCTAGATAAAAACCTACCTCAATAGGGACTTCACGCGAGTGAAGGATAGAGTGGTTCGCCGATGAGTGATTACTATGCTATACCAGTATCAGCTGATTGAGTTGCATATGAGCATGAGAATATTTGAGCATTGCATACACCATGAGGTGCTCCGCTGTACCGATGTCGGGTCTCTGTGTGAACCCTTATGCTACTAATCTCGCTTTGTATCTCACCACTTCATTATGTTCATTCATCTTTCTTATGAACACCCACTAATGTCCAACAGGAGTAACATCATAAGGTGTCTTGACCACAAATTCGAAGACTTTCCTCTTTTTAAGCGAGTTTGGTTCATTCTCGATTGCTTCCTTTCATTTATCCTAATCTTGACGATTCTTGTATTCCGCAATCGTCTTTGGTTTCAGATCCGATTCAATATGGAAGACAATCTTTGAGATGAAGCGGTTTTTATTAGCACTCATTTGTCTATAAAAGACTTCTCCAATTTCCACACGTAGTTTGTGGAAAACTCTTTGTCCAATTCAATTGGAACTTTATTTAAATATATCAGCTCTCCACTATTTCCCAATATAGCAGAGTCTGACTGTTCTGTTGCCTAAGTGTTGGCAAGTGCGCTCCCCCTTCACATAACTAGAAAAAAAATTAGTGGGATAAGTATAAATTGAAGACCTTGTCAATGTTTGATACATCATCTATTTAATACCATAGGAGAATTTGATATGATTCTGTGGTGTGTTTTAATTGGTTTTAATTTTCTGATTATTCACTGAGGTTTGTCAAGCAACTACCTTAGTGGACCAATTCCTATGAGTTTAATAGAAAGATCACATGATGGGTCTCTAACTTTAAGGTTTGTGTTTATTTCTAATATATCTTTTCTATAGTACATCACTTATTGAGCAACCAATAGTCATACAGCTTTGTTTGTGCATTCATTTATAAGGTGTATATTTGTTTGATCCTTATACTCTTAGGGCCTGTTTGGAAGAGGGGGTTGCTCTTAAATAGTTTTATGATCTAGTTCAAATTTGAACAAAATCCTAAGGATCTGGATCCAAATCCCCTTGGCCCCTTCCAAACAGGCCCTTAGCCTTAACATTTAAATTCATCGGCAAATTTTTGTGTGTTCTTTTGTTTCATTGAAAAGCTATACCACTTGTCTTAATGTTAATTATGCAACGTTTGATGAACTTATTCGCATAGTTCATCCCAAAACTTGCATTTCCAAGTTCCAAGTGCATTGCAACTTTCGACCATCACCATTCTAGTTGTTATAGGGTCGACAACAACATGAACCTCTGTGTTGATCTTACCTGCAACTCGATCCCGAACCAAAAGAATAATAACAAGGCAAAAATGATCCTTTTGTGATTGTTGTTCCAATAATTTCTGCAATGGCACTACTGTTCATGGCAATACCTGTACTCCTTTGGCATAGGAGGGTTATATCAGGTAATTAGGTAACAATTGAAGGGAATTTCATGTGCATGACATTGGTTTTAGCATTGGTGATAATGAATCATCAAGTCACCGAGGCAGGTCAAATTCATCTGAGAACCGCTAGTTCACGTTCAGGAAGCTCAAGCTCATCACAGATGGCTTCAAGAACATAATAGGGAAGGGTGGGTTTGGTGTTGTATATCTTGGCTATTTAGAGGATGGAACTAAATTTGCTGTGAAGATGCGGACGCAAAAATCTTCACTAGGGGATATGGAATTTATGACTGAGGTATATATGCATGAAAATCCATTGATCTTCTACTATTCACTATTTGTTGATGCCTTTCTGCTATTTACTTTTATTCAGGCAAGGCTTTCTATCTGAATTTTGTCTAATTAGACCCCGTTACTCCACGAGTTTGTCTGATCAAAGCCCCTCCCTAATGTTATTATTGTATCATGCTAGGGTGGCTTGAAGCAAACTTTCCCAGTAAAGCAGAAAAAAATTATTCATTTTCACATGACAACACCACATGCTTAATGTTTTAACATGTCATCTTTGTAAAGATGTTCTGTTTTGGTGGGGAACTTCGGTTCCAAGCCACCAGGATGCCAAGCAAGTAGATGATCACAGATCGTTAGCATCAGACGTGTAGTGCAGCGGAAGAAGAGTCGGAGTAGCCTGGTCCAACGAAGTGCACGTCGATGTAGTGGTCATAGTCAATCGTCCAGCGCCCTCGCGAGTCGATCGTCTCCTCCAGCAGCCTCTGAAGTTCCTTATGAAGATCGCGGGTCGTCCTCAAGTGCAACAGCAACCGCAGTAGTGCCTCTACGGTCCACACGTCCAGGGCAGGAACAACCGAACGTCGGTGTGCTAGCACCAAGTCGCACGGCGGGGCTCTCTCAGGAAGATGGCGGCTAGGGTTTCGATGAGTAACTCATGTTGCTCACGTGTCCCCTCCTTCCTTTTCCCCCCCTTTTTCAACAGCCTCAAGCATCTCCTTATATAGTGCCCGTGCCGGATCCTATCCGAACACGCTATACGAATCGTATCCGTACTGGTCTGTTCCAACCCCTTAAGTGTGTGTCATGTTAGGTTCATGTGTATTTCGGTTGTGACTCAGAAACTTTTTCCGATCACGAGTCGTTAGCGGCACCTAGCAGGACATAACGATTCCCGAATACACACGAATTATATCGAACGAACCTTAATGCAATATGATATATAACTAGGTCCTTATCACTTATGACCAGGTCCTATCTCTACACGACCAGTTCATATTTGTTCATGACCAGTTCGTAACTCCTTACGACCAAGTTACGACCACACTGTGATTTCGTTTGACCAGTCTACGACCAGCTCGTATCTCCATACGACCAGTCTGTAACTGATCGAACTAAGCGACATACTCGAGTATTCTCCCTTTGAGTCACAATATTTGGTTGAACTCCAAGTGAGATATTATATCATCCATGGACTGTTCAATACTTTCTCGATCGAGTATTAGATAACCTTATGTGGTCGAACTCTTCGACCACGAGTGGCATGGCCATGCACTTTCTTTATCAGACCACTTCGAGGGGCCTAGAGATATTTCTCCTGTTATGTTAGGAGGGGCAAATCTCATATCCGACCAGTCACATCCCTCTGTATGTTTCATAGCATACCCGAAAGCTACCTTTATAACTACCCAGTTACGAGTAGCGTTTGGCAACCCCTAAGAGTGCTATTACACATGTAGGGAACCATACTGATCTCAGGTCTATGGATTATACATCATCATTACTTGAGACCAACTAATGACACAAAGAATCATAACAATTTCATAGTGTCTCAAGGTGGGTTTATCCAACCCCATGTTTTCTAACATGTGTTCACATTATTGATTCGATATCCCTATATCTATGACTGGTGAAACGTGGTCATCAATTAATACATGTGCTGGTCGTAGAGTCACTGGTGTTTCGACCAGGGATACTTTTAGAATGATATCATATAAGTTAAAGAGTTTCGCCAACAAGTCACATACTTGTTAACCTTATAACCAATGATTCATTCAAGGAACAGAATAACATTTATTCATAACTCATAAACATAGGCGTGATACAATCATCTCTATGATTACCTCTTGGGCATAATACAAACACTTATCAACACATGACTAACTCAAGCTACTAGTCAAGACCCCTCTTAATAGTACGGCAACTTATGCTAACAATCTAGTCTCCAACCATATACCAAGACCAGTAAAAAACTAGGAACACATCCTTAGCCCTAACTAGTCATACTTTTGCCTTGCACATCCACTTGAAGCTTGATGACGCACATCCTACTTCAAGTCCGGGTCCTTGAGTTGATAATCATCGACACATGATGATTTCCTTTGCTTCGGGATCTTGACTTGATGCTCATCAACACATGATGACATCCTTCATCCCGAGTTTTGATATGCATCAACATATGATGCATTCTTCACTTGACCTCATCAATACATGATGGATTTTCTCTTGACTTGATGATCGACTCATAATCATCTCTTCTTCGAGATCTTGGCAAGCATCAACACATGATGCATCCTTTACTCTAAGCTCTTGACTTCAATATCATCAACACATGATGATCTTCTTCACTTCGGGATCTTGACTAGAATATCATCAACACATGATAATTTTCTTCTTCCTGAGTCTTGACTTGACGACGATCATCTCATGATGTCGTCCCAAGTCTTCATCTCTATGTAATATAACCTATTTCACCAACTCATGGAAAATATTAGTTCCACAATATGATTATCATTAATTACCACAACACACCATTAACTCATAATAGTGGGACAAGATACTACAATCTTTCCCTCTTTGGTAATTGATGATAATCATTTCAATTTCAAATAATTGAATGTAGATAAATATGAGTATATATGAACTACACAAGTTTAATATACTTAATGGATATATTTCAAAGTAAAAATCCTTAATATGTGTGGAAAGAGGAATATGGATCAATACTGATGAAACCATAAAACATAGAGTGAACTCCCCCTAAATGTGTGCATACACAAATGTGTAATAAGAACATATGCGCATATTCAAGTTAGATTTTTGTGGAGTTCAACCTATATTTTGGATCCGATGAATGCAACAAGATATAAGAATATGATGTAGAATGCATACCTCTTTGATTTTTCATATTTATATTCAACTGAGACTAAATAATAGGTATAACAATAAAGTGTTAGTCTCACAATTAGATTTGTCATTAATAACCAAAATACTCCATTAACTCATAATGACGGATCTAGATTCTTCACCTGTGGATTTTTTTTGCACAGGTACAGAGTCCCTTCATGCGTCCATCGTAGGACAAAACTTTGTTCTGTCGCTCTGCTTCCTCCAGGTATGCATGGATTTTTTTTGGGGGGGTGGGGGGTTGTCTTGCAATCCAGTCTATCCTTTTAGTTATTCCTTTGGCCTTCATTCTTTTCCTTCATTTCGCAGGTTTCTGTGCGAAGCAAGCAGCTCAGATCTGCCATACTTGTGCGTCTGTTCCTTTTAGAAGGTTCAACACATTCCTCGTGTCTATAGAGTTATTAGTTTTTTGAAGAAAATGTCTATGTGCTTTGTTGTTGTGTGTAAAAAATGTCATATTCTGCTGCCTCATTCCAAGTTTTTGTCGTGAACACGACAGATAGCTTGATGTACATGCGCTTTTCCCAGTCGATTTTTGACGGATGTGTTTCCTTGTCTTCTGTGTTAGTACGCATTTATATGTCTGCTCTATCGTCGTTGCCCATTAACTGTTTAGTCTATCTATCTTCTTTGCCTAATTCCTATTTCTACTACCTTTCATGATTCGGCAAAAGCCCTATTTGGGCCGGTCTATTTGTTCCATCTGTTTCGTTTGCGGTTCGTTCCAAAGTATTGGCTCAGGATGTACACCAGATGCCCTTCTGTATATACATCGGTTGCTGATTTTTTTTTTACTCTTATTTACGTTGTTTAAGTATCTATTGATTCCAGTTTACAGTTTGGTTAGCCTCTCTCTTGATCTATGTAGTTTCGGTTTATCATTTAGTTAACCTCTCTCTCAGTCCATCTCTATTGTTATTGTAATTCCATAATGGCCGACAATTTTGGCATACACAAACATATAGTACGCATATAGGTTTCTACCTAATATTAACTCCGTTGAAATTCCAAACAATACATGGAAATATAGTCTTGGGTTCTTAACCATACCGTTTTCCAACTATTTATATTTGATTGTGTTTTCGTACAATAGTACCTGGATGGAGCTCAGATACCAAACAGAACACAATTAGTTTTACGAAGATTCAACATGTGTTGTGTTTCCTGATATATGAACGATATCTCAGCTTTCTTCTTTTCCGTACACACGTTGCCTTAACAACAATTCACACATCAGCCATTACAGATTTCGTGCCCAGCACAACTTCCTTCCTTCGGGTATATGGATATATTAAATTTCCTTTTTAACGGAACTGCTTCATTGTTCGCTAGGCGTGTGTACGAAGGTTACATTTACGGTGGCCCGTCGATGCATTTATACGGTGCTTTCGAGGTTAAACGTGTGCGACGCGTTTCCCCTTTCTATAGATTTACTCGTATGCGTTCTTTTGTGTTTGCCTAGCCTTTGGATTCTGATTGTCACACTTGCGCTATGTTTTACTGAATGTAAAAGAGAATAGATTATTCCTGATTTCCTGTAAAACATACTAGCCTACCATGGACGTCTGCATCGCCTAGCTTTTTCGTCCTTACTGATTCACCTAAAGTTCCTGTGCTTGTACGTTAAGAAATGGTTATTACACGAGATATACGGTCTAGCCTTTCTGCTACGGTTGCTCGTGATACGCCTGCTTACATACTGGATCACCAAGTAACATACACATGAACTTCTAGGATGTTATGTCTGTTTGTCGTGTCTATGGCCAACCAGATTTATTCATAGCTTTTGCGTGTAACCCTACGTGGCCTGAAATTTCTGATGCCCTACGAAGTTGTGGATATCATGCGGATATGCTTACTATCTTAAGGTGATGTTACAATTAGCAATGGCTCTTTTGGTTTGTTGTTTCTCGTGTTTTCGGCAAAGATCTATTTGACTGTCAGGTTCAAGCGGTTTGACCGGCGTTGGGAGCGGTTAGACCGTCCAGGGCGGTCAGACCGGCCATTGAATGGCGGTCTGACCAATTTTGTGCTGATTGGGATAAGTCATATCCATATTTATCTTTGCATATGTGTTGCATATTGCATGTTTTCACTGACGTGGGTCAAGTTATGAAGAACTTGTCCCCGGAGACGATTTCTCTGTCTATTGCTGTGCAGGTGTCTTGAAGGTAAATGACGGTCAACGGCGAGAGGATCGGGACTAAGCTTGGAGAGCTGAGGTCCAGAACGATCATGGATGTCGGGTGAGGTCAAGTGGCTCAAGCGTGGCGCAGATGAACGAGGATGATCGAACGGGCAGTTTGATGGAGCAGGTTGGATCAAGCGGCGCGAGGGTCGGTGTAAGTGCCTTGGTGGTTCGGTGGGATCCGGACAGGAGAGACCTGCCGACATGATGAGAGCCGTTGATCAACCTACACGTGGCGGAGCAGGCTATTGCTTCGACGGGATTGGACTCGGTCCGTGGAGAAGGATCGAGAAGGGGTATTTTGGTAATTTCATCAAATACCCGCCTTTGTGACTTTTGGCTAAACCGCGGCGCGGGATGGCGCAAGGTTAAGAGGTTTAGGTCAAGAGTTGATGGATACAGCGCTTTAAAATGCGTGCGTAAGTGTCTTGTTTGTGTTGGACTTTAACGGGAGCCCATTAGAGAAACTCTTCTAGAAGCTAGGCCTCTAGTATAAATAGAGGGGTGCTGTCACACAGCCCCCAAGCACTTCATTTGTAAATTTTAGTTTGGTTTTAGGGACTTAGAGAGAAAGAGAGAGGCTTAGAATTCTAGAGAAATGAGTTGATTGTGTGTTCATGGATTGAGATGTTGTCCTCCTTGAGGGGGTGGTTGTAACAAGCAACAATCACGAATCAATCCATGAATGATTTCGCAAAGATGTGTCTCTTTGTGTTCTCCCTTCTTGTTTTGTGATTTTGAGTCCATCTTTGATCTTTTGGTTTTTGGTTGATCTCTTGCCCTCTTCTACCTTGCTGTGATGTGTGGGAATACATCTAGGATCATCTAGATCATCAATCTCCTACGAGCAAGTGTTTGGATCGAGTTTTCATTTTTGCTCGGTTTTGAACCCTCCTTCGGTAAAACTGAAAAAGATCAAATCTTTGATGTGGATCTTCTCAATCGTTGCTTGGAATAGGTTCCTAATATCCTTAGGAAGGTATGTTTCAAGTTTCATGAAGTTTGAAGTTGTAGATCAAAAGTTGGATCAATTTTCAATTTCGAAATCATGTTGAAATACTGTTTCTGTGCTGATTTTACTATTCACCAGTCTGACCGCTACTCTTCCCGGTCTGACCGCCACTATTCCTGGCTGACCACTACTGTTCATCAGTACTGCTATTAGATGTTTTTGGTGTTTTTTATCATTTCTTTTGGGGTTTTGAAGGAGATTCAGTACAAGTCTTCCGCTATACTTTTATATATTGATCTTCGTAGTTTTTATAGCTATGGGAGTCAATATCATGTTTGAATCCAATCTTGAAGCGAAAAATTGATTGTGCTCCTATTCACACCCCCCCTCTAGTCGCCTTTCCGGTCCTACAAGTGGTATCAGAGCACGGTTAGCTCTTCTCATAGATCTTAACCGGTCTTTGGAGCCATGGCGACTGACAAATATTCAACCAAACCTCATATCTTTGATGGATCTGATTTTGCTTACTGGAAGGCTCGTATGCAAGCCTACATCGAGGCTCAAGGGCACACAATTTGGCTTAAGGTAAAAAATCCTTATGTTGTGCCAGCCAATGATGATGTGATCACTCCAGATGTTGAGGCTAATAGCAAGGCTCAAAACTTTCTGATTCAAGGGTTTAGTCGATTTGAGTTTGAGCGTGTGGCTCATTTGAGGTCTGCTCACGAGATCTGGAAGACCCTTTGTGACTATCACGAGGGTTCTACTGCGATCAAGGAAGTGAGACAAAACCAACTCAAGAAAGAATACTCAAAGATCGAGCAAACGCCTGGTGAATCTTTAGATGAGCTGTGGGGGAGGTTCTCCAAGATTATTTCTGATCTTCGCGCTGTGGATCTTGTTTTCACTGAGTCTGAGAATGCACGCCAGCTCTTGGGTGCTCTTGATGTAAGAGTCTGGGGGATGAAGATCACTTCCATCAATGACAACACTGTCATGAGTGAGCTTACCATGGATAAGCTCTATTCGAGGTTGAAGACACATGAGATTGACTTTATCTCACGTCTCCCCAAGACAGAGTCGATGGCTTTAGTGGTCGACCCATCTAAAGGTAGCTCGTCTGATTCCTTGGATTTTGGTTCATCTAGTCTTTCTTTGTCCGCTTGGTATTCTTTGAGCGATGAGCAACTAGAGAAGATACCTGAGGATGATTTAGCCCTCCTATCCACCAGATTCTCGAGAGCATACAACAAAGTGAGAAATAGGAGGAGAGGTAGACCTGTTACCTGTTTTGAGTGTGGTGAGCCAAACCACATTCGGTCCAGATGCCCCAAGCTGAAGGGCGAGGAGGAGGAGAACTTCTGTAAGCGTCCTCAAGCTCGGGATGCGAAAGCCAAGAAGCCCAACTATCGCAAGTTTGTCAGCCAGGTTCTTGCCGCTCTTGAGAGCGTTGATATGAGTGATGTGGACTTAGGAACGGAGGACGACGACGATGATTCTCACAGCAAGAAGAAGGCTCAGGATTTCACCGGCATGTACTTCATGGTCCGGGACAGCCACGACGTCGACTCCTCCAATGACGATGACCTTTTCAGCAATCCCGATGAGGTACGCCCCTCTTTGACTGAGATGAAACGAGCTTTGGTTGTTGCTGAACGAAAGATAACGAAGGAAGCTAAAGAGATTAAGAAACATGACACTATGATTGAAGATTTTAACCTAGAAGTTCTTAGACTCAAATCTATTAATTCTGCTGACGATTGTGAATCTTGTCTTAGCTTGATGTTTGATCTAACCAATCTACAAACTGCTCATTCCTCTGTTGCAAATCAATTAAAAGATGCTCTTGATGAAATAGAATCTCTCAAGTCTAGTTCTGTTTGCATGAATGCTATTGCTTTAGATGTGACTCCTGTAGATGTTATTCCTTCATCTTGTTCAAATTGTGCTGTGCTTGAATTAAAATTGAATAGCGCTACTGTTGGACCGAAAAGGCGACTAGAGGGGGTGAATAGGAGCACGATCTCTTTTTCTCCCAAATTCAATTCAATACGAATCTCACTCCAATAGCTATGAAAGCTATGAAGATCAATCAATCATGCACAATGGAAGACTTGTATTGAATCAACTCAAAACCCCAAGTAAAATCAACACAAAAGCAAAACACGAAGACATCGCGGTCGACCTCTCACGGGGCGGTCGGGCCGGTCGGTCTAGCGGTCGACCGATCAAGCGGTCGACCGATTGCTCAAGCGATCGATCTTTGGTTCGATGAGCAGAGAAAACGGCGACAAACCAAACGCAAATTGATCAAACTTTTGATTCGTGCGTCCAAACTTCGTGAAATTTGACACACACACCTACCTAAGTATGTCAGAACCTATTCCAAGCAACGATCGTGATAATTCTTGCCAAGATTTCGACCTTTTACGCTTTGAGCGGTTAGGTCAAAACCGAGTCAAAACGAAAATATGATCTTGAGACTTACTCGTGGGTGATTGATGATATTGATGATCCTAGATGTATTCCCACATGTCACGACAAGCTAGATCACGTCCGAAATTAAGCAAAACTCGCGGATCAAAGAAAGACTCAAATCATCAAAAGAGAGAAAGAAAGCAATTGACCTCATCTTGAAGAAACTTTCTTTGGATTGATTTGATATGGTATTGGTTTACAGCCACTCCATCAATGGATGACAAAGATTCAATACATGAGCACGAAATCCAATCCAACTCTCTAGAACCCTAACCTCCACTCCTCCTCTCCCTAAGCAAATTAGGGTTTCTAAACAATGAAAGGGTCGAAAAGCCGGGGAGAAAAGGTGCAGCCACCTCCCTCCTCTATTTATAATGGAGGCTTAGGGTTTCTAATAGAGTCTCCCTAATGGGCTCCCGTTAAGGCCCAAAACAAACGGGTGACACACGCACGCATTTTAAAGCGCCGTGTTCACATTGTGCGAAGCACTCGCTTGCTCCGCCATGTGTAGGTTGATCCAACGGCTCTCATCATGTCGACAAGTCTCTCCCATCCGGCTCCCACCGAAACCACCATGGCACTTGCACCGACCCCCGCGCCGCTTGATTCAACCAGTCGCACCGAACTGCCCGTTCGGTCACCTTTATCCATCTTGCACCATACTTGAGTCCAATGACTTCACCGCATCGTCGATCGTTTTGAACCTCGCTCTCCAAGCCTAGTCCGATCATCCTCGCCGTTGACCGTCGTTGACCACGAAGCAACCTGCACAACAATAGACAAGAAAATCGAAATCGGGAACAAGTTCTTCACAACTTGACCCACGTTAGTCAAAACATGCATCATGCAACACATATGACATGAAACCAATGAACTTGACCTAATCAGCAACCATCGCCGCCACACACGGCCGACGACGTAGTGAAAACCGGCCGACCGCCACCTTGGCGATCGACCGCATCGCCGGCCTCGACCGCCAATCAAGGCCGATCGACCGCCACCAAAGGACTTAGCCAAAATTTCAACACGAAATCCGCAACCTCTCGGAAATTTAAAACGAATAGAACTTTTGTGGAGACTCCAAAATTATGAGACCAAGTGCGAGAATCTCTCACTTGCCTACACCTCTATTTTTGGCCCACCTCAAACTCAATGCCACTCAACTTGCCGGTCCGATCGCTCATCGACGCCGGTCGGACCGCTACCAAGCGTCCGATCACGACCGGCTGTTAGACCGCCAAGACAATTCACGAGCATGGGCGGTCCGACCGCCACCAAGGCTGGTCGGACCGCTTGAGACTGACAGACCGAACTTTGCCGAAAACTCGTGTTTCGCAAACCTTCAACGCCATTGCCAATTGTCACATCATCCTAAGATCATGAGCATATCCCCATGATATCCACAATCTCCCCTTGATGAACACATTGGCAATTCCCCACAAATGCAAGTTTTGAGGTTTGAAAAGTAAAACTCAACGTTTACAAGAAAGGCACAACTTGGTCCAAATGCAAGAGAAAGCAATGGAAATGACCAAGCTGGCTTCAGAATAGCATCGGCAAGTGAGATAAGGCAAAAGAAAGCAAAAAAGCTTCAATTTCCAAAGAAGAGTAAAAAATCTCACTTAAGGTCCATATGAAAGAACAATTGTTCGAAATGACCTTTGATCATGGTGAGGCTCAAGAATTGCAATTCAAGTTCAGAAAGAGCAATAAGACCATAAGAATGCAAATAAGAAACTCCCCCTCACTATGATCCTCAAATTTCAGAAAACTTCAAATTCTCCAATTTTCTCCCTCTTTTTAATACTTTTAAATCCTCTCCCCTTTACACATTTTGAAATATCTTCTCCCCCTTTGACAATGGAGTCATCAAGGAATCACGCCTTCCTCTCGTCCAGAGATAACAAATGCAGAATGAGGAAAAAGCATAAGAAGGAGCATGCATGAAATGCAATGGAGTGGCTTCATATTTTTGTATTTTTCAATTTTGGATTACAAGAAGCTTTGGAGATTACCCAAAAGAACAAGCTAGCATCTCAAATTTTGCATAAACACCATATCAGCCTGAATGCGCTAGCAAGATCGTGATAAGACATATAAAACAAAGCTAAAGCAAGAAGGCTCAATGTAAAGCAATAAATTTTAGCATTTTAAGCAAAACTTCAAATCTAGCAAGTTCATCAACAGAGATCCTAAAATGATACTGGCCATGTCAAAATGTCAATGTGAGATCAAGACGCTAACAAAGACCACATTAAGAGACAAACAGTCCTGAATTGAATCATTTTGCTCAAATTGTCTCAAACGCCCATTTTTCATGATTTTCATTTGCAATGAATATTGAAGTTGATTAAAGGTATATCTTAGTGAAGAAGATCCTGGACTAGGAGCCATCCACAAACTCTTCCTAAGCTTCTACCAATTTTGATAATTCATTTTCTTATCCATGTGCTAGATCTCAAGCCTTGCCGCGACCATCTTAAGCACAAAAAGCTTAAAAGAATGATCTAGGTCATCCAAATCTCCCCCTGAGTTCATGCCTAGTGCAATGGCAAGCCGTCTCATGAGAAAGAATTGGTGAGATCAGTTTTTTCGCACAAAAGAGACCTCTTTTTTCACAAGAGCAATTTTAGATTCTTAAAAGAACAAGAAGCTCAAGTAATGATCAATACTAGATTCAAGAGCTAACACAGCAATTTTGACAGGGCCAATGTCACAAAAGGAGCACTAATTGCGCAACTAGCTAAAACATCCACAAATTGCAGTTTCTTAGTTCAAGTTTTCTTAAAGTTTCGCTCATTCAAAGAAAGACTTAGCTACACATGTGAAAGCATGATAATTCTAGCAAGTCAAAGAACTAGACATGGCATTGAGCGAATTGAAATACTAAAGCTCAAAGGGTAATAAGCAAAGCTTCATCAATTTTAAAGACAAGCGAGAAAAGCTTATATTACAATGCATCTTTTGGTTTTCATATAAATGCGAAGATACAATGAGATGCACAAAAAGACTTAAAAAGCCTAAAAAGATCAAAAAGTTCAAAAGAAGATCAAGAAAAGATCAAATGAACAAGGTAAGATCAAAAAGATCAAACTCCCCCTCAAACCAAACCGTAGGGATAAATTACCCCTAACTCACTTCTCAAGGTGGCAAACCTAGTTGGATCTAAAGGCTTGGTGAGGATATCAACCAACCGAGCTTGGACTCCACAAAATGCAAAGACAATATCACCCTTCTCGACATGATCTCTAAGAAAGTGATAGCGAATGTCTATGTGCTTGGTTCTAGAGTGTTGCACAGGGTTTTTAGCAATGTTAATCGCAGAAGTGTTATCACAAGAAAAGAGGAACACTATCAAACGCCAACCCAAAATCCTTAAGAGTGGACACCATCCACAAAATCGACTCACTGACAACTAGCAAGCAGCCTACATATTCACTTCAAAGATGGATTGTGCAATGTAAGACGCTTCCTAGAAGACCAAGAGACAAGAGAAGTGCCTAGGAAGTGACAAGTGCCCGAGGTACTCTTCCTATCTAGCCGACGACCGCAAAATCAATCGAAAACCCCGAATGGACAAGGAAGACGAGCAGGAATACCAAATGCCATACTAGAGGGTAGATTGTAAATACCTGAAGATGCGCTTAATGGCTTGGCGATGGGAAGTCCTCGGAGACGCCTGAAACCTCGCACTGAGGCAGACCGTGAAGTGGATGTCCGGTCTTGTGGCCGTCAGTGCGAGAGGGAACCGATCATCTTTGCGGTACTCGCGTTGATCCACGGCTTCTCCTTCCTCATCGGATCCAAGCGATCGAAGTCGCCAGGAGTGGCGATCGGCTTGCGATCACCATCTCAAGCGCTTGAGCAGATCCTTAGTGTACTTCGTCTGATGGATGAAGATCTCTTCCTTGCATTGCTGGAGCGAGTGACTCGCTCATTAAGATTACCAATCATCTGATCCGGAGGATGATGCCTCGAATATGAAGTGGAGCGCGGGAGACAATATCTCCTCAACCTCCGCAGCATCTGGCGATGAAGAAGATGCGCAGAGCCTCAATTGGAGGTGAAGCGATCCAGAGTGTGTTCGGAACTTGGACAGAGCCTCAGCAGCAGTGGAGGACAAATATCGCCGTCATCATCTTCCTCCCCAAAAATGCTTTCACACACTGTATCACCCGAAATGTCGGATCTAGCTCCAGGCTAGTCTCATCAAAAGTGACATTGCATGTCTCTGGACAATGTTAGTTTCAACATTAAAACCCGAAAACCCTCGAATGTGCAGATAACCGAAATAAACCATCAAAAGTCCTTGATTCAAATTTATCTAGGTTTCTGTCTTGAGAATGAAACACTTAGCTCCAAAACTCAAAATGAGAAGCAGAGGGTTTTCTACCAAAACGAAGCTCATATGAAGTCTTGCCCAAAGAAGGTCTCAAGTAGACACGATTTGCAATATGGCAAGTCAGAGAAATAGCCGGCCCAAACCTCCTCGGTGTGCTATACTCATCTAGCATTGTCCTAGCTATCTCGACTAAGGTTCTGTTCTTCCTTTCCACAACGCCATTCTGTTGAGGGACGTGTGGAGAAGAGAATCGATGCTCAATTCCACGCTCAAAGACAAAAAGAGGCAAATGAGGCATTCTTGAACTCCATACCATTGTCATGCTGGATCGCTCTCAAGGCACGGAAAATTCGAAGCCAAGCGAAGAACAAGATCACGATAAAAACCAAAAGCTTCATCCTTGAAGCAAGAAAGAACACCAAGTGTATCTCGAAAAATCATCAACTATGACAAGAATGTACCACTTGCCACCAATTGACGAACCCTAGCGGGACCAACAAGTATCCATATGAAGCAACCGTGTCGGTCCGTCGGTCATGACCAAAGTCATCGAAGGGTGTGAGGCGGCAACTTGCTTGCCATGCCTACTGAGGCGCACATCTGACATCCTTGACGGCTTTGAGTTTGGGCAAACCTCTCATGAGATCAAGGTTGCTAACTCGCGTCGGATGATCAAAACCAATGTGCCCCAAACGTCGGTGCAAAGCCGAACTCGAAGAAGGTGTAAACAAATATTTAAGAGAACCAGCCAGAGATTCAGAAAAATCAGCTCCAAAGATCCTAGCAACTCTATAAATCCCAAAAACGAGCTCACCAGCAGAATCAAGCACCCGACAAGTATTTTTCTTAAATATAGTCTCATAGCCATCATCAAGAAGCTGTGAGACAGAGAGTAAGTTAAACCTAAGCTTGTCCACAAGAGCGACGTCCTTTAGGATGAAATTGTCATTCATTCTGATTGTTCCTGTTCCTTCAATCCGCCCTTGAGTATTGTCTCCAAAAGTGATGAGAACATCACCTATCGACCGCGTGAAGGAGGTGAACCATTTTGAGTCTCCGGTCATGTGGCGTGAATACAATGAGTCGACGAACCACGTGTCCTTCCTTCCGCGGCGATCCTGAAAATCAAGGCACAGAAGAACGATGTGTCTCAATACTGGGGTTAGTTAAACATGACTTGGGAACCCAGTACTGAGACACATGTCTGCGAGTAGTATGCAAAGTAGAAGTGCTATCCTTGATTCTATTTGAAATTCTGTTGTGAGCAATGATTACTCTAACTGCTTGTCAAAACTGACATGAACCTCAAGATTTGTTGCCCTGGTAGAAGCTTAGGAAGAGTTTGTGGATGGCTCCTAGTCCAGGATCTTCTTCACTAAGATATACCTTTAATCAACTTCAATATTCATTGCAAATGAAAAAAAAAACCGTTGAAAAATGGGCGTTTGAGTCAAATTGAGCAAAATGATTCAATTCAGGACCTGTTTGTCTCTTAATGTGGTCATTGTTAGCTTTTTGATCTCACATTGATATTTTGACATAGCCAGTATCATCTTAGGATCCCTGTTGATGAACTTGCTAGATTTGAAGCGTTGCTTAAAATGCTAAAATTCATTGCTTTATATTGAGCCTTCTAGCTTTAGCTTTGTTATATATGTCTTATCATGATTTTGCTAGAGCATTCAGGCTGATATGTTGTTTGTGCAATATTAGAAATGCTAGCTTCTTCTTTTGGGTAATCTCCAAAGCTTCTTGTAATAAAAAATTGACCAATACAAAAATATGAAGCCACTCCATTGCATTTCATGCATGCTCCTTCTTATGTTTTTCCCTCATTCTGCATTTATTATCTCTGGACGAGAGGAAGGCGTGATTCCTTGATGACTCCATTGTCAAAGGGGGAGAAGATATTTCGAGATGTGTAAAGGGGAGGAGATATAAAAGTATTAAAAAGGGGGATAAAATTGGAGATTTTGAAATTCTCTGAAATTTGAGGATCATAGTGAGGGGGAGTTTCTTATTTGCATTCTTTCTGAACTTGAATTGCAATTCTTGAGCCTCACCATGATCAAAGGTCATTTCGAACAATTGTTCTTTCATATGGACCTTAAGTGAGATTTTTTACTCTTCTTTGGAAATTTAAGCTTTCTTGCTTTCTTTTGCCTTATCTCACTTGCCGATGCTATTCTGAAGCCAGCTTGGTCATTTCCATTGCTTTCTCTTGCATTTGGACCAAGTTGTGCCTTTGCGCGAAAACGTTGAGTTTTTACTTTTCAAACCTCAAAACTTGCATTTGTGGGGAATTGCCAATGTGATCATCAAGGGGGAGATTGTGGATATCATGGGGATATGCTCATGATCTTAGGATGATGTGTCAATTGGCAATGGCGTTGAAGGTTTGCGAAACACGAGTTTTCGGCAAAGTTCGGTCTGTCGAGCCTCAGCGGCCGGCCGGCCTCGGTGGTGGTCGACCGCCGTGCCTCAAGTGGTACCTCGGGTGAATTGAATCGGCGGTCCGACCGCCGGTCGGCGATCGACCGATTTGGTAGCGGTCGACCGGCGTCGATGAATGATCGGACCGCTGTTGAGTGTCATTAGAATTTGGAGTGGGCCAAAAATAGAGGTGTAGGCAAGTGAGGAGATTCTCACGCACTTGGTCCCATAATTTTGGAGCCTCGGTCAAAGTTCTATTCGTTTTAAATTTCCGAGAGGTTGCGGATTTCGGTGTTGAAATTTTGGCTAAGTCCTTTGGTGGCGGTCGATCGGCCTTGGTTGGCGGTCGGGCCGGCAGAGCGTCGACCAAGCCAGGCCGTGGCGACCGGTTTTCACTTACGTCGTCGGCCGTGTGGTGGCGATGGTTGCCGATTAGGTCAAGTTCATGGGTTTCATGTCATATGTGTTGCATGATGCGTGTTTTGACTAACGTGGGTCAAGTTGTGAAGAACTTGTTCCTAATTCGATTTGCTTGTCTATTGTTGTGCGAGTTGCTTGGTGGTCAACGACGGTCAACGGCGAGGATGATCGGACTAGGCTTGGATAGCCGAGGTTCAAAACGATCGACGATGCCGGGTGAAGTCATTGACTCAAGTATGGTGCAAGATGGACAAAGGAGACCGAACAGGCGGTTCGGTGCGACCGTTGAATCAAGCGGCGCGGGGTCGGTGCAAGTGCCATGGTGGTTTCGGTGGCGCGGATGGGAGAGACTTGCCGACATGATGAGACCCGTTGGATCAACCTACACGTGGCGAGAACAGCGAGTGCCGCACAATTTGGACACGGCGCTTTAAAAGGCGTGCGTGTGTCACCCGTTTGTTTTGGGCCTTAACGGGAGCCCATTAGGGAGACTCTATTAGAAACCCTAAGCCTTCACTATAAATAGAGGAGGGAGGTGGTTGCACCTGTTTGCCCGACCTTTCGACGTTTCATTGTTTAGAAACCCTAATTTGCTTAGGGAGAGGAGGAGAGGAGGTTAGGGTTCTAGAGAGTTGGATTGGATTTCGTGCTCATGTATTGAGTCTTTGTCATCCATTGATGGAGTGGCTGTAAACCAATACCATATCAAATCAATCCAAAGAAAGTTTCTTCAAGATGAGGTCAATTGCTTTCTTTCTCTCTTTTTGATGATTTAAGTCTTTCTTTGATCCGCGAGTTTTTGCTTAGTTTCTGGACGTGATCTAGCTTGTTGTGACGTGTGGGAATACATCTAGGATCATCAATATCATCAATCACCCATGAGCAAGTCTCAAGATCATATTTTTGTTTTGACTCGGTTTTTACCTAACTTCGCTCAAAGCTGTAAAGGTCGAATCTTGGCAAGAATTATCACGATCGTTGCTTGGAATAGGTTCCTGACATACTTAGGTAGGTGTGTGTCAAATTTCACGAAGTTTGGACGCACGAATCAAAAGTTTGATCAATTTGCGTTTCGGTTTGTCGGGTTGTTTTCTCTGTTCATCGAACCAATGATCCGACCGCCGAGAAATAGGTCTGACCGCTTGGATCGGTCTGACCGCTAGACCGATCGGTCTGACCGCCCCTGTGAGAGGTCAGACCGCCAGTGTCTTCGTGTTTTGCTTTTGTGTTGATTTTACTTTGGGGTTTTGAGTTGATTCAATACAAGTCTTCCGCTATGCATGATTGATTGATCTTCATAGCTTTCATAGCTATTGGGGTGAGATTCGTATTGAATTGAATTTGGGAGAAAAAGAGATTGTGCTCCTATTCACCCCCCTCTAGTCGCCTTTTCGGTCCAACAGGGCAAAACCTGCAAATTTGAAAGTGATCTTTGCAGGTTGGGTATCAAATTCAACTAAGCTATTTCTCAAAATTTGAATGTCATTAGATTTATCCTGGGCAAAGTTGTATCCTAACCCTTGCTTCTTATAGGGAGTTTTTGACTTGTCAAGAATCATGTTTAACTGTTTCTTACCTTTAGAAAATCTTTCTAATGTGTCATTAAGGTAAGCAATTTCTTTTCTAAGGTTAACACATGAATCACAAGTTTTAGCATTAAACCTCTTCTTATAAGGAGCAACTTCAAGCTTAAGAACTTCACATGAAGCACAAGTAGCAGAATTAATACTGTCCTTAGGCTTGGCATATTTAGCTCTAGCTGCTTCTACAACATCATGTAATTCACGTTCACGTTCTAAGCAGACAGAACAAGAGCTAGATTCAACCACATCAGAAACAACCAACTTGCTAGACTTTAAGCATTTTTCACAAGGAGCAGATTTAACTTCAATTAGCTCAGTTCTAGCATTTTCAAGTTGTTGCAAAGCAATATCATGAGCAGATTGCAGTTTAGCAAATTCAGAATGTAAAGCATAGCAGGATGAACATTCATCGATTCAAGACTCTTAGCATTCACAAGTTCTAATGTGAGTTTCTTTACTTGTGACTCTAACTCCTCATTCTTAGTCATGATGAACTTTAAAGCTTTATCGACCTAGCATTTGCTCATAGACAGTTTCACATCTAGCAAAGAGAACATCATAAGAAGGAGATACCTCATTGTTGTCATCGATGTCGTCGAGTCGACCATGAAGCACATGCCGGTGAAGTCCTTGGCCTTCCCTTCTTGTCTTGAGGAGCTCCTCCTCCTTGTCCTCCTCGCTCCCGAGTCCACATCACTCAAGGATCGATCTCCAAGAGCGGCAAGAACCGGTGAGCACCTTCTTGAGCTTGACATCATCAAATCCTTGACTTGACCTTTCGCTTGGGGCCCGAGGCTTCTTCAAGGCCGCCTCTCTTTTGTTTCTCATATTGTTGTAGGCCCGTGTGAACTTCTTAATCAAAAGAGCCATCTCGGGCTCAGGAATACTCTCAAGATCCTCTTCTTGAATTGCGAGATAAAGAAGCAAGTGAAAAACTGAAGAGGACTCAAACGACCCATCGAGGCTCTTTTGAGCGGGTGCGCTACCAAGGCCATGTTACCCTTCTTAGAATGGCGACTTTCGGATCTCATGAGTCTTGAGGTTGCTATAGAGCAGCTCCAAAGTCGATCGAGAGAAGTTGACATTTTCCGAATAGCGGTAGCCTTTATCTCCCACTCCCGGTGTTGATTGCAGCCGGAGATGGATGGCATTTTTCATGTGTAAATTCAATACCAACAGACTTCATCCGATTTATCAACGTGTTGAAGCGATCGAAAATGTCATCGATGCTCTCACCACGCATCTCGAATTTGTTATATTCTCTTTTATAGACTGCCGACGCACTTGTTTGATTTGGGAAGAACCCTCATGATAGGTTTGAGGGTCTTCCAAATCTCATGTGCGATCTCGAGATTGCAAATCTGTCATATTCTGTCTACCAAGCCCACCATACGAAAATTCTTTGCCTAACGGTCATTAGCCAAAAGAGCTTGAGCTCGCGTAGCAACCTCGAGCAAGATAAGCGGACCTCGAACGACCTCCCAAATACCTCGTGGTTCGCTCTCAAGAAAGACACGCATGCGGTTCTTCCAAAAGGCATAGTCGTGCCCATCGAAGATATGCGGTTTGGAAGAGTATTTATCCATCGCCAAGTTCAGTGACCGGTTAAGATCAAGATTGAACTAACCGGGCTCTGATACCACTTGTTGGACCGAAAAGGCGACTAGAGGTGGGGTGAATAGGAGCACGATCTCTTTTTCTCCCAAATTCAATTCAATACGAATCTCACTCCAATAGCTATGAAAGCTATGAAGATCAATCAATCATGCACAGCGGAAGACTTGTAGGAATCAACTCAAAACCCCGAAGTAAAATCAACACAAAAGCAAAACACGAAGACACTGGCGGTCTGACCTCTCACGGGGGCGGTCAGACCGGTCGGTCTAGCGGTCAGACCGATCCAAGCGGTCAGACCGATTTCTCGGGCGGTCAGACCGCTGGTTCGATGAATAGAGAAAACAGCCCGACAAACCGAAACGCAAATTGATCAAACTTTTGATTCGTGCGTCCAAACTTCGTGAAATTTGACACACACCTACCTAAGTATGTCAGGAACCTATTCCAAGCAACGATCGTGATAATTCTTGCCAAGATTCGACCTTTACGGTTTGAGCGAAGTTAGGTCAAAACCGAGTCAAAACGAAAATATGATCTTGAGACTTACTCGTGGGTGATTGATGATATTGATGATCCTAGATGTATTCCCACACGTCACAGCAAGCTAGATCACGTCCAGAAACTAAGCAAAAACTCGCGGATCAAAGAAAGACTCAAATCATCAAAAAGAGAGAAAGAAAGCAATTGACCTCATCTTGAAGAAACTTTCTTTGGATTGATTTGATATGGTATTGGTTTACAACCACTCCATCAATGGATGACAAAGACTCAATACATGAGCACGAAATCCAATCCAACTCTCTAGAACCCTAACCTCCACTCCTCCTCTCCCTAAGCAAATTAGGGTTTCTAAACAATGAATGGGTCGAAAAGCCGGGGAGAAAAGGTGCAGCCACCTCCCTCCTCTATTTATAGTGGAGGCTTAGGGTTTCTAATAGAGTCTCCCTAATGGGCTCCCGTTAAGGCCCAAAACAAACGGGTGACACACGCACGCATTTTAAAGCGCCGTGTTCACATTGTGCGAAGCACTCGCTTGCTCCGCCACGTGTAGGTTGATCCAACGGCTCTCATCATGTCGACAAGTCTCTCCCATCCGGCTCCCACCGAAACCACCATGGCACTTGCACCGACCCCCGCGCCGCTTGATTCAACCAGTCGCACCGAACTGCCTATTCGGTCACCTTTATCCATCTTGCACCATACTTGAGTCCAATGACTTCACCCGGCATCGTCGATCGTTTTGAACCTCAGCTCTCCAAGCCTAGTCCCGATCATCCTCGCCGTTGACCGTCGTTGACCACGAAGCAACCTGCACAACAATAGACAAGAAAATCAAAATCGGGAACAAGTTCTTCACAACTTGACCCACGTTAGTCAAAACATGCATCATGCAACACATATGACATGAAACCAATGAACTTGACCTAATCAAGAACCATCGCCGCCACACGGCCGACGACGTAAGTGAAAACCGGCCGATCACACTTTGGCTCGTTTGCTTCGCGGCCCGATCGCCAATCAAGGCCGTCGATCGCCACCAAAGGACTTAGCCAAAATTTCAACACCAAATCCGCAACCTCTCTGGAAATTTAAAACGAATAGAACTTTTGACCGAGGCTCCAAAATTATGGGACCAAGTGTAGTAGAATCTCTCACTTGCTACACCCTCTATTTTTGGCCCACCTCAAACTCAATGCCACTCAACTTGCCGGTCCGATCGCTCATCGACGCCGGTCGATCGCTACCCAAGCGATCGGATCACGACACGGCGGTTAGACCGCCAATACAATTAACCCGAGGCATGGGCGGTCTGACCGCCACCAAGGCTGGTCAGACCGCTTGAGACCTGACAGAATCTGAACTTTGCCGAAAACTCGTGTTTCCGCAAACCTTCAACGTCATTGTCAATTGTCACATCATCCTAAGATCATGAGCATATCCCCATGATATCCACAGCTACAGAAGAATTGCATAAATTTCATCCTAGTCATACTTGCTCTCATTGTGAGGATAATAAGGTCAAAATGAAAGAGATGACTAAAATTGTTCTTTATTCTAGATATGTATCATGTGAAAATTGCCCTAAACTCACAATTGAGAATGATGCTTTAAACAAGACTCTAATGGAGAAAGCTAAAATTGAACAATCCACGCTCTCTACTGCATCCAGAAAAGTTATTGACTCTACTTGTTGTGTCTTGTGTACTGAAATTGGATCGAATGTAGATAGATACAAAAGGCATTTAGAGACAAATTTAAGGAGCAGATGAGTAGGATTAGGGATTCCTATTGTGTGTCTTGTGAGGTATTGAAAGTTGAGATAACACTTCTTAAGAGTGAGTATGATGAATTCAAGTCAAGAAGGTGTGCTACCTGTGAGGATCTAGCCAAAGAAATTGACTACTATAAAAAGACTCTTGAGAGATTCACTAGTGGGGAGAAGAAACTTAACATGATACTCGATAAATCTAAGGTGAGTGTGAAGAATAGTGGCCTAGGTTTCAATTCCCTAGTGCATTCCAAGAACCACCCACCTAAGGTTGTGAGAGCTGTTGAGAGTGGTTTGTTTGAGGTAGAACCCACTGAATCATCTAAGATTGCCTTTAGATCTGCAAGTTTTGCCCAAACTCCTTCTAGCAAGACAGGTGCTTCTACTTCAACAGGTCAGACCCCTCAAAAGGTCAAGTACCATTGCACTTTCTGCAAGAAGGATGACCACATTGTTGAGTTCTGCTTCCGTAGAGCCAAGATTGAGAGGAAGGAGAGAATGAGTGCTTTGTGGTCCATTAGAGGAGTTTTTTTGCCTACTGTAGTCTCTAGAGCCAGGCAACCTGTCTTTCCTGCTAGACATAGGCCTAGGTTTGTAGATGATTTCTTTGACTCCTTTGGAGGTTCTAGGCAGCATTTTGGTTTAGAATATCATGGGGAGAGACCACGGGTAGCATCTAGACAGGGGGAGTACCGACTTTTTAGTAGGTCAATTCGGAGAGGTCTAGGTGTTTCTCGTGTGCATTCTTATGATGTTTCTCCTAACCATTTTATTGCTGCTTCTGTTGGTGTTTCCAAGCATCGTGTGGCTCAGTACTGGATTCCCAAGTCCTTTATCACTAACTCCAGTACTGAGGCACAGATGTTTCCTACTTATGCCCTGTAGGTCCGTCGTGCGACGAAGGATGACATATGGCTTGTTGACTCTGGATGTTCTCGACACATGACTGGAGATTCTAGATGGTTCTCCTCCCTCACACGTACATCTGGCATTGAGTTGATCACATTTGGGGATGCTTCTACCGGGACCATGACAGCCAAGGGCACAGTGCGCGTCAATAACAAGTTCATGCTTAAGGACATCGTTTTGGTAAGTAAGTTGAGATATAATCTGCTATCTGTTTCTCAGCTGCTTGATGAGGGTCTGGAGGTAAGGTTTAAGAGTGGTGAGTGTAGAGTTCTGAACTCCTCAGGTGAGCATGTCTTTGGGATCACTAGGTTTGAGAGGATCTTTAGTGCTGATTTCAATGTCTCTTCTACTTCCAGTCCTAGATGTCTTGTAGCTTCTGATTCTCATGATCTAGTCTTATGGCATCGTAGACTTGGACACATAGGCTTCGACCATTTGATTAGAGTCAATAACAAGGATTTGATTAGAGGTTTACCTAGGTTGAAGGCTGTTAGAGACCTAGTTTGTGCACCTTGTAGACATAGTAAGATGGTTTCTGCTTCTCATCCACCTCTTACTTTAGTAATGACTGATGGTCCAGGTTAACTTTTGCACTTAGACACTGTTGGCCCTTCTAGAGTTCAGTCTGCTGGTGGAAAGTGGTATGTGGTTGTGATTGTGGATGACTTCTCCAGGTATTCATGGGTTTATTTTCTGGTTTCTAAGGATGAGGCTTTTGGATTTTTTTTTTTAGAGAATTGGTCCTTAGACTAGCTGTTGATCTTCCTGGAGCTTTGAGAGTCATTAGGAGTGACAATGGGACAGAATTCAAGAACTCTTCTTTTGCCACTTTCTGCACTGATAGGGGAATTGAGTATCAGTTTTCTTCACCTAGAGTTCCCCAGCAGAATGGGGTTGTAGAAAGGAAGAACAGGACCCTTGTAGAGATGGTTAGAACCATGCTAGATGAGCATTCCACACCTAGGAGGTTTTGGGCTGAGGCGATCTCTACTGCTTGTTATGTCTCTAATAGGGTTTTCTTGAGATTTGTGACTGGCAAGACTTCTTATGAGCTTAGATTTGGTCATAGGCCTAAAGTCTCTCATTTCAATATTTTTGGTTGCAAGTGTTTCATTCTTAAACATATCAATTTGGATAAATTTGAATCTAGATGTTCTGATGGCATATTTCTTGGATATCCTGCTCATTCTCGTGGCTATCGTGTATTTAATTTGGATACTAACAAAATTGTTGAGACTTGCGAAGTCACTTTTAATGAGGCTAGTCCTGGTACTAGACCCGATGTTGCAGGTATACAGGTTTCTGATATTCGAGAAAGCATCTTCGTCGACGATGACTCTAAGGATGAGGACCCAATCCATCCTCAAGTTCCTTCTGAGATGGTTGGAGAGTTTGTTACCACTACTTCAGCTTCAGCTGAGCAGCCTCCTCCTATCTTCACCGACGATCTGAGTGGCTCTGCTCCTACCTCCGCAGCTCATGAGGTAGAGGCCACTTCTGCACCAGGAGCTCCTCTTCACATCCAGCGACGACATCTGCCTGAGCAGATGATTGAGGGTCTCAATGAGCGAGTCACTCGCTCTAGGTTTATTTCTCCTGATTCTCATGCACATTATGCTTTTGTCGCGTCTTTTGAACCCCGAGATGTCATCCATGCTTTATCTGATTCCTCTTGGGTCAATGCCATGCATGAAGAATTTGAAAATTTTGAAAGAAACAAAGTCTGGACCTTAGTTGAACTTCCACCTAATCATAATGTAATTGGAACAAAATGAGTTTTCAAAAACAAGCAAAGTGGGGATGGGTTGGTAGTTCGCAACAAGGCTAGGCTTGTGGCTTAAGGTTATTCCCAGGTAGAAGGCTTAGATTTTGAAGAGACTTTTGCTCATGTAGCCAGATTAGAAGCCATTCGCATTTTGCTAGCTTTTGCATCTTCTAAGGGTTTTAAACTTTTTCAAATGGATATCAAAAGTGCTTTTCTTAATGGTTTCATAGAAGAAGAGGTCTATGTCAAGCAACCACCTAGCTTTGAAAATCACAAGTTCCCAAACCATGCTTTTAAACTCTCCAAAGCCTTATATGGATTAAAGCAAGCCCCTAGAGCTTGGTATGATAGGCTTAAAAGTTTCTTGCTTAATAATGACTTCAAAATGGGAATAGTTGATAAAACCTTGTTCACTCTCAAGCATGGTAGTGATTTTTTACTGGTTCAAATTTATGTGGATGATATCATATTCGGTGGTTCTTCTCATGCTTTGGTGTCCAGATTTTCAGATTCTATGAGCAGGGAGTTCGAGATGAGCATGATGGGCAAATTAACCTTCTTCCTTGGTCTTCAAGTCAAGCAACTGAAAGAAGATACCTTCATTCATCAAAGTAAGTATACAAAGGACCTTCTTCGGCGCTTCGATATGGGGAGCAGTAGGCCAATGTCTACTCCCATTGCCACAACCACTGTGCTGGACCCTGATGAGGATGGAAAGCCCGTGGACCAGAAGGAGTACCGCAGCATGATCGGCTCCCTCCTCTATCTCACAGCGTCGAGGTCGGATATACAATTCGCGGTGTGTCTGTGCGCTCGATTTCAAGCTTCTCCTCGTGCTTCTCATCGCCAAGTAGTGCGGCGCATATTCAGGTACCTCCAAGACACTCTTGACTTTGGACTCTGGTTTTCTTTTGATTCTGCTCTCTCTATTCGGGCTTTTTCTGATGCTGATTTTGCGGGGTGTAGAGTGGATAGGAAGAGTACTTCTGGCACTTGTCATTTCTTGGGCACATCTCTTATTTATTGGTCTTCTTGAAAACAGTCTTCTGTTGCACAGTCCACTGCCGAGGCCGAGTATGTAGCTGCAGCAAGCAGTTGCTCTCAGGTTCTCTGGATCTTGTCTACTTTGCGGGACTATGGGTTGTTTTTGGATAGTGTTCCTCTTTTCTGTGACAACACTAGTGCCATCAACATTACTAAAAACCCAGTGCAACACTCTAGAACAAAGCACATTGATATTCGATATCATTTTCTTAGAGACCATGTTGAGAAAGGTGATGTTGTGCTTCATTTTGTTGAGTCTGAGCAGCAAGTTGCTGATATTTTCACTAAGACTCTTGATTCTTCTCGTTTTGCTACTTTGCGGGGAGAGTTAGGGGTTATTAGTCCTCTTGGCCTGTTTTGAGGGGGAGTTTTGCTCTTTTGCATTCATTGTATCATAATGCATTTTCAATTCTACAACTTGCATTGTAATATAATTTCATGGAGTTGTGATTACTATCCTTGTATGACTTGATTTTATACTTTATACCTTGCCATGTCTTGTGTTAGTGTGCTAAGACTTCTGTTATGACTTTTCATATGTAGCTTAGTTTTTGCCATGATAATTTTATTATATGTGAGTAAATTGTATCAAAACATGACTTCTTGGCTCTTGTGACTAGTTTTGCCATAGTGATCATCTTCTGATTCACACCATGTCATATATGTTTAATTGAGTTTTGAATCTGATATGAGTTTTGTAATGAGCTCTGGAAATTCTTAGGTCAAGCAAATGAAAAATGAGCTTTTCTGTACGAAAAAACTGATCTCACCAATTCTTTCTCATGAGACGGTTTGCCATTGCACTAGGCATGAACTCAGGGGGAGTTTTGGGTGACCTAGATCACTCTCTTAAGCTTCTTGCTTGGGATGGTCGTGGCAAGGCTTGAGATCTAGCACATTGCTAAGAAAACAAATTAAGTTGGTTGAAGCTTAGGAGTCAGTTGTGGATAGCTCCTAGTCCAGGACTTGTTTTGCTAAGATAAAACCAGAATTTTAGTAAAATGCGTAATGTGCTAAAAATTCGAAATGCTTGAACAATCTGTTCATAATTGCACTCAAAATGCTCAAAATTGACTCTTTGTCTAGTTTCTGGGTTCCATTTTGCGTATAGACATGGCTTGACTCATTTTTGGATACCTTTAGTTAAACTATGATTTTGAGCATCTTGTTATGTTAAGCCTTATTTCAGTTTAGATTATTGCTTTGTTGGCTTTAGCTTGCTATATATGGTTTGCCATGATGGAACATTGCTACTTCCCATAATATGGCTTGGTGTAATACTTGTCTAGTTTTCTTGGATAATTCTCATGACTCATGTTTAAAAAAAATGAAAAAAAATGAAAAACAAAAAAATTGCAGCCATTCCTTTCCACTCATGCTCTATCTTCTTTCATGTATCTTGATGAATACATTGTGAAAGGGGAGAAAGATTGGTAAAAATGTTGTTATAAGGGCTGTTTGGAGTCTTCGGGAGAAAGTGAAACTTTCATGAATATTGGTGATCATTGCGAGTGGGAGCATCTCAATTGCATTCTTTTGTTTTATTGCCTTTTCTGAATCTGAATTGCAATTCTTGAAGACTCACAATGATCGAAGGTCATATAGAACAATTGTTCTTTCATATAGAGCTTAAGTGAGATTTTTGGCGATTCTCTGGAAATTGAAGTTTTTGTGCCTTCTGTTGCCTTATCTCACTTGCCTTAACTATTCTGAAGCCAACTTGGTCATTTCCATGGCTTTCTCTTGCTTATGGACCAAGTTGTGCCTTTGCGCGAAAACGACGATTTCTTTACTTTTCAAACTACAAACTTACATTTTCTGGGAGATTGCCAATGTGTTCATCAAGGGGGAGATTGTGGATATTATGCGGATATGCTTACTATCTTAAGGTGATGTTACAATTGGCAATGGCTCTTTTGGTTTGTTGTTTCTCGTGTTTTCGGCAAAGATCTATTTGACTGTCAGATTCAGGCGGTCTGACCGGCGTTGGGAGCGGTCAGACCAGCCAGAACGGTCAGACCGGCCATTGAATGGCGGTCTGACCGATTTTGTGCTGATTGATGATTCTTTTGGAGAATTGATTTTGGGATAAGTCATATCCATGTTTATCTTTGCATATGTGTTGCATATTGCATGTTTTCACTGACGTGGGTCAAGTTATGAAGAACTTGTTCCCAGAGACGATTTCTCTGTCTATTGCGTTGTGCAGGTGTCTTGAAGGTCAATGACGATCAACGGCGAGAGGATCGGGACTAAGCTTAGAGAGCTGAGGTCCAGAACGATCATAGATGTCGGGTGAGGTCAAGTGGCTCAAGCGTGGCGCAGAATGGACGAGGATGATCGAACGGGCAGTTCGATGCAGCAGGTTGGATCAAGCGGCGCGGGGGTCGGTGCAAGTGCCTTGGTGGTTCCAGTGGGATCTGGACAGGAGAGACTTGCCGACATGATGAGAGTCGTTGATCAACCTACATATGGCGGAGCAGGCTATTGCTTCGACGGGATTGGACTCGGTCCGTGGAGAAGGATCGAGAAGGGGTATTTTGGTAATTTCATCAAATACCGCCTTTGTGACTTTTGGCTAAACCGCGGCGCGGGACGGCGTAAGGTTAAGAGGTTTAGGTCAAGAGTTGATGGATACGTCGCTTTAAAATGCGTGCGTAAGTGTCCGTTTGTGTTGGGCCTTAACGGGAGCCCATTAGAGAAACTCTTCTAGAAACTAGGCCTCTAGTATAAATAGGAGGGGTGCTGTCACACAGCCCCCAAGCACTTCATTTGTAAACCCTTGTTTGGTTTTAAGGACTTAGAGATAAAGAGAGAGGCTTAGGATTCTAGGGAGATGAGTTGATTGTGTGCTCATGGATTGAGTTATTGTCCTCCTTGAGGGAGTGGCTGTAACCAGCAACAATCACGAATCAATCTATGAATGATTTCTCAAAGATGTATCTCTTTGTGTTCATCCTTCTTGTTTTGTGATTTTGAGTCCATCTTTGATATTTTGGTTTTTGGTTGATCTCTTGCCCTCTTCTACCTTGATGTGATGTGTGGGAATACATTTAGGATCATCTAGATCATCAATCTCCTACGAGCAAGTGTTTGGATCGAGTTTTCGTTTTTGCTCGGTTTTGAACCCTCCTTCGGTAAAACTGAAAAAGATCAAATTTTTTATGTGGATCTTCTCAATCGTTGCTTGGAATAGGTTCCTAATATCCTTAGGAATGTATGTTTCAAGTTTCATGAAGTTTGGAGTTGTAGATCAAAAGTTGGATCAATTTTCGATTTCGAAATCGTGCTGAAATACTGTTTATGTGCTGATTTTACTATTCACCGGTCTGACCGTCTCTGTTCCCGGTCTGACTGCTACTGTTTATTAGGCTGTTTTTTTGTGATTTTGATCGTTTCTTTTGGGGTTTTGAAGGAGATTCAGTACAAGTCTTCCGTATACTTTTATATATTGATCTTCGTAGTTTTTATAGCTATAGGAGTCAATATCATGTTTGAATCCGATTTTGAAACGAAAAATTGATTACGCTCCTATTCATCCCCTCTAGTCGGCTTTCCGGTCCTACAGAAGTGAACCGGACCATCATCCACAAGATTGCTCAACCATTGAGCGTCGTGTGTTGAGAATGAAGCTTGACGATTTATTTGCTCTATTAAGGACAGATATGTTTTGGGTTCTATTCGTGCTGGTACGCCCACGTATATTCATATTTTATCCATCGTCTTGGTCGTTTATTCCTGTCAGGTTGCTTATCCTATCCCTTGCTCTCACTTTTTTCCAGCTATGCACACAATTGAATTTCAAAAAAAGGGGTTGCCGCATGTATAGGTTCTGGTATGGCCAGCAGGAAGCAGTCACTCATCTGGCCAACTCCCTAGACAGCGTGTCCCCATCCAACAAACAACACTGCAGATCATGGCTGCTCCAACTGATGGTTCCAGCACACCACAGGAAAGTCTCAGCATTCCCCGCAAACTAAGATTATCGCTTACTTCGTTTTAGTTGTACATTTTCCTCTTACTATCTGCGAAACAGCCAACGGTAAGTGCGATACTTCCAAAACCTGTTATACCTAATCAGCAACTGATGACATCCATTTGGTTTAATGATTATGCATGTATCTCTCTCACCAAAACAAGAAAAAAACCACTCGATCGAGGACACACCTCCGACAGAAAAAGAAACTGTTTGTCAGCAACTGAGCTCTAAACGGTACATCCCGTATTTACAGTTTCGGTCCCTATCAACCCCAAACAAAAAAGAATGCTCTTTTATAATACATGGCTACCCATGCGCAACATGACATACATATCTTTAAATTGCTTTTTATGATTACAAACGTACCGCCTCTCGAGGTATCTTGGAAATTCAGGAATGACGACGGGAAACCCGTAGGCAAGACTTAGGTCAGTTCGATCCATCTCAGATGATGCCCTTTCATGCTACATTTTCGCTTCAGATTGTATTCGCTATGACAATTCCGAGCAATTGTCAGACTGCTGCTTTCTTTCAGACTAAACTAACAGTTTCCTTCAGATTTCACAGTTACTTGAATTGTACTCATAGAGGCTAAACATTACATGACTACACAAAATACACTGCTCTTAACAAAAAAATGCTGTTACCATACCTTTTAGGTTCTGATATAATTCCTTTCTTCGGCCTACATCTTTAGTTACACATCCATTGTTCTACTAGCGTAGTTTCCTTATTACCATTTTTTAGCAAACACTATTACAAGGATCTGTACAGAAAAAACAAACACTACTCTACGTTTTAGCAATATATTTCATAACACAGGCCATTTCCCAAACTTAGAAAATTTGCATTCCAGGTTTTTTTTTTTTTTTGAAACTGGCAGGAGCGCTGCCTGTTCGATTAATAGAGAAGATCAAAAAAACAAAACAAACAAACAAAAAACAAAACTAAGACCGAGGCCCTGAGAAAGGTTAAAAAGGTTAATTACAAAGATATAAATGCTCCCAGCATTTCCCCCCGCCAGAGTCCAAGCTCTGCCTTCTTCTTTAATCTTAGAGACCAGCTCCAAATGCGAGGAGAAGCGATGTTTAAAGATCCTGGCATTGCGCTCTGACTTGATCTCCCAAGAGATTAAGATAACCATCCCGGGCGTTGCCTTTCTCGGCAGATGACCTCCGTGGCAAACAGTCCTCCACCAATCCTCTATGTCATGACAGACCGGCCAGGAGAGCGGCCTAAGTGGCGCCCAACCCGCCTAGACTGCCATAGAGTGCCAAACTCGGCGAGAGAACCTGCACTCCGCCAACAGATGTAAGACTGATTCTGGGGCCTGTCTGCAGAGGGGGCAAAGAGCCTGATTTGGCCAACCCCTCGCTTGTAGTCTGTCTGAAGTCCAAAGTTTGTTTTGAATTGCAAGCCACGCGAATTGTTTGCACTTAGGTGGCACCGATGCTTTCCAGATGAGACTTTGAAACTCCGTCGTCGTTGATCCTAGGAATTGCAGAGCATACGCTGATTTTGCCGAGTATTCGGCCTTTGACGAATGTTTCCAGATGATCTCGTCCGGGGCCCCTGGGTCCAAAGTGATTTGATGGACTCTTTCCCATAGTCGAAGAAATTGATGGAATGTTCCATCCGGGGTAACGCCTTGAAGGTTTATGTCTTGGATCCAGCAGTTTTCCTGCAACGCCGCGTGGACTGTTCTATTTTTACGGATGGAGAGTCGATATATCTCCGGCGCAATATCCTGAGGGGAAGTCCCATTGAGCCAAGCCGACGTCCAGAACTTTGTCTTTTTCCCGTTGCCTAAAGTGATTGAGGTGGCTGACGCAAAGAGACGTCTATCAGTCTCATCGTAAGGGATTTCCATCCCAACCCAAGGTTTGTTTTCGGCTTTCCATTCTTGCCAGAGCCAGCGAAGCCTGAGTGCCCTTGCAAACCTAGAGACTGACTGAGGATCCCTAGGCCGCCAAGCTCTTTAGGACGACACACCCTTTCCCAATTGACTTTGCATTTCCCGCCTGTTAACGCTTCTGATCCCACCCAAAGGAACCTCCTCCTTAAACGGTCCAGGTTTCGGAGGATGGATTTTGGTGCTTTGAAAGCAGTGAGGTAGTAGGTGGGCATCGAGGACAACACTGATTTGACCAGAGTGGATCGACCCGCCGAGGAGAGCAGCCTACCCTGCCAGCCTGCTAGCCTTTGCCCAACTTTGTCTAGCAGAGGCTGGAAATCAATCCTCCTTGGTTTTTTAAGGTGTAGAGGGAGCCCTAGGTATTTAACGGGGAAGTTAGAACGATTGGCTAGGAAATCTGCGAGAAGCATGTCGAGGTCAATGAGGTCGCACCCTATTGGCACCACCGTGCTTTTTTGTACATTAGTCTCAAGGCCCGAGGCATTCCCGAAGAGGTGAAGGATGCTGGCAGTGGATTGCACGTCTCTTGTGGTAGGGCAGATGAAAATTGCCGCATCATCTGCGTATAGCGAAGTCTTGAGCGTGTGAAGACGGTCGCGGTTGGGTTCCAGAAGACCCATATCCGTTGTTGTTTTAAACAACTTTTGTAAAGGATCGATTGCCAGAATGAAAAGAAAAGGGGATAGCGGGTCTCCTTGCCGCAGACCCCTACCATGGCTAATGCTGCCGCCGGGAATGCCATTGAGGAGGACTCTTGAGGAGGTCGTCGTCCACAAAGCTGCAATCCAGTCTCTCCATCTGGAGGGAAAGCCCATTCTTTGGAGAAGATTTAGAAGATAGTCCCAGCGTACCGAGTCGAAGGCCTTTGCTATGTCTAGCTTGAGGAATAGCGTGGGTGTTTTTGATTTGTGTAGCCTTGTTGTGAGGTTTTTAACATAGAGGAAGTTGTCATGTATACTTCTCCTTTTCACAAAAGCACTTTGATTAATGGATATGAGCGCTTGTAGATGTGGGGCCAGACGTAGAGCCAATGTCTTGGCTATCCACTTTCCTACCCCATGGATGAGGCTGATAGGTCTGTAGTCTGCTGCACTCTCGGCGCCTTCTTTCTTCGGAAGCAAAATGATGTTTGTTGTGTTCAGCAGGTGGAGGCTCGTCATTCTGAGGCTAAAGAAACTTTGGAAGACCGCTATGATGTCCGCCTTGATAATAGTCCAACAAGTTTTGAAGAACATGAACGTAAAGCCATCTGGACCTGGTGCCTTATCACTTGGCATCTGAGCCAACGCGGATGCAACTTCCTGCTCCGAAAAAGGTCCGTCGATACCGTCCAGGTTTTGAGGGGTGATGTCTAACGCTCCCCACTGCAGGTCGTAGTTTCTCGTAGTTGGTGTGGACAGTACGTGTTGAAAGTATTGTTGTAGGCACTCATGTTTCTCTTCATGCAAGTGCGCCCAACCCTGCCCCATGCGCAACCGCTGAATATGGTTTTTCCGCCTCCTTGCATTGGCTTTAAGATGGAAGAATTTTGTGTTAGCATCACCTTCTTTTAAATTTGTGATTTGGGAGTTTTGCCTTCTCCTTAAGCGTTCTATCACCACCAGCCCTAGAGCTCTTTTTTTAAGTCCTGCTCTTAGTCCTCTTTCTGATGGCGAAAGTTGTCTGCTTTCCTGGGCTATATCGAGGCGGAGGATAATTTCAAGAGCCATGATAAGATGGAACTTAGCCTGCGAGAAGAGCTTCATACTCCAAGCCCGTAACCATTTTGCCGTTGTGCCCAATTTGTGGCTAAGCTTATGGTACAGCTCCGTATGGTGGGTGTTCAGTGACCACGCTTGTTGGACCACTTCTTTGAAACCGGGCACCTTAACCCAGAAATTCTCGAAACGGAAGGTAGTCGGCCGCCTCGGGCCAATGCCATTTGAAAGGAGAAGTGGGCAGTGGTCCGAAAGAGAAGTAGACAGAGCGTGCAGAACGTGGTTTTCGAAGAGAATGTCCCAAGCCGGATTACAGAAGACTCTGTCTAGTTTGACCAGCATCGGGTTCTCCCGTTCGTTGCTCCAAGTGAACTTTCTGTTTTGCAGATGCATCTCTTTGAGCTCACAGGCGTCTAAGGTGCTCTTGAACTGACTCATCCTTGCTCGGTTTAAGTTACCCTTGTTCTTGTCACTCGCCTTGTAGATCAGGTTGAAATCGCCGAGAACTAGCCACTTGGTGGCCGACGGCGGACGGAGGGACTTAAGCTCTTGCAGGAATGCCGGCTTTTCGCTATCTTTGGATGGGCCATAGACCACCGTAAGGCGAAAAACTGTGCCACAATCCTTGATTTGAACCGTGGCCGACAAACTGTAACTCTCTAGTCGAATGTCTTGTACCACAAGGTGGTCATCGTTCCAAAGAAGTAGAATGCCGCCGCGAGTGCCATAGGCTGGCCTCTGCGCGAAGTTGTGCAGCCTGTGTCCTCCCAAATAGTAGGCTAGCCCTTGACCCACTGCTTGCAGCTTTGTTTCTTGTAGACATGCAATGTGACATGTGGTGGACGAGAGAGTCTCGTGGACCGTCGTACGTCTGGCCGGTGTGTTGAGGCCACGCACGTTCCAGCAGATGACGCTGAGGTTTGGACTGTTCATGATTAAATGACACCGAACTTCGTCGGTCCTCTGGGTCCCTTGTGTTGCGACCGCACAAATCCTTGCCGACCACCAAGACAAGGGGAGAAAGCAGTCGGAGGTGGTATTGGTGTAAGTGGTGGTGTTGACGACGGCGGTGAGTGACGAGCGTGGGGGCGGACTTGTTCCGCCCTTATAGGGTTGAGAAGGCGAGCGCGAAGCAAAGAAGATGACAGCTCGCGCGCCCAAGGGCGCATCTGGCTACTAGTAGAAACAAAGGGAAAGAAGCTAACAATGCTCTCCGAAACACCTAGCGCTGACACATTTTTGTAAATCCTTATTTTGCAGGACGCATTCAATATTCGTGCCCCAACTGTGATGCCGTTTTACTGTACAGTTTTATGCTCATACAGTGTGATTCGCATTCACAAGTCTGTGGCTCACATTAACGCTATGTTGCTTGTTACTACATCCTTTTAACGTCTATAGACGATCCTGTCTTTCACGCAGTACCATACTACCATGTCTGTCTCAAGAACGAATATCATACTGATATTTGTGTTACAACCACCAGCAGCCAAAGCATCAGTGGCCATGTAATAACTATATATTTTCTGTTTGTATGGTTCGTGTTGGAATGTGGTGTGTCAACCACATAGTTGTTCTAACTAAACGCAGCTATGCTCCACCTTCATGTAACCAAGATATTTAATCCTATTCGACCTGTCTTTTGCCACTGTCCATTTTGCTATATTTCAGAGAATTTTTGGCTAATCTAGCATGTTTTCGTCACGTATTTACAGATCTGATTGTATGCACACCGTATTAGCAAAAATAGCACCGTTGACGCACGATGATCGTGCGCCAACGCCGAGAGCACAACATGTGGCGTTCGCGCACGGCCACCGTGCGCCAACGCCGGCCCCGTCAACGCGTGCCCGCCCGCGCGTCACCTCAGCCGCGCCAACGTGCCACCTCAGTCGTCGACCCCGCCCGGCCCGCCACCTCAGCCGCGCCAACGTGCCACCTCAGTCGTTGACCCCGCCCGGCCCGCCACCTCAGCCGCTGGTGCACGGTGGCCATGCGCCAGCCGTTGACGCATGGTCACCATGCGCCAGCCAATTAGCTAGTAGTTAGTTAGGGTTAATTAGTTAGTTAGGTTAGTTAGTTAATTAGTAAGGTTAGTTAGGTTAGTTTTAGGCTAAAATTTGTAAGAATTTTAAAATATAGCAAATAAGTTCAAAAAATTATGATTTTTTTTGAAAATATAGCAAATAAGTTCAAAAAATTATGAAATTTTTTGTGGAGCCTCCTGACACTGTGTACTTATTTGTGTAATTTTTATATAATTTTATTCATTCAGAATTTTTATCGCTATTTTGTATAAGTGTCATGTTTGTACGAATTTGTAAATATAGAAAATGAGATCCAAAAATTATGAATTTTATTTTGAAGGCTCCTCATGCAGTAGACTTGATTGTGTAATGTTTCGGCAATTTTATGTGTTCTGGTATTGTCTAAAAAATTTAGAATTTAGGTCGCGAAAATTTCGATTTTAGGTTTCAGAAATTAGGGTTTCATGATTTCATGTGACTTGGAATGTATGGAAAAAAAGATGCATTACAACTCCATTGGACATATTGATATACAATATAGCGCAGGAGTACACACATAACAACCAAAATATGTGTACCCGGAAAGGCAGCTTTGCGCAGGACCGACGAGGCAGCTTTGCGCAGGACCGACGAGGCAGCTTTGCGCAGCGATATGACCCGACGACTCAGCTTTGCATAGGGACGTGACCCAACGAGGCTGCTTCGAAGGGCGTGTCGCACAAACGCGAAACACATCCGTGCCTCATCGCAATAGAGCCACTACAGCTGTGTCTGCTCCCGCTATAAATACATCGCTACTCGGCCAGCACCTCCACACCAACAACACTACCTAGATAACATGGACAAGAAGAATGAATGGAAAAAAATCCGCAAGTTTTTGAAGGACTAGGTGCCTCTCCATGAGACCGCCGCTCGCCATCATGCGACAAGTCAGCAGCCTTTCACATACCAAACTTTTTTGGAGCTTGTGGATCTGAAGAGGCTGCCTCATAGTACATGCAACGATTCTGGGTCGAGCTCGCGCCCCCCTCCTATACCCGTTGAACGCTCTCCAAATGACCCCCCGATGGGGGTGGCGCCACCCCTTTGCTAGTGTCGGGACGCCTGCAAGTACGTCAAATCAACCGACGAGTAGACCATTGGTCAGCGCTATTGGTGCTGCCCAAACTACGGCGCGGACTATCCTGACCGCATGTTTGACACGCAGAGCCACATGCAGCCGGTAATGAAATCGTATTTCAGTGCACACTACTATTTTTCTTCCAGTTACGTCGTAACCACGTCTCTCTTCCCACCGCAGTCTCCGTCGCGCCTATGCGACTTCAACCAGTGGATCGACGACAAGATCCACCCCTACGACATGTGGATGCTGCTGACACGGAAGAGTTGGGTCAGGGAGAACATCGAGGCCCGTGAAAGGCACCTCGAAGAGCTGCAGGCTGAGAAGGACGAGAAGGAGAGGCAGGACAGGCTGTGCGAGGAGCAAGAGCGCGAGCATGCCAGGCGCCGCGAGGCCGAGAGGGAGCGGAAGAGGGCTATCGTGGCGAGAGCTAAGGCACAAGACGAGGAGTACAACGTCGAGCTGGGCCACAAGGGCAATTGGCCACGTTCCACGCAGTAGTTCTACCTCTTCGTCCACATGTCCCATATATTTCTATTTTCCTAAAGGCATGCGTGTACCATCCTTGGTTCGTTAGCCTACGTGCCATGTAGCCCCCTTATCGGATGAACTGTTGCGTACCGTGTAATGGATGTATTTGCCCCCACACCACCTTTTCGTACTGATATGACAACACACTGCGATGTTGCGACACTTACTTTTCAGACTGAGAAGACCACACTCCGCCCCCGCGACCTTTTCAGAGGGAAATGACAACTCTACCTCCCCAGCTTTTGTGCTATTTTCTGCTGTCGCTGGCTATATATGGATGTTTTGGCTGCCATTCACCCCACTCTTCACTTCCTCTTCTCCTTTCTTCCAATCTTAAATGGGATGTCTTCGGTCTCATCTAACTTTCGAGTGAGCAGACAGTTATAATCATTGTGCCAGCACTTAGTTTGCCCTCGTTGTAGGGATCCAACGAATGTGTTAACCTCGCATACGCCAACAAATCCATCCCGAGTGTTCATGAAATGTTCAAATTTTACGATAATTTGTGAAAAATCATCCTGAATGAATTCCATTCGAAATAGCATGTTGTTTTATTTTCGTTTGAAGCTGCAATTGTTTTCCAAAACACAACATGTCGGTTTTGGTAGTGGGCTGATGAAGCTATCCCAGTGATTTGAGATATTGCAATGCAAATTGTTGCCTTGCAAGAAGACTCCTGTGGTGTTTCTGCATTTCATCCAGTGGCTCGACCCTATGATCAACCAATGCAAAATGAAAATAATAGACTTAAAAGACTGAATAAAAGGATAGAAAGAGTTGAGAAAATGCTTCAGAAATTAGTTAAGATAGTTAGTTTTACGGTCTTTCTTTTATTATATGTTGTTCTCGCTAAGTAGAAGTTCAGTTGTAATGAGATTGTAATATCCAATCTTAATCTATGCATCGTAGTCCTTCATGCATCGCAGCAGGTAGAGAACAGCGGCTCACACAATCAAATTTCAAAATAAAATTCATAATTTTTTTAGCTCATTTTCTACATTACAAATTTGTACAAACAGTACACGTAGAAGAAAATGCTATATTTTATAATTCCTACGAACACCCTCACGTAGAAGTTTGCCAAAGAGTCCTACGACACTGAATGACGACTAGACAAGCTGGGTCTATTCGAACAATCCTTCATTGAGTGCTCAGGGGACTTGCATATCCTGCATTTGATTGTGCAACTAATACTGGTACGTTGACTGGCATCCATGTCATTCCGAAAGCGCCGCGTTTGTCGTCGCCCCTTCCCTATTTTATTTAAGTCCCTGTTGGGACCCCATTGCACCATGTCCGGCCAAAGATCCTTGTAGTTCATTTTCAACCCATACGAGTGAAACTCTTCACTCCATGTACCGAATAGGTGCTGCATGTCATAGTACTCGGAGATGTACGGCGTAGACATCTGCCTCATTTATGCACACGCCTTGTACACATGCGATTATGGCTCGTGGAGAAGCTTTGGCTTGTTGTAGGTACATGTCGACAATCTGGTGAAGCAGTCTCGGTACAAGGTTGTACGCCTCTTCGTATGTCCCGTACACGTTCCCGATAATTTTCTGCTTGGCTCGTCGGACCTTGCTATAGCTGACTGGATAGCCAACCTGATTGGCGACTTCCGACATTAGCATCTTGGGGAGATAGACACGTCCGCCTCAACTAGGTGCGTGATGAGGCTTGCATCTTGGGGGAGACAGACATGTCCACCTCCATGCTATGCTTCCATTCACCTTTATGAGCTCCCATACATAATTCGTGCAGGTGATCGCCTCGATTACAAGTTTTTTCGTCGTTGGCTCCGTAACGAACTCCCTCCGGATGCAGCTTCACAGCTCGTGAATATTCATCGCATGGAGCCCCTCCGCCCGGACCACCTTGTATTGGCATCTCGATAGGTCCAACCCATCGGGTCCGGCCCATACGAGACCATCGCCATAAAACACAAACAAGTCTTGCATGTTTGAAAATACCTAAAGCCACAACAATCACTAAATAATTACGAATGAGTTATGCCTAACTAATTCCTACTTAACTAATTACGATTGATTAACTACCACTACATAAATTACTGGTATTAATTTCCACTAATTACGACTACCGTAATAACGGCAAAAGCATCCGACAAATTACCTGCCATTCGGGGGGGTTAATAAAAAAAGACCGAGCGACGAGAGGCAAGAAAACAGTTAACCTTCAAATAAAAGTAATTATGTTACGCTCTCTGAGTTCTCAGCGACGAGCGCAAGAACGAGAATCGAAACACAAATGAGATGAGCGAAGAGCGAGTGCCAAAGTTTGGTATTTATAGCCAAGTGGAGGAGTCGTCGCGGCATTGGTGCCGGGAATTCCGTATGCGTTGGTGCCAGAATTTCTGGACGAGGCGATAGATGTGCGGAGGAGGGGGGACGGTGGGAAAGATGGCCACTGCGCGGTTTTTTAATTCTCCGCAGAACAGTCTGGGTGTGGCGAGAACAAAAATTCTGAACAAATAAAATGCAGCTTTTTTTCCATACATTCCAAGTAACATGAAATCATAAAACCCTAATTTCTAAAACCTAAAATTGAAATTTTCGTGACCTAAATTCTAAATTTTTTAGACAATACCAGAACACATATAAAACTGCTGAAACATTACACAATCAAGTCTACTACGTGAGGAGCCTTCAAAATAAAATTTCATAATTTTTGGAGCTCATTTTCTATATTTACAAATTCGTACAAACAGGACACTTATACGAAATAGCGATAAAAATTCTGAATAAATAAAATTATGAAAAATTTACACAAGCAAGTACACGGTGTCAGGAGGCTCTAGAAAAAATTCTTAATTTTTTAAATTCATTTGCTATATTTTAAAATTCTAACAAATTTCAGCCACTAATCCTAACCCAACTAACCTAACTAATTACTAATTAGCCTAACTAACTAATTGGTTGGCGCATGGCCACCGTGGCCAACGGCTAAGGTGGCGGCGCGGGCGGGGTTGGCAGTTGAGGTGGCGCGGCTAAGGTGGCGCGCGGGTAGGCACGCGCTGACGGGGCTGGCGTTGGCGCACGGTGGCCGTGCGCCAACGCCACATATTGTGATCTCGGGTGTTGACACACGGCCACTGTGCGCCAACGGTGCCATTGTTTGCAAATACGCTTTGCATACAGTCATATTTGCAGATACGTGATCAAAACATGCTAGATTAGTAAAAAATTCTATTTCACAGTGATATCGTATACCTTGTTTTAGACCACATTATACCAAGTTTGACCCTATAGCCAGGAAAACATGAATTTTTTGCCGATACGGTCGTTTTTTAAATCGTAATTACACTTATGACCAGTTTCAAGTGGTATTTGCAAAAGTAGCACCTCGGGCGCACGGTGAGCCCGCGCCCGCGCCGAGAAGCCGACGCAGCGTGCGCGTGGCGCGAGCTCACCGCGCGCCACCGCCACCTCGGCTCCATGCCGCGTGCGTGCGCCAAAGACACCGCCGCCCCACGTCGTCGCCGCTTCTCGTGTGGTGACCTTGCGCCAACACCGCGTGGCCAAAAAAAGAAAACACTATTGCGGGAGCGTTGTCACCCGCTCCCGACAATAGTGCCCGTAGGTTAGCCGAGGTTTAGGGTTAGGTTAGGTTTAGTAATTAGGTTAGGTTAATTAGATAGTTAGATTACGAAATTTAAATGAATTTTAAAATATAGGAAATGAGTTTTAAAAATTATGAAATTTTTTCTAACTCTTGACATCGTGTACTTATTTGTGTAAATTTTTCGTAATTTTATCCATTGAATTATTATCGCTACTTGTATGAATTGTTATCAGTGTACTCGCTTGTTTGAGATTAAGGTTTCATAATTTCATATGACTTAATGTATTTGAGATTTCTTAGGACTTGGAATGTATTTGAGATTTTTGATTTGTTATGCGGAGAATTAAAAACCTCGTAGTGGCCATCTTTTCCACCGTCCCTCCTCCTCCTCACACATCCGTCGCCTCATTCGAAATTTCGGCGCCAATGTTTACGGAATTCCCGGCGCTAACGCCGCGACTCCTTCTCCGCTCGACTATAAATACCAAACTCTGGCACTCGCTCTTCGCTCATATCAATTGCGTTTCGATTCTCGTTCTTGCGCTCGTCGCTGGGAACTCAGAGAACGTAACATAATTAATTTTATTGGGAGATTAACTGTTTTCCTTCTTCTTGTCGCTCGTCGCTCGGCGTTGATTTATTACTTCCCCCAAAGGGCTAATTGATTACTTCCTCCGAAGGGCAGGTAATTTGTGTTATGCTTTTGCCGTTTCTCAGTCAGCTAGTCGTAATGAGATAATTTAGGGGTAATTAATTAGTAGTAATTAGTTAGTTGACTAGTAATAAATTAGTTTAGTGCTAATTAATTAGTCGTAATTACTTTAGTAGTCATCATTCTGATTGTATTAAGTAAGTGAAAATGAAATCGATATTTTTAGTGGTAATTAATCGATCGTAATTAGTTAATTTAGAGGTAATTAATTAGTCGTAATTAGTTAGTTCACTAGTAATGAATTAGTTTAGTCGTAATTAGTTTAGTAGTCATCATTCTGACATAGTAAGTAAGTGCAAATAAAATCTTGGTAATTTTGTAGTGGTAATTAATCAATCATAAGTAGTTAGTTTAGATGTAATTAATTAGTCATAATTATTTAGTGATTGTTGTGGCTTTAGGTATTTTTGAACATGCAAGATTTGTTTGTGTTTTACACGATGGGCTCGTGCAGGTAGGACACGATGGGTTGGACCTATCGAAATGTCGTACAAGGTGGTCCGGCGGAGGGCTCCACACGATGAATATTCACGAGTGTGAAGTCTGCATCAGGAGGAGTTCGTCACGAGCCAACGACGAAGAAAGTTATGATCGAGGCGATCACCGCAATTATGTGTGGGAGCTCATAAAGGTGAATGGAAGCATAGCATGGAGGCGTTACATGGAGATTGTCTCCGGCCGAGGCGCCATTCACGGAAGCCTATGGTGTACGTAAATTTCGTACAGGGCATCGGAAACCCCGATGATGCCGAGGCCTCTACAAGCCGGCAAGCGCAGATCAGAGCTCGAAGATGGCGGACGGAATGTCTTTGCCTCGAGAGAAGTTCGTGCCTAATTTTGTGCCAAACGAGGGGCGAAAACATGGTGGTCGGCCTCATCGATCGCCACAGTATCTACCGGACGAGCCTCTCGAGTTGGAGTCCGAGCGAGGACACAGACCCAAGCTCGGATGGTACCAAGCGAGGGCGCACACGGCGGTGGTCCTTACGTGGCATCAAGACTTGATGATATCGCGGTGCGCGCTCGTACTCGTACTACCGCAAGAAGAAGGCTCCCGGTGGGGTTTGAAGCCGACACCCTCTTAGTTGGGCAGCGCTTCCCTGACAAGGGGGCCGTGCAACAAGCTATAGCACGGTATGCCTTGTCCATCAGCCGTGTGTACCGAGTGCACCGGTCCAACCCAGGAAAGTACGCAGTGAAGTGCGTAGTAGATGGCTGCCACAGCAAGGTTAGCGCTCACGAGCAAAGATCTTGGCTCGATCTTCACGATCAAGGAGTTGATCGACCACACTTGCGACCTTAGCGAGCCCCTACGGCAGCATCAGAACGTGACTTCCGCATATGTTGCAAACCTCATCATGCACCTAGTTGAGGCGGATGTGTCTATCTCCCCCAAGCTGTTGATGTCGAAAGTCGCCAATAAGGTTGGCTATCCGATTAATTCTGACAAGGTCCGACGAGCCAGCGAAGGTCATCGAGACTATGTACGGGACATACGAAGAGGCGTACAACCTTGTGCCGAGATTGCTTCACGGATTGCGAATCAAACCCCGACGCATACATAAACAAGCTTGACCATGAAGATGCTAACAAAGGGCCCAACCGCTTCATCTTTGGACCGGGTGTTACGGGCTTTCGCTCGAGCCATCGGGGCTTCAAGTTACTGCCGTCTGTGCTAACCATGGATGGCACTTTCCTTCTGACGGGAGGTACAAGGGCACCATCCTCACCGCGGTGGCGGCGATCGAATGACCGGCTTCTCCGGTGGCATTTGCCATTGTGGAGAGTGAGAACACATCCGGTGTTGTGGTTCTTAAAGAACGTGAAGAGGCGGTGGTGGGAGACCGCCCAACGCGTCCGCCTAATCACGGTCGCAATCTTTGGGTTGTTGGCGGCAATCAACACCATGCGATATTCGACGGATCCATCTCACGGTGGAGCGACATGAAATCTAGGTGGTGCATGAGGCATCTTGCATCTAACTTGTTCACGCGGTTCGCAGATTAGGAACTCATGAAGGCGTTCAAAGCATTGTGTCCGCAGAACTAGAGACGGAAGTTTGAGTCTATTTGGAGAGACCTCGAACAGGACTACGAGGCATACAAGGAGTCCACTCCGGAGAGTGCAACCAGCAAGCACCATAAGCTTCTCCGAGTGGATTAACGGCCACGCTCCGACTGGAGAAATGGTCCTCCTCTATGACACGGATGGTGCGAGGTGCGGGATTATAACGACCAACATGTCCGAGGTCTACAATAGCGTCCTCAAAGGTGTGCGCGCCTCCCTATCACCTGCGATCGTTCAGAGACATGGACTCGCACCGTTGGTTATTTCGTCAATAGAGCCACCGCAGCCAAGCGACAGATGGACAAAGGCAAGCAGTGGTCCGAGAACATGCAGAGACACATGGACCGGAAGATGGAGAAGGCCCGAATGCACGACATCCGGGTGATCGACGGCCTCAGGCGAAAGTACGAGATCAAGCTTCGACAGAAATACGTCAACAGTCATGCAAGGGGGGAAAGAAAACAGGCATGCACCCTGGGTGATGTGGCGACATGCACCTGCAACAAGCGAAGCTCCTCCACAAGCCATGCTCGCGACGTGTACAAGGCATGTGCACAAATGCGCAGATGGCTACACCATACATCTCGAGTACTACGACATGCAGCACCTATTCGGTACATGGAGTGGAGAGTTTCACTCGTACGGCTTGGAAATGAACTATAAGGATCTTTGGCCGGACATGGTGCAATGGGGTCCCAACAGGGACTTGAAGAGAATAGGGAAGGGGCGACGGCAGACGCGGCGCTTCCAGAATGACATGGATGCTAGTCAACGTAGCAGTATTAGCCGCACAATCAAGTGCAGGATATGCAAGACCCCTGGGCACTCAATGAAGGATTGTCCCAATAGACCTAGCTCGTCTGGTCGTTATTCAGTGTCGTAATTTCAAGTTTTTCTGTCTTCCTTGTTATGTCTCGATATTTGGATTTTAGGTTTTGGATATTAGGGTTTCATGGTTCCAAATATGCTATACTTTCCCTTACTTTGAATGTATAAAAAATGCTAACTTGCAAGTCCATTGGAGATGTCGACATGCAATGCACGCGACGCATCCATTAAGCAGTCCACTCGATAAAAGGCAACAGTAATGACATGAAGCAATCTACTCGATAAAAGGCAACAGTAATGACATGAAGCAATCCACTCGATAAAAGGCAACCACAATGATGCATCGACCATTGAGTTACATGGTTCACGAGATTGAACATAATTGCGTAAATAAGGGGACGAGTACGGAGGTACAAGCTTCTCTGGTCGTGCCTAATGGTAGATGGTGTCTCGCGCTACCCACATAGAGTGTTGTTCACGGGGCCGCCTCAGACGTGGGTTGCCGTCATTGTAGTGGCACGCACATATGCGCTAGGGTTCGCGCGGCGGAAGTGTGGGATCATAGGAACTTCCTATGTTTACGACCTCCTCGTTGCCTCTCGCGCTGCATCGTTGGCGGAGGTCATCGTTTTCCTCGTTGAGATCGTCAATCCGTGCCTCCAACTCAAAGATTCGGTTCCACAATCTATCCACATACATCGCAACATGTCGTTCATGGGGAGGATCGATCCAGCGGACAAAGTCGCATTTCACCATCCGCTTTGGAAAGGAGGGTTAACAAGGAGGCTCTATTAGCGAACGTAAAGGAAACAACTTACTAATTGTACCCGAGAGTGTGGGCATCGGAAGAAACGTCGTCCGCCATCGAAAGGGCCGTCCAAGACTCGCACGACGGCGTCCCCGCTCGTGTCCGCATTTCGGCCATACCGGTTGAGCACGCTTGTTCGGCATCAACAGTAGTTAGGCCCAAAGTCCTCCTCCTTTGAAGGGAAGGTCTTGCTTTGGCGACCCGGTTGGAATGGTCCCATTGTTTAAATCTCGCCATGGTATGTTACCGCAAGACGGAGAAGGTTTTTCTTTCTACGGTTTAGAGGGTCGAGTGGTCCTACTTTCGTCACGTGGGGCGTGCATTTTATAGCCCGCGGGGTGAGGCTTGTAGATGACGAGACCAGACGTGACAGCTCCCTGCAAAGTAAGACGTGACAACACTCTGCCTCCTCAGCTTTTCAGATCGAAAAGACAAGACTCTGCAAAGTAGGACATGATAGCTCCCTGCAAAGTAAGACGTGACAACACTCTGCCTCCTCAGCTTTTCAGACCGAAAAGACAAGACTCTGCAAAGCAAGACATGACAGCTCTGTAACATCCCAAGTACACACATAACAACCAAAATACGTGTATAAATATAGTAAAATAAAAATCGCATAACACGCGATACTACACGGCTCACTCTTTTGAGTCACTACTCTCTGCCTGCTGCGGCTGCGTTCGCGTGCGCGGCCTTGTTTTGCGTCGAGCATGACCTATGGAGTACGTCCACCGGTCCGGAGAGCGCGTGTCGGTGCGGAGGGGGTAGGGAGACCGTTGAGGCGGAGGTGGACGATGAGGACGACGGAGCGGTGCACGGTAGGCGTACATGTCGTTGTGATCAGCCATGCCGACCTGGGGGACAACTCCGAGGAATTCATCCACAACGGAGGCTATTAAACCACTCTGGGGTTGCGATGCCTGCAACTCTGGTTGCGCGGATGAAGTCAAGCCTTCGACGTACGGAGTTCCCGCGTACCCGGAGGAGCTCTGGCCTGGAACGTATTGTGGGGCACCGAACCCAGAGGAGCTCTGCCCTGGAACGTACTGTGGGGCACCGAACCCAGAGGAGCTCTGCCCTGGAACGTACTGTGGGGCACCGAACCCGGAGGAGCTCTGCCCTGAGTACGCTAGAAACCCTGGCTGCCATTGATCGTTCCCTAGCATCGTGTACTACTCCCTCACACGAGCTGGGAGGCCCGTATCCTCGTCATCGATCGGCGGAATCGCCGCCCCCACGAACAATCAAGGCGCAAGACGGAACGATGTTAGTACAAGTAAGCACTCTGGACGTAAAGTAACAACCTCGTACCTCCCGGATATGCACTGCAGATAATCGAGGCGAGCGCCATCAGTATACCGTCCGGACGACGTAGTGATTCATCGACGAACCTACGCGCGAGAACGACATGATGTTAGCGGCATGTATGGCATAAACCAAAAAAGAGCGTAAATTTGCACATAGCGACTTACCCCCGCGGCGACCTGTCCCGCGGATGACCGACGGGAAACGCTACGACGCCTGCCGGACTCGCTAGGTCATGCTGAAGACCTAGCGGGTGAGCACGGCCCCCCACTTCGAGCCCGATGCGCAGGGTGTCGTCCCTCGAGCACCGCAGCTCAAGTTCTTTACTATTTTCTTCATCTCCGCCAAGATGTGCTTCAAAACTTTTTATACCCGTGGGGTTCTATCGAAATTCTTGAGGGCGTCGTCCGATACGCTCTGGGCGTCGGCGCCCGCTCCAAGCCGCATGACATACGTGCGAGTTCATTAACAAAATGTACGAATGTTGTCAATGAAACTGCGAACGAGTGCCGTCTGGCGTCGTAAATCGGGAAGCGATGTGACGGTCGTGGCGCGGCGGTGGAGGCTCTCCTCGTGGTGCGTCGTTTGTGTCACCTCCTCCGGCGCTCGGAGGAGGAATAGTCGATCTTCGCGCGCGTTCGTGGCACGTACCACTCCATATACGCACCATACGACTCATGGTCGTGACGGACATCGCTGCTCATGCCGGATATCCACGCGGCGCCGTGTTCATCCATGTCATAGTCCACTTCTCCGATGCATTTGCGATCCGAATCGCCCACCCCACCTTGTGTTTGCATTTCGGAAAGATTAATGTTAGAAAAGAAGATGTAAGGCTGCGAATATTACTCGGATAAAGTTTGACTTACGGTGTATGTTTCGCTCGAGTGCGCCGTGGGGGGGGGGCGGTGATGCACTAAATCGTCGCATTACGCGCCGCCACGCGTAAGGCTCCACCATATGTGAGAACACCGGTGGCGAGTCGTTTCTACGGCGAAGACGCCCTGGATGCATTGCAAGGACGGCGTGCGCGCCACGCCGAGCGAAACCGAGGATACCATACACACCGATGATGTCGCTCGTGCAACGACTCAAACTCGTTGTGGTACAACGAGTAGCACCTCGCGGTCTTGCGCCGCCCGGCCGAGCAGGCGGCACCGCCCACCGTAAGCCCATGGTGGCGTGTTCTGGCGTCATGTGGGGGTCCGACTAAAGAATGCGGGTGCACCGATTTCTCTATGGTCGGCGCCCATAGGAAGTGCTCCCAACTCCACAGTGCGAGCACGAGCAGACGGCTAGGTTGGTAGCGGTGCTACCGTGTCGCGGCGTCACACAACCCGGTATGTGGCGTAAGGGCGGTGATCCCGGCTATCTTGAGGCATCGGCCCGATCCGCGTCAACCAAAGACTCGGCGATGGGGATGAAGTTGAGGTTCAAAACATCCCCTTTGATGTTGGAAACATGACCCAACCAAAGAGTCGTAGAATGTAAGCAACGAGTGCGTCCTAACGACCTCGTAGGTGCACCCTCGGGCATTTCTGAAATGCCTCACCAAGTCAGGGACGCCACGTGCACCCTCGGGATAGATTGCCAAAGCGTTGCTCCACTGGCCTTCGATCCGCACTCGGAGGGCCGGAACAAGCGACACACCTCGGATCGGAGACCGGCCAGAACGACACGCCCCGTAGGGTGACCGTCATCTCACCCCACCGAAAGTGGAAGGTGTGCGTCTCGGCCTCCACTGTCGACAAGTGCGGACAGCAGTTACCGTCGAGGTGAACCGCGTCCGGCGAGACCATCCTTGCAAAGGGCAACAAGCCCGTCTCGCTCGAGGATCGGGCGTAACGATCGTGGGCGCCACGATCCCTCCCGCCGGCGCCCGGGCGGAGGGCCATCGCGTCGGTGGTGAGCCACACTGCACCGGTGGTCCTCATCGTAGAATGGTTCCAGAGCTCGATGCGGACATGCCTAGCAACACATGCATAGAGAACATTAGTCAGAATATAGCTAATGAACATAAATGATTGTAAATTAATTCCAATTCCAAAATTTTCTGTGGTAGTAACAAGTTTCAAACCTTGTGCATGTTCTTAGCCATAGTGCATGTTCTGCTAACACCGAGTGCATGTTCTAAGCCATAGTGCATGTTGTAAGCTATAGTGCATGTTCTGCTAAAGTACAAGAAAAAAGGAAACCAACACAATTCTAAGCCATAGTGCATGTTCTGCTAACACCAAGTTAAAAATTTAAAATTTTACGGCCAGGTTCCTCATACTAACACTAAACCTAACAACAATAAGTCTGCTAAGTAGACTAATTGAAAAGAAAAGGCTTTGCTAAGTCTGCTAACACTCTGTCTCCTCAGTTTCGTTTCAATTCTAAGTCTGCTAACACTCTATTTCAATTTTGTTTAACGACCTCTAAATATTTTAATATTTTACAGTCAGGCTCCTCACACTATGTAAATCACCGAGTGGCGCGTGGCGGACGGAGGAGCCAGCGCAGGTGAGCTGCGCCGGAGCAAATCTGGCGCGAGGTGGGGCGGCGGGCTCGCGCAGGGAGGCGATGCGTGGCGGGCGGAGGAGCGGCGCAGGTGTGCCTACGCCGGGAGCATCTGCGCGAGGTGGGGCGGCGCGACGTGGGGCGGCGCGCGCGCGACGTGGCGAGGCGGTGAGTGGCGGGCGCGGAGTGACTGGCGTGGCGATCTTGTGGCGCGGGTGAGCTGCGCCACGGCGCACGTGTCACGCTGAGAGCGCGGGCGCGGGGTCACCGTGCGCCCGACGTGCTATTTTTGTAAATACGTTTTGAAAGTTGTCATATGTGTAATTACGCTTCAAAAAATGACCGTATCGGCAAAAAATTCGGAAAACATGCTTTGTACAACACAAAAAATTGGGAGATTTGATTATTTGCTACTGTCAAAGATATGCAAATTCAGGATTTACCACTTATGTGTCTCTGACATATGACCCAGAACTCATATGTCATTCACACATGGAGTGACAAATCTTGAAATTCACATCTTTGCAGTGATAAATAATTGATTATTCCCAAAAAAAAATATTGTGCCGAGTTGAAAACAAAAAACTAGCTATTGTCATACCAATCTACAGTCGATGGTGCGGCTACGCGAGCGATACCAACCTACTAATCGTGAGAAGGTGTAATTCTCGTGCACAGCGAGTAATTCTCAGATCTCGAGGACGCGGATGTAGATATAGAAACACGAACTCTAGAGGGTGTATACGCAAAACGACCAAAAAAAAGGGTGGGGACCGGTCACCGAGGCGGGAGAGCTCCTGCTTTAACTCTCGTGCCCGAAAGAGCCTCATAAAAGCGAACCCCCAGAGCTGGGTCTATGGCGAACACGTGTCAGACGATCTACCCGTACTCCCGACAGGTGGGTCAGAGATCGCCTAGCCCCCACAGGTCAGCAAGCCACACGTCAGGAGCGCGTGGTGTTCCTGTGTTTTGACTGCCTTCTGAAGTAAGCAGATGCGACCCAGCTCGTACCCACCTCCCCCGCGACATCTCTCCCGCGTACACAGAGTGCGTACGCGCGGTTTCTACTACTTTCACTGACGTCTGGGCCCCAATGAGGAACACACAGCATGCGTTTTCGTGTCCCTAGCGAGCGTGCCCGTGGTGCGGGTAACTCGCCCGTGTCGCCGTAGCGTTTCAGTGTAGAGAATCGGCTGACAGGTGGCGTTCGGCCGACGCAAATGCGTCCAGCGCCAAAGCCGTAGGCCTGAAACTGTATGGGAAAGAACAAAGGAGTTTTTTTTTTCCGCTTCCCTCTTTCGCTCGCTCGGCTCAAGCCCACCCACTCTTCCGTTTCAAATTTCGAAGCCGTGGCACGATCTACTCGATGTGCAATGAGAATGACGATTCTACCCCCACCCCCATGTTATTGTTACAAATCTCAGCGCTCATCTCTTTCCTTTTCCTAACATTTTGCGTCTGATATGCAAGGCGTAGGGTCCCGGTTTAAACATTGTTTTTCTCCTGAAAAAGGGTTCATTTTTTTTATAGATGTGAATTATGTAGATTGCAATATAGTTGCACATCCTAGTAGAATAGAACCAGTGGTGGTTAAACTGGCTTAGTTTTGTAAGCAAATGGTTAATGGAAAGAGAAACTACGCAAAATAAAGTGATCCGCAAGATGTTCTATTACCATATCTTAAAATCAATGGAAACTTTTGGACTAATAAAACATAATCACCTTATTTTTTCTACTATCTGTAGATCTCTTTTGAAGCAAAAGAATTTTAGAGGAAGCAATGTATCTTCTACAAGAATCAAGGAAAAAAATTGTCGTGTGCCAAACAACTACTTAAGTTACGACTTACGAATATGCTTTTGATGGAGTAGGTCGGAACTTTTGTGCTACCACTACCAAATTAGCTCAAACATCATATATGTAGACAATAAAATCATATTAACTTTGATGAGATTAAGACTTGTTTAAAAGTGAAGAATTTTTACAGGGAATAAAATAACTCTTATGTGCTATTCAAAGAAGTCCTTAATTCGTCGTCTCAATACACACCATACAGTAGCATGATCTGTGTGAGAAAAAAGCCAACCCGAGGCTAACTCGGTCATTTCACTCTAACCCAAAAGCCACCGCCGGCCCAGACAAAAGCAAACAAAAACTAAAGCGAGCGCGCGAGAGCGCAAGCACTCATCCCCTGCCACGTCACCGATCCGCGTGCTCCCCTCTCGCCCGCCCGTCCGATCTCGCCACCCCTAGCGATCGCAGCCGTCCGTCCGCGTTATCCTACTCCCCCATCTGATCCACCTCTCACTCTCTGAGACACGCACATGACACATCCAGACACCGGAGGAAAAAAAAGAGAGAAAAATAAGGAAAATAAGCGAGCCCATCCATCCCTTCCTCCTTCCCATTTCTTATCTATCCTGATCCAAATCCTCTCTCTTCTTATATCCTCCTCCTGGGAAAAAAATACCCCACCCCTCCTCTCGTTCCCCTTCTCCTGCGCCGAGCTCGTCGCCATGGCCACCGACCAAGCCGCCAAGCCGCCGCCGCTCCCGCCCTACCCCGAGGTGCGAGGATTCTTGTCTCTGCTGGTTCTTAAGGTGTTCTTTTTCCGGTTCTTGGCTTGTTTCCGCCAAGAATTTGCTGTTGGTATGGGAGATGGAGCTGGATTTTTTACGCGGGTGTGTTCGTGGCTTTGGTGTTTGTTGGAGTTTAGATGATACTGGCGGCGATCGAGGCGCTGAACGACAAGAACGGGTCGAACAAGTCGGCGATCTCAGAGTACATCGAGCACAAGTACGGCGACCTGCCGCCGGCGCATGCGTCGCTTCTGACGGCCCACCTGGCGCGCATGAAGGAGTCCGGCGAGCTCATCTTCCTCAAGAACAGCTACTTCCGCGCCGACGCGCCCGACGCGCCGCCCAAGCGGGGCCGCGGTCGCCCGCCCAAACCGAAGGACCCCAACGCGCCGCCGCCCAATCCGTCCTCTCCGCGCCCCCGCGGCCGCCCGCCAAAGGCCAAGGACCCGCTCGCCGACGCCGTCGCCAAGGCCACCTCCGGCATGCCCAAGGCCCGCGGCCGCCCGCCCAAGAAGGCCAAGACCGCCCGCGCCCCCGCGCCCGCCCGCGCCCCCGCCGCCGCCGCCGGCTCCGCCTCCGCCAAGCGCGGCCGCGGACGCCCCCCTAAGGTACGCCCCGCCGTGCCCAGCGAGACGGCGGCGGCTTGACTCTTCGCCGCCGCGCGCGCGCACACGGGAGGTTAGGCGTAGTCAGCAATTGGTTTCTTATCGGGATTATTCGTGCTTCTTCGGGTGCTTGTTAATCTATGCTTCGGTTTCTCTCTTCTAATTAAATTGTCGCTCGCTGCGCTGCTAGTAGTCGCTTAATTAGTTATTAATCAAGTAATTTGGAGAGTTTGATGTGTCGCTGTGTTGTAGTAGTATCTGCTGCTGCTGGTGGTGGTGGTGGTGTTGTTGTTGTAAGCTAAGCTTGATTAGGAGGCTAAGTTAATTCATTAAGCTAATGTGGATGTGCACAATTAATGGATGTGGATGATGATGGTGATTTGAGGATTTACTTAGTCTCTTCTGTCGTCTAGCCAGCTAGTGTTGCTTGCACTGTACTGCTACTGCTACTACTTGGTGTTGTTACTTGTTGCATTGCATGCCTGCTTTGATGTGTGGGCTGGTGAGGAATGTTGCGGTAATTCCGCAGGAAACATCTTAATTTCTATAGGAATCTGCGAGTATTCGCCCGTTCTAAACGGAGCCTTATCAAGTGATGATTGGTACTGTTGATGCTGAAGGTGATGGCACTGTCAGCTCAAGAAACAGTGCTTGGTGAGGTGATTGCTACGAGCAGAAGTGATGCTGTGGCTGGTTTACTAGCTGGGTAGGCTTCAACATTGCTATTCTTGTTCGCATGTTTGAATCACAAATGCTCATGTAGTTGTGCCCAAGCTACTGGACTGGTTTATCGGTCATGTGGAATACTCTTCTAGTTTATGCGGATAATGGACGATGGTAGTGGGTTATGGCGATGGCTGAACGGTTTTAGCATGGGAGGTTGCTGTTTTGCAGTATTAGTGAGGATTTCACTTCACTAGATGTTTGTACTAGTGCACTAGTGTTAGTGAGGATTAGTGGGAATTTTACTTCAGTACATGTTTGTACTACTCTCTTCACTAGATGTTTGTTTCCATGTTGGTTTTTGCTTGCTTATTGGCAGCTGTGTTAAATAGTAATTAATATGTGCAAACTATGTAAAAATTAAGACATTAACTTTTGTTTTATATGCATGAGCTAAAATGCTTCTACGTAATGGGATTGAATTTTGCTCCCTCCAGTATAAAATAGATGATGTTTTGGCTCTACACATAAAGCGAGCAAGAAGTTAAGATCTTATTTTTTTACATAGTTTGTCCCTATCATTTGTATTATTCATCCCACTATAACTGCTACCAATAGGTAATTTATAAAGGCATTTGGTGGGAAATGTTGCATGGAAAAAACGAAAAGACAAATAGTTGCAAATGGGTCCTTTTGAAATGTCTATTTTGGACATGTAATTACACTAGCTAGTCATAGGGAGAACGATCATTCTTGTGTAATTTGTCGATGCATTGAAAATTTTGTTACTACTACACAATATTGGTGATAGTGTAGGTCAAATGTGATGATTTTTTTTAAAAAATAATATTATTTTAAAAGATAATAACAAAAATAAATAGCCACGTTAAAAATTTTATACAAATGGCTACAAGAAATAGCTGCATTGGAGAGCTCACTATAGTTGATCGAATAAGAGGGTTACATAGCACGCGTAAGCTAATGAACCAATGATGGTATACACGTCTTTAGGGAATTAGAAATACATGGGACATGTGGATGAAGAGGATCGAACTATTGTGTGGAACGTGATCATTTGCCCTCGCGACCTAGCTCGATGTTGTACTCATCGCCTTGCGCCTTAGTACTCGTTGCGATGACCCTCTTCTGCTCCCTCTTGGCCTCGCGTCGTCTGGCATGCTTGTGTTCTTGCTCTTTGTGCAGCCTATCCCGCCTCTTCTTGTCCATCTCAGTCTATAGCTTTTCGAGGCTCGTTTCATGTTCCTCGATGTCCTTCCTGCCCCAGCTTTTCTGTATTAGCAGCATCCACATGTCGTTGATCTATTTGCTAAAGTCGCATAGGTGCGGCGGAGATTGTGGTGGGAAGAGTGACGTGGTTACGATGTAATGGGAAAAAAATAGTAGTGTGCCCTAAAATACGATTTTATTACCGGTGCCTGTGGCTCTGCGTATCAAACCTGCGGTCGGGGTAGTCCGCGTCGTAGTTGGGCAGCACCAATAGCGCTGCCCAATGGTCCACTCGTCTGTTGATTTGACGTATTTGCAGTCATCTTGACAGCAGCAAAGAGGTGGCGCCACCCCCATTGAGGCCCTTTTGGAGGGCGTTTAGCGGGCATAAGAGGGGGCGATGGCTCGACCGAGAATCGTTGGACGTACTGCGAGGCAATCTTCTTAGATCCACGAGCTTCGAAAAAGTTTGATGTGTGTAAGGCTGCTGACTAAACGCATGATGGCGAGCAGCGGTCTTATGGGGGGACAACCAGAAGCTTGCAGATTTTCTCTCATTCCTTCTCTTTATCCATGTTTTTAGGTAGCGCTGGTGTGGAGTTGTTGACTGAGTAGCGCTGTATTTATAGCGAGAGTTGACGCAACTGTAGCAGCTCTATTGTGATGAGGTGCGGATGTGTTTTGCGTTCGTGTCACGTCTCACTTTTCAGAGAGTGATCACGTCCTGTTTTGCAGAGAGTAGTCACGTTAAGCTTTACAGAGAGTGGCCATGTTCTGTTTTGCAGAGATTGGTCACACCGTTGCGCAAAGCTCTCTCCCTTTGAAAAGTCAGCATCGCAATGTGTTATCAGATCGGTCTGTAAAGCTAGCGTGGAGGAGTGCAGGCGTAGAAAGAGAGTGGTGTGGGGGGTGTCTCTATGCAGAATTGTACACGTGGTCGCGGGTTGCTCGCAAAAAAGAGATATCGAAACACGAGACTAGCATAATAATAGTTGTATAGAAATTAATATTTACATGACATGGCTCATATTTGGAGGAACAAATATCTACTGACAGTCCCTCTTGGGGCGCACCCCGCATGTCGCCCCTGGTCTCACCCGGTGATGGTCCAAGTACATCAGAAGATCAGGCCGCCTCACTACCGGGCCAATATGAGTAGTCTGAGGTGGTGTCGCCAGGAGGGCATCCTCGTCGGTTGGGTCGGTCTCAGCGCACTGTGCAGCTGAGAAGCCCTACGGAGAACTGGGTGCCACGCTGGTCCAAGAAGAGATGTGGATGATGGTGATGGTGATGGTGTTTTGAGTATTTATTTAGTCTCTTTTTAAAACAAAATATCAAAGCTAGTCTTTATGTCAACAAAACCATCGTGGAAGGTGATCTGCCATGAATAGGACCGTGGTAGGCTGCTTGCTACTAATTGGGACCGTGGCAGTGACCTGTTGCGAATTGAGATCGTGACAGGTAGCACTGTATTATTTGTTTCAGCGTTATTTTTGCTATTTCGTTGGGATTATTTTAGCTATTGCGAACTGAGACCTTGACAGGCAGCACTGTATTATCTATCCTAGCGTTATTTTTGCTATTTTGTTAGGATTATGTTTGCTATTTTGTCCAGAGAATACTTTGCTCATCTGTCGTCTAGCTAGCTAGTGTTGCTTGCACTGTACTGCTACTGCTACTACTTGGTGTTGTTACTCGTTGCATTGCATGCTTGCATTGATGTGTGTGCTGGTGAGGAATGTTGCGGTAATTCCGCACGAAACATCTTAATTTCTATAAGAATCTGCGAGTATTCGCACGTCCTAAACGGAGCCTTATCAAGTGATGATTGGCACTGTTGATGCTGAAGGTGATGGCACTGTCAGCTCAAGAAACAGTGCTTGGTGAGGTGATTGCTACGAGCAGAACTGATGCTGTGGCTGGTTTACTAGCTGGGTAGGCTTCAACATTGCTATCCTTGTTTGCATGTTTGAATCACAAATGCTCATGTAGTTGTGCCCAAGCTACTGGATTGGACTGGTTTACGGTCATGTGGAATACTCTTCTAGTTTATGCGGATAATGGACAATGGTAGTGGGTTATGGCGATGGCTGAACGGTTTTAGCATGGGAGGTTGCTGTTTTGCAGTATTAGTGAGGATTTCACTTCACTAGATGTTTGTACTAGTGCACTAGTGTTAGTGAGGATTAGTGGGAATTTTACTTCAGTACATACTTGTACGTAGATGTTTGTTTCCATGTTGGTTTTTGCTTGCTTATTGGCAGCTGTGTTAAATAGTAATTAATATGCGCAAACTATGTAAAAATTAAGACATTGTTTTATATGCATGAGCTAAAATGCTTCTACGTAATGGGATTGAATTTTGCTCCCTCCAGTATAAAATAGATGATGTTTTGGCTGTATACACATAAAACAAGTTAGAAGTTAATATCTTTTTTTTTTGGTTACATAGTTTGTCTCTATCATTTGTATTATTCATCTCACTATAACTGCCACCAATAAGTAATTTATAAAGGCATTTGGTGGGAAATGTTGCATGGAAAAACCAAAAGACAAATAATTGCAAATGGGTCCTTTTGAAATGTCTATTTTGGACCGCAGGGATTATGGACATGTAGTTACACTAGCTAGTCACAGGGAGAACGATCATTCTTGTGTAATTTGTCAACGTATTGAAAATTTTGTTACTACTACACAATATTGGTGATGGTGTAGATCAAATGTGGTATTGTAGCCTTGGCCGGGCAGTGGAGCAGATTGGGTATAAAATAGAATGAATTGCATAAGAAATAGGTGATCATTTTCATGTTGAAGCATTTGCTAGGCCTAATTTCTATTATTTTCTGGCAAGACTTACAAGATTTAATGTGTGGTTATGGCCATGTTTGGGTGTCTCTAACAGTGTCTTTATTGTTGTCTCTTAGTTATGTCACGTCAATAAAATCTTAAAGGGAGGAGAGAGAATATAAGTCGTCTCTTTCTGAAGAGACTGTCGTGCACGCGAAATAAGATATGATATATTAATCTATTCTAGTTGATATGTAAGTCTGTTTTAAAGTAAAATTATAAAATATAAATATTAGAGAATATGCTAGAGACTATCTATTAGAGATGTTATATCTAAAAATGATGTAGCATATGTTAGACATAATGTTATCACTAACTATCGGAGATGTTCTTAGCCCTCGCTAAGATCCGCTTTTGCTGACCCCGAGTACGTAACACTTTCTAGATTGTTGTGAGATGGCCTTGATTGATGTTTCAAAAGATTTTTAGAACACGCAAAAGGTTTGTGTGTCATTGCAGCAATAGAAGGACAACAGGTACAAAACATCAGGCGGATTACACCACCAGTTTGGACCTTGGAGGACTAACTTAACACACTCGCAAGATGAAAGAACGACAGAGCATCCATTACAAACCAAGGATGTCTTGTCAAACTATGTAATCACACCCGTCCACCGCCCGCCGCCCGCCGGCAATGCTCCACAACTTAAAGTTTAAGCTGGTGTTACTCGTAGAGGTGTTTGGAACTCAAGAATTTCGAATTCTTTTTTATTTTGGTCTTCTGTCGTGATTTATTTGCAAATCTAGTCTCCCTCATATTTTATTTGCAAATCTAACTCCCTCTCCCTCTCCTTCCGCGGTCGGGGAGTGAGGAAGATCACTTTCCCCACTTGGTGAGCGCGGAAAGGCACAGGAGGCTGGCCTAGCGCGGGAGCAGTCACTTGCCGCGGTGCGTGAGCGCGGAAGATCGTTTCCGCGGTGCTCGAGCTTGGAACCCCCCGGTTCCGCGGTCGCCGTCCATTCCAGCGGAGATTCGCGCTGATCACCCATCTTTTGTGCTCACCGACCGTGGTAAGAGAGGAGAGATGCTAGATTTGCAAATAAAATGAGACATGAGCTATTTTTGCAATTGAGTGGCGTCAGGGGGCCAAAATTAAAAAGAATTCAAGAATTTCACGTAAAACATGAATCAGATGATTTCCCGTTTCAAATAGGGGCTAAGTGGGGTACTCTGGTTACTGAGTATCTCAAGTGATATACTCCACTTTTCCCTACCACGTGTGATATTTACTAATGAACAAAGACACCCCCCGCGCCTTTACAGCACGGGATAGCTGTATCTCGTAGTTTAAAACTGGACGGGACAACCGTAAATGCTTGTGTTGTTGTTAGATGATCCTCTGGTTTGACAGCTGGGCATTTTTTTCTTCTTCTTCTTCCTTCGAAATGGAGGGTTGGCGCTTGGCGCGCGGAGGGGTGTGCCAATATTTACCAAATTAACCAAGAGGTCACGGAGATTATATATATATAACACTGAGCTATTTTTAGAGAGAAACTATTTTTTGTTTACTATGGTGAATGTGGTGCATGTACTAAGGCGTAGTAGGACGCGACGGGCCGATGGCAGTGTGAGAAGGTGCGAGAAAGGCGGCATGAGGGAATGCAGCAAAATTCTGATAGACCTCGCCATCACCGGTGGTACATCGACCAGGCGGTAGGGAGAGAGGTGGCATAGGGAGGGGAAAGGGTTAGCTGTGGCGGAGCTAACACCGGGGCAAGCTGGGGCAGCCGCCCCGAGTCTCCTAGAGGCTAGAACACCCGACCCCAGGCCCCAGGTGCCTACCCGCCCCGCTGTTAGCCGCCCAGCCCGCCGGCGCCATGGAAGGAGACGGGGGCCAAGGAGGAAGGATGTAAGATGCTGCTGCGCCTGTGTGGGCCTTGAGGCTTAGGCGTAACCCTAGTCCCTAATGCCCTCCACAACCACTCCAAGCCACGGCTGTTGCGACCCTCCTGGCTCCTATGACCTTGCCAGCTGCCACTACACGGCTAATGAAATGCATTGAATGTCTAGATCCTAGAGATTCATTTAGAAGCTTTGATCATGATAAGCTAGTTGAGCTTGCAAATATTTACTTTGTGGACTTTTTCTACAATATCTCCATCTGATGAATGATCAACTCAACATATACATTAATGTCATGAAAAGAAGTCGTGATTTTTTGAGTTGTGGTCTTCCTGAGCTTGCTGTCAAGTTGGTTGAAACTAGACAACATTTGATCTTCTTATTGGTTTATCGTCTCATCACACTTGCACTGATATTATTTGTGACAACCGTATCAATTAACAGAGTTTTCTCAGCTATACATATCATAAAGACAAACCTACAAAATAAGATAAACGATGAATGGTGGAATGACATAATGGTATGCGAGCGAGAGAGATTTGCGGCAATTGGTGACAACAAGTTATGCGACGCTATCAAGCCATGAAGGTGTGCAGAAACTACTTACCTCTTGTACCTCATAGAACTTAGTCGTATAATTCTTTTTCCTATCTTGAATTTCAAATTATTATTGCACGTGTGTTGAATTCAATTTCTTATAAATTCTATCGTGTTTACATGTTGTAGGTAGTTCTTAAAGTGCAGGTGTTTTGGTTATCCTGTGGCGGCCACTGATGTGTACACGCATCAGAGTCCTTGTTAGTAGTTTCTATGAGCTCTTAATATTGTATTCTATGCTTGTTTGGTTGTACCAATTAGATCTATATTTGGTTGTATCGGTTAGAGCTTGACAATTTAAACATATTTGACATCACGAGTTATATTAACTATTGAATCATATTGTACCTCAGTATTTTTTAACTAAAAGTTTGCCTTGGGTCTTCCAAATTCCTGGCCCCGCCACTGAGGGTTAGGGTTATAATATGGGGCGGACAAGTGTCACAATTCGGTGGGTGTATAATTTTGATCCAACAGCTCATGATTGGCACACTCTGCACGGCCGAACGCTCAAGTGTGTACCAGTTGGGTGTTTGGCGACCTGGGTGGGTGGTCGACACGAACACAAGAGTTTTCCGCTGCCGCGCTATTGGCCCACAGGCACAAAGGTCAAACCACCCAAGGTCGGATATCCATAGATTTAAATTATGAAGTCTTTCATACCGAAATTTAATTACGAATTATATGACACGCCGGGTTTGGTTACGTGCATTAGAAACGACAACATGCATGAATCAACAAACCGAAATACACCTACGATACATGTGCACCTTTTTGGAATCGAAAAAAAGGTTGACTGGAACAAAGTTGATTAATCCTAGCTGCCCATCGGTCCCTTCCCCTTGTCTTTGGACTACCAACGGCGGCGGTCAGTCTCAAAGTCAGCCATATTTTGCGAGACGGACTGGACGATTGAATGATGTTAGTACAACATAACATAGGGCCAAATCAATAATCAGAGTGTAAATTGAACCAACTTACCTCTTCGATATGCAGTGCGCCCGGGTGACGGAGAGCGCTAGGACAACTGCCGGTCTCACTAGTAGGAGCCTTCCCCTTGCCTGACCGTACTTAGTTTCTTGTTCGGAAGTTCTCCACCACCACCCAGCATTCTTGGGCTACTCCGGTGCCTTTTCAATAGAGTCGGGTACGTAAGGTTTACAGCGTTCGAAGGTCTTGACTCGCTTCGCGTAGTTAAACATGTACTTTTGCTCAGAAATTATTGTGCACTGTTACTAGAGTGGCAGTTTGAGCTTCCTTTTGTATGATCAATCCCCTCCCATGATACCGATTTATGGTCGATGAGTGATGCTCTAATGGATAGGGTGGTATCGTGGTGTATATCTCGCACGAGAAATTTGTAAAAAAAAATGTTTGTTTGCTTGAGATTTGACAACATCATCCTCTACTGTGAAATAATGTGACAATCAATATCTGCTTTTAGCATGCAAGTCTGTGTAGAGACCGATATGTTATTGATGAGTTTCTAAATCTGCATGTTGCAATGAAGCACTACCGGACTCAGGCACTTTGTCGAGTGCTCGGCAGACTAGGCAAGGCCCCTTTGCACTCGGCAAAGGCTTTGCCGAGTCGACACTTCGACAAAGAGCACTCGGAAAAATTAATCGGCAAAGCATCCTTTGCCGAGTGTATTTCCGGGCACTCGGCAAAGAAAAGAACCGCCACTGGCGCGCGCCCGTTGATTGGCGCTTTGCCGAGTGCCAACCCGTGCACTCGGCAAAGATTTTTTTTGAAAATGTCTTTGCCGAGTGTCGAACGACGGCACTCGGCAAAGGTTTTAAATTTTTTGAAATTTTTGCCGCAGCGCCAGGCTTCGGCACTCGGCAAAGTTTTAATTTTTTTAAAAAAATTCTTTGCCGAGTGCCATGGTCATGACACTCTGCAAAGGTTTAATTTTTTAAAAAAATTCTTTGCGAGTGCCATGGTCATGGCACTCGGCAAAGCCGAAAACCGGGATTTTCAGTGCCACATTCCCAGCTTTGCCGAGTGCCATGACCATGGCACTCGGCAAGGACCTATTTGCCGTATGTTGCACTCGGCAAAGTGACCCAAACTGCGTTTTTATTTGTTTTTACATTCCATCACGACAAACAAATCCATCCAAACATATATCGATCCATCACATATATATCACATCCATCACATATATATCACATCCATCACATATATATCTCATCCATCACATATTTATCACATCCATCACATATATAACAATAAGTGCTCAAGTCCATCCAAACAAATCCACAAGTTCATCACGATCGACAAGTGCATCATAAGTATATCACAATCCATCACCAAGTGAATAACAAATGAAAATACAACTACCATTCATCTCGAAGGTGGCCATGCGATCGTGGTGAAGGAAAAGCTCCATCATTCGAGGCGCATGAGGTGGATTATTCGAACCCGCCGATTGAGGTGCACAAAGGAGAAGAGATTGCATGTGAGACAAGATTACATTAGATACCTAATCTAGGAAGGTAGAGGTCATACAAGCAAAGCACAAGCGAAAGCAAATAACTTTCATACTCACAGAGTAGTGCAGTGCGCAGGACGCGAGGCGGAGGTTGAGCGAACACCACCGGCACAATAAGCCCGTATGTTGCCCAAGACCTTGTAGGAACTCCATCATGTCCGCCAAGCTCTGCGTCTGGGCTGCTGCTCGCCCGGTCGGCCTCGGTGGCCGACATCCTCTGCCGCCGGCCTCGACTCGACGTTGCCTCATTTCTTGTTCCACCGCTCGCAATATTTCACTTCAATGTTTCAGAATACAAAGCTAATAAAGGTGTGTAAAGATCAATGTACGACGAGTAAAACAGGAATAACCTCGAGTGCGTCGACCGGTCTTGTCGTGATGGCTGCCGTGGGCGTATGGCGGGGCTCGCTCGTGCTCCTTGCTCGGATCTGGGAGAGAGATGGAGTAGAGGCCGTGTCGATGAGGCCGTCGCCAAGCCAGAACCGCCCATGCTTCTTGCCTTGTCCCACCCTCATGACGATCTCTCCATCAAAGTCCTGGGTGCTCGGATCATGGTCCGCCCATGGACCGACCTTGCCGCCGACGTGTGCTCACCGATGCGGGTGTGGACGCCGGGTTCGTGTACGCCGGGCGGTCCTCCGAGTTGAAGGAGACGTCGGACGTCGCCTTGCCCTTGTGGGCCATACACCATGCCTGGAAGTCCGAGCAAGGCTGGGCACTATGTGACGCCGACTGCGAGAAAGACAACAAGATAATTAGAAATCAGGCAGAATTGAGCGTCACAATAGATAAATGAATTCGTGTACCCATGCTTGTTTGTATGCGGAGAGGCTGCATGCGCCTTGATGGTGTGATGGACCTTGCATCATCAAACGACGGTCCCCGCATCACTGTGCATCTCGAGATACTCCTCCGTGAACCACTTGTCCACGATCATCGCCCAGCACTCGGGATACGATTGGCACCACCAGGGAATCAACTACACGTCATCAAGTATTTGACATATAAGAAGATCAAATTAAACGTACTTAATCTCAAAACGAATCAATATTAATGTTCTTCATCTACCTCAAGGTACTGCTCCCGGGTCAGTGTCATGTTTCTTGCGTCTTTCTTGGTGACCTTCTCTCCAAGCTTCGACCCGTGGTAGCTACGATGGCTCGGATGCGCACTCGTGATGCATATCGGTGGTGAGTTTTTACGTGCTTTGGTAGCCACCGTCCGCCCGGCCTCAAATCCTCATCGATCTCGAAATAAGTCCGCGATACAAACGCGATGTATCCATTCATTATTTCAAGAAAAGTCCAATGAATGCGATGTATTGAGCAATGTTGTGCGAGGAGACTTACCCAAAACTCCGCCTTCACGCGCGCCTTGTTGGGGTACTCCGCATCGGGCCGACGACGAGTGGTCAAACGAGTAGGCCGGCTCCGCCTTCCCGGCGTACGTGACAATGCCGGGGTAGTGTTGCCTTCACAGAAGACCCAGGATGCCATTGGGGGAGCGTGCGCCACCACCCGACACAACCACCCGCCTCTGCACAAGTGATTAAGAAAAATTATTAGTTTCTCTTTTTTTTCAACATATCATATGAAGTAGTGGTGACAACATCTAAAGTTACTTACTTTTGCCCTTGGGGCGAATCACTGGGCGTCGGTGAGGATGCGGAACCTGAGGGAGGCTCGCGGGACCTCGCAAGTAGACACCGAAGAGGGAGGAGGAAGCGGAACTGTGCCTACCGCCTCGTCGTCTTCTCTCGCCCGCCTCCTCCTCGCCTGTCACAACCAGCCTCGTCCAACTTCGCCCACGGGCGCCACCTCCTCCTCCAAAGACCTCTCACGCGGCGTGGGAGGAGACGGCCCCTCTGCGGCCGGCGGTCCTCTTCCTCCTCCTCCCGTCCGACCCTCCGCCTCCTCCCCGCAGCGTGGTCTCTGCAAAGCGAGGACACGTTACTGACTGTTCCCGCCATCTTTGTTCACTCACCGCAATTAAAAAGAATAAGCAAGACGTAATTAGAAATAGATGCAAAATGAACACAACATAATTTCCAAAAACATAGTAATACATGTATTAGAAATAGATGCAAAATGAACAAAACATAATTACAAAAACATAGTATTACATGTATTAGAAATAATCTTCATGATTGGGATTAGTGGATCATAGGTCTCGTCATCACTATCAACATTGTCCAAATCATCAACACTATCCGAAGGAGGAATGTTGTCTTCATTGTCATTGCCTAAACGTAATCGCTCAAGCATTTGTAAGTCCTTCACATTTCGCACCTCGCCTCCAGCGTCCTCGTCATCAACCCTTTCATTGTCTACTTCCATTCCTATCGCCTTGTTAAGTCTATCTCAAACCTCCTTGTAGCCCCTCTTCTTGAAAGAACTCTCCATCATATGTGTTTGGGTTGAAGTTGTAATCTTCATCGCTTGGGACAGTAGTTTCATGGTGTGGCGATACCTTGTGCACAATAGCCCAACCCTTAAGATGCTCTTTGTCTTGGCACGCGTATGGCGTATAATAAACCCGACGGCCTGTTGAGCCACAATGTAGACATCTTTCCTGGATAGACGGAATCCGTCGAATCTCGACTAGCCCAAGATTAGGGGTTCGCCTCGTTACTCCGTGATGAAACCAGAGAGATTTGAATATGACAGATTAAGAGGTTTGGAACCATAGAATGGAAGTTCGTAGATTTCTTCAATTCTTCCATAATAGTCGAGGCCATCGCGTGCGCGTAAAAACTCCATTGCTTGTGGTTTTTCGATTGGGCCGACTCGCCGTAGCTTGTCGTGTGAAAACGATATCCATTCACGCCATAACCGATAAATGACTTGACCCTAACGACACAGCCGTTTGCAACCTGTCTCAACTCGTCACTTATAGACGCATCTATGTGAGCATGAACCTCGGCACTAGTCATAATCCGCGGTGCAGGGTCTGTCACTACGACACCTTTCGTAAAGTTCTTGATGTCTTGTCCGAATGGATGGTCAAGAGGAGGAATTGACGATGTCCGCTTAACGATGAGTACTTGCCACCCTTGTGCAACCAATGGAACCTCACACCTTCCTTGCATATCGGGCATGGGAACTTCCCGTGAACACACCAGCGCAGAATAACCCATACGCGGAAGTCATGCAGGAGTAGTGGTACCAAACGTGCATTTTGAAGCTTGTCTTTGTAGCTCGGTCGATGTCCATACCCTTCGTCCCAAGCACGGACCAATTCATCAAACACGGCTCCATGAACACACCCATATTACTCCCCGGTGTTCAGGAATTATCAACGACAAGAATACGTTATGTCGTTGAAAGGAGACGGAGGAGATTGAGGGGATAACGAACACGGGCCAACATGTGTATGGGGCAGCCATCGGTCCATAAGGATTGAACCCATCATTGCCGTGGCGACACGCATATGCGAGCCTCATCCGCTTTCTCACGATGTTGGTCATCAAAGCGGGTCCATGCTTCACCATCGGATGGATGTACCATCTTGTCGATTGTACCGCTTGCCATTTTTGTGCCATGTCATCTGCTTCGGATTCTCGGTCATGTATAGCCGTTGGATCCTCTGAGGAACGGAAGGTACCGTAGGATTTTCACGGGATCGTAGTCGCCTCTTCGCCATCACGAGTCTACCTCCGTGTACGGAGGATTTACACTTCTGACAAGACTTTGCATCCTTGTGTTCTTTCCTAAATAGGACGCACCCTTCGAACAAGCATGTATATGCTCATACGACATCTTAAGTGCGAAGGAGTTTCGTGACTCGTACATGCTCTTTGGCGTAATGTGGCCCTCCCGGCGTGGTGCCAATCACGGTCAACATCTTATCGAAGCCTTCTCGACTCAGTTTAACTCGGACTTCAACCCCATTAAGCGCCCAATGGCATCCACTTGAGACACCGTTGACCGATCGTGAAGGGGTTTCGTGCCGAGTCCATCATGTCGTAGAACGCTGCGGCGGCCGCCTCCATCTCCTCCTTCTCACGCCCTCATCGAATCGCCCTGGTGAAAGTCATCTAACATGTCGCTACCCGGCATCGCATCATAAGCCTCGACGCGTGGTCTCACCACCTCCTCTCTCATACGATGGGCTTCACCATGGTGGACCCACCGGTGTAGTCCGGCGTAAATCCATTCTTCAAAAGATGTTTACCCATGTTCACCTTGTTTACCCTTCTCCTGTTTCCACATTTGTGCAGAGGACACAAAACTAGACAATGTCCTTTAGCACCTTGCCAAATGCACAGTTCAAGAAAGCATCGGTCTTGTTCATCCATTCGTGGTGTAATCACTTTGACTTCTCCGCCCGTGTACATCCAATGACGGTCATCCATCCTCTAACATAAGTATCGCGAGTAATGTAACCATCAATTGCATCTACGTGATCTACGACCATGATACGAAAAGAGGGGTTATACCTAGGTGGCGGTGGAGTCGAGCTAGCGGGTCGTGGCGGTCGGTGCGATGTTGGCGAGGCGATGTGCGAGGGAGACCGCACGGCGCCGAACTCCGACTTCGGCCCGACGGGCTCTCTCTCGCAAATGGAACAAAATCTCGTCATTTACAAAAATTCGGCAGAACCTCCTCGCACGGTGAGGTTTCCAAACTCGCAAAAAACAACGCACGATGGCCGACAACCATATATACAACCACAACCACAACGTCGACCTATTATGTTTTGATAATGTCATTGATTGTTGTCACTACTGCCCACTATGTTGCGAACTCGCAACAACTCTTGATCATGTCTTATACCGAGAATCAAACTTAAGTTAATTAGTGATTAAGTAACGCCAAGAAATTAATCTATAGACGCACAGGCGGTCATTCTTTCTAAAAGATTTCAAATGTCTTAGCTTGCAATACACATAACAAATTTGATCTCGCTTCTTGGACCAAAGATATGACACCAAATTATTATCTGTTGTGTCTTCACTACATATTCTAAAAACAAATTGTCCCTTAGATTGTCCGCAAACCAACATAAGGCCATTTTTGTCACCCCAACCCTCAAATTAAAACACATCGGTTTGTTCCAAAATAATAATTAAGATGGCATAAGTCATACGTGACGTATCAGTGGGCGGCGGCGGCGCGGCGGCAGCGGCGCAGGGCGGAGGCGGCGGCAGCGGGGCGGCAGGTGGGCGGCGGCGTGGGGGCAGGCGGGCGGCGGCGCGGCGCGCGTGGGCGGCGGGCGAGGCGCGCCATGGCGGGGGCGCGGCGCGCGCGCAAGGCGAGGCGGCGGAGATGTCCTGGTTTGAAAGCATCGACGTGACAACATACACGAAACCTTCTCAAATTTTTATCACAACCTCCACATATGATATCATGACATCTCCACGGGTTTCATAATTTTCGGACGTTGTTTGCTTTTTATAGAATTTAAAAACACTTCGTCCGCAAGTTCACGGTCATGTTTCGACAACAAGATGTTCGAAATTTCGGTCCGCTCCTGCATACTGACCTCACACTACACTCAATAACATGACTATCATTTTTGAATCATTAAATTCCATTATTCGATGCACGCGTGCGGTTCAAATTTGCATTTTTCAAATAATTGTAGTAAATGAAATAAATTAACTAAGTATAACAAAAAGCCACAAAATATACCAAATCCTAACATAGAGTACTGCATCAGAGGAGGCTGCCAAAAAATTTGGAGGCCAAAAAAATGTTTGCCGAGTGCGAGGAGCACGCGACTCGCAGCAAAGGGTCTTTGCCGAGTGCCACAGACGGCACTCGGCAAAGATGGATTTTGCCGAGTGCCAAACGGCCGCACTCGGCAAAATTTGACGTCGGCGAGACCGTTACCTCATGCCGCCTTTGCCGAGTGCCCTACTTTGCCGAGTGCCCGCACTCGGCAAAGGTTGAATGTACCGAGTGTTAATATTTGCCGAGTGCATGGCACTCGGCAAAGCGGACTTTGCCGAGTGTTTTTTCTTTGCCGAGTGTCGCACTCGGCAAAATATCGATTTACCGAGTGCCCGCTATTTGGCACTCGGCAAAGCTTTTTGCACTCGGCAAATCGGCTGTGTCCGGTAGTGAAGTTTCGATCTCAGCAGCTGTGATTTTACTTCCAGTGTCTTCAGTCAGAGCTTATTGGTTAGACAAGACTTTACCCATCTACATGTTGTTTTCTCATTTCTTTGCATGGAAGTGCAGCTGCAGAAATCGATTTAACATATACATTTGATAAACTACTACTGATGAATTGAGGGATAAAGAAAAAATTGAGAAGGGAAAGCCTTGAACAATCTAAGATGCTAATTTGGTAATTTCCGAGCCATGTAAGAATAATTAAATACTAGCAGCTCTCCATGGTCAATTTACTACTAATGTTGTGATTCTCCATGGTAATTCCTTCAAGTGGATGTCACTGTCATTTGTACAAGTTACCTCACAGTCCTAATTCATTTATGACTTTTTTGTATGGATCATTTTCATGTTGCACATTATCGTGTTTTTAATATTTGTGATGTTTGTCTCAGTCTGAAACCAGTTTATCACATAATGCTCTAAGCTGTTATTTGGAAAGACAAGTCCCAAAAATGAGAGAATAAGCAGTTTGCTGTAAGAGGCTCCCTTTAGACACTAGAATAAGTTCCCTTTGTAAGGTCTTGCACCAAGCTGTTTTTGAGTGCTAAATGCATGTGGACATGTAATGTCGCGTTCACTTATCACGTGAAGATGCTTGTTTGTTGTGCATTACTTTTTGCTGATTGATTGTGGTAAGTAAAACTTTTTTTTACGGAAAGTGGTAAATAAAACATTACTACTCAATTAAAATACAAATACGATTAACATATAGCGGATGTGATAGTATTTGTATTTAGTTATGGGTAGTTTATTTGTTGCCGTTGAGACTAGTGTACCTTTCATTTTCCAGCAGATTCACTCACCTATCTACACACTGCTCAGGTTTTTAACCACCACCAACTTCAAGACCCATTCATCCACAACTACAGTGGATTAGTCTCAAATTTCCTAATATATTTGTAGCCTTATTTTGGCTACTAGATAATAGGTCAAAATCTGTACTAAGGTTATTATTCTCATTTGAAGTATACCAAAGGCATATGAACTTTTGATACAATATGCATGCAGACCTTATTAAGCTTACTGACATCACATATCCTTTTGCCTGATTTATTTTTGGAATTTTGTTAATGTTTTCTTTTTTGCTGCTTTTGTCCAATTGCAAGATTTATTTGATGGGAAGCTGTTTTATCTTTTCAGGGGAACCATGGAAGATAGCAGTCTCCCGTTGTGAATGTTGAAATGATAATCCTCCAGCTACGTTCATCGGTTTTCGAATAAATTAGCAATAGCTCTGAAGCTAGAGTAAATTTCGCAAAACTTCAGATATTTGTACAAACTATCGTAAACTCTAGATTTAAGGCTCAATTGAACAAAACTCTAGATTTAGTTTGTACAAAATATGTGGAGTTTTGTGAAATTTACTCTTTTTATAGGTACCTTGCTATTTTTCTTGTTTAAAACTATTTACCGTACACAAATGAAAACGAAAATTAAGTTGAGCTTATTTTGATTAAGCTCTACATACCTTATTTAGCTATTCTGTAATTTTTATAGATTTTTTATAGGTATCGTGCTACTTTCCTTGTTTGAAAAATATCTCCAGTATTTACAAAATATTTACCGTGTACAAATGAAAACAAAAAATAAGTTAGCAATATTTTAGTTCCGCTCTACATACCCTATATAGCAACTCTAGATTTTTTTTAACATCAAACTACAATACAACTAAATATTTAAGTATGAAATTTGAGCTATGCTCTACTTTCATTCGAGTACTGTATCATAAATAATATCTATACGATGAACTAAACTATATACAGCTAAAATAATGTACTACATTAAATTATAATACAATTAAAATTATCTTTTAACTTCTCCAGTTAAAATGATATACTACATCAAACTACAATACAACTAAAATTATCTTTTAACTTAATAGAGTAATAAAATTCTATGAAAATTCTATAGTAGCTTAATAGGGTATGTAGATCATAATTAAAATATTATCAACTTAATTTTGGTTACCATTTGTACATGGTAAATATTTTGTTAACGCCGAAAATACATTTCAAACTATGAAAACAGGAAGGCACCTCTAAAAATTCTATAAAATTTACTCTATTAGAGTAAATTTCACAAAACTCCATATATTTTGTACAAACTATCGCAAATCTGGAGTTTTGTGGTAACATACCTATTTAAATCTGGAGTTTTGTAAAATTAAGCCTTAAATCTAGAACTTTACGATAGTTTGTACAAAATATGTAGAGTTTTACGAAATTTACTCCTGAAGCTATTATCACCTTGACATCATGCACTAGGGACTGCTATAGTTTTTGGGCAGCACTCCCGTGGTGTGCATTCTTTGTCGTCCTGAAGACAAGCTGTGTGTATGTGCTAGTCATTGACTCGTTCTAACTTTGTAAGTCTGTAAAATTGCATTTACAGTAATTTCTTTAAAGCATAAACTTTCTAGCAGTGCCATTTCTAGAAATTGATATTTCCTATTGTTACTATTGTGAATCTGTAAATTGAGGTTCGTTCTTTTCTACATTTAATTTCCTGATATTATTTGTATGGTAGAAGAAAACTATTCAGTGAATTTTTTTAGGTAACTGATGTCACATGTAGATGTTAAGTTGGACAAGAACTCATATAGTCACATGGTTTTGATACTAACTTTAATTTACATTCGTAATTGATATGTGCACACCCCATACTAGTTTTTTTTTTCATGACAATTACTAGAATGCAATCAGTACTAACATTATAGTTGTTTCCAGCACAAACTTCACCTATGATTATCTGATCAATAGGTAGACATTTGAATGATAGATACGTAAAAAACACCCTATATTTTTGTCTGGGAAACCGGACTACTGAGAATAACCATTAAATCCAAGCAAACAAGATTAGGTGATACTGGAATCTCAATATGTAATCTGGAGCTCAATAAGCCTGCTGCAGTACTGCTGAATACACAGCCTTATTGGCTGTTCCCTGGGAACTGTTCCCTGGGAACTGCAATTTTTGCGACTTGTGTTTAAACTTTTGTCCCTGTGCTCACCAAAGACCCTAGTACATTGTCATTCATGGCACACAATAGAAGCAACTAACATAACGCATGTTCATGTAGAACTATGTTGCCTTTATGAGAATCAAACCTTGCTTGGGTGGCTAGTAGAGGTGGTTGTACCGAGGCGATGTACCAGTCGCAAGCGAGGCGTCAGTGGTGTTTTCGTCATTTCTTCTTCAAGCTCCGCTCGTCCAGTCTTCCGTAGGCGTCGCGTGTGTGAGTGCGTGCGTGTGGTGGTGTGTGTGGGGGCGTCTATGTGTTGTACCGGGTGATTCGAAAAAAAAACTATATTGCCTTTATGCCTTATGGGTACCTCCCCACGTTGCTCTTGATGTTTGCATTTCACATGACCTCTTTAGGCATTGTTTGGGAGGCCCAATACCTGCCGAAATGAACTGGACTTGGTAGGGATTGGGCCGGGATCCCGGCTGGGATCAGGCCTCCCAAACAGAACCTTAAGGTTACATTTCTGAACTTTTTAATCCAGATTAACCATAAGGAAACTGGATTTGTACTTGTAGGGTACACATTAACTATATGTTCAATTTTGAATGACTACTGGAATGTTGAATAGATGATGTGACTGTGTGTTCAGGATTTTTGTTTCTGCAATTTAATGTCTGCACTCTGGACTCTGGAGGAATTCTCGACTGGTTTGGGTTTTGGATTTTCCTGTGTCAATATGTTGCATTGCTGTTTCTTGTGTTCCACGATTTTTTTCCCCAGAATACCAAGTCTGCAATTTAATGTTTTGTCGGTATTGATCAATGTTTTAACGAGTGACTTGTATTTTCATGAAATTAATGTCAGTTTCTACTTGGAGCAGGTCCGTATCTGCTATCAATTTCTCTCTGCGGTCATGGCATCTGCTGTGAAGCAGCCTAAATTTGGAATTTGAGCTCTATGATATAGTTCATGATATCTGCAACTAGGGATGGCAATGTGACCCGTTCTCCGGTAACCCGTCGGGAATTCTTCTATTAGGGGATAGGTATGGGGAGATTTTGTCCCCGTGATCTTATATGGCGATGGGGACGGGAATGCTTCCCCATCCCTGCTCCCCACTATTCCCGGATAATCACTCATATACACGTAGGTTTATGCATGTACATGTGTAAAATATTAGTATTTTGTCTCTAGCCTAATATAGTTTTGCATAATCTATATTCTATAGTATATAACTCATTTACTATTATTATAGTATTCCGTGTACTAATAAATTTACATATTTCCACATAATCATATGATAAATTTATAAAATTATCTTAAATATCATTCAAATTTAGATTTTTATTGGCCACGTTCTCTGTCAAATCTCCCATGGGGATGGGAACGCGAGAAACATTGCCCCTCATTAGTGGTGGAAAAAAAGCTCATTAGTAGGGCTCATTTGCTCGGTTCAAAGTTGCTTCAATTACACTCATTAATTAGTTAAACATTGAAATGAATCAATTTCTAATGCAATTGGATTTTGCTCTAGCTCGACTGGGCTCGGCTGGTTAGCTCGATTTTAAAAAATACTTTCAAACTGTAAGTAAAATGATATTAAATCAAAATATGTTAATTTTAGAGAGAAAAAAAACTCGATAAGGCAATGATTCGACTCGATATCCACCCTTGATAGCTAAATAGTGAGTGAGGATGGGAGGTCATTCCCCGGCCGGGAATAATCCTCGTCTCGCGTGATTCCACATTTTGCAAAATCCAGTAGAGCAAAAGCGCACTCTAAACGACTGGTCCGATGGTTTGCTCTGCCCTGCCTGATGAATCGCTTGATGTCAGGATACAAGACAGCTTCATCCGTTGCATCCACCATCCACCATCTGCAAGTAGCACAGTTCTTATCCTTTTCTTACACCAGTTTCCCTGCAGCATGAGACTTGACTCACTTGTGATTGATACCAGCCCAGCGCACGGTCTGAAAATCTGAGACATATCTACGTCTCAGCATAGTGGCATACCAATATACTCCTACCATGCAGTATCACAAGATCACTGATTCACTGTGGTAGGCAAATGCAACGGATAGTGTGAGAATACGTCTTTCTTTCAGCTCTTTTTGGTGCCATGAGTGTGGCATGGTCACCTGGCGCCTTCTCAACTTTGGGTGTCCTCTGCTTCCGTTTCTTCGCATTCCTGTCTAGGCATGTTACTCATGGATCTGGTGCTGCTGGTAGTTTAAAGTTCAAAACAATCCGTGCATTCAAAGTATTCTGCGTTCACATCCGTCTCTAAAGCCCTTGACGACTGTACCTCCATGCCTTGCGTTCCTGCCCCTGCTTTTCCTCTGGTCGAACTTTCACTTTTTTTTTTTTCTGATGAAAATTCCATGGTGCCTTGCAGTTGCAGATGAGATGATGATCGATGCTTTTGCTGTTTTGTTGTTGCCTGGCACTGGCAGGATAATCATAGCAAACAGTTCTGGTGTTCCATACATGCATGCACTCGGGCTATCGCAGAACGGTACGTAATTGTAAATCGTAGCTGATAGCTGCATTTTGCGTGCACGCACGCGCTTCCTTCTCTTTTGTATATTAGCATTGCAAGTAGGGTGGATATCTGAGTCAAGTTTTCGTCCCATCGAGTTTTTTTCTTCTGAAATTAACATAATTTAATACTATTTTATTTATAGTTTGGAATTACTTTTAGAATAGACCTAACGAGCCGAGCCGAGTTAAAGCGAAATTCAATTTCATTAGAAATTAACTCGTTTCAATGTTTAACTAATTAATAAGTGTAATTGAAGCAAATTTGAACCGAGTCAACGAGCCCCGCTAAGCAACTTTTTTTCCCCGACCGTAATTGCAAGCTAATCCAATACAGTTTAATAATCTCAACTCGTGGCCGTACGCATTATTGATTTATGGATCCCAGCGTTAGATTAGATTGAGGTGTGCTGCTTTAATGCCGCTAGTGAGTAAAGTGCACAAGTCTTGCCCCTCACACTGCCATCAACTACTCGCTAAGCTAGCTGCAATTTTTTTCCTTCCATTTTTGTTTGTTGCTTTGTGGCTGTGGCGGCTTCTTGTAGAACGTACGAGTAGTTGCGGAAGAAAATCGTAATCTTTTGACTCGGATTACTACCTTTCTAGTGAGCTTGTGCTTTATTGACGCTTCAGACAGAAGGTGCACTTGATTCGCTTTGCTTTTCTTTATGTCCTATCCAACATGTACGTACATACGAGAGGTTAGTTCATGTTTAAGTGTGGGAGTAATCATAATCTGAAATCAAATCCATGTCCAAGAAAACTTGTAAGGCACTATAGGTATGCTGGTTGGTTCTGAGCAGGGGCGGAGCTGGGTCTTGGGCCTCTAGGGCAATAGCCCGAGGCCTAACGCCAAAATGCCACGTGAATTCTGAGCCAGGCATTGAGGTGGGTAATCAGGTGGGTAAACCGTTCAAACTCCACGGTTGGGTCGGTCCGAGTTTTGGCCATGGGCTAGCTACGCCACTGGTTCTCGAGCAACATTTTCTGGCTGTTGCTTAGCTCGAAATCGTGGCAGATATAGCTATGTTAGCTTGTGGCCTTATTCGGTTGTTTATAATGCTTTTCTGTAGTTTTTGTGGCGTGAGTGCAGAAAGCGAGAGTGTTTGGGTGATTAAGGGAATTGCCCAAAAAGAAAATACAGTCAATGATAGGGCTGAAAAAATTCGGTGCATTAGTGCAACCGAACACACGAAAAGAAGAAGAAGAGAACGGTTACCATTGCGGTTCCAAACTTAAACATTAGATGCAGAACTGTTCAATTGAATTTTTTATTAATTAATCTTTTTCAAATTTAATTTTAAAGTTAACCCCGACGCACTTTATTTCTAATTCTGATCCCTTTAGTCACGCCACCATCCGTGACGTGTTCTGGGCTAACTCTTGTCACGCCACGAGTGGTGGCGTGACAGTGTTATTTGGTCACGTCATCATCAGTGACATGATAAAAAATACGTTTTTGTAGACTTATCCTATGACATGAGAATATTGTTTTGTCACGCTATGGATGGTGGCGTGATCAAAGAGTTCAGAATTGAAAATAAAGTACGTCAGAGTTAACTTTAAAATTAAATTTGAAAAAAAATTAATAAAAAAATTCTGTTCAATTCGTATTTCATCCATCCATCGTAATTATGGGAGGGCCCACCCACCGCCACCGCCACCGCCACCTCGAACGGATGCCTCGCTTTCCTTCGTACCAATTCGCGCACATGCCGACCACCGCCTGCACTTGCTCTGCTCCCAAACCGCATGCATGTGCACACAGTTTCAAATTTTCTCAGTTTTTTTTCTCTTAAGGAAAAAAAAATCTGCATCATGTACTGGTCGTGCATGTGCGCGGTTATCGAGGGCAGCTGCTACCGTTTGATTGTGGGATAGTACTGGTACTGTTTGACCAAGCGTAGTCTTCTTCTCTCACGTGTGCAGCACTGACCATAGGCGATTGAAAAAGATTGAAAAAAAAAGAACTGATGGGTATTCAATTGAAACTTAACAATTTTGCGAGAATTTCACAAAAAAAAAAATAGTCATTTTTCTACCGGACGTAGACGTAAGGAAGAAAATTTTCAAGGAATTTTCCTGAAAATAGTGCGGTTTATTTGGATCTCTTTTGGAGGGGTGTTGTCAAGGGTGAAGGGAGAGGGGGGCTAGGCCCCTCATGCTTCGATAAATTTACATTATAACGCTATATATTTTAAGAAATATCGTTGTCGTTTGCTCTATTTGCCCCCTCCCATCAAATAAAATTATACCGCATTATCTGGTCTCCTCGTCTTTAAATCCTGGCTCCTCCGCCCTCGGGTGCGGTCAAATCTTTCTTAGCACGAGGATTGTTACCCGGCAAACCAGGCCATCGCTGCTTGTGGCCTGCCAGTTTCCACATCCTCGGCGTCGTCTGACTCGTGGATCGTTGCGTGGTCTGTAAGTCAGGACTCAGGACGACAAGGACCGTTTTTGGAGTGCACCGGTAGAACACATGGGAGTCTCTAGCTTTTCCGATTTCCAGGTATCCATTCCATCCACACCCATATAGCTCCTAATCCTGACAAGTCCCCTGTCTGTCTAGTGTTGGCCATTAATTCGGAGAGTTGATCGAGACAAAAGCTAGCTAGATTGAGCGAGAAAATGAGCAATTAACACGCAAATGAGAGAGACACTACGTAGGAGTAGTTGTCACCATCGACCTTTTACTTTGGGGCCTATGCATGTAACTTTGACGAGCTCACATGTATTTGGCTTCCATCGATCTCCTTTCCTTCTTACACGCTAGCTTCACTTTGTTGCAAAGGTGTCTGCGTGATCTTTTTTAAGGTCAGGATTTTCCCCTCCGGCCGCCTCAAAGAAGGAGCACCGTGAGGCGCACGCGTGAGCCAACGCTCGAATGGGGCGGGACGGAGGCTCAAGTCCTTCCATGCCTACTGGGCTACTGTCCAGGCCTCTCTGCTTGATTTCTATTTTAACGAAAAGAAGAACATGCTACTTGAGTTCGTTGTTGGTTTCGCGTGATTGAAAGATAATTTAGTGGATGTCCTTAGATCCAATTAGGGGAATCAGGTGATTTCAAGAAAATAAGAAAAAGAGAGAGGAAAAAAAAAACCAGGAAATGCCACTCAAAGGCCAAAGCTGTAAGTTATGTGTCATTGGGTGTTTCACTGGTACGTGAGTCCTACCTAGAACACGTGTCAGTGAGATACCCGTAGTATGTTTATTGTCAAAGAAACTTTGTCACGGGGTTTTGTCCAAATTTCCCATTCAATAACGTAGGTTACTGTAGGATCTAATTAATTTCCCCCTAGAATTTCAACTCGCCGAAGCTTGCCAATTGTTCATAACTAGTACCTATAGGAACCTTCTCACGTGGTCCTACAGTTACCATATGACTCCTTGGCTCAAGCAGCTTAGTGCATGAACCTCGAAAGCAAAATCAACTGAATGGCAAGAAATGCATGATTTTGTTGCGGAAAAAATCAACGTGTACCAATTTGAATGCTTGTCTTGTTGACACACCAGCAGCAAAGGCCCCATATGCTACGTACTACTAGTGCACTGCAGCAGTAGTACCAATATGACTCGATCGTATGATGGATGCAATAATGAGACGGATTGCTTGCAAAAACAGATGCTGTCGTGCATCAATCGATCGCGATCTGTCTCTCTCCTCGAGGCACTCAGAAGCTCCTGATTATTTGTCTACGGGCCACCATGCGCAAAGGCCAAAAGAAATGTTAAATCTAACAAATAATTAATTAAAAATGATCATACATGTTCCAATTAAATGACATACCATCGTTACTTAACCTCTTTCGAAGCATTTCAGCAGAGGTAGAGAGAAAAAAATTACAATAACTATACTCTAGATTCTTATAATAGACAAATATATTGAAACATATATTTTCAAGACCTATAAACAGATATAACGAAACGAAGAGAGTGGTTAGTTAGTTAATTAATTGAATCCGCCGGGGATTGGGCTAAGGTCGTGAGTAGCGTAGTACTTTCCCGACCAAAATCTAGGTGAGCTGCCATTCGATCGCGTAAGCTACCTGCCTAGTTAGCCTGCAGATTAAGAGAGTTAGTCTGTCGATCAGCCTGTCTGTCACACACTTACTCATTAGTGAGCGATTAAATGACACAAGCTCGGCTCCATCAGAGCTGGGCCTTGCCAAGAAATTCATGGCAGAAGGGTACAATCCTCCGAGAAATGTGCTCCATTGAGAGCTTCAGTCGCTCAATCGGTTCCACTATATGCGGAAAAATTCCCTGATTTTTTGCTAGTCTTTTACACTTATGTAAAATGTTGAATAACTTGAGGGATAATTCATTATATGTCACTGAACAACTTTGGATCTTTACAATACGTCACCGATGTCTCACTGGCAATGAGCCCTGGACCCATCTGTCAATCTCACAATGAGTGATATATTATCTATGATGCACCGATACGTGATACCGGTACGGATACGGCGATACCCCATTTCTAAAAAAAAAACCGATACAGATGTGTGTGTGTATATATATATATATATATTAAAAATAGTAAAAATATAAAAATATGATGCTTGATAAGTCTCCAAAATATTGTACCGCACTGCCCTACATACTGATGCATGGATTACTATTTTACTACCCTAGTCATGCGCAAGTCTGTCGCTCAGTTGCTCTTAAAGGGTTTCAATTACAAGCTCTCAGCTCTCAGACTATTACTAATTTCCCAGACCCCAGTTCGACATAACATCCCCAAATGGAGCTCTCAGCTGTCAATTCCCATTTCCCAGTTCATCTGCCTGCTACAAGATCTGAGAGGAGAAGGGAACGGGAACACACCTGGTTGGAGCCGCTGACCGCTGGAGAGGAGGTCGCGTGCAGGAGGGGGAGTGCGGAGGACGCCAGACGCCGGCCGCTGGTCGCCAGGAGGCGCAGACCGGAGGCGCAACGCACGGGAGGGAGGCGCAGCGCACGGGAGGGGGCGCGGAGGAAGGGGCACGGAGGAGGGGGCGCAGAGCAGGTCGCGTGTAGGAGGGAGCGCCGCCGGCCGCTGGGAGGTGCACGGAGGAGCGGTAGTTGCAGCCTAGAGGACCGGAGGCGCAGAGGATGGACGCCGCCGGCCGCTGGAGGAGTAGAGGCGCACGGGAGGGGCGCAAAGGAGGGAGCGCCGCCGGCCGCTGCTCGCCAGGAGGCACACGGAGGGCTGGAGGCGCAGTGAGGGGGCTGGAGGCGCAGTAAGGTGAGGAGGATGGAGGCGCACGTGCATGGGGTAGCAATTTAGGGTAGGGGTGATGCTGTTGCGGCGGGCCGGTCGGTTTGGGCCATGAACAGTGTGATTTCTTTTTTTTTTCAGCTGGGCTGTATTTTGGGCCGTATCGACGTATCGTAGCATATCAGGTATTTTTTTTAACGTAAATATTTCCGATACTTCCCGGTACGTATCGGGACCGTACCCGTACCCGATACGTACTGGTACTCCACCTTCCAGCCGTATCGGAGTATCAGAGTATATTATGAATTATATAGTTATTATGTGCTGGGCAAAGATCGACCGCCACTAAAATCACATATGTAACTTCCCGAAGTGCATGTGGAAATTTTCAGGTTCAGTATTGTCTTATCATTTGCTTGTAGTACATGAATTTGATAACTCCTTACGAATCACTAGAGAAACATTTTATTTCAAATTAGACCTTAGCTCGCAACTGTGTGCAAGTAGTTTCACTTTCGCCCAGTGACGGAGCTTCAAACAAATTGTAGAGGGGGCTAGTCTCGAGAGAATTACAAACTAAATACGACAGAGAGCGCATATTAGTAGCATAATTTTCTTATATTTTAGCAAAGTACAGTAGGGGCCCTCACACAGTTTGAATTGAGCTAATTAAGCTCTGCCAGTGCCTACAACCTAATATAGAGTGTAACCATCATGTGAATTACGTATACAGATTCACCGAGAGTATACGTGCGTGCGTATAGATATATATTTATACACAAACACAGTGAGCGTAGCCGTCACCGAGAGTATACATGCATGTGTATAGATATATATTACGTATGCATACATGGTGTTACAAAAAAATCTAAAATGCTGGGGGCCACTGCCCATGTTGGCCTAGCTTGTGCTCCCTCCCTGCTTTCGCCACACATTGTGATAGTACACTTCAGCATCACCTACATACACGAGGTGAACGACTGTTCTTGTACAACCACACAAAACAGCATGCTATCAAATTAAGGTGGCAGAATCAGTAGCGGGGCCAGCAAAAAAATCTAGCCTGGACAAGTTTAACATAACCATAAACTGAGGTCTGCCATGGTCCAAGAATACTTTGTTCTTCAGCTCTACTGGATAGTGGCAGGCATAAGGTGGTTAGTGACGGAGTCGGGGCAAGTGCTGATCACCCTACCTGCATAGCTGGCTCGCCATCGGGCACAATTAACCCATGTAACCACTAGGGCCCTGGTGCAAGAACATAGTGAAAACAACACTATCAAACCGTTAGTGAGTAGGGCACATCGATGGTGACCTAGGGACGATTGCCTCCCGCCCTAGCAAACTTTGTTCTCGCCTCGACTCGGAAAATGGTGATTAAAAATTGGAAAAAGTCCAATTTTCAACCCTCAACTATCGCTCGAGTCTGATTTTTAACAACCAACTTCAAAACCGTCTAAAACGCACCTTCCAACTCTCAAAACCATTTTTTCACCCTTCGGCCCTTCCCACCCCTGGTTTTCGCTAATGTGGAGGTGTTTTTGCTGACATGGTGGTGGTTTTCGCTGAGTAGAGTGGGGCCCACATGTCAATCGTCCCTCTCCCTTCATCCTCCTTTTTCCATCTATCTACCTTGGTTATCAAAGGATTGAACAACCTCCACCTCTCTCCCAAGCCGACCACTGTTGATTGGGCCTTGCCGCCGACCACCGCCACCTCCCCTCCCTCCCTGTCTCCCTCCCTCTCCATGTCGACAACCATCGCCTCCTCCTCCTCCCTCCCTCCCTCTCTCTCCATGCCTCCACTGCGCCACGAAGCTCGCGGGAACCAACGACGCCTGCAAGGTCGTTCATGACGCCGACGGTGCTTGGCCCAAACAGAGGGGAACCCAAGCATCACAGGAGTTACAAAAGTCTACCGGTGCAAACAATGAGGTCGAGAGAGCTCCGAGGCGGCCCTGCGGTGTGCAGCCGGTAGCGACGGGGAGGCTGGAGCAATGGGTGCGATGGCGCCGAGTTCATTGGTCTTGGTGAGTTGAGGTCATGGTGCTTGGAGTTGAGCTTGGTTGGTTAGGGCATTGGTCCTGCTACTGCTCTTTTAAGGTGGCAGAATAAGTAGCGGGGCCAGCAAAAAATTTTAGCCTAGACAAGTTTAACATAACCATAAACTGAGGTTTGCCATGGTCCAAGAATACTTTGTTCTTCAGCTCTACTGGATAGTGGTAGGCATAAGGTGGTTAGTGACGGAGTCGGGGCAAGTGCTGATCACCCTACCCAGACGGTTGGCTCTGCCACTGGGCACAATTAACCCATGTAACCACTAGGGCCCACAATGCAGTAACATAGTGAAAACAACACTGTCAAACCGTTAGTGAGTAGGGCCGCGACTGATGGCGACCTAGGGACGATTGCCTCCCTGTCCTAGCAAACTTTGTTACTGCCTCAGAATTTGGGACAAAAATGGTGATTAAAAATTGGAAAAAGTCCAATTTTCAACCCTCAACTATCGCTCGAGTCTGATTTTCAACAACCAACTTCAAAACCGTCTAAAACGCAACTTCCAACTCTCAAAACCATTTTTTCACCCTTCGGCCCTTCCCACCCCTGGTTTTCGCTAATGTGGAGGTGTTTTTGCTGACATGGTGGTAGTTTTCGCTGAGTAGAGTAGGGCCCACATGTCAATCATCCCTCTCCCTTCATCCTCCTTTTCCATCTATCTACATTGGTTATCAAAGGATTGAACAACCGCCACCTCTCTCCCAAGCCGACCACCGTTGATTGGGCCTTGCCGCCGACCACCGCCACCTCCCCTCCCTCCCTCTCCATGTCAACAACCATCGCCTCCTCCTCCTCCCTCCCTCCCTCCCTCTCTCTCCATGCCTCCACCGCGCCACGAAGCTCGCGGGAACCAACAACGCCTGCAAGGTCGTTCATGACGCCGACGGTGCTTGGCCCAAACAGAGGGGAACCCAAGCATCACGGGAGTTACAAAAGTCTACCGGTGCAAACAATGAGGTCGAGAGCTCGAGGCGCCTGCGGTGTGCACCAGAGCGACGGGAGGCCGGAGCAAATGGGTGCGATAGCGCCGAGTTCATTGGTCTTGGTGAGTTGAGGTCATGGTGCTTGGAGTTGAGCTTGGTTGGTCAGGGCGTTGGTCCTGCTACTGCTCTTGCTCGTGTTGTTCGCAAAGTAAGTCATGAAGCTCGTGGTGAACGACAACATAGAGGTGAGAGACCAGGAAGTCAGTGGCATCGGGCCCGTTGAACCCATCGTAGATGCTGATGAACACCCAACCTTGCTCCACCGACACCATGATGTGGGCGCGGTCCTCGGCGGCTTTCCCCTGCATACACTGCAGACCATCAGAATCGCATGTGTGAAATTGCGTTGGTGACGACTGCCGTGGGAGAGGCCAGGGAGAAGCGAGAGAAGAGAGAGGAAGAAGAAGATGGGGAAGGGACCAACAACCCATCATTTTTTATTTCCTGATTTGTGTAACATCCCAATCTTAGGCTTGTGTTTCAAATGTAAGAAAATCAGTAGAAATTAAAACTTTTTCTTACATCATGTATTTCCTTTTGTGCCAATCAATTCTTGTACAAGGAATTATGGAAATACATTGTCACAAGTCTTGTTGATCCAAATCTTGTTATTCCAAAAACAATCTTGTCAAATCTTATGATCATCCTCTGGAAATATTTTTCCTAAGTCTCTGTGATGGTATGTGACCCCTCTGAAAAATTTCACAATTTTTAGAAATTGTTTGAATATTTTTAGAGGCAGTCAAACCTGTTTGACTCTCAGTCAAACATTAGAACAGAGCCTTGCAGAATTTTTGGAGATTTATTCACAGTATAAAAACCTCTGAAAATTTTACACAAGGTCAATATCTGAGTTAGCAAGCTCCTGTAAAAATTTCATAATTTTTGGAGTTATTTTGCTACCTCAAATAAATCTTTCAAAGTCTCTGTTCTTATTTCAAAGTCAAACTTGGTTTTACTGTTACTCGGGTTCGAGTCAGACTCGGGCTCGAGCCAATTGACTTGGTCCAGTCAACTAACTGCACCGAGCCGCTCTTTAAAACGCGCCTTGGATATCGTCCGTTGGATTTCGATCTCACGGCCCGCGCGCGTGTAAGACTTCGGACCTTCCGGTTGCAAGTTTGAATGTCAACCGTTAGATCCCCATCCAACCGTTGAGATTCTCCGAAACTTTCGGACCCTCCGGTTGCATTCCTGAATCTGAGCTGTTGGATTAAGATCCAACGCTCGCGTACCCCTTCGTTGTAAATTGAGTTTACAACGTGGAGCTATCTGAGCCGTTAGTTTCTAATCGTAGGGCTCGCAATCTCCCCGTTGTGTTTTAAAGCCCGTAGGCGTGGCACTATCTCAACCGTTCGTGTCTCATCCAACGGCTGTGAATCACCGAGCCTTTTCGCGAGTCGTCTTCAACCTCCGGCCGTGCGAGCACTGTAGGGAGAGTAATGGCAGTGTCATTTCTTGCTCCCTAAAGCCACCCTAGCCGACGTTTAGGGGTATGGGCGGTACTTTGAGCCAGGCCATGCCCTAATGCACGTTTTCACCTCTTTTTCCTTGTCGGCCGCACCTTGTGCTTTGTGTTTTGCCGCCCGAGAGAGGAGTGGTGCAAACCCTAACACTTTCATGGCTTTATAAGCACTCTCAATGCCTCCTGGTATTTCTTTAGACCACCATCAAGCCCCATTCACAGTCTTGGAGCTTAACACCTCAAGAATGACAAATCGCCATTGTTGACCCGTGGAGCTCCTTGGGTGTTCTTGGTGTTCCAGTGGTCCTCCTTCATGTTTCTTTGCCCTAACCTTATCTCATTATCATCTTGAACATTTCCCCTCACTTAATTTTGGATTTGATTCTCAGGAATTGTCCAATTTGGGGTTTGTTCAAATTCGGCCGAAATTGGTCATCTTCTTCCTCAGCTCAGGTGAGTGCTCTATTTTCTAATTGCTTGCTCATATAGCTTCTGTGAATCATTATGAAGCTATATTGATGTTTTGGTATCACTCATTTGGCTCAGGGTATCTATCTCGGGCTTTCTTCTCCAAGTCCGGCGAGCTTTCACCGTGGTCAAGCAACTCCGGCGAGCTTTCACCGTGGTCAAGCAACTCCGGCCATCTTTGAAGCTTCTTGTCACTAAGGTAGCTTCTTATTAGTCCTTAGAAGCTCTGGCACCCGCATCCTAGGCTTGCAGCGGAGCTTTTCGCTATTTTCGTGTTTAGCAGAGCTCCCATTTTCGTTTTTCCGGCTAGCCGGCGTTCTAGTCCCTCACCGCCGGTGAGAATGCTACCATTAGGTTCGTAGTGTTATTGCGAATCCATTTTGATTCTTGGTGGCGCCCACGCCGTTGTCGCCGGCGACAGTCGTTGAACTCACTCGGGTTTTGCCAAGACAAAGAACTCCGTTTCGCTCATTTGATTAGGACACATTAATTGCTAATCATTAGTTATTAATTATGTCTTAATCATTGTCGTTGAGCCACTGACCAGTGGGCCCAATATCCTTAATTCACTCTCTGGTTCAATCCCGCACTGTTCCGACATCATTAAGATTAATCATTGGTTAATTGAATGTGTCGCCATTTAAATCGCTGTCGGAATCTCCCCTGGGTCGCTGACTTGTGGGCCCGAGGGATTAAAATCAAATTCCAGTATTCATTAGTGCCTAGTTAATGTTAATCATTAGAAGCATTAATTCGCCCCAACCGCCACTCGATCGCCGACAAGTGGGCCCAGCAGCATCGCGCACGAGGGTTAAACCAAATGGGTGACTCGAAGTCACTGACATGCGGTCCCACATGTCAGCATCCCCCTTTGAACTTCGATCTCTAGCCACCGTCCGTTTTTAGATCTGCGGCCCTGATCTTTGTGTGCATTCGGACCCTCCGGATGCCTTGATCATTCTCGACCGTCGATCTTGCGATCAACGGCTGAAATCGTGTGTGCAATCGGACCTTCCGACCGTTGGTGCGCTCTGGACCGTCCATCTACAGATCTGCGGCTGTGATTGGCCCAAGCAACCGCACCGTCCGGATGCATACACTCGTGTGCGCCGTTGGATCTTGATCCAACGGTGGCCCGACAGGTTTCGCGCGCGCTGCTGCCAAGCGCGCGTGAGCCGTAGGATTTTAGATCAAGGGTTGGGAGTTGTCCACGTCTTATTCTTTTATTGAAGTTTGTCTGTATTTCGGTAAGTATTTGTTTAACAACTAAAAATGGTATAAAAACTTTAGAAACTCATAACTAATTCATTTTAACTGCTTTTCAGATAATTCCAACTGTAATAAATCTGGTTATCACTCTAGTTTATTATAAAAATGGATTTTAGCATGTTCCAGTAGCAGAAAATCGTATAACTAGGAATAACTTGTTTTCTGTCATTTTGAGTATTCCAGAAATAGATTTAACATTGAAAAATGCATATCTTTTTCTGTATAAATCCAAATTGTGCAAAATCAATTTTGTTAAATTCGTCCGTTAGTATACTTTCATATAAAATAGGATTTGAGCATGTTCATAATTCTGTAAAATGATTTGCATTAGATTTACAACTTAGAAAAATCATAAGTAATTATGTATAACCCCAAAATTAGTAAATCCAACTTTGCTGTTATTAGGATGTCATAATCTACCTGCTATAAAGATTTCAGACCTTAGATCATTCTGGAAAATTTCGGCATGAACAGTGCTAACTATTAATTAGGTTGATATAAGGCTGAGAAAGGGCATTTTGTTCATATCTTTTGCATGCTTAGTTCACATTACATAATTCTTGTTCCTGTCATTGTCTTAGATCATTCCCTAGCTGTAGTGTAAATTTTATTAGTTTTGGATGTGTTTTGCTGTTGGGATTTATTTGGTGTTCTTCGTTCTTATTTGCTTATCGCCTTCTCGCGTTAGGTTCCGAAGATAATATTATTAATCTTGATATTGAGCCACAGCAGCCATCAGATCCTGCACTTCAGCCAGGCAAGCAGATGTAGCATTCATTTGATCATATTGTTCCTACTATTTTCAAATTCTAATATATTGTTTGCAAATTCTATGTATGCATTGCTATGTTGTTTTAAACTATTGTCGATAGTTGGCCTACTAGATGCATTATCAGGAGGAAATATTTATTCCTCTACTACCGAAGCCTAGGTTACTTGCTGTGATTTTGGGTTCGCTGGATGGACCCTTGTCACTTAGTAGTTTACGTGTTATTATGCTTAGCCATGCTTAGTTGTCGGTAGAAATGGGCGGTTATCGACTTGTCGATAACCTTGATCACACAAACTGTTATAATATGTATATTTCAGCCTTGTGCTTTGTCTAAATTGCAAAACTAAAACTGAAAATGAAAACAATTTAGACTTGGGCACAATGGTAAGATGGTGTGATCTTTTGGGTGTGAATGGAATGGTGCCCGGGTCAATTAAGGACCGAACTACTTGTGAGTATCTCGTTATCCGAGCATTCTCGTGCGTGCTAACCACACTAGAGGGATATGGGACCTCTCTTAGTGAGTACTTTGGGTGTGTTAATTAATGAGTCGCGTGGTGGGTTGCATATTTGATTATATGCAACATGGACACGCTTGTAGGGAGGGAACACCGCCGAGGTCGGTGTATCTTGCTCCACGTATGGGTCCTTGTGATCCATATTTCGTCGGCAGATCACTAAGGATTAACCCCATACGTGCGTCTCTTGATTAGCATATTCCATTGGAAAGGGTTCAGAGGACTTAGCCGTCTTGCGGCATACCAAAGGAAGTGTGCTTAATAGCTTGGCAAAAGACGATCTCAAGTGTGGGTACATTGGTACACCCCGCAGGATTAAAACTATTCGAATAGCCTCGCCCTAGGTTATGGACACGCTTGGATAAGCTTTTCAAGAGTTAGACTACAACCTTTTAAAAATTAAAACTTGTTGGGTGGTATGAATCGTGATTCATGCTATGTTGTGGTGGCTTTGGGAAAGTCACTTCTAGGTGGATATTTGTTACTTATGTTTACTCATTGTTATTTAAATGCTTAAAAACAGATTTTACAAATCATGTTCAATCTATTACAATATTGCAAATGAAACTTGCTTTATGCGCCCAAAGAACCATATAACCACATTCTTTTGAATACAACTTTCATGTAGCTATGGATAGGCTTGCTACTGTAAGTCTTATGAGTACATTTTTGTACTCACCGCATTGCTTGTGTTGTGCAGAGGATGATAGTGAGTCCGATGGGCCTCACTTTTGTGAGTTGTGCCGTGGCGCCTAAGGGGCGTTTAGCTTAGCGGCCCTGGCCGGTTGCCCTGTGGTGTTATGTGGCTAACCTGGTCGTCTTTTGGTTTAAGCCATCTTATGGCAACTTTGCTTCCATTGTTACTTTTGGTACTTATGTCATTTGGCTTGGTGGTTGTGTTGTAATAACTTATATTATGTATGTCTTTAGTAGACTTGTTATATTCTGTTGTATGGAAATGATGCATGCTTGGAATTGATGTATGTGTGCAGCTTGTTCTGGGAGGCACATGTTCATCGAGACGCGGATTATTCTATTTGTGATACTAGGACCAGTGGAAGGTTAAGTATTACAAGTTTAATAAACCGGGGTCTCACAATTTGTTAGATGATGTGGCACACATCGCATGAAATCGGGTGGGAAAGGCCGAAGGAGGCAAAGTAGACGGTTTCAAGAGTTCGATGATACATTTTAGATTGGGAATAAGTCCAGTTTACTCCCTCCAACTATCAGAAAAGTCTGGTTTACCCCTGGACTACAAAACTAGTTATTTAGCCCCCTAAACTTGCAAAATCCGGACAATAAACCCCTCGGACCGGTTTCGCGTGGCGGTTTTGCACATGTGGCATCTCATTTGTCCCAGTCAGCATGTGGGTCCCGCTGGACTATGGCTTGGCTCACGGCCACAGTGCGTGGACCGAGCCCACATGCACTGGTTCATGGGTTCTTGACAGCCATTAACTCATCAGGTCCCACTGTCATAGACTCAAAGACATCACTTCCTTTCTACCTCTTGGAGCTTGCTCTCCACCGAATTCTTCAACCGGATTGCATGAATCTCCCTTCCTTTATCCCATTCCCCATTCTATCTCCCCTCCCCAATCTCCATTTCTACCTCTTAGAGCTTGCTCTCCACCGAAGCTTGTGCCATGGTGCCTCCTCCTTCGGTCGCTGGCTCCTTGCGCCGCCTCCGCCATCCTGCGCGCTCGCGCGCCTCCAGTGGCTGGCGTCGCCTCCTCTCACTCGGTCGACTCTCTCTCTCTATGGTGCCTCCTACCCGGCGCCTCCCCTCCGACCACTGGCAGCCGACGATGCTGGCTCTTCGCCCCGCACCGCCTTCGCCGCTGGCTCCCTGCCACTGGCCCACCGCCACCCGCGCCGCCTTGGCCCGGCCCCATATGCGCATCGCCGCTCCCGGCCTGGCTTGGCCGGCACAGCCCCCCACCTGGTCCTCTCATGGTCGGCCCCACTTGGCTTGGTCCTCCCCGCTTGGCTCCCATGGTCGTTTTTGGGGGAGAAGTGGCTTCCTCCCCCTTAATTCATTTCTTCTCCGCGGTTTCAGTTTTTAAGGCTTGATTTATTTTTGATTTGTGATGCTTGTTGCTGCTCATGCGTGGGGAGGCAGATGGATGTGGGTTGCTATTGGTTTTGGTGATGTCCTGGGAGATGATTTGTGATGGATAATATTGTTACCGCTAGTGTTCTTGTGAATTGGGGGGACTGGGAGGTGGAAGGCCTCGAGCTCCAGAGGTGGTGTCAGCAGAGGCTTTGGCCGAAGCATCTTCGACGAAGAAGAAGGAACCAACGGCGGAGTCGGCATAGGGAACTGGGACCGAGCCGAGGGCAGGGGGTTGTGGCGCCATGGAGGAAGGAGCAAGGGGATCCACGGGAGAGAAGAAGAGAGCCAGGAGGTGTGTTCAAAGAAGAAGATGGCCTTTCCCGTCTCTCTCTCTCCCAGTCAGCAAAACCACTGCTACGTATGCAAAATCACCCATCCAAACTGGTCCGAGGGGTTTTTTTGACTAGATTTTGTGAGTTCAAGGGGTTAAATAGCCAATTTTGTAGTTTAGAGAGTAAACCAGACTTTTTTAATAGTTGAAGGGAGTAAATTGGACTTATTCCTTTGGATTGTTTTGAAGTTTGAGGCTGAAAATCCAAGGAGGATAGCTGTGGGTTAAAAATGGACTTTTTTCCCCTCAAAAATGTCGCACGCTGAAACGTCGTACGCATGCCTGACAAGGCAAGGCGAATCCTGGGAGGCGCACATGATCCTTTTGGGTTGGGGTTTTTTTACCGGTTTAGCCCTCCAGTGTCCAGTCAGGCGTTGCTGTCAGTGCCCGGGGCCCGGTTGTTCGTCCGCCACGTGGACGTAACTGGCGCCATGCGTACATACATTCGTGCAGTGCAGTGCACGTCTGATCGTCCTGAGGACGCGCGGATCTGGACACGGTCGATTTTACTTTTTAGGCAATACGCAACCGTTCTGGGCCATTGGGTGCACAAACTTGTGGCCACACAGACTCTCTATGTACACGTTCAAGGGAGAATTTGCATGAGGCTGCTAGCTCACTATGCATGCATTAGATTGAACGAGATGCACCTGTTGCATGGCATGTAGACCGCGGAATCGTATCCTTTGCCTTAATGCGTTCCTTAATCTGGGAAAAGAATGGCTTCACTGAAAGAGTATAGCTAGGCAACTTAACAGACAAACATGCAGTGGAAATTAGTATTGTTGGGCAAAACCTAAAGAATATGGCCCTAAATATCATACTTGTCAATACAATTTCGGAGACTATACCGGTTTGGCTCTTGAAATAGTACATTTCGGTACCGGTCTGTGCCGGTGTACCATTTCGGAATTTAATATAATAATATATATTTATAAGTATATATATGTTTAATTATATGTACACTCAATTTTACTTCTAATATTACTCCAAATACGTAGTAATAGAATCAAATATAACATATAGTTCAATAAACTCAATAGACGGTATTAATATATTTTCAATTCCATTGGTATGTCCTGCATTGTTCGGTATTGAGCCGTATGGCCGGTATTGACCGATATCGAGTCGGTATGCCCATTATCAACCGGTATCGAGGCCGGTACGGAACGCAATACTACTTTGTACCGTTTTAGGTCGCAGAACGGTACATACCGGACGGTACCGAACGACATTGACAAGTTTGGTAAATACTGTTCGATACGGTAGATTCGACCTTAAAAATGTTATGTGCAATGAAAATTACGCTACACTGTTATTAATCAGATATCCTTGCGTGTCTGCTCCCTGATATAAAATTAATGGTAAACGATAGTATACATACGTATGAAGCAAATTAAAAAATCGAACGTGTCACTTATATTCATTTCACTTTTCCCCTCCACAAGCTACTACTGGCCATTCGTTTCGCTGTTGCTTTACTACCTTTGCCTTCTCCCGCCTCCTTTATGTTCGCATCTCTCTCGTGCCCCACGAATTTCTTCTTCCTCCCTTCGATTCTTGGCTCCGTTCGACAGCCGCAGCTCGTGTGCGAGATGGTCACGTCGTTCGACCGCTAGGAGAAGGACCCCTTCTTCCCCGCCGCCGAGGAGGTCCAGGAGTCAGCCGACTGGTGCGTTCTCCTCTTGACCTCTTCTTTCTCCCTTCGATTTTGTTCCATTTCTTTTTGGTGATTTTTTTTTCGGTTTTGCTTGTGGGTGTGCAGGATGGAGTCGTTGTACAGGAGTGTTTGTGTGCAAACCACCTCGTGACGTCGGTGACACCGCTCCCCTCGGCCACTCCCGAGCTCTGCCTCGGCCACCCCTGTCCCTCCACCTCAAGGCGCCAGCGACCCCGTTCCCCTCAGGCCCCCTCGGCCACCCTCGAACTCCACCTCACGGTGCCGTCAACCCCGCCCCCTCGTCCACCCCCGTGGCCCCGTCCCTCCACCTCGCAGCGTCGACAACCATGACCCCCTTGGCCATCCCCGAGCCCAAGCTCCACCTCGCGGCGCCGACGAGCCCCTCGGGCGCCTCCCGTGCCTCTCGTGCCGCCCCCTCTCCGGTGCCCCTCGCAAGGCCCACGACGCTGTTGCGGTTGCCGTGCTGTCCAGAGCTTAAAGCCGAGCGCGTCGGCGCCGTCGTTGAGGGCGATGCTGGTGAGTTGCATGTGTCCTAAAAAAATATTGCATGTTGCAGTTATAGGATTTTTTTTTGTTGCAACCGGTTATTTGAGATGTTAGGGACTATTTCTTTTAGTGTTACAGTAACAAATGATTGAGAATGAGATTTTTCCTAATTTTTTTTGAATGTTGCAGGATGAATTTTGTTGCAGGTGTGCATGTGCCCTAAAAAATGTTAAGTTCATGATGGGAATTTTTTTTTACCCTTTTTGTTGCGTGCTTTGTTATGAGATGTTACAACAAATGTGCCGAGATGTTACATGCAGCAGCGTATGACGCTAACGCTCGGACCGTCCAAAATTAATTGAAGGGCGTATCGCCTCCAGACAAATTGTTTCGTGCAAATTTATCCAAACGCGCGCCAGGGCTGCTAATTGTTTTTTTTTTTAAAAAAAAATCTTCTTTCACAAAAATACACACCATGATCGCGTCGTATAATTTTGAAACGATAAGTTATGGGCATCGTGATGAACAGACTTTACATGGGTACGCATTCTGTATATAATTTCAGAGCATCTTTTCCAGCTTGTGTGCCATGCATCTGGTCATGTCTGGAAGGGCCATTGACTCCATGAAATATTTAGACCAGTTAACTATGAGTAACAAAAGATTCTTTAAAACGACACCTCGTGCTCGCTAGTCTGCTAGATATACATGACAAAATTAATGTCACAATAGAACAAGCTAAGCCCATAGTTTCGAGCCGAACTAAACGATAAGAAGGTGAGAAATTTAAGCATATTTAAACTACTCGTCACACTCTAGTTTGCAATGGGGAATCTCTGCCATTTGTTTGCAAGTGAGCTGGTGCTCTTTACTGACTATTTCATCTTCTTATCCCGGATTAATTAATTAATTAATTAATTAAACACCGTTCGAGTTGTGACAAATGTGGGTCTTACCTCCGACTCTAAGCAACAAATTTTTTGTTTGTTTCTTCCTAGATAAGCAAAAGAAAAATAATCCCATCACGCTAACGAAAGGTCGCCACTTGTCGAAATGTGATCGATATCCATGTATGGGTCCCGATCGATTGATGGGCAGATGGATAGACCAACAGCACTTAATTCAGAAGAAACCAACGGGAAATTATTAAGTGATATGGACATTGCGATTGAAAGATGCATGGAACAGATGTTAATTTCGAGTTCTTTTTAAATAATTGGCTCATAATTAGAGTATGTATAATGATATAGATAACTGTTGTCTATAGTACCTATCTATGTCATTTATATTTTTTTTACAACTTCTATATTAAATTATCTTTTGACATGTTTCTATAGTGTCTTATTTCTCGTGTTACTCATGGACTATTCTCTGATAAACGACCCAATTCTTTATACTCACTCTCTCTCATTCACAACATCTCATGACCTACGAGTCAAAATTTACAGATATCTGATGTCACACTACTGTATATGCTCTTATAAGATCTCACAATTTTAATCAAAAGTACCGTCCTTTCGAGGCATTACACTTTAAATGTCTTGAATATACTATTCTGTTCTTGCAAGGAAAATTATTTTACCCACGGTGATCTCTTGTAACAGAGATCAATTGGATGCCCCTGTCTAACCATCATTTCCCGAACTAAAATGAATCTTATATCTCATTCCATCATCCGATCTGACGAAACAACAAAAGGAACAGTGCGGACGACGAGATCAGAGGCGGAGACGAGGGGGCTGGCAAGGGCCTCTCATTATTTATTTTACTACTTTTCATTAGCATGTAGGAGGATTCGAACTTTACTGATGTCCTTACTAATTTAATTCATATGATTAAGTAATAGTTAGGATGAAAATAAAAAATTTAGTAGTTAATTTGTGGAGCCATATGGCATACTAATAAAAATTTATGGAATGACTATACATTTCAATAATATGTTAGCACATATTTAAAATTTATTTATCAATGTTAGTGTTTGTTATCTTTATCACTCCATAAAATAAGTTGTTTTCACATATAATTGTGTAAAGTAGTCAATTAATTAGAAAGAAAGGCCAACTAATTATATACTAAACGTTGAGTACTCATAATGCATGGTTTACTCGGTGCTAACATTTGATCAACTAATAATAACTTAACAATCATTCTTTTACCCTATCTTTAAATACACCACTAACACAAATTTTCTAGATCCACCATCGCGAGTATTTCCAGCTAGACACCAAAAGTCCACCTTGCAAAGAAAGGTTCGTAGAGTTCAAATTATCCCAAAGCTTACTGCTAATATGCAAAAACAAAAGATCGCTTGAGCGATCACCGCGGGGTCCGAGAGAGTAGTAGACCAATTCTCGCACTCTCAAATCGCCACCGCCCCACTCATGAGGAGCCGTGAGGCCCACCATCGGGCCCATAACGTCGACTTATTTCGCCGTGGAGGCCGCTGTCGAACTCAAGGTGGGTTCCTAAACCCGACGATACACCGCCGCAAAACACCGAAATCACATTTCTTAGCAGGTGGATATGTGCTTCCTTTCGTAAGAACAATTTTATATTATGAATGATAAGTTTTATATTACGCCGATATATTTGCGTAAATGGCCGACCCGAATGACAACATGGACGATGCCATCATGGATATTATCAACAATGGCGCCTTACAAGGTGCCCAAGTCGAAGGTGATGACAACAATCAAGAAGTAGATGACGGAGTCGATTTCTGCCGATTATGAAGATGAGGTCTATCTACAATCTCTTATGTATCTACAATCTCTTATGTATCTACAATCTCTTATGTATCTACAATCTTTGTGTTTCTACATTCAGCCCTCTGGATCGACGACAACAACGGGAAGAGTAGAAATGTACGAGGTCCGGAAGCCGTTGGAGGGTCGGTTCATTCTCTCGAATTCGAGGAGGATACAGTGCAGTACTTGGACCACATGCACAGAATTTGTCACCATCGTGGGTGCCTTGTAGGACAGGATCCCGATCAATGCTCGTGAATGGAAGCAAAAGAAAGAGGCTCTCATATTAGTTTTGTCTCTCCGATCGTGACAAGGCACTAGTTTGGCAAGATGTCCTTCAACATTTCGCGCTCGATACGTAAGATGAAGCTTTGAAGGAGAGAGTTAGAACGGGCTATGAAGAAGATGGCCACACAATCCAAGTGTTGGAAGAAGAAATTGTACAACACATTTATCAAGAAGAACTCGACGCCAGATTTCAACACTAAGGCCTACGCAAGTTGAGGCCGTTTTGGGATGAGTTTGTGCGTTCAAGACATCGGAAGAGGGTGAGGCACGTGAGAAGGAACCAACAGAATGCCCGATAAAAGCAATACCACCATCACTTGGGATCGTGGCTACGGAGTGCCATTCTAAGTGGGAAAGAATGGAACGAGAGATTCTTACCAAGGGATCGAACTAATCAATCAACCGCCCGAAGCGCTAAGTATTGGTTTTTCGGTCAGGGAAGCCGACCTAGAGACCTGAAAGATAGTGTATGGCGCAAAACTCCAAAGAGCAGCAGAAAGATTTGCTTATGCTCGAGGCTTGGTGAGAGTGGCGGTGTGGCACGAACAGAGATAAGGATGAGCCGACATACGCCGGAGAGTACCGAACACGGTGGGCGAACAAGAGGCTATGGGGAGGTGTCGTAGGGAGCATGCCTTCCTAAAGACAAAGCCACCTATAGAAGCCGCCAGAGAAAGAAGGGACGAGGCGGCAGCGGATCGCGCAGATGGAGGAAATGGTTCTTGAGTCACTGGAAGTGGCTCGTGAAGCAAGACAATGAAAAAGCACTTGAAGCCAAAATGAATGAGGAAATCAAAGGCAAGTGCAGATAGCGGTAAGTTCCATCCAAAGGCAAACCGCATCGAGCCGGAGTCAACATCAGCCCCTCATCGCTGAAAGCGATTGCGCCCACGAGGTGCCGGTGATTCAAGATGACGCGAGGTCTGCGCTTCCCGTGGATGACATCACCGATCCTCTCACGACATGTGAGCAGCACATTCCAGAGGAATGCCACCGCCATGGTGGCTATCGGTGTTGTATCTCGATCGACCCTACGAAGACACCAAGATGCCATGGGGCATTAATACCTCCTGGATATGCTAGCGTATCGGTGGATAGAGTTGTGAAAGGTTATAGCAATGTGTGTCTTGACATTGAAGGAGGTGATGGGGAGAAGACTTTAGGAGAAGCGGAGAAGACATTCATATGTTGGCGCAAGCGCTATATCATTATTCCTCGGGCGTCACCTCCTCCTCCTCAACAACCTAACCCTAGGTGCGGATGAAAGTGAACGAAACATTTTTCACTAATTATGTATTGGCTTAAATAACGGTTTACTCATACCACGTTGTTTTCACAAGCAGAACCTCCCAACCTAAGTCCATTATCCATTCACCACCGGTCACAAAGTTGCGGCGATGACAATGAAGTGGAAGACACGGCTGCATCCCCACCGCCCCATCTCCTCCACGACGGGATCCAATGCCGCCACCGCCCCATCGCCTCACGGCGGGCTCCAACGCCGACACCGGTCGCCCATCGCCTCCACGGCGGGATCCAACGCCGCCATCGCCCCATCGCCTCCACGGCGGGCTCCAACGCCGACACCGCCCGCTCCATCGCCTCCACGGCGGGCCCAACGCCGACACCGCCATCGACGCTTCCACGGCGGGCTCCAACGCCGCCGCCCCATCGCTTCCACGCGGGCTCCAACGCCGACACCGGCCGCCTCTCGCCAAAGAAGAGGCCCACCCCACAAGCGAAGCGCGGCCCCACCGCCAAGAAGAAAGCCTCGGGGAGAACACCAGCTATTTCTAAGACGACGAAACTTTCCTATGAGAAGACTCGCCGAGGAAATAGATGCTTCGTTGTTCCATCATCCGATCTGACGAAACAACAAAAGGAACAGTGCGGACGACGAGATCAGAGGCGGAGACGAGGGGGCTGGCAAGGGCCTCTCATTATTATTTTTACTACTTTTCATTAGCATGTAGGAGGATTCGAACTTTACTGATGTCCTTACTAATTTAATTCATATGATTAAGTAATAGTTAGGATGAAAATAAAAAATTTAGTAGTTAATTTGTGGCATGTGAACCCATCTTATGTAATATCTAGATTATATTTTGTTCATAAATTTTTAAGCTGGTATTGAGTTTAATTTGTACCATACAAGTGCATGATATTTCATCTCCCTGCATGTTTAGAGTTTGATTAAGCACTTCTTTATCGTATCTAGCTTCTGTCACACCTTCCGTGGCTCGGTGAAGTGTGCATGTGCACCAAACTCCACCAAGCTCAAGTTATCATCTATCATGATCATTATTTGTTTTCTATTTCTTTTTTGATATAAAAAGTTTCTCCTAAGAAAACTTCTATAAGGGAAAAATTTGGGATTTGCCACTCTTAACCACCTTGATTTAGGATTTGTCATATTTAATTTTCTTCTTGAATAGGGAGGGGGTAAATGCGTCTTTTCACCGTGGATTTTGCTGCAAAATAAAAAAAATACTAGAATACGTCCGGGGTGTCAAATCACAAGTATTTTGTGCTTAGGAGTAGCAAATTATCAAGAAAAAATTTAAAGGTGGCAAATCCTAAATCAAAGAGCTTAGGAGTGACAAATTCTCAATTTTTCTTTCATAAGTAGCTTAAATTGGACGATAACAAATTCATGTCTCTCCTCAAGCTATCCCCCCCACCCCCAATAGTCTAATCCTGGTTCCGCCCCTACGTCCACGTATGGTTCCCAGCAGCTCTGACGCAACACAAATGGTCCATTATGGTGAATAAGTAACGAAACACCAAAGCTCAATGGCGTTGGTGCACAAAAATCAAGAGTACAAGACAACAACACAAGTTTAAGAGGAAAAATTGTGTGCTTAAGCCCTTAAACTCACAAAGAAACTCACAATAAGTGATACCAACATCAAAATGAGAATTAAGTAGGGAAGAATTAATTTTGCTTACGATTATTAGGAGAAAGTACTAGCCGTGTTTATTTTAACAACAAAAGAAAATTAAGGAAGAAAGAGAAAGTTGAGGAGGCAACTTTTACTAATACCAGGATTAGTGGGGGCTTTTGTGGTTCATCATCCTACACATCCTCACCGTACGAGCCTAAGAGTGAAGATTATTCTAATTCTTAAACATTGTGGTCCAAGAGCGCCGCTTCGTAATTTTGCTTTGTTTTACTTTAGAAATTTCTCTAACCTCTAAGCCTCTAACATGCATTACACGAGCTGTAGTATATATGGAACAAATTTGACTTCCTTTTAAAATTCGATCCGGATCTATTGGAATATCATTAATATTTCAGGAGTTCCTCACTAATTAGCACGGGTAAATATGGGGAGAATATGCATGCATCTCTATGGAGCACTGCCTCGATGATGTTCGAGCGAGGGGGGCACTTGCACGTTTCCTCGGTCAAATCCTAGTTTTCTAACTTTGACGGGATTGAATTAGTAAGACACAAGAGCGGAGCTAGGAGTGGTGTCTAGTATGCACCAACACACTCGGAAAATTCTAAAACCTGTAGAGAGTATATAGATATTAGGGATAAATTATTTTTCGCCTTGGATCTCAGTGATGATCATTGTATAAGACTTTACACTTATATGAAATGGTGCAGTCTCATTGGAATTTTCCTAACTCCGACACTGATATGAGATATACACATAGATATTATATTCCTACACACACACACACACACACACACACACACACACACACATATATATATATATATATATATATATATATATATATATATATATATATATATATATATATATATAAGCTATTTCTAAGTTCAAATTTTCTTAAGTTTAAGTCAATTGTTGTGAACATTGGATTTGTGTAGAGATTGATGTGCCATATGATTGTATATTGATTCAATTGATAAAACATGCGACTTATACTTAATAAAATTTCAATCACCTTACTGAATAGACAATCCCATGTATGTTTTATGTGTGTATATATATATACATACATACATGTACACACACACACACACACACACACACACACATATATATATATATATATATATATATATATATATATATATATATATATATATATATATATATATATATATATATATATAAAAATACTTTCTACTCTAGGGTGTAGTTACTCCACTTTTGATATACCACCTAAAAGAACTTGACATACTCCTTTATCACTTTGGGTATACTCATGTACTAATTATAAGATACTCCAATGTGAATCACACAAAAAATTGCAAGAGAGTCTATAGTTTTAGCATATTTTGTAAATACCTTCATATTCGCACATAAAAGGAGTATGTCACATAAAAGGAGTATATCTAAAAATTGTACATACCACCTCGAAAGGTGTCAATACCACCTAGGTGGTCTTACATACTCGTGATACTACACATACATACTCTTAGTTGCGTAAGATACTCCCTACGTTGTGAGATACGGAATGAGAGTAACTACACGGGAGTAGGAAAAGGTTTCATATATATATATATATATATATATATATATATATATATGAAACCTTTTCCTACTCCAGTGTATATATACCTCTCTACTCCCGGTGTATATATATATATATATATATATATATATATATATATATATATATATATATATATATATATATCTATGAAACCTTTTCCTACATAGTTACTCCTAGTATCTTACAACATAGGAGTATCTCAGAATCAAATTATGTATATGTAGTATACAAGTATATAAGACCATATAGGTGATATTTACACATTTTCAGAGGTGGTATGTATAATTTTTAGACATACTCCTTTTTATATGCGAATATGAAGGTATTTACAAAATATGCTAAAAACTATGGGCTCTCTTACAATTTTTGTGTAGTTCACATTGGAGTATCTTATAATTAGTATATGAGTATGTCCAAAGTGATAATAGAGTATGTCAAATTCTTTTAGGTGGTATATCGGATATGGGAGTAACTACTCCAGGAGTAGAAAGTATTTTTCATATATATATATATATATATATATATATATATATATATATATATATATATATATATATATATATATATATATATGTATTCCAGTATTTTTGGTTTTTTTAAGCAAAATCCACAGTGAAAAGATGCATTTAGCCCTCCCTATTCAAGAAGAAAATTAAATGTGACAAATCCGAATTCAAGGAGCTTTGGAGTATCAAATCCTCAATTTTTCCCTTATAGAAGTTTTTTTAGGAGAAAACTTTTTATATCAAAAAAGCAATAGAAAACAAATAATGATCATGATGCATGATAACTTGAGTTTAGTGGAGTTTGGTGCACATGCACACTTCATCAAGCCACGGAAGGCATGACAGTAGCTAGATACGAGGAAGAAGTGCTTGATCAAACTATAAACATGCAGGAGATGAAATATTATGCACTTCTACGGTACAAATTAAACTAAATAGTAGCTTAAAAATTTATGAACAAAATAGAATCTAGATGTTACATAAGATGGGTTCACGTGCCATAAATTAACTATTAGACTTTTTAGTTTCATCCTAACGGTTACTTAATCACATAAACTAATTTAGTAAGGGCATAGTCAGTAAAATTCCAATGCTTCTACGTGCTAATGAAAGGTAGTAAAAAAATCATGAGAGGGGTCAGGCCCCTGTCGGTCCCCTTGTCTCCGCCCCTGCGTGCACGATTGCGGTTACACTTAGCCGTTGTTCTTAAATTTTTAATACCGCTCCACTTATTGTTGTAACGCTTTCTTGTATTGTGCATATATGTGGATTTCTATTTTTCAACTATGTTTCATAGAAATTAACTTTGATAATAATGTTGGTGAGGTCACGTCAACAGTTTTAATGTTGAATATGCTATCTCACGTCGATAGCTTTAAGGAATAAGTCTATTTTACACTCCTGAACTTTGGCGAGAGTCTAAAAAACACCCTGAACTACAAAACCGTTCAGTTTACACCCTTGAACTGTCAATACCAGATCAAGTTACACCCTACGCTGGTTTTATTGGTGGTTTTGGATGATGTGACAGCCACGTCACTAGTTTTGGATGATGTGACATCCACGTGTACATCTTTCGTTGACGTGGTGTCCATGTGTACATCTTTCGCTGACGTTAAGACATCATTAAAGGCAAAAGATTGTATTTAGGTTTTAATGACCGCCATTAACACAAATCAAGGGGGGGATAGTGGCTCTGGTCCGAATGCGCCACGCACGGGGGCTCTCGAGCGCACTCGGCCATGGCTCGCCGCCGGCGGGAGCGGGCTCAACGGCAGCAACCAGGGGCCGAAACGGGGAGCTAGTGGTGCGGGGAAGGTGTTGATGGTGGTGGCGGCGCCGGGGGTTGACCGGAGAGGCGGCGCGGGGAAAATAAGCGGCGGCGGCACGGCTATGTCGGCGGAGGGGTTCCGGCGGCGCCCGGGGCCGAGGAAGGGGAGCACGGTGGGAAGCTTGGCGAGGCGGTCCTACTAGGACGAAGATGGGGGCCGGAGGCAGGCTGTAGATGGCAGTGGGTGCTGAGGAAGGCGACGGCTGGAGGCGGGGAAGAACGCGAAATCCGACGGTTATGGTGATCCGGAGCTGAGGGGACTTGAGGGGAAGGGTCCCTCGGTGTCAGTGGCACATGGTGACGAAGGTGGCGGAGCGGCGACGGTGCCGGAGCGACGAGTCGCGTGCACGCGCGCCACTGGCCAAGCACTGCCACCCTCGCGTGCTCTCTGCGACGCCGCCGCCAACACGCCATCCCTCTGACGCCCTGGCTGCGGCACCCACCCCGTCGCCTCCGTGTGTAGTCGCGCACACCACCTCCTCGGGTCCGCGCACCTCCAACCCCTTGGAGCCTGGGTAAGCCCAGCAAGCAAAACCGTTGCCGTTTCGTTTCGGCCGTCGCCGCCTCCACCGTCGTCCCGCTGCTCCGGCCACCCTTCGGCGCCACCAACCCCATCACCGTGAGCCCCCGGCCACCAGGAGCCTTTCCCCTCAAACTCCCTCGAGGATCCGCCGCCACAGCCGGCGTATTTGGGCTTCTTCACCGCCTTCGACCGCCGCCTTCCCCAGCATCCGCCGCCACCTACGTTCCCTCTCCGGTCTCCCCGTCGAGCCTAATGGCTTTGCCTTGATGAGAGCTGCCCCGTGCTCACCCTCCTTGGACCAAGCAGCCACCGGACCCTCCCCGCCACCATCACTGAGCCGTCGCTGCCACTTTACACCACCCGCCGCCGGCGACACCCATCCACCTGGTGCCGCCACCCCGTCACCGGCTCCGCCACCTCGCCAGCTCCCTGTTCCCCTGCTTATCCACCGCCGCCGCAAGCTAGCCCGCCGACGACAAACTGGAGCCGCACGCACCCGCGCGCTCCCGCCAGCGCCACCCCCCTTTTGCTCTCACTGACCCGTGGGCCCTATGCACAGTGAACCGCCCGATCCTCCCCTTGCTCTCACTGCCCAGTGGGCCCTGCGGCGCCACTGCTCCCATGGACTGTCGCCCTGTCATCCCGAGGTACACGTGGACGCCACGTCATCCAAAACCAGTGACATGGCTGCCACGTCATCAAAAACCACCAATGAAACCAGCGTAGGGTGTAATTTGATCTGGTATTGACAGTTCAAAGTTATAAACTGAACGGTTTTGTAGTTCATGGTGTTTTTTGGACTCTCGCCAAAATTCAGAGGGTATAAAATGGACTTATTCCTAGTTTTAATGTTGAACAAGCTATCTTAATGGTAATATCGACAACATTGATGTTTATTTTTTTTCTATATACAGTGCATGACGATAATTTTTAGCACATGACCCTAAAATATCAGGTACAACCCTAGTCACTCTCACAGCTAACAAGCAACAACTATATCCGTCCATATATTTTGCTGTCCAAAAGAATTTTATTCTCTCGTTCCACTGCAGTACTGATAGCCTGATCTATATATCATTCGTCAGACTTGCGTATAATTAATTATTGAGTTCTAGACTATCTTGAACCGTTGTTTAAATAGCACTAACATAAGTTATCAAATCTACCACATTTCCAACTTCATAACTACCTAATCATATATGCAATGATACACTAGCTAGGTGATTTATTAATGCCGATCATGCATGCATGATTCAATTATACTACACTAACGAAGCTGTCATCTCCAGAAAGAAAAACCAAGGCTAACGAACTAACTAAAAAAAGAAGTCTATCTAGCTAGCCACAATACATATGCATAGACGTCATGCAACACAAGGTTAATTTATATATGTAAGTACTACTCTCATAATTAAACTAATTAACTTCACAACAAGATTTGATCTGCACAAGTTAATTACTCGTCAACTCAATTCGGTTAACATTATCTTTTTTCTACAAAATTTCCTTTGGCATGTCAGAACTCACAAGTCACAGCCGATGCATCACATAATCATATTCCTGAATAATTAGATATGAATCGCTTTCGGCTTAGGCTTTCTACTTTTGAGTTAACCTTAGCTCGGCATGACCTAATTGACTTCGTTTGTTCTCGATCGACCATTATTTTCATTACTCATTCTGCATTCATCCAACACTTAGGCTGCGTTGGGTTTAGGGTAGTTATGGTTCAAGGTTAAGATAACCAAGTTATAACGTTAACCTAGCTAAGTTAGCTTAATCCAAATTTTGTGTTTGGCAACTAACCTTGCTAATCTAAATTACCGTTTGGCTAGATTAGGTGTGTTACAAGGGTTAGCCATAGAAAAACAGAAATTAGGAGGGTTAGTTGTGTTGGATTAACTTATTCTACCAATTTAGTGGACTTACTTAATTCCAGGTTACTGCGGGTTAAAAGACTTTGACTGAGTTGAGTTAACCCTCCCTAACCCAAGGGTGTTTGACGGATTAAACCACTAACCCACCTCTTAATCCCGAATCAAACGGGCCCTTAGCATGCACAACTAATTCTCCCATTTATAGGAAAGATCTGTCAGTCCTCCTGATTTGGAACTCCGAAATTTCACAGGATTCTCACGGGAAACGTATAGTCTTTTCCTGTAAAATTCACGTGTTCTAGACTGATCTTTAACGTCTTCAGCGATCCATCAATCTGATAGCTGCAAGTTTTGGCTTTGCTTTGCCGGAACATGCATGCATTGTATCATTTCGATCGTGACTGCCACACCAACCTGCGAGTAGCGTCGCACGACATGTGAACTCCCATGCGTATAAAAATGAAAAATTGTGGTTTCTTCGTGTGCGACAAAGACAAACTACTTGTACCATCATGTAGCATTGTATTGTAAGCGTGTTAATATTACTTTCTGAGACACGTAACGTACGTACGTTCTCTTGATTGGCATATATACAATAGGCAATTAATCAATGCGAAACTACAGATTTCTTCCAAAAAATAAATAAATTAAGAAGCGAAACTACATATGCGCACTCGTGGTTTGTAGTTATCATTGTGCAATACTTTTTTTGAGAATAGTCCGCTGGGCTCATTGGTTTGAGGCTGCGTAGTCCACTCATGTGGTATCTCACGGGGTTGAGTGTGTGGTTTGAGTATGAGTATCGAGATGGAGGTTGTGTGTGGTTTGAGTTGAGGCTTGAGATGGAGGACTACGCTTGAGCGTTGCTCCCGTTAGTGCCTTCAGAGATAGGGTGTTTCTTCTTCTTTAATGTGGACCGGATGAGGTTAAATCCGGACTTCAATTTTTTTTTGTGCAATACTTTATTATTTTTTTCTTTTGGGAAGATGAAAGCTTTCATCCATTCAAAAAGTGTAAATTACACGTAGCATCGAAGGCTATTAACAAGAAAAGCTCGGCTCAAACAAGGCATTGGGCTATAAAAGATTGCAACATTCCACGTCTCCTCCTAAAAGTATGGGCACCATATTTATCCTCCATGGACTTTGCGAGTAAAAAGCTAAAAATAAAGACACATTTTCACGAGAAACTCTTTTTCAGAGCACGCATATTCTTTTCCCATTTCATTTTCTTCTCCTGAATATATTGCTCCTCTCCCCAAGGGCAATCACGTCCTTTTAATCCACGGCACTAAAAAAGCCAATCACATCGAAGTCCTCGACTAAAAAAATAAAAATAAAAAGAATTGAAAAAACAAAGTTGGGAGCACACAAACAAATTAAAATTGGTCGTGCGCACATGGTGGTGGGTCGTGGTGGGTCAAAGGAGAAACTCGACCCAACACAACACGCCACCCCACTACGACTAATCCTGACCCCGTGGATTTGGATCTCTGCGCCGAAACATCTCTGGGATGCAGCAACACAGACGATCTACAGTAAACAGTGGCGTAGCGAGGATAAATACCTTATAGAGTCAATACTTTAAATATTTTAGAAATTTTATAGACTTATTTGAAACTATCAATAGAAATAAGGCTATATTGCAAAAACTTGTGGGATCAGTTGGCCCCACAGGTAACACCTCCATCTGCCACTGACAGTAAATGACTTTAGATAGCGATCTTCGTTGTACGATCGAAAATCAAAAGTCGAGATAAAAAGCTATAGTATTTTTGCTGTAATGTTTACGCTATAGTAAAATCGCTGCATCATATATTTCACTGTTGCTAAAGTATTTGCCACATTGCCATTGCAAAAGCACTGCTCACACACCAAATTTTTTTTTTTTTTACATTGACCTTGCAGTAATGCAGAGTATCTAGATGCCCGTGATCAGGGCGGACCCACACTAGTCCATGGGTGTTCAGTTGAATACCCAAATATTTGACAAATTCATTAGAATCCTGAAACGAAAGTTTTGCCTAGTTGGTTAGTGGTCCTATCTCTCATTCACTAGGCCCTGGGTACGATTCAGTGGTCTAATAGTTTTTTTTCTATTTTCTTCTCTCTATTTTGATTGTTGTGATCTCATAGTTTTTTTTCCTGTTTTCATCTCTGTTTTGATTGTTGTGAGTTATTGAGATCTTTTTTTTTTGTTTATTATGATTTGAATAACTTTACATTTTATTTCAAAAAATAATATATATGAATGCACTGTATTTCATAAATTGCAAGGCCAATAAAATTAGTAGTAATCCACTAATGTATGTTCCCACTTTCCATCTCCTCTTTCAAATGTTTCAAAAGTAATATTTGCATCTTCTACTGCATACCACCTTTTACATCTAATATTTCTCTAAATCATTTGTGATATTTTCTCTAGTGTGAACAATTTGTACTTTGATTTTTTTTTTTGCAATTGTGTACCTTGGCCTTTTCCATTGAATAATACTTTCTATGTTGATAAGGCACCCACATATTTCGAGATTCAAACTTTGTAATGTTTGACGAATAATTAGCTCAAGAGCATCTAGGTTTAGTTGCACAAAAGTGGTACTGTTAGATTCGTATTTGAAAGTACTTTCATACGAGTTTGATTTTATAATTGTTCACAATATAATGTAAAAGAAATTAACGATCACCATTCAATTTTGGAGACCGTGTAAAGTCAAACTGTGTCTTATAAAAATCAACGGAGTGAGTATTTTGTTGACTTTGAGGGTCTGTTTGGTTTGTGCCCCTAGTTAGCAAAACTAAAATTTTGGTAATGCCAAAACCGGTGTAGTGCCAAAACCAGGGCAAAAAAAAATGTTTGGATTGCAACCATGTCAATTCACGGGCAATGCCGAAATTGATGCGTTTGGATTGTAGCCATACCAAAACTTGCCAAAAAAGTGAGTATGACATGTGGGACTCATATGGTATATATTCTTTTTTGTTCCAAAATATGCCAACTTTTGTCTTATTTTGTTGATAAAATGATAAGGAACACAACGATTCAAACGGATCATAAAGCATATACTCGATTTAGCAAATATGACCATTTAAAACTAATTAATAAAAAAATGTTTGAATTAAATGCAACCAATTTCTTGCCGACACCTCATCGCATGAATGGCATCATGCCAGCCGAAGTCTGGGCGAGCATTTTGCACTGCGAGCCATTGGCTCTTCCAAATTTTTGTAGGCACGTCAAATATTTGGTACCAATTCAAACGTTAGCCAAATTCTTTTGGTGTTACCAATATTTGATTTGACAAGTTGAAGGTCCAAACCAAACAAACCCTAAATATGCATCCTAGAAATCCTAGGTCTAGGTGACACAATTCTTTCTTACCCTATGCCATCGATCTCCGCGACGCGCACACACACCACGTGGGATCCACCTCCTCCCCGCGCCCACAGAGAATCCCGATCCGCAGCACCACCGCCACGGCTCGTGGGCCGTGGGGTGGGCCCCACGCGTCATACTCCGCACGCGAGCGCGCAATTCGGCTCGTGTGCTACGCTCCCTCGTGGGGCACGTGTCGCCCCACGCTCACGTGGCCGGGCCCACCGTGCGCCCCAGCAAACGCGGCACGAGGCGCTGCGCACTCGCGCGTCACCTGCAGGTCAAACCTCCTGACCTCCCTGACAAGGTGGGAGCAACGTAATCCTGGCCCACGTGGCAGAGAGGAGGGTACACCTGGGTGAGTGGGTGGGAACGGGCGACGCGATGCGACCGGGCGGAGCCGGTGGGCGGGACGGGCCAGATCCGGTCGACACGTGGGGCCCACCGGCCATCCAACGCCCATCGTGTTAATTAATGTGCCGAGAAATTAACTAACTAACCATCGCTCGCTTCCTTTCCTTTTCTCCCTCTTCTTTTCCTCCTAAATCTCGCGAATAAATAAGCGAGCGAGCGAGCGAGCGAGCGGGCGGGAGCAAACCATTTGAGAGAGAGAGAGAGAGGAAGGCAGGGGGCATCGTCGAGGAGGAGGAGAGAGATAGGCTTCTTCCTTCCGATTCTTGAGAAAGTTCGCTTCTTTCTTTCGTTTCTTCGCGTCTCGTGCTTTTGATTGGTTGGTTCTTGAGCCATCCGCGGCTTCTTCCATGGAGAGGGACTTCCTGGTCGCGATTGGGAGGAAGGAGGAGGAGGGCGAGGTGAAGGAGGAGGTTGCCAAGGCGGAACCGTCAGGTCGGTGCCTACCTAGCTTTTCCTGCCCCTGTGTGCGCGTGCTTGATTGGTTCGTCGTAGGATAGGGTTTAGCTCGTCGCGGCCGGCGGCGATGGCGATGCTATTCTTCATGCCTGCGTGGGCGGTTGGAATTCGGCATGTGATCCGCGGTTGCTTGCCGCGGCGGATTCGGGCTGATGTTGATAGGACGCCAAGTTCGCACCTTTCCTTTCTTCCTCCCTCCCTTTTTTCTTTTCCATTTCTTCCTTTTTTATTTCGTTTCGCGAATTAGTTGTTCACATCGAAGTGGTTTTCTTGTGCTCACATGCACGATTCAAGTGGTTCTTTAATTCGATTTTTGTAGTAAATTTGTTCTGCGCATGATGCGATTGCGACATGTAACAGATGGGTACTTCTTGCTTGCTCTGTAGTATTTACACTCGTGTGTCTGATTTGAGCTACTTTTATACAGCGATTAGTGAGTGATTTTGAGTTGTCTGTGCTTCAGATTACCTGGGAGGAGCGCCGGCGATGCAGTGGCAGTTCCCGGCCAAGGCCAGCGCCCCGCCGGCGTTCATGTCCTTCAGGGCGGTGAGGGAGGAGGGCACCAAGGAGGCCGTGTTTGACCACTTCTCCCTCTCCGGGTTCCGGCCACCGCCGCCGCCGGCTGCCGGGGATGCCTATGACGGCATCAGGAAGCAGGCCTCCCCTGTGATTGCTCATCAGCAGGTTTGCGTCAGCTCTGAGTTCTTACCGTCTTGGTCCTGCCATTGAGATGCTAGAGGCTAGTAGTCTGAGCTGTGTGGTGGTGTTTCTTTCTGCAGAGGCAGTTTGGGTTCGACGGCCAGGTGAATCCCCAGCAGTATGCCGCCGCGGTGCACGGCCACCGCGCGCAGGGCATGGATTCGTACGGCGCGGCGGCTCATCATCTCCTGGGTGGATCTAGGATGGTTCACGCGGCATCGATGCCGCGCCATCCCGTGCCGTTCAATCCGGCAAGCCCGATGCTCAGGGTACAGAGCCTCCCCAATGGTGCTGTCGGTAGCCCGTTCAAGAATCAACCTTTCACTGTGAGCAACGCGGTGGCTGGTTCCACGGTTGGCGTGTATGGTGGCGCAAGGTGAATATATATTTTTTTTGTTGAAATCAAATGAATTCTGAACTCCTATTAGTGACTGTAAAGTAAAGATTTTGCTGACAAATGGATGTTCACCTGCAAAGGGACCTACGGAATCCGAAGTCGCCACAAATGACTATATTCTACGATGGTTCGGTGAATGTATTCGACAACGTTCCGGTGGAGAAGGTTCCATATCTTTACGATGAATGAAACATTTTGATGTTACCAGAGTTGCTTAGGTATATTTCCTGATTGTCTCTTAACTATTATAGGCACAAGAACTTATGCTTTTGGCAAGCAGGGCATCTATTCCAAGCCCGCCCAGTGCAGCCCGCAAATCAGATTCGCCTATTTCCGCCACTGCAAAAGTTGCGGTGCCTGAGGCTTTACCTGCAAGGCAGATTATAATTCAGAAACCAGAGCCTTCTGTGCCTCATGTATCAGGCATTTCACGTCCAATCCCCGTCGTGTCACAAGCTGTGACCCTCCCCAAGAGCACATCTTGCTCTAACAGTGAAACTGCAGCGGGTGTACCATCGGTTGTTCCTCCCGTAAGTCAGGCATCCTCGTCTCAGCCTATGCCGCTAGCAACTACGACTGCTGCAGCTATAATGCCGAGAGGTATATATGATTGTTACCTGCCTGCACCGCCCGTTGCTAGTTCTGCATTGTATTTGGATTCCAAGATGAACTACCATAATGTCTAGTGACGCTTTATATTGATTCATGCTTTTGTTTTTTCCAGCTGTCCCTCAAGCTCGGAAAGCATCTCTTGCCCGATTCTTGGAGAAGCGAAAGGAAAGGTATAGATTGTGTGTTTGGTGGTTGTATTTTGCTAGCGGTATCTGAATGCCGCTGAGACTGGTTACATTCATAACATCTGGCCTTACACTAATTTTCATCTGCCAATTATTTCTTCTGTAGAGTGTCAACCGTGACGCCATATCCGTCCGCAAAGAGCCCGTTAGAGAGCAGCGACACCTTGGGCAGCGCCAGCGCTCCGAGCAAGTCATCATGCACAGACATTGCCCCATCGAGCAACAACGGCGAGGAGTCCCTTTGCTTAGGGCAGCCCAGGAACATCAGCTTCAGCAGCGGGGAGTTCCCCAGCACAAAGCTACAGATCTGAAACCTGATCACTGTCCATACTACAGATTCAGATGCGAAACGGGTGCCTTCTTTTGCATTCAGCTGAGGCAGGGTGGGGGGATATATAGGAAGATATGAGGATACGAGATGATCGTATGTTGTTTGCACGCTAGGTGCAATGGATCCCTGTGTTGGCTAGAGCTGTATTTATAGTGCTGGTCTAGCCGCCGCCTGTGACATTGCAGGTTTCTTCAGGCTCTTCATGATTGTTTTTTTGCCTCCCTGCGCCATTGCCGTACTGTAATTGAGAAAGAAATGCTGCTGCTTATTATCACCAAGCTATATAGGTTTACAGATTCTGCGTATGTAATGGTGCTCTTTGTTTTTGTCCCTGTGTTGCTTTGAACATAGAAAGCTAGCTGCAGAAATTCAAGAGCAGATGTTGCGAATGCCATGGTTTTTTTACATGTTCAGTGCATGTAGTTCTGGTTACACTTGGTTTGTGCATGCACAGGTGAATTCTTGGATCTGTCACCGTGTTGTGCTTGTGTAGCACGTAGGGTGCAATCAGAGCAGGTACGGACGGATATTGCTCATTCTGTCGGACACGGATAGTATTGGATATATATTTTTTCATCCCGTATTCGCTCTACGAGCCTTCGGTCGGATGGACAAATGGAAATTATCCGCTTCTTTTGCACTCTTACCACATGACATTGGACAGTAGAAGTGCAATCAGAGCGAACACGGAGAGACTGATCGCTGAGACGTTGAAGGAAAATCACTTATATCCTAAGGCTACTCGTATCTTGTTTCTAAGTGAAGTCACAACAAGTTTTCCTCGTACAACCTAACATACGAATATATATAGATGGATATCGCTCACCCTGTATCTTATTTCGTATTTTTTCATCGGAATAGGACACGGATAGTGTCAGATACCTATTTCTCTATCTTGTATTCCCCGTGAGTCTTCGGTCGGGCAGGAATCATCTGATCCGTTTGTACCCCAGTAGCACGCATGGCCGTGGGTTTAAGGTGCTTAATGTCACATCATTAGTAGTTGGCGGAAGCAAATCATCTGACATATGTCACGGTAAACAGTGCCATGATATTATTTTACCGTCGTCGGATCGGGAATCGACGGCCGAGATCTAGATCTGTACTGTAGCAATCAATCTCAGTCGTTGATTCCCGATCTGACAGTTCAGATCTTAGAAATGTTATAGTACTGTTCACTCCGTGATATTCCAATGAGAATGTCAGGGAATGCCCTCCTAGTTGGCCTATATTTACATCACGTCGGTTCTCCATGGAAAGATGGGTAAGTCGGCCAAGCCCAGAAATTCGCGGCCCACGATCACCACGTCCTCCCATGCTTTGCTCCCCTGCTAATTTGCTGGGTTTCGGCGGCGATCAGGGCCGGCTCACTCCTCCTCCTCCTCCTTTCTTACTTCACTAGAGATGAGATTGTTTCCTCTCAAAACTCATAAAAAGGAGGAGAAGAAGGAGGAATAGCCACAGGAGCGTTATTTTTGTCTTCTGGGTTTGCAGCTTTTTTGATTTCGATTTAGTGGGTTGGCGGTTTGGCACTCTGCGTTGGGGACGGCCCTACTGCGTCAGGCAAGGGTAATATTGAGCAAAACTGGCCCCGCATACCGGACTGGCCTGGTCGGCCGGACAAGTCTATTGGGCCGATCATGGCAGGCCGAAGGGAGCTGAGCCTGAGATTGGCACTGTCTTTTGCTCAGGTCTAGGTAACTGCAGAGCCGACTTTTGCTCAGGTGAGTCTAGGTAACTGCAGAGCCGAGTTTTTCTTTTTAAATAATACAATTTTTTTATTAATATTACAAAAAAATAGTAAAAAAAGAATTTACAGAGATAATATCATTCCTGTCGCCAAATGAATCGACGACATACTAACGCGACAGATCCTAATGGCCGACATGAGCCTTGCCGTCGATTTATTTGGCATACTTGTTCAATTGGCTGCTGTCGTTAGTTGATTTGGCGACAGGTTAATTGGCCAACAGGAGCCTTGCTGTGGAGTTCAATTGGCTGACATGCCTTTGTCAATAAGGCCTGTACAGAAGTTGTCTTCTCTGTCTGTCGCCAATTCATTCGGCGACAAAGTAGTATTTCTATAAAAAAATTGACTATTTATTTTTATAGTATTAATAAAACAGTCGGTTATAAAAAAAGCTCTAGCAGATCTTCATCTTAAAGCGAAAACTATACGTACGAAACAATTCCCACGAACGATCTACGAACGGCAACGTGACACGTGACGTCGTCGGCAGCTTATGGATGCGGACGTGCGGTACACTTAATTAGCCGATCAATTTCTTAACCCCTCCGTTCTTTTTATTCGTGGTTTTAGAATGCGTGCAATCAATCTTTTTAAACTTTGACTGCTAATATGTATAAAAGATTTGAATTTGTCACATAAAAGTGTTATCACTAGATCTGCCATAAAAATACTTTAATATTATTATATTTTTAATAATTTTAACTAACGCTGGAGCTAAACATTTACAGGACTTCTAAGTTTGACTCGCGTTTTCTTGATTTTCATATGCTTATTTTTCTTGCAATGATTTTACTGTGCTAGACTGCGAGATACTGCTAATTATCCCTTCTTTGGATTGTGCTGCTTTTCTTGCAATAGAAATTCTGTTGGCGATATTAGAGAATTGTTTTAAATATATCAGCGACTTGATTTATTTTGTGTTCCATAAAATTAAAAATGACTACATGGAAATTAAGTAAATTACCTGACAACAGGAGAAATCTTCTTCTATGTTACACTGGATGGAATTATGGGGCACATTATTAGTATTACGACGAGGAGACCATCCGCGCGATGGCTACATTCAAGTTTTTTGTTTGTTTGAAACTGGCTACATTCAAGTCTTGAACAGAAGATGGGATCACGTTGCACAGGGGAGGAGTTTTTGTTGTATTTGGCACCGTTGACGTGCGAATTAGCAAATGTAGCCTTCTCTCGACGTAAGTGCAAAAATGACACTACGGAGCCACGCGGACACGACATCTATGCTTGTTCGCACCCGAGGGGCTGCCGCCCGAAATCACAGATTTTTATTCGAAACATACAAAAAATCACATGAAATGACGGTAGGGGGAGAGGGGTGTCCGTGCTCATGGGTGCTGGACTTGCCGTGTCCGTTCCCTGGGTGGACGAACCAGAGGAGGTCCGCCCCCCGGGGCATGGTGGAGGGCATGTCCGGCCCCCAAGGGCACGGACGAGCCGGCTCCAGCCCTTAGGGGCACTGATGAGGCACTCTGCCCCCCTTGGGCGCGGACAAGTCTAGGTGTCACGTTCGCGGGGCTCCGTGGTGCTATTTTTGCACTTGGTGCGGAGAGGAGGTTGCATTTGCTAATTCGCACGTCAACAGTGCCAAATGTGTCAAAAACTCCATAAAGGAGACAGGTGGAACCATATATCAATATAGGCTTGGACATGATCTTGGGAGGCAAGACACTACCATAAACTAGATCTTTCGTGACAACCAAAACCATCACGGTAAAAAGAAAAACCGCTAGGAATAATTTCCCTAACGGTCTCACGTCAGGTAATAACCCTCATGCATAGGATGATTCCATTTGCCTGATGGGTCACCGTCAAGAAAATTATTCGCGACGGCTATCCCTATCAACCAGCCGTCACGAAAATGTTCCTTTGTTAGGTTTGGCGGACGGGCTAACAGACATATTACAGTTTGGGATTTATTATATCCCTGATGGATCCGGCAACACCGATAGGCAAAAAAGATGTAACAAACAAAAAAACTAAACACATATTTTTCTCACTGAATTAGTCCCATTATCACACACATTCAGACTTACATACACTTATTTGCACCATTAGCTTGCATGTTTCAAAGGCCTACAATGCATTTTGACAACAAAAACATGGCACTTATCAAAGTTTTCCAGTAAACACATTTACATCAAAAGGGGCTAGCTAGTCTTCCATTGACTTTCATTTTTTCAGGTCTCAACACACACAATATGGACTTGAATGTTCTGATGCCTATTGCTCTTTTGAGTGATGCATGAAAACACAAAGAACAGAACAGTAGTTTAGCCATCAAAGCAAATTGATAAAGATGCACACACCTAAGTCACTAGATGAACACATGAGCTTGACCACGCACGTATATTTGTTGCAATGTAATATTATGAATATGCACAAGTATATTTTCATAAAGTTAGCAGATAGATATACATGCAGGCAGTTAGGTAGCTGGTAACTAAAACTGAAATATTCAGTTTCTCATACTTGAACAGTTTTGATATCAGATAGGGCACATGAACAAGTATCAGAGATTTTTAGGCAGTACTAAGTTGTATCAGATCAACTGCACAGAATGACTAAACCAGTACTTAACAGCCGGTTGGAGCATAGTAGTAGCACACAGAGGAAGCCAGGCACTGCTAGATACTATACATGGATAGTTCAACTTGGCTCCAAGAACATGGCATGGACAAATTCAGACAGTAGTATAAAACAACACAACATACTTAATCAAAACAGACACCAGCTTGAGTCTATAGTTGTACCTGCCCTCATGGTGACACTGTCAGGTACTTAGAAGAATTGGCATATACCTAAAAAAAAGAAGGTGACTTTATAGTTCCACTAGGAATAACGAATAGGATAAGTACTACTCCGATCAATAGAAATGAGCAATACTTTAAATAAAAAAAATATGTTCACCTGGAGACATGAGAAACTAGCAGCAGTACATGACTGGGGAAAATAATAGAGCAAACTATCAAAACGCCCCTAATAAATTAACCAGTAGCAGTACAATCAAATATTGAACTACTACTGGTCAGCAAGAAAAGAACTATGCAACTAGCTTTAATTCAACTACTACTGGTTAGCAAGAAAAGAACTATGCAACTAGCTTTAATTCAGATGATTATGCAACTATACTTTGAATATGAGCAATTATATTTCAGACTAAACATCTGGCTTTTCAGACTAGGAATTTTTTTCATAAATCAGACAGGCACATGAACAAAAATCACAATGACCGTCTAGTTTCGCAACGGTGTCTACATGTCCTGTTCTCTAATTATAGAAAAGCACCATCTAATTATATCAGTTTCCAGGATTACTCTTTATGCGCGACAATGTGTCTAGTAATTTATTATCATGACAGAAAAGATCTGTTAGATTAAAAACACACTATCATCTAGTTTTGTCAATTAAGGTTTAGTCAAGTACTCAAGTATATGATAGACTAGATGCAGATCATATAGACTTATCCAAAGATCTATACAAGCATGCCCTGTTCCTCCAAACCTGACCGAAAACTCCCATTCATCACATAATGCAGCAATCAATCCTGCAAAATTAAGAAAATCAGGATACACATATTCATGAAAATGCAACTATACAATGAGAGAGAAGATCTGGGCCTGTTTGGGCAGCTGTGATTTTCTGGCGACTTACGGTGAGTTTGTAGGGTTGTGGTGGTGAAGAGGTTTGGTGTTTGGCCCACTGGCTTTTAGCTTAGCTGGCTGCAGTTTCTGAGATGAGAAATATCTGAAATACCCCTGAGGCAAGTAATGACTTGTTTGATATCGTTTAACAACAATTAACGACATTTAACGAGAACTAACGACAATTGTCGATAATTAACAACAAACTAACGCAATTGATGATAATTAACGCTCCAATTACTGCAATTAACGACATCTACCGTAATTGACTGCAATTAGCGAGGATTATTGCAATTAACGATGATTAACGCAATTAATGAATTGGCTAACGATGACATTTGATAGGACTTTAGCCTGCTGGCAATAGTGTCAAAAGTTCTACTGTACATGACAAAATCATTGAATTGGCTAATCAATATTCAAAACAAAAAATGATATATTTCAAGATCAAAATCAGGACTAAATAACTACTTGCAAACAGGGATTGCCACATGAGAATAATTTAGGCGCACTAGGAACAAGTAGCACTCAAGCCAATTTGAACTGAAGGTTAAAGAGAATATCACTTTTCTCTGAACCTGAGTATGAACACATTACTAACCCAACCTTCGCATTCCCCACAAGAGGCAGGTTAATATCACTGAACAATACATTAGAGTGACAAAAGGTTGTGAGTGTAATATCCTGATTATATTTAAGAGAGAGAAGTGTATTAGAAAGGAGGATGGATTTAGAAAAAATGGCTTTAGCAGTTGTTTCGGGGGGAATTTTGCGTAATCAACAGAACCTGGACCATGGGCTTTCAGCCCACGGTGTCTGGCCCAAGTGGGGAGCCAGCAACATCGGAGGGGGTAGCCAACCCTAATCCCTCCCCTCCCATGCGCCACCCCCTTCTCCTCCCCCCTGTCCACCGCCACTCCTCCTGAGCAGCCTTCATCAAGACGTCGATCGGAGCATCAAACGTCATCCGATTAGGTTCAAACTTGGTCAATGTGTTCTTAACTCGTTTCTCTTCGATTTGTACGGTTGGATTGAGGATTAGATGAGAGGAGCACCTGTTTTGAGAGGGGATTTTATCAGCCGAGACCACTGCAGTTTTAGCACAACGCAGTGTTGGTAGGTGATCTGTTTGAGTGGTGAAACAATCACAGCTTGGGCTGAAATTTTTGCAGCTTGTAGAGAACTTTTGTATCTATATTCCTACCAATTTTTATGCAATTATTAGTTGTGGTTTGTGATATTTGATTTAATAACTGAAGTGGATAGAACTGTAGTTTCGGGTAGCAGATCGGTTTTTTGCTGATCGTATTGCTCTGTAGTTTTGGGTTTCGTAATTGCGCAATTTGGATTTTTTGTCTCCTAGAGATTTGTAGATGATTTCATTAGCTTTCTATAGAGTTTTAGATCACAATTTTTGGATGAATATATTGAAAGTTATGATTTTTGCAATCCGACTGCCTATTCAATTCTTTGGTTTTTGGCAGCAGGCATGGTTATATAGATTAAAATTGTAAAATCTGAGCGTCCAAAGCGGCTCGGCGACGATGGTGGCAGCGGAAAACAGAGCTCAAACTCCCTGAGCTCTCTCTCTCTCTCACACACACATGTGAAGAGGAGAGGAGGGCGAATGGGGAAAAATGGCACGGAAACAGAGGCGAGCTCAGTGCACACCTCGGTGGCTGGTAAAATAGAGGGGAGAGCTCGCGATATGGCGGCTTGCTCTTTGCGAGATGGACGAGCAGGCGGTGCCGGATGTTGTTGTGGATGATGCGAGCATGCAGGCATATGTGAGCCATAGTGTGCCGAAGCAACATAGGGTCAATGGAGCAGTTGAGAATGACCGAGGTGCAGTGAACGGCTCGGCTAGCGCGTGGAGGGGACAACTCGTGGGTTGCCGGAGGATGAAGAAGGAGAGGGGCGCAGTGCACTGGGCCGTGTGTGGTGAGGGAGGCCGAGTGGGCCGGGCGGCGTTGGGCCGAGTGGAAGGGATGGAAAGATGGGCTGTGGCTGGGTCAGGGGAATGAGAGGCCGGGTGGACGCATCAGGTTTTGGCCCAAACTGATGTTTGGGGTTTTTATTTTCCCTCCAGTTTCCTGTTCTTTTTAAATTGATACAAATTTGTTTCAAATTTTAAGTTGGGTTTGTATTTTGTTAATTGTTTTCCTGAAATTCAAACTAGGCAAGATTTCAAATTAAATCCAGGGAAATTCGAATATCAACAAAATGCATTAAAAAGTTTTAAAGTTTTCATATTTTCAAACATTTGAAACACACTCAAATTTTGGGACGTTACACGTAGCTAGGTTGAAGACCTCTGCCTTCAGCCCCGTGGCGTTCGCCAACGCAACCGACACCGCACAAGTGCCTGCCGATGGCGTTGTCCAAGCTCTACTCCGCAGCTGCATAGCCCAGTACACCGAAGTCCGAAACGCTCGCGAGAACTACGACCATGAACTTCTGCATTTGACCGGTGGGAGGTCAGATCGGGTTGAAGGCAACTGGATCTAAGTGGAGGCGGCTGGAGAAGAAGACGACGACGGATCTGTGTCGAGAGGTATCCAGAGAAGGAGACATCACCGGATCTTTGTCGGGAGGCAGTCGGAGGAGGGCACGACGCCGGATTCACACGGGGAGGCGGTCGGAGGAGGAGGTGGTGTCGGATATGGTCAGGGAGGCGACCAAAGGAGTTGGTGGCCACGGATTTGCGTGGGGGAAGTAGCTAGAGGCAATGGCTGTGGCGGCTTAGGTTGGGAGGCGACGACAGTGGCAAATAGGAGGCGATAGCGGTGGGGGAAGAGGGGCGGCGGCTGTGGGGGAGGAGGAGGTGACAACAAATTTGGGTTTAGGGATTTAGTGTTGGAGGAGGTGGGGTGACGGTGGAATTGTGGAGTTAGTGATTTGGGGGTGGGTGCGGGTTAGGGATTTTGTCCCAACGTGGAGCGCAGGCAATTTCCTTGACAGGTCACCCAAACACCGACACAAAAATATATTTTTCTGAAGGTTATTTGCAAAATCGAATGGAAAGTACATGTTTTTACCAACGGCGTATAAACCCGTCAGCAATATTAAAATTCCCAACAGTGGTTTGCGGGCCCATCAGAAAAATTCTCAGTTATCACGAAAGATCTGGTTTATGATAGTGAGAGATATTAGCACGCGGAGAACCACGTCCACGTGCGACAGCTGCTGCTTGTAGAGTCAGCGTTTGTAAAAAATTCTTAGTACGTATACCAGCGCTCCATCTTAAAAGGGGGGGAGTAGACATTCGTAATTATAGACATGTGTTAAGAGGTGCACCGTTCTCACACGTGCATTGACGTGTGTGTATATATATACGCGCATGGTAATCTACGAAAAATGTAGATGTAGCTAATCCCTCTCTCTTGAAAAAGAGGGACTAACTGTGTAGATTACGTGCCATGCATTCTCTTAGGTTGAACTTTATATCGCAGTAAGCAAGTACCTGCGGTGTACATGGTCAACGCAGAGGTGTCGATAAAAGTAATCATCATGGAAAGAACGATCCCAGATTCTACAATGATCTAGCTGGTGCATGCACGTACGTACGTCAGCACGCGCAACGTTTTTCCTTCTTCTTTTGGCCATATATACATACATACACTTCAACCTTTCCCTCCAAAAAGCTCCGAGATTGACCACGAATGGAACGCGGCGTGCCTGCCCAAACAAGCGTGAAACGCACGACGCCCCGGCCACCGTCCGAGCGCTGCCGCATCAACACGTACGATACATCTGATCGAGCTCATGGCCGGCCGGCGTGCACGATGGCTGATACAACGTCACCACCCAGCAAAGGCGGCAACGCGCGACGTTCAAAAGATTAGACTTTTTCACGACCTCGGTCTCCGCGCGCTCCCCACGGAATAGTGATCGAGCAGCACGTACATACTTCCACTGCGGGCGACAGTATTAGTGTGCCTGCTTATGCGTTTGGTACCTGTAATCTCATATTCTCCTGTAATCTAATATTTTTTTTAATCTGGTTACTGGTAAACACATTATCAGTAATCTAAGATTTCAACATTTGGTTGATTTGAAAGAAACTACATATTAGTCTTTATCATAATTTCAAACTAGGAAGGTTAACATCTATAAATTTTGAATTTTACAATTTAAAATTTCAACATTTTGAATTTCATTTTTTATGATTCAAAAGTTCAAATTTTGAATTTTGAAAATTTAAATGTTAACATTTGAGTTTTAGAGTTTAAATTCTCAGTATTTGAAATTCTGAAACTCAAAATTTAAACTATAAAAATTTGGATTTATAAAATTAATTCTCGGAATTTGAATATATAAAATCTAGAATTCAAAATTTGAAAGAAAAAAAAAAGATTTTCGAAACCCAACCTTGAAATTTTGAATTTTAAAATTTAAATTGTTTGAATTTAAGATTCCAAAATTTAGGATTCAAATTTTGATATTTTGGTTTCTAAATTCATATTTTGAAAAAAAATATTTTTTTAAATTCTATAATTCAGATATTCAAATATTAAAATAAATCACAATTTGGTTTTTAAATTCTGAAAGTTCAAAATTGACTATGATGAATCAAAAGCATATGATAAAAAACGCAATAACAAAGACTCCTTTCCCTTGGTAATCTAAGATAAACATCCTTTTCTACGGGAAACAGATTTTTGGAATTGATGGAAATTTGTTTCTCAAGGTAATCTTAGATTCCTGGTTTAGAAACCTGGATGTTTAAACAAACAATGTAATCTCTGTAATCTCATAGGATTACTTAAGGATTCCTAGTAATCCTCGAAGGATTCCGCCAACCAAACGCACCCTTGGTAGAAAGCCACGGTTAGCACTAACCACTGTCGAGTCAATATATATATTGCCTCATCTCGTCTCGTTAATATATTTATTGCTAGTACTATTCAATTCCCTAAATAAGTAAGTGATGTTTTTGGTTTTCAATTAGGGTATTTAATTAGTATGGAAAATCCCTTCTATATAAAAGGAGGCTAACTTGAGCTCTAGCCAGGGCGTCCACGTCGTTTTTTATTCTTTGGCCGTCGGATTTTCCTCTCAGCTCGTCCTCGCCGCCCGATCGGATTCGGCGTTGCGCTCCAACACGCTGGCTCCATTTCGTCGTCCGCTGCCTGGCCTCGCCACGTGTTCTCGTGCGTGTCCACAGCCGGCTTCCATCGTTGGATAGCAGAAGAAGGTCCCCGAATGCATATGCCTTCGTCTTGCTTCCTCCTGCTTCTTCGCCGCCACCCTCCCCACTCCTTTGGTCTTCTCCCTCCTGCTTCTAAGCTGTCGGCCTGCCGCCCTCCCCACCCCCACCCCCACCGCACCTTCTTCCCCCTCCTTCTTCCTTCCTCGACGGAAAGCCTCCTCCCCTTCCTTTTTCGCTCTCGCCCACACCCTCGCCCTCGTCGTCTCCGCCGCGTTTGCAGCTCGCGTCGGCACGTGTACTCGCCTACGCTTCGTCCCCATCCTCCTTGTCATCGCTAGCCCCTTCCACGGCCTAGCCCCCAAGCCAAATCGCCCATCCCGTGTCGAGTACCTCTTAATCGGGACATATAGCTGTTAGCCGCCGTTGCGTGGATTTCTCCGTGACCCAACTCGATCTGGGGTTGGATTCAGCGGCCAGAGGTACCTCGTCGTGCTCAGTGCTGGGGTCCGTGTCTGCACGATGCTGGTGAGTCCTGTCCTCCTTCGCTCCTTTCCTTCTCTTACAGCTCAAACCTGATGTTTTTAGGTCAGATTAAGGATTTCGTGGGCTGAATGTGCCGTGTTTGAGTTTCAAGTTGTGATCCTGGTAGATCTGATTGCTTGCTTATTTTCTTTTCCAATGTGTGTAGATCCCATTTTTAATCCCTATGGCCATTTGTTCAGCGGCAACGCCAAGGATATTCGTTTGATCGAGATATACTCCTACTATGTGTACAGATATTGGATGAGAGTACTAAAGCAAACAATTCTCATATGATTATATCATCCATTCAAATGATACATTCCATAACGAAAAGTTTGGATCTGAGCATCATATCTTCTGAGGTCACTATCATTATTCATGATATGGAGCAATTCCAGGATGATCGTATGCCACACATCAGCAGCTGAGACTGCCAACATACTTGGCAAGCAGAAAGAGTGTGGACAAGGCAAAAAAATGAATCCATTGGCAAACTATAGTGCAAAGCGCAGTAGGAAGGGGTCACATTCACATTCTCTTATGGATGATGTGGATATCAGAGACAACGATTCAAGTCAATCTCTTTCTTGTGAGGTGCAATCTGTAATCAATGCTCTTAGGTATATAGAAGATCTTCATTTAAATTTATGACATCGTTAACTTCTCGTATGTATGAGCAATTAGAGTAACTTCGATGTGCTTAGCATTTAAAGGGCGTATATGAATTACTATTTGTTCTTTCGAATATTATTTGTATTTACAATGTTCTGCAAATGATGATACAAAGCACAAACATTAGATTTTTGGTACAAAAGCAACACAAAGTTTTCGTCAATACAACATATAGCCTCCACGTGTATGTTTATAGTTGCATTAATGCATTGAAAATTTGCCGTTCAATGGTTTCAGTTCAGTCACCATTTTGGGCTGCAGAATGAAATTTCACAAAGTCTACTTTTTGCAGATATACAAATGATTTTACAGTTATTTTTTTCTCTATCATGAACTCATTTCAGATATCTAGATGACGAGCTTTATCTTAAAAAAAGGGATTCATATATTAGCTTAATGGTAAGGAGCATCATAAGATAAAGGGATGATGTTGCTCTTATTTCTTATCCTTTCGATCCTATATCGTCTTTGTCTCAGCTTGCCACTTCTAATGTCCAACCAGATTGTTCTCTAAAGGTATGCAAATGCCTCTGCTGCTTATGTCCTCACATCATTCTTACGTTAGCTTGTTGGTGCTGATTTACATCTAGACACTTGTCTCTGTTGTATTTCTACTGCATTGCTCACCCGCAACCGCAAGATAGGTGATGTAATATGGTTTCGTACTGAATATGTTCATTCTAGACATAACCTTCACCCAAATGTTACAGACTAAAATCAATTCATACTTGGTGACTTACGATGCGCTGCTGAATCTGAGAATAATTTTTTTCCAGAACTATAAAGCAGTTATTATACGTAATGAATTATGTATACTATTGAATGCCTATTCCAGTTAACTCCGTTATTTCGTGCTTCTCATACCCAGAACTTTGTTACGTATTTAGGCATTGGAGCACACACCACCTCCTCCGCAACAGATCCATAGCACTGAAATAGGAAAACAACATAGGTATATCTCCTACAACACGCTTTGTATGTAACCGATACAATAGTTAACATCTGCCTCGCTATGCTTACCCCGATACGACTGCTATGTTTTGCTCGTAGCACGAAGGATCTATGTACCACACTTACTTTCACTCGCAAAAGACTTTTCGATACAATATCTGATTCCAACTAGGTAAAGAATGACACCACATTTTCCTCTCATACTTTACCACTGATAGTACGATATTTGCATGCACATATAGAATATCCACAAAAAAAAGATATAAAGAAGTCTTATTTGGTTCATCATACTACTGCACACCAAAAAAAGTCAAAAAATATTCACTATCTAACTATAGGTTCGCACACAGATAAATACATCAAAAATTATTTACTATCTAACTATACCTCGCTTATAGGACATCGAACATGATACCTGTTCGAAAAGAAAGGCTTCATCACACGATAATGACAGTCCACCTGAGGCTCTTCAGGACATGTTACAATCCATACACCTAACTATTCATGCTACCTTACAATTTGTTGTTCCTATTCGTTGCCGTTTTATTCCATCTCACTTAGCCTTCATTGAGATAAATCTGTTGCCTTCTATTATTATACTGTGAGTTACAGTTCAGTACTAACTACTAACTACAACAAAAAAATTATCCTTACAATTTTAAAGAAACTGGTATACTCATATCTACAGAATAGAACAAATGAACACACTACCTTCTTACGAGCTTTCAATATCTACGATTATACTATTCAGGTCTGCACAATTTGCTACTTTCTACTAACCTACTGTCAATTCTACTTTCATAGCAGCAACAAGAGGTTGCCAATTAGAAGTTGTATCCTTGAAAATCTGCCGTACATTCATCTCTACAAAAAATATCCATCTATAAAAGCTTCCCTTTTACAATCTTTTACTATATATGATTATAAAATTCGGTTGTACACACTACTATAGAATCGGTGCTGACAACACTATCAGCGGTCGTACAGTCCGATACACTTCTTATAGTACACAGCAATATGCCCTATAACCATACTCTTTAACACGCACCTTATTACGACATCATTCATTCAGACAATTGTATTAGCCATGTACTGTATATACCCATTATGTTTACATACTATTGCTGGCCAACAGTTATATCGTTCCATAGCTATCTGATAACCATGCTGTCGGCTAATTCAAAACCAAACATATATATTTCCAACTAACTATTTAGTTCTATTTTAAATTCATACCATCTGCTAGGCAACTCACAGCGAATCTGCACTTTTGCTAGCCATGTAAATAACATTTGCTTACATACTTTATATACTTTACAGACCACGGTACCTACTGCATGATGACTTACCACCCTACGTATATACAGTACATACTACAGAAAAAGCCTGGACATCGAAGAGAAAAAAAACAGGTATATTATGTTACATAATATGTTGAAGCAGACAGTCTTTTTTTTTTTCAGTTTAAAAAGGCCTAATTGTCCTATTTATACGTACTTTCTACCAGCTGATCAATATTCTATTTTTCTAACAGATCATCGTATGAGGCGTGTGTTTTGCTTCTCGCCTACACGCCTTTGTTACGGTCAACGCAACGCCTACATCGGCAACCGTGATCGGCAAGGCATACAATTTTCTTAGCTCAGTATTGTGTCATCTTTACCTGTATATTTCCTATCCTATCTACTAGAATGACATAAACATATCGCCCTTTTGAGACCTTCGGCAAACAATGCTTAACTACGCCCAGTTGAATATAGAGCGTCCGCTCTATCTAATTTTATAAGTCTTTTCTTGATCTATTGCAGTTTCTCTTAGGCTGTATCCAGTCTACTATTGCTGTACAATTTGCCAACTCTTTTGCCTTTTTTTTTGAATTTCTGTTGCATTAGTTCCACATTCTGTCCATATGGATTACTCTGCATTGTACTGCCTGACCTATAACAACTTTCAGGACCTAACAGGAAAAAAGGATTACTCATAACTGATTATATACATTGATACTCTATTAGGTTTAGTAAACATGACCATAACTGTTTTCTACCATTATAACTATCACCTGCATTTCTCTGTCTTCTATCACTAACTGTTCTATAGTCATAATCATAGTCTCACGTCTTCGATTCCGTGCGCCAAGGTGTTTGAGGGTTTCTAGTATAAGATTATGGAAGCACTTTTTATGAATTGGCAGCAATAAGCGGCTATTGGGAGAGCTCTGGAGGAGAGAAAGTGATAGTTTGCGGATGCGATGATCTACACACTTGGTCAACGTTTGGAAGGAGCAAAATCCAAGGATCTTCCAACGTCAGCCGATAGATGATATTCAAGTAGCCACCTAATACACGAGTATATTTTGAGTTTTTGGCTCATTTAGTCTCTTTTTAAAACGAAATAGCAAATGTAGCTCTTCCGTGACCGAAATGGTAAAAATGTCACCGTGGCAGGTTAGACAGGCGGCACGTCCGCACGTGTCTCTTACCGCGCTCCCAGTCCGCTGAAGCCACCTTCCACGATCCCTGTGCACGGCATATGCCACATTTCGTGATCCCCGTGCGCAGCAGGCCACCTGCCGCGCTCTTAGTCTGCGACAGGATGGCATGCGCACGTGGGCGCTGCGGGTAGACACGTTTCTGCCGCACACTGGGAGCATAGAATGTGGCTGCCGTGCACGGGAATCGCAGAAGGTGCTTGCCACCGTGCCATTTTTGCAAATTCGTGCAAGCGGGGGGCTACTTTTGCAATTATAATTCGAAAAAAAATCATTTTAGCCAAAGGCTCAAGATATTTCCACCAGTAGTTGACCGACTGTCTAATAGGGGTACGTTGGCTATTTGTCGGTTTTGCTATAGTTTTTTTTGCGGCGCCCCATGTCATTACCCCGGAGAGTAATCACACTTAAGCAAACAGATTACTATTTGTTTGCTCGGTAGGACACCACTTCAACGAATAGTAAGCCTTACCAGAGTCAACGCAACAGAATAATAAGATAGAAATTATACTTTATTCCAGCATTTAGCCACGCAAGTCTATAGTCTATATTACAAGTAGTAATTTACAACTACAAAACGGGATTGAGTCCCCTCGCTTTCTTGCCCTGCTTCACCAGCCGTCTATTCGTCCCACTCGCTGAATAAAGCGTCCATCTCGCCCTGATCCTCGAAGTTAACGTCCTCACCTCCTGCGGCCTTCGCGGTACCTGCGTGTCCTTTATCCCACGCGGGATAATTCTCGGGCGGACTAGGGTCCAACAAAGGAGAATAATAGCAAGTTTGAGTACTAGTGTACTCAGCAAGCATTAATAGCAAGAATGAACTGGATGACTCTTCTCTGTTCATATTACATTTTCTAACTCATCTCTTTTTTAAAAATAAACAACTCATTGAAATATTAAGTGGCAAGTTTTAGTTCTGAAAAGACTACTGGTTACTTGGAGAGAAGAAAGACCCCCAGTGGTTCCCGTATGCTCCAATCTAGGAGACATGCATGAATTCATGATTTTATTTAGCACTACGTAGGCTTTGTGCCACTTTATCCATAGCTACTATGAGCTCTATTTGAACTGGGTTCCTCTGAATTTTCTTTGATGCACGTTCGAGATCAGAATAGAGAACGTTTTTCAAGTTACATGATTAAATCTCCACCCATTACTTTTCCACCGGTGTTCGGAGAACACCCCATCCTCCACCGAGTTCCAATCTCTCCTGCGCCCCAACACTCCACCGTTGCGCGACATAACACCTTGGATTCCCCCAGTTCCGGACTTTTCGTACCGGCCCCTGAGTTCATTATCCTTACTCAACCCATGCAATATTACTTACCTCGATGTGGAGAGGATAAATCATGTAACAAGGTAGCATTTTCTGCCCATCGAAATGGGAAAATGGTTGACACTTAAATACGACCTCTGATCCGGGTGAGAGTTTTGTTAGTCCTTATATACTAACCATATATAAAGGGGTCCCACCTCTTGCCTCATCATCATCTTTTTTCTCATCTCCTTCCCCTGCCCTGGTCCCCTTTACTAGCTACAATATTAACTCTTTTCTTGTCTCATCTCTTTTCTCTTCTTTCTTTTTCTCTCTTTACTCGATTCAAATTTTAGACATAATTTTCATGCATGTATATATATATATATGGTACAATATACAGTTTACATTTAATATAACGAGGTTAGTGATCAAGAGATAAGCTTGCCTTCGGGAGTGTAGAAAAGATCAACGTCAACGGAATTGAAATCAAATACTCACACATGCGTCAGTTCCTTTTCTGCAATTATTCGACGACGTGAATAATAAATACATAAGTAAATGCTTAGTGGCATTTGTATGCTACTAGGCGTACAATAATTAGTTGATTGGCTTTGTTAACCGATTTTAATTTAATAATATTTTTTGGATCCTACGTTAAGTTAGCACTCCCCAACTGCAGTTGTTCTATAGTCTACTGGCTCTAGGATTGAAATTGTCGAAACCTGCGTTTTAAGGTACGAAAAATAAAAATACTACTCGTACTTGCATTTTACTAAGTTTATCAATTTTTATTCACGCAAATATGCTTAATTGATTTTATTTAATTGCGTACGCATTTACTCATCTGAATAATCTCGGTGTTGTTCATTTTAATTATTTAACCATGATAAAATTATTTTGAACGCCACAGGTTATTTTCCTAATTTATTGGGTTCTAACGGTGACTTATTTATTTTTAAAAAATCTCAAATTAATATTTTACACTTTTTCCTATTTTTATTTTAGATCGGTCTATCTACTATTATTTACCTATACGGGGTTTAAAAATTTATTTTTTTGGCGATTTGACCGAACTCGCAGGTAATACGTCAAATTATTAACCTCATACAGTGGCAATTTTATTAGATTTATTTTACCTCTTTGTCTACATTTTTATTTTTTTTGTCGATCGGTCTACTACTAAATGTTCTAACGCAGTTTAAAAATCTATACTTATGGTAATTCGTCTGAAACTTGCAGGTTTGAGTGCTCTCTATTTTTATTAATAATTTTTATTTTATTTTATTTATTTATGGTCAGTTGGTCTATGACTATTTATTCATACGTGGCTTATTTAAATGAGCTTATTCCAAAAATTATACAGCGCCAATGCGCAATAATTCTGGCACTTATTTTTACTGCAAAATTTACGGCTACTAATTTTCCCTAAATTTATATTTTTACCCTTCTCTTAATTTTTCTTTTCTTTTATACCCTTACTCTCTCTCTCCACCGTAACCCTTTAATCTCTCTCCTCTCTGATTTTGCTCACGGCCGAATGCATCTTTTTGTTCTTTCTTCTAACTTTCTCCTTTCCTCTACTCTCTCCCCATTTCCAATCTCCACTGGAGCTTTTTTGCTTTGGCCGAATTTCTCCTGGTGCTTCTCCATGGCCGAATGGAGCTCCCTGGTGCCTTCTCCCTCCGGCCTCTCCCTCCACCCGAGCGCAGCTTCCCCCCTGGCGCCCCCTCCCCTTTCTCCAGTGCCGCCGCCACCAGCCCCCTTGCCTCGCCGCCACTCTGGCCGTCCAGTTCTCCTGCGCGCTCGACCGCGCCCGTGAGGTCTGCAACGCCCGCGAGCCTCCAGTGGCCGGCACGGCATCCTCTTCCTCAGTGCCGCCACCACCGCCGCTGGGCTTGGCCCTGCGCCAACACCGCGCCCAGTTACCCGTGCGTGCGCCCGCGTGCCTTCGGTGCTTGGTTTGCGCCCAGCTCCCTCTCATGGCTCAGCCCACGCCTGGCCGCCGGTGCCGCCGCCTCTCGGCTCACCCGGCGCCGTCTGCTACTCGCGCGCCTCCCTGCGCCGCCCCTGGCCCTCGGCTCCGCTCCGCTCCGTGCTCGCCTCGGCTCGGTTTTGAGGGATGGAGGCCAGAATGCCAGATGATTCTCCCTTTTATTTTCGGGACAATTGTAAAAAGGAAAATTTGATCATATACCCTCCCCTTAGATGGAAATTCAGGATTTATCCTCCTGGCCCACATGTCATTGACCTATGGTGACCCCACATGTCATTGAGGTGGGAGGGTAAATCCTGAAATCCTGAAATTCAGGGAGGGTATATGATCCAATCCCCCTTGTAAAAATGCCACACATTTCTTCAGTCTATTGTAAAATGTCATTAAGTTTGATGCAACCGACTATATGTCATATATTTTTGGTTTAATAGCCTTAGTCTACATGTGAAAAGTCCTTTATACCCCTCAATTATCCCATCCAATTTTCTCTGAATCAAAACTGCAGAAGGAAACCGAGCAAGCTCATCTTAAACTGTCAATGCTCCTCTGGTCCTCCGATACTGCTCCGTCTCCCTAGCGACGCTGCAGCCAAGCCCCGCGAGATCCAAAGCCCAACGCCACTAGTAGTTCGAAGGGCCAGGAGGAGAGGCGGCAGGTACAGGGCGGAGGACGACTACGACTACCTGTTCAAGGTGCCCCTCCAGTGGAAGCTTTGAGAAGAACCAACTGAACCCTGAGCTCGGCGAGGCTGTTCAAGGTGCCCCTTCAGTTGAAGCTTTGAGAAGAACCAAATGAACCCCGAGCTCGGCGGGGAAGGCGTAGATCCTAGCGTCGTTGCCGTAGAGATGGTGGTACCTGAGGAAGTAGGAATCGAGCACGCGGGCGAGGCGAGCGGCCAGCTGACGGCGATGCCACCGCCGCCGTAGGCCATGGCGAAGCCGTGCCAGGCGTTCCGGGCCGTGGACTTGGAGTGCGTGCCGAGGTACCACGGCTCGCGCCAGTCGTACTTGGCGAGGGTGTGGAGGAGGTTGGGGAGGAAGAAGGCAGTGTCGTCGTCGCCAAGCATGATCCAGCGCGAGTGCGGGCCGCAGCCCACGGGGATGGGGTTGGAGCTCGAGGAGCTCCTTGGCGATGCGCGTGATGCAGACAGTGGAGGGGAGGCCGCGCGGGTGGGAGCAGGGGAAGCGGGAGGCGTCGCGGGAGACGAGGAGATGGAGGTTCGCCGGGAGGGAGGCGGTAGCGGAGGCGGGGGGCCGTGCGTCGAGGAAGAGGAAGGCGCGGGCAGGGGCTCGGAGCCAAAGGCGGAGGAGGAGGAGCGGGAGGTGCAGCGGTAGCGTGCGGCGGGAGGAGGCCAGGGCTATTAGTGCGGACCGACCGGAGGGGTATAAAGGACTTTTCGCATGTGGGCCAGGGCTATTAAACCGAAAATATACATTAAATATTCAAAAAGGGCAAATTAATGAAATGCGAAAGTAAGATGTGGCATATAAACTGTTGCATCAAACTTAATGGCATTTTACAAGAGATAGAAGAAAGATGTGGCATTTTGACAATTGTCCCTTTATTTTCTCACTTCTCCTTTCTGGTGTTTTGCTTTGAAATGACTATCTTGATTTATTTCATGATTTTGTTGGTTCCAGCTTATGCAAGATGGAGGGTGATGGTGGAGCTACTACGGTGGTGCTACCTACACTGCACCGCACCGCGGTAACTACTCCCCTCTATTCTCTACCCTATTCCCCCCTGCTCTGTGATGTACTGATGGATGGTGCTATTGTGAGATGTTGGGTTTCTGTGAAAGACTTGGCTCGTATGGGGGTTCGGTTTTGGGTAGAATAACAGTGGGGGAAAGAGAGTGGTGACTACCTTATTTGGGTCAGGTTGAGGATGGCAGTAGTGGCAATCGCGGTGATGGTGCCGGCCGTGGTGCTAGTGCCCCCTTGTCTTTGTTGCCGGCTTGGCGTTGTCGGTGGTTGTTGACGGTTCGAAGTCGTCGCCCTTGTCGCCCTAGCTCCGCCTATCTTCCTCTTCTTCCTTGCTCCTCTCCCCCTCTACCCTTCTCTGATGGTGGTGGGTATGGATATGGAAATGGTGCTTGGGCTTGGGAGGGCAGTGGGTGATGGTAATGCTTGATGGCTTTGCTTTGGCTTGTGAAAGAATGATTGTGTTTGTGAGAGGAGGTGCTCCCGGCTGTGGCTTTGTGTTGGTTGAGGCTTTGTGATGTTTTTGCTTGCTCCCTTGGTTTGCCTTTGGCTGAATGAGGGGCTTGTGATGTTGGCTTGTGAAAGTGGCTTTGTGCTAGAGAGAGACTTTATGTGGGGAAGGAGCTTATGGGGGAGATGTATTTGGCTGAGCCTTATCCTTGTCCCGTGCATGATATTTCTTTAGCCTTTGCTTTGTTTTGGCTGTGAGGTGAAATGAGACATGGTGAGGTTGTTTGGTTTATGAAATGAGAAATGGTTTTTTTACGGGGGAGGTGCTTGTAAACAGGGGCGGAGCTGGGCCTCGGGCCTCTCGGGCAATGGCCCGAGGCCCAGCGAAAAATGCCTGTTAAAAATCAAAATAAGAAGCATAAAATGACAGCTGAAACATCACATTGGGCCGAAATGCACTGGGCCGGCCCGAGGCATGGGCCGACTCTGGCTCCGCCCCTGCTTGTAAATGGAGCTTTGTGGTGTGTGAGGCCCTATGATGTTTTGACTGAGGGTGAGGCTTATGGGGAGGTGCACTGTGGGATTTTATTACGGTTGAGGTAATTTGTGAAAAGTGGGTTTGGATTCATAAACTTGCCGGGTGATGAAACCCACGAAAGCTAAAGGTGCCGATTGACTTCAGTTGGTCTGGGTATCTTGATGATCAAGGGGCCGATCGACTTGAGTTGATATGAGAATCCTACCGAACTTCGGGGAATCCGACGGCAACCTTCTGTACCCGAACTCTATTTTATCGTGTTTGGTTTAATACTGATCTTTTGTTTTGCTATGTACAATTGGAAATGTGGACAATTTTGAATTGGCCGACGAATGGGTTCAAGTGGCTGGCGATATAAGAGCAACGTTGCTCAGTGCTCCAGGGGACGTCCGTGCGTCCACTTACTTTCTCGATCGCCCCACTGTAACAGCCCAAATTTCATATTTCAGTAAAAATTAAAAGTTTATTTATGTTTGTGGAATTTTCTGAAATTTTAGAAGCTTTTTATAAGTATTTTAAAGTCAAAACAAATTTATTTACAAAATTAAAAGCCAACATAAAGTTGGAAATAATTTTATTAAGTCCAGAATGAGTTTGGAAATTTCTGTGAATTTTTTTCATAATTTTTGGAAGTATATTGCTATTTATTAAAGCTTATTTGAATTACCAGAATTAAATCAAATAGAAAATCAAAAAGAAATCCTCAAAATGGCATTGGGCCGAAACCTAAAAACCCCGGCCCAAACCCCACTCCGCGCGTGGCCCGCACGGCCCGCTCTCATGCACACCTTCTCTCTCTCTCTCCCCCTCACTGACATGCGGACCCCACCTACCAGCCCCTCACGTGCACACGTTAAAACCACCTCAAAGCTCATCAACCGTTGGATCAAGATCCAACGGCCAGCGTTCGTGTAACCTTCGGGTGACCCGAACATCTCAGTCATCGTGAGCCGTTAGATCTAAAATGAATGGCTAAGATCCTTTGAACCTTCGCGAGGTCCGAACGTCTCAAACAACATGAGCCTCCGATCTAAATCCAACGGCCCACGTGACACCCCTTGTTTCGTATCATAACTCCGAATGTTTCTAAGCGTTGTGGGCTGTCCGATTTACATCTAATGGCCCAGATTCAACACATGTGCTGAAAAGCTCATTCGTTGTGGACCGTGCGATTATAATCTAACGGCCACAATCCAACCACCCATATTTTCTTTTCCATTTCCTTTTCTTTTTCCTTTTTTCTCATCACATCGCTAAGTGCCCCGCTTGTCAGATCGTCTTCTTCGCCACCTTCGTCTTCGCGAGGTCAAACCCGAGGCCGCCATTTTCGCGCACTCAAAAGCTTCGCAAACGGCCTAATCCCAACCGCCCCGTTCTTCGCGCGTACGTGCACATGACCGCGTCCATCTCCGCCGCATTTCCCCCATGTTCTCCCCTCTTCTCCGGGACGGTTTCGTCCACAACGCCGCAACCACCACCGCATGACCCCCACCTCCGCCACGACGTTCTGGAGCACCTCGGCCCCTATAAAAGGCAGCCCCGGGTGCGCATTGCTCCACAAGTCCCGACGCCACCACCCATTACCGCTTTTATAGTCTATAGTGCCTCATATTGGAGTTTTCGTCGCCGGCGACCGTGAAGCTTGAAGCTTCGATTCCGCCGCCGTCAACACCACCGCGTCCACTCCGTCGCCACCGTCGGCATCGTCATCTCCTCGCGAACCCGGTGGTCACCTCCTTTTCGCCAGGGAGCCGCCGGAACCCCAACCTCGTCGATGACCGTACTTCGCCGCCGCCAAACTCCTCGCCGCCGGCGATACCTTCACGCTTTCGCACCACCTCGGTAAGCAACGTGCTCCCCGTCACTTACTCTTCCACCCTGACACCTCGCCGCCGGCAGCCGCGCCGCCGATCGCCGGTTCGTTGGTCTCCGTGCGCCACCACCCGCCGACACGACGTGGCACGCCACCGTGGCAGCCACCTCACCCTCCACGTTGGCGCCATCCCCTGCGTGTCCGCTGACTCAGCGCCACATGTGCACGCATCGCCAGCTCAGCCCAAGCCCTGTCTCCCAACCACCATGGACTTAGTCCATATAGACCGTGTCTATGACACGTGGGGCCCATACGTCAGAAATAGATTTAATTTCTTTTAATTCCGAAATTCCTCGCTGGCGTCAGCATTGCGCAATAAATAGCTTTTTCAGTAGAAAAATAATTCGGGAAATTCAATTAAATTCCAGATTTAGGTTTAAAACTTCTAAAATACATAACTTTTGCATATGAACTCCAAATTGAGTGATTCAAATTGCACAATTTATATAAAATTATAATCTAACTAACTAAACCAAAATATTTCAATTTGGAGTTAATTTGAGCTATGTTTTTGAATTTATTTGAATTTGAATATTGAATTTATCGTATTTTCGCGTCTAGATTTCGACGACTCCGGAGAGTTCGATCAATCTGAAGATTTAGAATTCCAAGACATCAACGAAGGCAAGTTACACCATTGACCATATTGCCCCCAGTATTTTAAGTTATTTTCAGTTTTTAAATTCTTTATCGCATGCATATGTTTGTATAAATATTTTAATATCCTGTTTTACATATAGTTAATTCCATGTTTATTTGTATGGCCAATTTGAATATTGTATCTGACTACCTTGACACCATAGGCAAAATATTATCAAAATTAAACATATGCTTAGCCAGGCTTAGCTTACACTTACAGAATTCGGGAGGGATTTTCACCAAATTTCTACAAATTTGTTTCAAACTTGATATGGTGGTATTGTCTTACCACATGGGTTTATAAATAGAGTTTTATTCAAAATAAAATCAAAAATGGGTTTGAACTTGGGCGAAATGGTCAGAATGGTGGGTGCAGGTTTATGCACGGGATTGATCTGGTTAAGATTAAGGCCCATGGGTTATAGGAATGACACCCAAGTCAATTGAGGACCGGTCTTTGAGCCGCTTATTGCTATGCCATATCGTACTACCACATGTCCTGTATGGGCAGGATTTGGCTAATTAATTTGTGATGTTCTAGTGTATTTATGTCATGTGATTATGTGGGTGTCGGTTAGGCGTTTTATTCCCACTTGGCGCAGAGGGGCTTTAGGAGGGCGGTTAGTCAAAAGGGGCGAAACCTTAGCGGGCATGAGTATACTAGGACAGAACATTGTAAATGCCTCATGGTAATTGCTCAGTCACACGCCTACGGAAGCGTGAATTGGCCGACATAACGAGCATGTCACCTCGTGTGGGTAAAGTTGTACCAACTCTGCAGAGTAGAAACTATTTGAATAGCCGCGTCCGCGGTCATGGACATGCTAGCAGGGCCACTTAAAGTTAGATTTATTTTTGGTTTTTAAATGCTTTATTAAATATTGAGGATGGTTAATCCTTATGAAAAATTGGGCGGGCAGCCAAGTGTTAGGAGGGGATCCTTCACTTTATCATTGGAGGTTATCCACATTATATCAGTGACATTTCAAAAATATGATTTTAGTCTTAGTATAAAACTGTCTTAGAAATTACTATTTACACTGAAAATGCTGTTTATGCAAAACAACCACTACCATACTCAATTGTTACCTTATGCATGCACTTAAATTCAATATTGGGTGTAACTTGCGAGCACGGAAGTTGTGCTCATCCTTGCTGAATAAATCTTATTCAGGAGAAGATTTCTTCCCCGATAGTGAGGATCCGGACGAGTAGGCCTTGACCCAGACGATTGCCTGTGGCGCATCGTGTGGCTCACCTCTATTATCTTGTTTCCGCTGTGTTTATTATTTGATGTTTGATATTGTTGTTCAGAACTCAGTTGTATTAAATAATTATTTATTTAATGTCATTTACGTTTTCGTGATATGAATGTGATATCCATTTTGTGAGACTGTGTACACTGGAAATCCTGGACCGGTGTTTGAACACAGAGAATTCGGGATCCTTCGCTCCCGGGTTCGACACCCACCTTGCGAAAAGCGGCAAAGAACTGTACAGGCACACCTTTAGCATGGCGATGTATTCCGCTGGAAAGTGCGACCAGTGATGAGGCAAAAGAAGATCAGCAACATAAGCTGAAGATAGAGCGAGAAAGAAGCGATAGGAAAGGAATGAGATAGGAGGACTAACGCAGAAGAATGAATCGTGCTTGGAAAGCGCAACAACGAAATAAATAGATTCAGTAGGCGATGCACATAAGGATATATAGAGCAAAACAGAATACATTTACCTAGGAGCCTAGAGCGTCGCCTGGCAAGTATAAGTCTACGGTTTGCACGGTTTTGCATCGAAGCAGCAGCGGTGACAATAGGAAAGTAGTCGTCTCCTAATAACGAAGCAAGCAGAAGCGATGTGTATTACTGTACGAATACATGGAATGTAAAAAACAATGGATGAGCATAGCAAGAGATTACTTTTTCTTTTGCCTAGTAAGGTAGACAAATGTGAATTTGATCGTAGAACATCAGGGGAACCGATAGGGAGGTGAGACGACATAGAGCCTATGTAACAGTTTTTTTTGGTGGGTGCGTGGCCAAACCAGAAGAAAGGAAAGTGCAGATATGAGGCATCAAAGGCATGACAAAGTGCGGAGAAAAAAATAGCAAAGGAAAGTGTAGACATGATCTATCAAAGGCACGATAAATCGCGAAAACGGAAAATAGCAAACATATTCAAGCAAGCGATGTAATCGTTAACAACATACGATAACTTTCATATAGATAGGAATGATGAAACATAACTACATGAAGCCATTTTTATCCAACGTTTGCAGGTAAAGGCGTTCAGCAGAGCAGAAAAGGAAACAAACCTAGAGAGCGCTTCCTGGGAGTCTAGATGGGCAACTGATGTGCGCACCACAACAGCAGACGCGAGCCAAGAAACGTGTAAAAATAAAGAACTGCAAACGATGAGAACAAGGGCTAATTATATACGGTACAACAAACAGCCACACAGGCACATAATTGTAAACAGCAACAACGACATCCGATAAACCAAGCAAAAACGGGAATTTTTTTTAGGAAAACATGAAAAGATGGGGGGCGAAAGCGATGAGAAAACGTAATAACATCACAGATCAGAGAGGTGAACAAAATTAGTGAGCTAGTGACCTCAAAGCGACACGGAAACAACTCAGTGAAAAGCTAAGTTAGGCGCGGAATAACAGACACATTGAATGGCAACAACTCAAGACAAAATGAAGAGAGGCATTTAAAGAAAGCGATATAAGAGAAGAGAAAAATGATGTCGAGTAAAAGGGCCATCCAAAAAACGGCCTGCGAGATAGTGACCCCAAAGCGACATGAAAACGTATTTGGGAAAAACCAAGATAGACGCAAACCAATAGGTTCATTGAATGGCAACTAATCAGGACAAATCAAAGATAAGCATCTAAAGAAAGCGACGTAAGAGCGAAAAAATGCGACCAAGTAAAAGAGGTATCCCCAAAACGGCCAAACGCTGGCGAGTACAATAGGCGTCCTAAAAACAATAGACATACGAACAAACGCTAGCTAGTCAAAGGGGCATAAAAAAGGTCGACAACGATAGAAAAGTGAGGAGAAGTGCACAAACAGGGAAAGAGAGGAAAAGGCCGTAGCAGGGCTGGAACAAACCTGCGAAGCAAACGACGACAATAACTAAGCAAACAGTAACTAACAACAGGGAACCAGAAAAGATAATCGTTAGATGCAAGCAATCGATTAGAAAAGATAGACGATAGGCAGAAACAGGAGCAATCGTTAGAAAAGATAAGCGGCAAAGTAGTGGCCGAGCACCTGGATCGGCAGGATGGATGGAAATCGCGTACGCACGAGGTAAAATGGGCTCTTGCATGAAATTTAGGGAACCGATAAACAGAGAATGCACGAACGCAAGAGCTAGGTGGAATCCACTGCAGGAAGGGGAGCTGACACCAGATCGAAAAAGGACTTAAGCAATGAAATGGTGAACAGACGCAAGATCCAGGCGGAATCCACTACAAGCAGACGAGCTGACACCAAGTCGAAAAAGGACAAAAAGAGATGAAACGGTGAACAAAAGGCTTAGCGAAGATTCATCGCAAGCAGTTGATCTGAGCTGTCCCACGAAAAAGCTACAGTTTCAGGAGGACTCCATCGCTCACAGTTGCTTCGATGCGATTGGGAAAAGGGGGAAATGATGAACAGGGAAAGCAAGAAGGCGAACACAAAAACGAAAGAAGCACATAGGCGAATAGGATGGAAGCAGCAGAGAAGACAAAGTGTAACACGAGCAAGCAGCGACGCTGTAAGTCATAAAGCGGTCAAACGTCTTTAATGGGAAGCTTGAGTCACGCTATTGCTTTGGAGGAACAAATGAGCTCGAACTACAAACAAATGTGAAACAACAGGACCGAAGACCAAAGTGCAGCCTGCACGATAAGGGTGGACAGGCGAAGAGCACGAGCATCAATAGTAGAGGAAGTAGCCATGCAACGTTGAAAGGACAGAGCAAGCGATGCTGTTGGCACACACCCAGGACCAACCGATCGAATGGCAGACACCTAGACAGAGGTAGGACAACCTAGTACGAAACGATCGGACGACCAGCACCGATGCAGAGACATGAGCGAACATGGGGGCGCACGAGCACGATCGAATGGCCGCAGGTTTCCTGTCGACATAGACAGCTTCAAAAGCGGGTGTTTCCACCGGCTGTTAACTTTAGGGATACATTGATAGTTCAACTTGGCTCCAACAACATGTCATGGACAAAATCAGATTGTAGTACAACACAACACAACATACTTAATCAAAACAGACACCAGCTTCAGTTTGTAGTTGTACCTGCTCTCATGGTGACATTGTCAGATACTTAGAAGAATCGGCATAGACCTACAAAAAAAAGAAGGTGACTTTATAGTTCCACTAGGAACAACCTATAGTTCCACTAGGAACAACGAATAGGATAAGTACCACTTCGATCAATAGAAATGAGCAATACTTTAAATAAAAAATATGTTTTACCTGGAGATATGTGAAACTAGCAGCAGTACATGACTGAGGAAAATAATAGAGCAAACCATCAAAATGCCCCTAATAAATTAACTAGTAGCAATACAATCAATTATTGAACTACTACTGATCAACAAGAAAAGAACTGTACAACTAGTTTTAATTCAGATGATTATGCAACTATGCTTTGAATATGCATAATTATATTCCAAACTAAACATCTGGCTTTTCATACTTGGAATTTTTTCATAAATCAGACAGGCACATGAACAAAAATCACATTGAATGACTGTCTAGTTTCGCAACGGTGTCTACATGCCTTGTTATCTAATTATAGAAAAGCACCATCTAATTATATCAGTTTCCAAGACTACTCTTTAAGCTCGACAATGTGTCTAGTAACTTATTATCATGACAGAAAAGATCTGTTAGATTAACAAATATATCATCTAGTTTTGTCAATTAAGGTTTAGTCAAGTACTCGAGTATATGATAGACTAGATGCAGATCATATAAACTTATCCAGGGATCTATACAAGCATGCCCTGGTCCTCCAAACCTAACCGAAAACTCCCATTCATCACATAATGCAGTAATCGATCCTGCAGAATTAAAAAAAAAACAAGACACACATATTTCATGAAAAATGTAACTATACAACGAGAGAGAGAGAAGACACATACCAGTCCTTCGGCTGCTTTTGCGGGGGCATGGAAGGCATGGCAGGCGGCCACCCTCGATTACTGTGTGTACTTTCCCAAGGACACATAGCTCGATAGCATGGGAACCTGGATTTACTGCCCAGAACCTTCTGAGTAGATCAGCACTAGTCTCTGGATCAGTAACTAGTGCACACAGTTACATCATTGAATATCAAAGACATATCACACAAAAGCAAAGCTATTCATAATATTTAACAGTGCGTAAATAGAACGTACGGCCGCTTGACTTACGCACGGACCAATCAGGCCAAATACCTTAAATATTTGCATATCGGAAGCAGAAATGGAAACAATGCTCAAGTGGGACTCTCAGGATATGCCCACATGCAATCGGCTTTGACTCGTGACCTAGTTCTTGACCTCTTTGACTTACAATCCTATCGAACACAATTAAGTGCCGACAGGGTCTTCTTCTTCTCCTCTTACTGAAGGATAGTAATTGAGCAACATTGAGTACGAAGGTACTCAACAAGACACCACACAAAATGCAATTATAATAGATGCAAGGCTGAACAAAGGAAATGCTTGATGCACTTTTATTTGCGGAAAGTCACATTTGAACTAGATTATATATAAGGCCTGGGACCTAGCATTTTGACTAAACCAGTTTTAATGAAATTAAGTAATGTTGTAAAATACTAGCGAATGCTCCAACCTCCAAATATTATATAGTGGCTACAACCAACCAATACCATAGAGTGGCTTCAACCTTTTTCATCGGGCTACTACCCACACTTTCCATTGGCTATAACCAGGACAAATTAATACCTCGGGCTACTACTCGATCATTCCATTGGCTACGACCAGGAAAAATCAAAGCCACGGGCTACAACCCGCACCTTCCACTGGCTATAACCAGGATAAATCAACACTCCGGGCTATAACCCGATAATTCATGCCACCCACAATTTTTTTAATAAAAGTTGAGACTAACCAAGCAAATTCTTGTGCATCACCCATGACTGTGAGTATGACTAACCGAGCAGTTTTCACTACAGAGAGGTTGTATAACTTTACCTACAGGATATGATCATCTTGTAATGTCAACACGCTATCGTAGGCGTGAGACTAAGAAAATCATCATAATGCCTTTACAATGTCCCATCCCAACGCTGCTCCACCCACTAAGGTTTCAACCGCCAGGGTCTACAATCGAGCCGGAGGTCCCCTCTTGCGTCGTGTGGTTTTCCTGTGGCTTCAACCATGCCACATCCCGCAGAATGGCAAAACTAACGTTGAGGCAAAGGGAATTAATTAGCTAGGTCGACACATTCTAGACTTGTGGTTGCATTGTTAGTGTTCGAGAGGTCATCACATGATTCGATCCTTAATTGACTTGGGCGGTGCTTTCACATTACCCACTCTGGTGCTTTATTCGCTCCGGCTCGACTTACCATCCGCCCAAGTATAAAACAATTTTTGGGTTTTTGTTTTGAAAATCTTGTCTAAGCTCAACATACCAGCCATCCATCCAATGGGTGTCCAAATCAAGTTTTGATCTTTGAATGATGTCGGGGCAATTTAATGTCCACATGTTAATGTATCTAAGTAAGGCTAAGTATGATACTTAAGTACAGATTTAGTGATTAATTAAGTTTACCATTATTCCTAGAGTGACAAAGGCTAGTGTCGAAGATCAATGAATGCATAATTCAATAGCTCATTTATCATTAAGGTATTAAATACTAGCTAATGGCAATATAATTGTAATCAAAGCACAGCATGCAATTTCATAATTTGAAACAATATAATCTGCATTCAAAATGTAGGAGCAATATGATCAAAGTGGTGACTTGCCTTGCTCAATGTTTCGATAATCTAGGTCTTGTTCTTTCTCTTGCTCGAATTTGTTGCTCCTTTAGGACTTTGAATTCTAATTACATAAAATACAATCGGATTCAAGAATGTTTGAAAACAACCACAGGAAACCAAATAAACTCAAAGGCAATCAAATAGATCCAAAGAGAATTCAATCCAACTCCAATAAATTCCAACATTCATACATTGGGTATAAGGGTGTACATTTGGATTTTAGATGAATTTAGGATCAGGAATTATTTGATTCGGAGTTAGGACGAGAGAGATTGGGTCCTTGGAATATTCGTCGGTGGAGCATTTGTGGAAAAAGAGATATTAATCTCGGGAATACTCCTCTTATGACATTTGGATGGGAGAGATTACGTTAATAGGATAGAATCTAATGATCTTTATTCATTTTACGAATTGTTCTTCTATTAGAAGCGGACAACGATGGGTGATAGACGGAATCAACTTGACTTTGGTTTGTTTTTGAATTACTATTGTTTTATTGAGAGCACCTCATTATGACTTGTACATGAGGTCTAGTTCATTTAATGATTTTCTTTATTAATTTGTATTTATCCATGAAGTTCCATGAGGGTTAGGCAAGACCTACGTAGGGTACACATGTGATAGATATGATTTTAACTAACTTGGTTAATTCTAGATTTCTCATCGCTATGATCCCCAAGACATATTACCATTCAATGTTTAATTATTAGTTAATTGAATGGTTAATTTAATTACTAACTAGAATATGGACTCAGAAATAAGATTATGGTTAATTTAATTGAACTCTAAATTATCCTTATACTGGAGATGTACCTAAGGGGCTAACATGTCATACTAAGATTATGGTAATTTATACCTAACTAACAATTACTCATTAAATGTAATTGACCATTAACAAATCCTAGTGTTTAAATTTTGATTAATCTATGGGTTAAATAATAATCCTAATATTTTGGAGCACCTAAGCATGCAATGCCTAACAACTTAATGATTAATTTTAAATAGCCAGCCACTTACGTAAGAGTGTACATGTAAATGTCTAACGATCTATGGCCAGGACTATATGCCATGCTAATCTTCAACTTAGGATTAAACAAGTATAGTGATTGACTCTAACCTCAATTCTTCCTATTAATACCTAATTTAATTATAGCATACCTTATTATGATACCACTAATTATTACTTAACATCTAACTAACCATAGTGCTATTTACTAATTATTCTACATGGGGCCTACCTATCATTGGTACTTTATGCATAAAACCATGGCTTAACAATTACTATTGGACTTGAGCCCATCAATTAGTGACTCAATATCTAAACAATTAACGTGCAATGAAACTATGGACAGAATGGTCCATTTGTAAGTGTCCATCCCATTCCCTTATTAAATTTTATTCCTAAGTTACTTATGGGTATACAAGCCGTACTAGTGGTGTTAACTAAATATTAATTTTGCATGTTAATGTGTGGATCCTATGGGTCAAAAACAAATCGACAATTCCTAGTTAACTTTCAACTAAATTAATTATGTGTTGGGTTCATTTGTCATGGGGATAATTGCATTTAAATAATTTAGATAAACTCAAAAATTCATATTGTTGGTATTGTTAGGTAGGGTTTGGATTTAGATAAATTTAGAAACAAAAATCACAGATTTTGGAGTTAAAACGAGAGAGAACGAGCTCTCTAAAGTTTAAATTCAAGTAAAATCCCCAAATAAACAGAGGAGACAGGTTTCTCTCCTTGGCAGCTGGGGCCCACTTATTTTTATTTTCTTTTTGATTTACTTTTCAATTAGAAATTTTTACTATGACTGATTGGTAGGGCTAGGGAATTTAATTTTGTTTACAATTTATTTTCCAACTGAAAATGTCTACTGTCACTGACAGGTTGGGCCACGGTCCGCGTGGACTCGGTCCATTGGAACATTGCATGGGCCAAGGGCCCACAGGTTTATGGCACGGGTCTTGGGACCGAGCCTACACAGTGCGTTTTAATGGGTGGGGCCCACATGGAATATGCTTAGGACTTAAATTAGCTCATAATTAGATTTTCTAATTACGCTGGGCCCACTTGTCATACTAAAATTAGATGGTAATTAATCTATTCACTAATGATGTTATTAATCCTTAATGACGTTGCTATAGCGCTTCTCCCCTAAATCGCATCGGAATAGGGGAGGACACCATGGGCGCACTCAGTCTGAGCGAGCCAGATGTCGGTATGACTAGGGAGCCCGAAAATGGGTTCCTGCATCCTTGGCAACCCCAAGACAACGGCAGCGAGGGTAATGATGACCCATAGCGGCGGCACGATGTACTGCGCATGGTGGCGGTGGTGTTTTGGCCAATGGTGGAGGCGGCGAGCCGGTGGCAAATCTAGCATAGCGGCAAAGACATGACTGTCTAAACCCAGAGGGAGTTCTAATGTTTGCCTGTGGCGACCGATGCTAGAGACGAAGGTGCTACGGCGCGGTGGCTTGGTGACGCTCTACTGCTCAAAACGACTTGCCTACTAGCTTTGTCTAGATCTAGAACACGGGATGACACCAACACTTATAGGATTCTGACCGAGACGGTCAATATGGGCGGTGAAGCACTACACCATGACACAGCATCGAGGGCACTCGTTCTGCAAAAAAAAAATGTACTTCAAGGGCGAACCGTCTCTCGGGAAGATCGACAATCCTTGTTGATCGTATTTTCCCCAACATACATTTCATTACCAGCAAACATCTTATTCCTGGCAAACCTCTCTTTGCCGACAAACAATATTATTTCCGGCAGCTTATTTGACCTCAAATTAAAGTTATGCCTACAGATGGTTTGCCACTTTATGTATTTTTGAGGTTTAAGAAAATGATATATTTTTGTACTAAAGCAGTACTTATTTGAAATTAAGTCATTCAAATATTTTAATTCATAACACAGGTATAAATCAATTGTTCCAAATATAACTATTTTCATTTATATCAACATTGCAAGTGCAAATTACATAACTTGAAGTCTTATAACAACTTTCTACTTTACATCATAACAACCACAATGATGCCATCTTCACAAATATTTGTGCTTATAACATTAACTAAACGTTTATTCAATTGTCAATGGTTGCATCCACTACATTTCACACCACTCCAACTTGTATTACATTGTATTGATTCCAGCTATATATCCTTCGGAAGGAACTAAAACTTAGTCCAAGACTACTATAGAAGGCATGAATCATTATAATACAGGGAAAGAACAATAGCATCAACAATAGCAATTCAAGAGAAATGAAAAAAATAACAAGAATTGGGAAGTGCTAGTTGGAAATTTACTACCAACAAACAACATTATTTGTAACTAAATTTCCTAAATCAATGTGATCTAGATTTGCAATGAAAAACATTCAGTAACTTCACAACAGTTGTGCCCAAAAATGGACTTATTAGCAATCAAGAAAAAAGTTGGGTATCAATGGCATTGAAGTAGGTCATATAATACACTAGTTGAATTAAGGTAAGCACAAAGGTCAAATAAACATACAGAGTATATTGAACAAGGCCAAAAGATCACAAATGATTCTTGGGCATAAAACTGCAGAGGGATAAAAATGCTTCAAATTGCAAACATATTTGAACTAGTATGAAGAACATTGTTTCATATATTATTCATTTAAAACCATTTGTAAATATGTACCGCTCAGATTTAATACATGAATAATTCCCTTGTACAGTATAAAATAATTGTAGCTCATAAAACACAAGAGAAAACAAAGGTAGACCTCAAACATCGCCAAATATGGCTGCAAAGTTATGTTGGTTATATCACTAGCCTTCTTGCAAAGCTCCTGGGAGACATGGAAACGGAGCCCGGGTTTACTAGCGAGCACTGTGAGGCACGACTACCAACTTATCTACATGTCATCTCTGGTCAAGACAACAAGGTGCATCATACAAGTTTCCTAGTATAAAGTATAATACAGCAAAAAGCTGAAGTAAAGTGTGGCTAGATTTTCAACTATTGTTTGCACAACTACAACCCGCAAACTATGGCTGCTTGCAACTAATTCATGATGAATAAAACTAGTCTATTCCATCTCTACGACAATAAAAAGAAAGGAGACAAAACTCATCTATTCCAATGAATAAAACTAGCAAACTAGCGGCAATTTCATATATGGTATAGAATACATGTCAAATAAAGTTAAAGGATAAACAAGGCACTTAACTTGATCTAACTGTACATTGACATCACAATATGGAGTGACAATACTGAATAACGCGTACTAATTTTATTAACCAGTAAGAGGGTTATTATCTTCCAAATGTTGAATATATACACATACCATATCCTTTCATATAAGAACAATCATCACCACACATAAAAGGTGCTACTCACATACCACTGTATTTTTACCATAGCACCTACACAAGTCTCATGTTCCCACAATAGAGCAAGCCACACCAAAATTAAGCTAGACAGTACAAAGAATGACACTAGAACCAAGGGGCTTAAAACTTGTTAAGTCCAAGTTATCATTTTTGAAAACAGGGGGAATAGAACCGATTAAGAGGTTTAAAGCATGAATTAGCAAGGCAACAATCATTCAACTAGATAGCATGGTAACAGTAAAATATCTTCTCCACTAAATATAGCATGCATAAATCAAGCCAGTAGCATGAATCAATAGAAAGCCACCCTGTCAACTAGATGGCACCAATTCTAAGAGGGGAACTTAAATAATGTAATTAGCAGTAGGTTTATCGAGTAGTCCTCTCTATTTCCTTGCCTATGGCAGCACCAGCGGTGGAGGAAGACATAAGAGGAGGAGGCTGAGGTGACGAGGTGAGGCACCAGTGGAGCTAGTTTGCGGTGGCACCGGTAGTGGAGGTGGCGGAATTCGCCGGCCCACGGTCGGATCCCCGCCGGCTTGGCCTGGAGAGAAGAGAGGAGGAAGGAATTGACTGGAAGACAGAAGAGGAGGAGGAGGCCAAGCCGACGAGGTGAGGCGAGGCATCGATGAAGGTGGCCTGTGGCAGTGCCGACGGTAGAGGTGGCCGGATCTGGGTCAGCTCGACCTAGAGAGAAGAGAGGAGGGAGTTGGCTGGAAGAGGATAGAAGAAAGAAATAAGTGGGGAAGAAAAGAAGAAAGAAGGAAGGAAAAAGACGGAGCAGCCGTGCGGGACAAAAGGGAAAAAAGAGGAAAAAGAGATAGAAAAAGGAAAGAAAGGAAAGGAAAAGAAGAGAAGAGAAAAGAGAAGGAAAAAAGGGGAGGAAAGAAAAAAAAGAAAAAGGGGAGGAAAGAAAAGAAGAAAAGGCGAAGGTGCGGATCTGGGGGCGAATTCGACCGACACACACAAGTGGCCGGGAAGATTATGTCTGGTGATGGTTTGCACGCCTAGTGCTCACAGTGAAAACATTAGTGTCATCTACGTTACCGCGTTTATGATATTTAGCTGTGTATGTTGTTTTATCATCTTGATCATTTCATATTTATGCATGCATACTGTAAAAATTGTCTAATAGCTTACGACCGGTACAACCCTCTCCGTTAGGTCTTAACTGTGCGTAGGTGTAATCTTACGGTGTTTTATCAGTGAATGCGAATAATTAGATCGCTGTAGCGAAATGTGTCTTAATCAAGAGTATTCGGTTGGGTGTTTTAAGTAATAGTTATGTGAGTATAGATGCTAGAACCAATAGATTATTTGACCGCATGCAATTAATTGGAGTACGATACATCTGATCGAGCTCATGGCCGGCCGGCGTGCCACCCAGCAAAGGCGGCAACGCGCGCGACGTCCAAAAGATTAGACTTTTTCACGGCCTCGGTCTCCGCACGCTCCCCACGGAACAATAGCAGCACGTTCATACTTCCACTACGGGCGACAGTATTAGTAGAAAGCCACGGTTAGCGCTAACCATTGTTGAGTCAATATATATATTGCCTCATCTCGTCTGGGTAATAGATTTATTGCTAGTACTATTCAATTCCCTAAATAAGTAAGTGCAGTTTTTGGTTTTCAATTAGGGTATTTAATTAGTATGGAAAATATAAGATTATGCATGGAAGCATTTTTATGAATTGGCGGCATTAAGCGTCTATTCGGAGAGCTCTGGACAAGAGAAAGTGAGAGTTTGCGGAGGTGATGATCTACACACTTGGTCAACGTTTGGAAGGAGCAAAATCCAAGGACCTTCCAACGTCAGCCGATAGATGATATTCAAGTAGCCACCTAATACACGAGGATATTTTGAGTTTTTTTTTTGTGCTCATTTAGTCTCTTTTTAAAACGAAATAACAAATCTAGCCCTTCCGTAATCGAAATGGTAAAAATATCACCGCGGCAGGTTAGGCAGACGGCACATCCGCACATGTCTCCTACCACGCTCTTAATCCACTGAAGCCACCTTCCACGATCCCCGTGCATGGCATATGCCACATTTCGTGATCCCGTGCGCAACAGGCCACCTGCCACGCTCCTAGTCTACGATAGGATGGCATGTGTACATGGACACCACGGGTAGGCATGTTCCTGCCGCACACTGGGTGCGTAGAATGTGGCTGCTGTGCACGGGGATCGCGGAAGGTGCCTGCCACCTGCCATTTTTGCAAATTCGTGCAAGCGGGGCCTAATTTTGCTATTACAATTCGAAAACATATCATTTTAGCCAAAAACTCAAGATATTTCCACCGGTAGTTGACTCCCTATCTAATAGGGGTACATCGGCTATTTATCAGTTTTGCTATAGTTTTTTCTACCGCACAATTTTTGGTCCGTGTTCGGTAGCACAATTTTGTCTCCCCACTCCCAAGACTTCCTTCTCTATTCCCACCTGTTTTGAGAAAAATACATTTTCAGGAGAAATCTTACAATATTATTTTTCATCTAATAAATGGTCAAATTTAATTAACATCTATTTTGTAACTGAGGGGATGCGATTCAATTTTCATAAACTATACTTAGTACATTTATTTTTGAAGTTTGTAAGAGAGGTAGACACAGTACGTACAATATCTAAGACTTGGCTATGCTGGTGAATTATTTATTTATTTATTTGATTTTTCACAATCTAATCCCATAACATCTGTTCATTTTACCAGCTTTAAAGATGTAATTACCGTAAAACCAACTGTTCCCTTGGTATAACAAAGAAAGCTACATGCATGAATGTTTGATGGGCAATCGGATCATTAGCCACGGCACCAAAAACACATCATAAACATCCTCCCTCTCCACTCCTTTGGATTTGTGACACAACTTATACTAACTTGGCAGCTGCTTTTGCCCCCAAAAAGTGAGTGGTTTGTTAGGGTTGACGCTTGCAGGTTTGCACTCCTGGTTGGTTGTTGCTTGCTTTTACATATTTGTTGTGCATGCAACTACTATATGCAACTACTACATGATTTGCCATCTCTACCTTGCTAGGTGTCGTTTAATATTGGTTTTCTGGTCCTGACATATCAATTTGTTCGTGGAGTATATTCTGATCTGGTGAGACATTTCTTTTTATTTATTTTTATCTGCTGCATGCTATGGATGCATGACTGCCTTTTTTTTTTGGAAGCAAGTGTTGTCTGGCTTTAGGGAGCTTTTTTTTTTTTAATCTATTTTCAAAAAATATTTTAGAGATAACATCTCCCTTACTTTATTTTCAATTCTTGTGACCCCTTTGATCACGCCATGACCCGTGGCGTGACCAAACTGTATTATCACATCACCGACCGCGACGTGACCAAACCAGCCACAATAGCCCTCTGAGACAACACGTGACCGTTTTTGGGCTAAGTCCTGTCACGCTAAGAGGAGTGGCGTGACAGCACTCGTTTGGCACGCCGAGGTCGGAATTGGAAATAAAGTTAGAAAGATGTTATCTTTACAATATTTTTTTAAAATGGAATAAATAATAAAAGAAGTTTCGAGGAGACCATTCCATTATGCATATATAGTGACATTTTGTCATTATCCCTCGAGCATCCAATGAAAAAGTAATTCTCAAGATCGGATATGTCAGATACTGTAGCTATCGCTGTACCAGTTTTTTTATTAGAGTGATTCCTTACGCCAATTAATGCGGCAAAATAAAGGCCACCACAAACATATGACCATATGCTTATTAGTCTATTTGATGTGATTACGACCCCATCTGTACAATAGGTAAATTCCAAAATCTCGATCGATCCTAAGCTAACATCATCTGTCAACGGTCACCAAGTCAAGTACAAGTGAACAAAGCGTCGTTTGAATGATTAAGAGGAACTCTCCAACTTTCTTTCACATCGTGAGTCTCCATCGTCTACCAACCCGAATGACCATCAACAAATCCTAACAGCTTAGTTTTGTAAGAATGGACAAAATGGACCGTACGTACTCGCCATGTTTTGTGCTGTCATGGTATACCAAATTACCAACCGAATCAATCCAAAATTAATATGGTGACACTGACATGTAACAATATAGGATTAGGTTAAGCGACCACGTACGATATAGGAACACCTAAATAAACATCATTGGATCCAGAGAATGAACGACTCAGATCAACGTAAGCGGCTTACATTTCCATGGCCACGAGCTTGGGTTGATTATGTAACAGCCCTGATTTTCGAGACCGATAAACTCTTCGCAACCGTCTAGGATGTACAGTTGCGAAGTAGTAGCATTTCAAACAAACCTCCGATTACAACAAAAAACAGGCTTTTATTACATAAGATTAAGGCTTAACAGCCAGTCTTAACCTGACACGGGCATCCAAGCCCAAAGTTAATATAATACATGACAAAAGAACTTCTAACACTGGCGGACGGTGGCTCGGGGCCAACGCAGCATTGAAGGCGGAGAGGAGGTGGCGTGGCTAGGTGGCAGCTGACGGCGGCGTAGGTGGCGGTGATGACGATGAGGCGATGACGACCGGGAGGAGGAAGAAAGGGAGAGGCGCACCGGGCAAAAGCCGTTTTCGGCTAAGAAAAACGGGGAGACTAATTAAAAGGGGAAAGCGGGAAATGGAGTGAGGTTTCTAAATTGGGAAGGTTTTCAAAATCAATCCAAAAAGCTTCAAAATTTCAAAATTCGTGATTTTTCAGGTTATTTTAGTTTATTTGAGATGCTCATCAATTAATCGAATCACCACAACTCCACAAAAGCATTTACGCCCTCGGTCGCCATAATAGGAAGTTTCCCATTCTCGTTAAATTCACCGTCGAGAGGAGGAAATAACCAACACATATTGAAAAAAACTAGCGGGTGTTAAAATTAATTTGTGTTAGCTTATCATGAGAAACGATTAGATTGTAGGGGCTAAGGTGTCCACGAAAATTACTGATATTAATTCCTCGTGGATTCGGCCCTCTCCGCCCCTGGCCACGTCGCTCGGAAAAAAATATGCGTCTGATCACGCCGACCTCGGCTCCAGGCCGTCAGATTCACGCATGTACGCTTCGTGCCTTTCGCTCGCGCTCGTGGGGTTGGCCTGTGTCCGTCCGATCGTAGCTCAGCGCTTCAGGGAACGTCCGCGCGTCTCCTTGCTTTCTCAGTTAGGATTTAAACTTGAGCTCAAAGCTTCATTGGGAAGTTACGTTTCAACAAGTACGCATATGGTATCTTGGTGATTGAGACCAAAGCACCTACTAGGCACGTAGGAATGAATGTTCAATGTAATTGAAAATTCTGGCATCTTCTTGACTTACTATTAGCAAACCGGGAGGCTTACAGTGAGAGCAAGCGATTGGTGACAAGTTGCGAGTCATCACAAATTAATGAGAGATAGAGAGAGAGAGAGAGGGATTGATGGATGCAGTGGCTACGTATGCATGACTTCACCATGAGCTCACGATCGATTGTTGAATTCTTGGACAGGCGGATATATGCATGGTAAAGTTGGGTTAAGCCTTGGGTTTTCTTGTAGCAACATTCACAACCATGCTCAAAATGAGTGATTTTGTGTGAAGGAAACTGTTTATCTCTCGCATTAGCAAGAAAATTACGCATGGCTTTAAGCATATACTCGTTTTATAATATTTATGTATACTTTGTAATATTACTCGGAGGATTTTATTTCATGTCTTATATAAAAAATATCCAACCAAGCCGGTATACGCCAAAAGCCGGCTCAGTGGTTCCCAGACAACCTTTTATTTCTTTAATCTTTTCTCAAATCTTTTTCAACGCTCTTTATTCCATGGCGAAAACCAAAGGTTTACATATAACACTTTGTACACAATTGTAGCCTGGGCCAAGGATTTTTTAACCGGCATAATTTTTAAAACGGGTAAGGCCGGTATGGCTGAAAATCGGAAAATTTCGGTCGATTTTTTTTTTTATTTTTTTGAATTTTTTGGATTTTAAATTAAAAAAAAAATCAAATTCGAGCAAAATTAAGCAAATTCATTTTTTTAGACAAAATTAATCAAAAACCAATTTTTTGGGGGGCGGTTTGTACTCCTACCGGCCCGCACCGGTAAATCTGATTTAGCCAATTTTTGACTAAAAAAAATCCCTGGCCTGGACGTGAAATAACAAAAAGCCTAATACCAATTAGTCTTGTGAATCCTGCTTACAAACCTTTATATAAACGGGCAGTGGCGGATCCAGAACGAAAATGACTGGAGGTCCCTAAGGCAAGATGAGTCACGTTCGGCTGGATTATGGCTTGGAGTGTCCCGTCATGTTGGGTTAGAGGTGTCCACACTACGTATATATGATTATATCAAATGAAAATTGATTTTTGAACCCGGTGTCGTGTGCACCCTACTATAATACTGTAGATCCACCCCTGTAAACGGATCGGATTGTGTTTCAATACTTCCATACACACAACAAATACAAATAAGGATTCGTAATCGAATTCATACCATTGCTCAAATCCTGCAAGATTGGTGCCATGTATTGTGCATATTGTGTTGGTAGCCACCTGGCCACCTAGGATCGATGATGCACAGTGCGCACACACACAATACAAAATACAATGCAGATCGACGCACGGCACCAATCTGCCACGTACGCTAGTCAAAGTAAAAAAATAAATATTAGGCCTGGTCCGCGGGGCCTAAGTGGGTTGTCGGTATCTCTACTGGCTGAGAAACGAAATTTTGGCAGTATTAACGTTTTTTGCTTCGCATTTATATAGATATGAGGGTGCTTAATTTTTTTTTGGTGCAAAAATGTCGTCCCATCCGCATGACCGCCATGCGGAGAGCCCCTGCACCCGCCACATCGCCGCTGCCGTATGACCGCCGTGCGTTGGCCCCACCGCGCGCCACGTGCCCCAAGCCGATTAGGGTTAGACACTACTACAAAAATATTATCTTGGGACGCCGATCACGAGCGGTTCGCCGAAACCGTCAGATAAACACAATCACGAGCGGTTTTGTTTAACGACCGTCTGTGATACTTTCCGCGCTAAAAACCGTCTGTGAAGAGGTAATATCATAGACGGTTCGTGTTTAAAACCATCTGTAAAGTATCACAGACAGTTCTGACAAAAAACCGCCTGTGATATTACCAAGTATCACAAACGTTTTTTTTATGAAAACCGTCTGTGATATAAAACCGTCTGTGATAATTAACTCATCACAGACGGTGCAGTGTAGCTCCCCAACAGAGTCTTCTTCTCCATCTCTGACACTACGGTAACCGCAGGACATCTCTAAGCCCAGTGAATCCATCGCCACTTCGTGCCCGGTTTGAGTATTGCCTCACCTTACTAAGCCCGCTCGTGTGGTCCATTTCAGCTATTGTCGTCCATGCCGAGTTGTCACCGTCGCCGCCATCGACGCCAACTCTTCTTCGGTGAGTCCTCGACCCCACCAAGGTCGATTTCCCCACCTATATGTCTCTCTAAAATTGTGCAGGTGCTTGGTTTCAATTTATTTCCGTCGAGAAGACCAGTCACCGAGGAGCTTGCCGCCGTTGCCTTTGTTCACCGACGACCAGCCGCCTTGGACCTTCCCCAACTTCATTGACACCTTCCTCGTAATCAAGGAGAGCTACTGGAACATAAGTATTCTTTAATTTGAGTAGTTTCAAGCGTTTAGGCCGAAATCGCTAGTGAAGCCCATGGCGCCGCCACATGATGTCACCGCCGGCTCACCTCAGGTGACCTTAGGGCCCCGAGCCACGACTATTAGCAATGCGATGTCACCCTAAGCCCAATTTGAGTTTCAAATCCTACTGTTTTTAATCATTTAGTTAATAAACTAACGAGTCTATGACATGTGGGACTGCCATCGATTTATAAATAAAATCATGAAATAAAAAATGAGTCACTGACAAGTAGGGCCCACATGTAAGTTAATAAAATCCGAAAAAATATAAAAATAAGAAAAACCACCTTTGGTTCAGAGAAAAATACGCTTTCTCTGTTGGAAAACGTAAGCCTAAAAAAATACACTTTCGAAGTCACCTTTTTATTTATTTCTAAGGTTTTCAATACGAACCGTGTGATGGACCGAAGCTGGATGTACGCTGAGAACCGTGTGAGTGAAGAGTACATTAATGGTGTGTCTGCTTTTACAAGAGTTGCCAAGGAGGATATGTTGAATAAGGGGCGGAATATATGTGCTGTCCATGCATTGACTGCGAGAATATGAAGATGTTTAAGAACCGAGCGCAGATTGAAACACACTTGATTCGAAGGGGTTTCAAAAAGAGTTATACACGTTGGACCAATTATGGTGAAGAGCAGATTATATAGGAAGGTAGTAATAACGACATCGCCGATGAAGTCAACGATATGCCGCCGGATGATGTCGATTGTGGTTCCGATTCGGATAGGTTGCACGATGACAATATAGATCAGATACTTCGTGATGCAGAAGGGAACTGTGATGAGAGGGAGTATGTTAAATTCCGAGGCTTCATGGAGGACTCGGAGTCCTTTGTTCCCAAGCTGCAAAACGAAATACACAAGGTTCTCATCCGTGCTTGAACTGCTGAAATTGAAGGCAAGCAACGGTTGGTCCAACAAGAGTTTCATGGCACTATTAGGTCTCTTAGCAGATATGCTTTTGGAGAGAAACGAGTTGCCCAAAACCACCTACAAAGCCAAGAAGGCTCTTTGTCCATTGGGAATGAAAGTAGATAGAATACATGCATATTCGAACGACTATATCCTCTATCGTAACGAGTATGCAAACATGTATGTATGTTCGGTGCGCAATGCATCCCGATACAAGCGTAAGAATCAATCAGATGACGGCGAGAGAATCGGGGTGAAGAAAGAACCTCCTGCTAAGGTGGCTTGGTATCTTCTTGTAATTCCCCGTTTGAAGCAGTTTTTTGTGAACCCAAAAGAAGCAAAACTGCTGCATTGGCACTCAGAGGAGCATAAGAATGACGGAAAGCTAAGATACCCTGCTGATTTCGCCAGTGGAGAAACATCGATAGGAGGTTTGCAGACTTCGGTATGGAACCAAGGAATATAAGGTTTGGATTGAGTACAGATGGAATGAATCCTTCCGGTAACATGAGCAGCCGAGATAGCACTTGGCCTGTGATGCTCTGTATCTACAACCTTCCTCTTTAGTTGTGTATGAAGCGAAAGTATGTATATTTTGCTGTCGATACTTATCCAAGGGCCGAAGCAACCTGGGAATGATATTGATGTGTACCTAGCACCATTGATGAAAGATCTAAAAATACTATAGATTGAAGGGGTACAGGTATGGGATGTGTACAAATGAGAGAACTTCACTTTACGCTCCTTGTTGTTCTGCATCAAAAATGATTATCCTGCCCTTGCTAACTTGTCGGGCCAGAGTACAAAAGGGGCCAAAGCCTGTACTCACTGCTTAGATAATACCGAGAGTGTGTGGCTGAAGCACTCGTGCAAAACCGTGTACATACGTCACCGTAGGTTCATTCAGAGGGCTCACCCATACTGCAGGATGAAGAAATAATTCGACGGAGAGAAGGAGGACAGTTCAGCTCTAAGGCATTTAAGCGGAAAAGATGTCTATGATATGGTTAAGGATTTAGATGTTGTGCTCGAAAAGGGACGTAAATTGAGGACCTGTGAGAAGAACATCTGGAAGAAGAGATCAATATTTTGGGACGTACCTTGTTGGGAGCACCTAGAAGTTCACCACTGTATCGACGTCATGCACGTAGAGAAGAATGTATATGACAACTTTATTGGTCTCTTACTGAACATTCGTGACAAAACAAAGGATGGTGTCAACGCACAGCTTGACTTGGTTGATATGGGCATCAGACCTGAGTTAGCACCGACAAAGACCAATAAAGGACGAACGTACCTTCCCCCTGTTTGTTACACTCTATCCAAGGCCGAGAGAACTGAACTATGCTAGTGCTTGCATGGTGTGAAAGTTCTGCCCGGCTACTCCGCCAACATGAAGAAACTTGTTTTGATGGAAGATTTAAAGTTAATTGGCATGAAGTCTCATAATTGTCATATGCTAATGACACAGATGCTCCCTGTTGCAATTAGAAGTATTTTGCCGATCAAGGTCCGAGAGACAATCATGAGGCTGTGTTATTTCTTTAACACAATTGCTCTGAAGCTCATCAATCCCGAAGGACTAGATGATCCGTAGGACGAGGTGGTGACGACTCTATGTGATCTTGAGATGTATTTCCCTTCGTTATTTTTCGATATCGTGGTCCATCTCATTGTTCACATTGTGAGGGAGATAAAGATGTTCGGGCTCGTGTTCCTATGTAGCATGTACCCGTTCGAGAGGTTCATGGAAATTCTCAAGTCCTATGTACGGAATCGATCTCGACTGGAGGGCAGCATCGTCGAAGGTTATGCAACCGATGAGATCACTGAGTTCTGCATCGATTACATGGCTCAGGTCGAACCGATAGGTGTGCCTTGATCTCGCCATGAGGGGAGGCTTGAGGGTATCGGGGCCATCGGAAGGAAAGCAATCACTCTAGAGATGAGAGCGTATGCTCAAGCTCATTTCACGGTCTTGCAACACATGACCAAAGTGTCCCTGTATATCGACCAGCACAAGGACGTGCTTCGGCAATAGAGTCTAGAGCGACCGGATGTTTGGATCATGAGACAGCACAACAGTTAGTTCAATCAATGGTTGAAGGAGCAACTAGGTAGGAGCACGTCAAGTGATATGCTAACATGGTTGGCAAAAGGGCTAACATTTATAGTTGTGATATGGCAGGGATACGACATAAATGGGTACACATTTTATATGCAAACTCAAGATATAAAGAGCACTAACCAGAACAGCGGTGTCCGCATAGATGCGTTCAGTACCGATGGCTGAGGAGCTCCTACTGTGGGCTCATAGAGGAGATATGGGAGCTTGACTACGTGCTTTTCAAGATCCCCCTGTTTCGGTGTCGTTGGATCCATCTCCCACAGGTGAAGGTCGACAAGTATGACGTCACTACCGTGAACCTCGAACGTGTCGGATACAAAGACGAACCATTCGTATACTCGCTAACTTCATAGGAAGTGAAATAACATGTTGGGCTATTGCAGGTAACGCTGAGTGCACAATCTTCCCAAGGCTCATTCCAGGCAGACAGGGAGAGAGATATACTCTCCGCGGCCCTGGGAAACAATGAGCACCCGGGTCGCACGAGAGGCGTTGGTCTTTATGTTCTATGGAAATATGGATTCCGAGAGGACTCCGAATTGTACCGGAGTGGGAAGAGAGCCAAAGCCGAGCGCGATGCAACGCTACGAGAGGAGATTCATGAATCCCTCAAAGATGAGATCACTGAATCCCTCAGAGATAAGATCGATGATCGTGTTAGAGCTGAGACGCAACGGCGGATGGAGAGCTTTGAGGAAAGGCTTAGGGAAGTTCAGTTGCAAGCCCCTGCCCCAACTATGCTAGCCAGCCCCCCAAACATCCGAGTAGCTGCGCTTCCAACCCTAACCTTACTTGTAACATCCCTATTTTGCAGAGTTTTTAAAAATTTTCAAAATTTTAAAAGTAACCATTTGGTTTAAGTTGCAAAAGCTTAAATTGAAATTTAGAAAAATAAAAAAAAACCCATTTAATTTGAATTAATCAAACTTCAATTAAATCAAAAGGTTAGTTTATTTGAGTTTTCTGGATTTTATTTGGATTTTAAGTCTTTTCTTGCTTTTTCTAGATTTTAGATTTGGTTTTTTTCCTTTTGTCCGAAAAGTCAAAATCTATTTTGTTTGCAAAATAAAAAACTAAAGTATAGTTAAAAGTATTTTTATTAAGTTCTAAATAATTCAAGAGATTTATGTGTATTTTTCTTGAATTTTTGGACAGCTTTAGCTTTTTTTCTAAAAAGCTTTTTCGTTTTCTAGTATTTCTTAAAATAAAAAAATGCATTCAAATTCCTTTTCCTTCCCCGGGCCGAATCTCTTCGGCCCGTTCCATCTTTCCCGCCGGGCCAGCCCACGCGCAGCCCGCGCCTCCTCCTCTCAGCCCTACTGACAGGTGGGCCCTACCTGTCAGCCGCGCCTTCTCCCTCCTCACCTTCTTCTTCGCTGAGCTGGCGCCGCGTCCGTGCGAGCGTGCGCGGTTTTGTGTTGTGAATCTCGCCGGCACCCGCCGTCTTCCTCGCCATGCCCTAGCAGCCTACCCCGCCACCAACCTTGCGTCGCCCATCTCCGCCTCCGCCGCACCCGTGCGCCCCGCCTTTCCCCCTTCTCCGCGCGGACAAGCCGCCCCCGCCGTCCGCCATTGTCGGCTGACAACCCCTCCTCCTCCTCCTCCTCCTCCTCCAGGCCTTCCCGAGTCCTATAAAAGCAAGCACTTGATGCGCCTCCCTCTCCTCTCTCGTTTCCCACATCTCACTTCCCCTTTCTCCCTCCGAGCTCGCCGTATTTCGAGCTCGACCCGCCGCCGCCGAGCTTCGCTTCGCCCCACCCGCCACCGCCGTTGAGCCTCTTCCGGCACCGTAGACCTCACCTTCGGCATCGCTGCACCGAGGGGCACCTCGTGCTCGCCTCCCCGACCCTGGAAACCCTTCGGAGCGCCACCGCCGTGTTCACCCACCGCCGCCGCCGCTCTCCACCTCAGCACCGGCCACCTCTTCGCGCCGCGTCGCCAAACCCATGAGGATCAAGCTCCCCACGAGCTCCTCTAGCCGCTGGTGCCCTCACCGCCAACCGTCGCCTAGCCGTTAGCCGGCGACCCTTGGTCCTGGCCTGCCGCCGGCTCTGGTCCGACGTGGCAGCCCACGTGGCGTCCGCGTCATCGCCACCTAGGCACCACCTCCCCTCTTTTGCTGATGTGTTGGCCCCGTCAGCAGCCCGCGTGGCGCTCCAACTCCTTCAACCGTTCCAAAACCTTGTGAACCCAGTCTTCGTGGACCATCTCATTGACAAGTGGGCCCCACATGTCAATTGCATTTCTTTTAATTATTTCGGCCGAAAAACCCTCTAATGACGTCAACTGACATCATATTTGTCTTTTCCTTTACAAAAATAAATCTGGAAATTGAGGAAAACTCTAATTTCTTCATTTCATGTGTTTTTCCAACTTTCGAAGGCCATAACTTCCTCATTCGAACTCCTCTTGCTGTTAGTGCTAATTTGGTATTTATTTGGAGTTGTTTTTATTTATTTAGTTCTTTTCGCACGTGTAGATTCCGGCGTTTCGAAATATTTCTCGGACCCAACGACTGAAGCATCGCAACACTTCAACGAAGGAAAGTCATAGACCTTTGATCATATTGAAACCACTTTATAAAAATATATTGTTTGATATAAATATGCATTGCTAGTTTTATATTAAATGGTTTTGGGAATAAATAACAGCCTAATTGATGTATGCCTCCTTGATAAATTGCTATCGACATGTATCCTTGAATGACATGAACCCTTAGACACCTTAGGAGGGTTTATTTTAGTTGGACATTGATAAATTACCAACACTGGTATCGTAATATGCATAGCTATGCTATAGTTGTACGTCGGGACTCATGATCACATGCTCGTATGAATAAACATGACTAAATGAATTATGGAATCGTGGTGCGGCCACTTTTATTAAAAGATGTTGTGCCAAGGATAGGGTGGTCTTTGGCCGGGTTGGACCGAAAATATTTTATGCTCGGGCGAGTGGGCGGTGGTGAGTGTGGGTGCCGTAACGCACTTTGGGACGTGGATTAGTCTCGCCTGAGCAGCCAACTAAGGACTTAACCTTGAACCATTGATCTGGGTCATACCGTGCAACTACATGTCTAGACTGGGATAGACCTGGCCAATTAATTAGCTAAGCTTTGATGTGGTTCTGTTTTGGTTGAGAATGGCGCAAGAGGGGGCCCATAACGGCGAATCCTTAGCGAGCAGAACTGGGTCAAAGCGGAACTTTGTAAAGACCTTGACGCTTACCTAAAGAAGTGAGTGGTGGCATAGATATGTGTCGAACAAACTAGAGAAATCGTGTCTTATGGGTAAAGCTGTACAACCTCTGCAAAGTGTAAAAACTATTCGAATAGGCGTGTCCCCGGTTGTGGACATGCCTGGAGATTTCACGCAAGGGGTAGATGTTTTTATTAAAATGGTGGGAATGATGGTTTGGATGGAATGGCTGGGATGATCTCTAGTTGTTTCAAAGAACTGAGTTACTTATGTATTAATCTTTTAAATTGTACTTTCAATCTACTTATTGTATTTACTGTCAACATTGCTTTCCGCAAAACAGCCATAAAGCTATCCTTTTCCAGCCTCACATGAATAATAATTGCATACATTTCCCTATGATTTGCTGAGTACATTCAAAGTACTCACGGCTTGCGCCCTGTGTGATTAATCCCCACAGAAGAACCAGGGAACTCAGAGTATGAGGAGTATCTTGAAGACTCTGCGAACTAGGTCGAGTCCTCCACTCGATTGCTTGTTGGCATGTCGAATGGTCACCCCGAGATATTTTGTTTCCGCTGCAAGTTATCTTTTGTTGTTAAGCCTGCGTGGCGCTCTGTAAGACTTGACCATAAGGTCCTTTTACTACTAAGTAATATTAATTTGTCCGCTTCATCGTTATTTCGTTGTATGGTTGTGATTACACCGATGTTGTAACTGTGCAAGCTAGCTATTGATATGGGAATAGTTTGGAATACACAAAGGGTCCTGGGGTTGTATACCCAGGGTGCTGACATTACTCCAATAGGCGACGACAAATTTCCTATCGATGACATCCAGGTAGTAATAATTATCTCTGGAATGCTCGATCTATTGATAGGCCTATTGTAGTAGCTAATTTTGTATTGTTATGTAGGTGGCTACGAAGTGCAAGCTCCAAGTGAGATATGCCTCTATTGCCCTAGATGTTGTTTGGGGCTAGGTGTATCCATCCAGTGTCGGGCCTTTAGTGCACGGTGTAAATCCAACGTCAGGTTTCTTAAAAGTGAATGTGGACAGTGTTTATGCCAATTTCACAGGCGTCCCGCTGCATATTCCCCCAAACGACGAGGTCATGACTCTAGAGAAATCCATTGGAACATTCATCCAATGGCCCAAGAGGGACATCTGCTTGGAGCTACCTATTGATCCGGTGTCAACTTCACGGGAATGTCCTGCAACGATGCCAAGTCCACGGGAGTTGAATGCAACAGAGCTACTTGCACCGAAGCGATAAGGGCCCAGTGCATCAGATGCATCTACACCTCGTGCTCGGTCGACTCTTGTGAAGTCGACCTCTACAAAGCGAGGTAGCAAGGGCAAATCGAAGATGGTCGATTCCTGTTCTGATATCCCCTTCTTGTCGTTGGCCCAGAAATTCATGCTAGGCGAGCCATTGGTCGAGAGGTTAGACAACCCTATCCTAGGATTGGCTTGCACGAGATTGCATATATGGTACATGGAACAGGCTAACAAGACGGATGAACAACGACGCTCGGGTGTCACCGTCAATTTCAAGAAGGATCATTTTAACCACGAGGCTCAAGACTGTGTCTTCATGGTGTCCTTCGAGGACTTGTTCTGTCTCTTCAACCTCGACTCACTCGACGTCTCACTCATGTGATGCTGGACACTGTAAGTGTGTACAATCACGGTCAATGTTCATGTAATACTGATAAATGTAATATATAACTCCTTGCTTTTGTATATATATATATATATATATATATATATATATATATATACATGATTTCTGAAGCCGAATTAAGGAATTCACTGGTAGGTTTCCTCGACCCACACGTGGTCTTCGAGTAAACCATCAAGGAGAAAGCAAAATTCATCGAGGATTACATGACAGAGTCATTGCTGGCTCACTGCAACAAGGAATTCATACTTTTGCCCTACAACCAGGAGTAAGTGTTGCACTAGTGGTGTAAGTGTTGCACTAGTGGCTATACTTGTTGATTTGTACATTATAAGCAACACGAACTTAGGTTTAATGACCATGGTGACATACCTGTGTAGGTACCACTGGATTCTAATTGTAATTATACAAAAATAGAATATGGTAATATACCTAGATTCCCTACAGAGGGCCAAACTACACAGTTGTCCGACATTTAATCGATAGGTAAACACATTTCCTCCATATAAACTCTATTGTAGTCTTTCCTTCCTTTGCAATGGCTAAGGCTAACTTCTTGGAATCACATAGGTCGTTCACCGTGTTCTTTGCTAAAGGAGGGAAATCCAAGGGAAAGCCCAGAACACCTGGTCCAGTATGAAGCAGTTGGGCCCTTTCTCAGCATCTTCACGCTCAAGCTTGTTTATGTACGTGACAGGGTTTGATTCGGCAAGCTGGTGAAGCAATCTCGACACAAGGTTGTATGCCTCTTCATATGTCACGTATGTGGACTCGATGACCTTCTGCTTGGCTCATTGGACCTTGTTGTAGCTGACTGGATAGCCAATCTAATTGGTGACTTCTGACATCAGCAGCTTGGGGGAGACGGACACGTCTGCCGTAACTAGTTGCTTGACGAGGTTCGCCACATATGCGGAAGTCACGTTCTGATGCTACCGCAGGGGCTCGCTAAGCTCGCAAGTGTGGTCGGTCACCGCCTTGAATGCGAATACCGAGCCAGAGATCTTTGCTCGGTGAGCGCTAACCTTGCCAGGGCAGCCTTCCACTACGCACCTCACCGCGTCATGTCCAGGGTTGGACCCATGCACATGGTATACACGGCTGATGGACAAGGCGTACCGTACTATAGCTTGTTGCACGACCTCCTTGCTAGGGAAGTGCTGCCCTACTAAGAGGGTCTCGACATCAAACCCCTGTGGGAGCCTTCTTCTTGCGGTAGTACGAGCGAACACACTACGACATCATCAAGTCTCGATGCCACGTAAGGCACCTCCGATGGCACAATTTCCCCAGTTGGACCACCGGCCTGGTGTATGTCATCATCACTACCATCCGAGCTTGGGTCGGTCTCCTCGTGGGACTCCAACCCGAGAGCCTGGTCCGGTAGATACTCGTTGCAGTCAATGCGGGCCGACCACCATGATTTCGCCCCCTCATTTTGCACAAAGTTATGCGCGGGACAATCCTCCGAGGCAGCACATTCCGTGTTGTTGTCTTTAGGCTCAGGCTGCGCTTGCCCTGGGTACAAAATTCATGTACACCATTGGCATCCCATAAATGGCCGCTCAGGCTGGGAGGCAATCTGCATGTATTGGCTCTATGCTACGCTTCCAGCCACCTTGTCGAGCTCCCACACATCATTCGTGCAGGTGATCCCCTTGATCATAACTTTCTTCCTAGTTGCCTCCGTGACAAACTCCCTCCGGATGCAACTCCAAAGCTCATGAATATTTATCGCGCCGAGCCCCTCCGCCCGGACCACCTTGTACGGGCATCTCGACAGGTCCAACCCACCGGGTCCGGTCCGTACGAGACCATTGCCATAAAAAACATACAAGTCTTGCATGTTTGACATTACCTAAAGCCACAACAACCCCATCCGCGATACATATGTGTAGATACATCCGCGATAAAAAGGAAACAGCTCAATCCCTGTGAAGTATGAACCCTAAACTCTTGCTTGGCAAAATCTGTTTTGTTTTAGTTAAAATATATGACCTAACGAATAAACCGCATGATGTCTGCTAGTAGTAATTAAATTATGTTTTGTCCAATGAAAAAAAATATCTTTCAAGATATCGTTTTAAACTGGATTTTGATTACAACAACCATTAATTTCTTTTGCAGGGAGACAATTTTTCCCTTTATAAAAGGTAAAAAAAGTAATAAATTTGCGGAGACACTATATTCAACACGCAACCATAATAGACCATCAGATGCATGTGTGGATCATTACTACAAAAAGACTAATACTGGACGTTTCATCACACATGGTTAACCAAAACTGTCAGTATTAAACACAATCACAAACGATTTTGGTTTAGATCCTGTCTATGGTACTGGCTGCGCTAAAAACCGTCTGTGAAGAGGTAATATCACAGACGGTTCATGTTGAAAACCGTCTGCGAAGTGGTAATATCACAGACGGTTCATGTTGAAAACCGTCTGCGAAGTATAACAGACGGTTATTAATAAGAATCGTCTGTGATATTACTAAATATCATAGACGTTTTTTTATTAAAAAAAACCTTCTGTGATACTTCATAGATGGTACTTAATACAAACCATCTATGATAATTAACTTATCACAGATGATTTGTATTAAAAATCACCTATAATATTTCGCCGCCCCCTTATATCCCTCTAGATTTGGCCACCCCTTTTTTCAAACTTTCAAACCGAAGCAACGTCCTGACCTGTCAACTACTTCATATCGGTTCCGCTACCCAAATCCCCTTATATATACTGCTTGCACGCGCCTAACTACTCTAGATCGATTTTGCCGCTTCCTTGGCGCCGTCTCCCCCACCGTGAGCTCCTCCGCCTCCGGTTGTGAGGCCACGGTTCACTGCAGAAGGTACTCTTGTCGTAAGAGTGTCTTGTGCAGTGTTACTGTCGTGACACAACGGTAACACTGCAGCCGCCTCTTCTTCACTGCCGGTGATATCCCCCATCCGACCCCCTCCCCTCTCTTCCTTGATGCTTGGACATGGACTGGGTTTTCTAGGGAGGCGCTCTGCAGGCTGTGTCAGTTTGCGAATCTCGCCCTGCCGTTGGCCATGATTGTTTGGTGAGGCAATTTTGAGTTATTTGAATGTATTTTGATGGGATTGATGGCTTAGTAGTTTGAGTTATTTGAATGTATTTTGATGGGATTGAATCACAGACGATTTTCTGAACCGTCTGACTTTATGGGTCAGTAATGACATAGGTCATCACAGACGGTTTTTTAACCGTCTGTCACTACTACAAAGTAGGTCATAGTAGACGGTTCATCACAGACGGTTCTTTTGGAACCGTCTGTGTTGTTATATCACAAACGATTCCTTTTGAAATCGTCCGTGATACATTATTATCACAGACGGTTCGTATTAAGAAGCCATGGTAAAATCATAGAGTAAGAAAAATTTGAAGCCATGGTAAAATCATAGAGTAAGAAAAATTTGAAGCTATGGTAAAATCACAGAGTAAGGAAAATTTGAAGCCATGGTAAAATCAGAGACGGTTGTTAATACGATTAAATGCGTGATGAGGTACTTATCACGACGGTTCGTCGATAAGAACAAATCAGTGATGAAGTACTTATCACAGATGGTTCGTGATACGAACTGTCTGTGATTTGTCGTCACTGACGGTTTTTGTATGAAACTATCTGTGATTCGCAACGCGGGAATTCAAAAATTTTGAACGCATGCGCGGGAGGCAAAATATTTTGGTGTTGTCCTTATATATTATGGCTGACCTCCTCTGGGCGCTCAGTCTCGCAGTATCGGTCCTCCTCTAGGCTCGGTCCTCTCTTGCTCCGGCAGTCCTCCTCCGAGCTCCGGTTGGTAGCTGCTCCTCCGGTCCTCCCGCAGCTCCCAGCCCCCTTCTACTCCTCCGGGCTCCGGTGCTCCCTTACTCCCGCAGTCCCTAACCTCCGACGCGGACTTCCTCCCCAACAGCTGAGAGTCGACGCCGACACCAACGCCGACCTCCTCTAGTCCTCCTCCAACACCGACGCCGAGCTCCTCCAGTCCTCCTCCGACGCCGACATCTCTGGTATATGACGTTTTGTTGGTACTTTTGTATATGAGCTTCTCTTAGATTCAGATCCAGATTTGTATGTATGAGCTTGTGGTACTTGTGTTAAATTCATATCCAGATTTCTATTAGATTTTCCTCCAGATTCTACTTCTGTTGATACTTGTATATGATCGAGTGTATAAGTGTATCCATGAATCCATGGCTTGAGAAATTTGTTGGGAGACTTGGGAGTTGGGAATCCATGTATGTGTATCAATGAATCCATGTTTGGAAGGCTTGGAAAATGGCAGTGTATGTGTATGAGTGTATCCATGAAATGAAAGTATTTTTTTGCAATAGAAAAAAACTATCACAGACGGTTCTGAAGTAGAACCGTCTGTGATAATTACTGTCACAGACGGTCCTGAACGGTTCTTGTTCAGGACCGTCTGTGATAACTATTTTCACAGACGGTTTGAAAACCGTCTGTGATGACCGCTTGTTATCACAGACGAATAAATACAGACAGTTCCCAAAACCGTCTGTGATGATGGTTTAGAACTGTCTGTGATGACGTTTTGTGTAGTAGTGTGTGAAAAACGCTATCACAGACAAATGTGGAGTTTAGAAGAGGTATAAATGTGGAGTTTTAACGAAAAAAAGGGTTAAATTGAAAAAAATACGGTCGCTCGAGCTCGTGGGGTTGGCCTGCGTCTGTCCGATCGCAGCTCAGTGCTCCAGGGGACGTTCGTGCGTCCACTTGCTTTCTCGATCACTCCGCCTTGCGAAAAGCGGCAAAGAACCTTACAGGCACACCTTTAAGCATTGCGATGTATTCGGCTGGAAAGTGCGACCAGTTATGAGGCAAAAGAAGATCAGCAACATGAGCTGAAGATAGAGCGAGAAAGAAGCGATAGGAAAAGGAATGAGATAGGAGGGCTAACGAAGGAGAATGAATCGCGCTTGGAAAGCGCAACAACAAAATAAGCAGATTCAATAGGCGATGCACATAAGGATATATAGAGCAAAACAAAATACATTTACCTAGGAGCCTAGAGCGTCGCCTGGCAAGTATAAGTCTACGGTTTGCACGGTTTCGTATCGAAGCAGTAGTGGTGACAATAGGAAAGTAGTCGTCTCCTAATAACAAAGCAAGCAAAAGAGCGATGTGTATTACTGTACAAATACATGGAATGTAAAAAACAATGGATGAGCATAGCAAGAGATTACTTTTTCTTTTGCCTAGTAAGGTAGACAAATGTGAATCTGACCGTAGAACATGAGGGGAACCGATAGAGAGGTGAGACAATATAGGACATGAATGAGCCTGTGTAGCAGTTTTTTTTTTTTGGTGGGTGAGTGGCCAAACCAGAAGAAAGGAAAGTGCAAATATGAGGCATCGAAGGCATGACAAAGCGCGGTGAAAAAAATACCAAAGGAAAGTGTAGACATGATCTATCGAAGGCACGACAAAATCGCAAAAACAGAAAATAGCAAACATATTCAAGCAAGCGATGTAATCGTTAACAGCATATGGTAACTATCGTATAGATAGGAATGATGAAACATAACTACATGAAGCCATTTTTATCCAACATATGCAGGTAAAGGCGTTCAACAGAGCAGAAAAGGAAACAAACCTAGAGAGCGCTTCCTGGGAGCCAAGATGGGCAACTGATGTGCGCACCACAGCAGCAGACGCGAGCTGAGAAACGTGTAAAAATAAAGACATGCAAACGATGAGAATAAGGGCTAATTATATACGGTACAACGAACACCCAGATCGGCACATAATTGTAAACAGCAACGACGACAGCCGAAAAACCAAGCAGAAACGGGGAAAAAAATAGGAAAACATGAAAAGATGGGGGGCGAAAGCGATGAAAAAACGTAATAACATCACAGATCAGAGAGGTGAACAAAATTTGTGAGCTAGCGACCTCAAAGTGTCACGGAAACAACTCGGTGAAAAGCTAAGTTAGGTGCAAAATAACAGATACGTTGAATGGCAACAACTCAGGACAAAACGAAAAGAGGCATTTAAAGAAAGCGATGTAAGAGCAGAGAAAAATGATGTTGAGTAAAAGGGCCACCCCAAAAACGGCATGCGACATAGCGACCCACATAGCGACCCAAAAGCGATCTGAAAACGTATTTGGGAAAAACCAAGATAGACGCAAACCAACAGGTCCATTGAATGGAAACTAATCAGGACAAATCAAAGAGAAACACCTAAAGAAAGCGACTTAAGAGTGAAAAAATGCGACCGAGTAAAAGAGGTATCCCCAAAATGGCCAAGCGCTGGCGAGTACAATAGGCGTCCCAAAAACAACAGACATACGAACAAACGCTAGCTGGTCAAAGGGGCATAAAAAAGGTCGATAACAATAGGAAAGTGAGGAGAAGTGCACAAACAGGGAAAGAGAGGAAAAGGCCGTAGCAGGGCTGGAACAATCCTATGCGCAGGCAGCAATAGTGAAGCAAACGGCGACAATAACTAAGTAAACAGTTACTAACAATAGGGCACCAGAAAAGATAATCGTCAGATGCAAGCAATCGATCAGAAAAGATAGACGATAGGCATAAACGAGAGCAATCGTTAGAAAAGATAGGCGGCAAAGCAGCGACCGAGCACCTGGATCGGCAGGATGGATGGAAATCGCGTACGCACAAGGTAAAAGGGACTCTTGCATGAAATTTAGGGAACCGATAAACAGTGAACGCACGAACGCAAGAGCTAGGTGAAATCAACTGCAGGAAGGGGAGCTGACACCAGATCGAAAAAGGACTTAAGCGATGAAATGGTGAACAAACGCAAGATCCAGGTGGAATCCATTACAAGCAGACGAGCTGACACCAAGTAAAAAAAAAGGACAAAAAGAGATGAAACGGTGAACAAAAGGCTTAGCGAAGATTCATTGCAAGCAGCTGATCTGAGCTGTCCCACGAAAAAGCTGCAGTTTCAGGAGGACTCCATTGCTCACAGTTGCTTCGATGTGATTGGGAAAAAGATGAAATGATGAACAGGGAAAGCAAGAAGGCGAACACAAAAATGAAAGAAGCACACAGGCGAACAGGATAGAAGCAGCAGAGAAGACAAAGCGTAACAGGAGCAAGCAGCGGTGTTGTAAGTCGTAAAGCGGTCAGACGTCTTTAATGGGAAGCGTGAGTCACGCTACTGCTTTGGAGGAACAGATGAGCTCGAACTGCAAGCAAACGTGAAACAACAGGACCGAAGACCAAAGAATTAAATTTAGACGAAGTCCACAAACCGCTGGAGCAAGCCACGAATGGCTGGAGCAAGCACGGGCAAGAGAATGGATGTGGCCGAAACGTCCATTGATCGGTGGGGCAAGCACCAGCGAGAACGGGACCCATCGAACAAATGGCCCAGCAGCAGCGAGTTCAAAGTGTAGCCTGCACAATAAGGGTGGACAGGCAAAGAGCACGAGCATCAACAGTAGAGGCAGTAGTGATGCAGCATTGAAAGGACAGAGCAAGCGATGTTGTCGGCACAAACCCAGGACCAACCGATCGAATGGCACACGCTGAGATAGAGGCAGGAAAACCCTGTACGAAATGATTGGACGGCCAGCACCGGTGCAGAGACATGAGCGAACATGGGGGTGCGCGAGCACGATCGAACGGCCGTTGGTTTCCTGTGGACGTAGATAGCTTCAAAAGCGGACGTTTCCACTGGCTGTTAACTTTAGGAATACATGGATAGTTCAACTTGGCTCCAAGAACATGTCATGGACAAATTCAGATATTAGTACAAAACAACATAACATACTTAATCAAAACAGACACCAGCTTCAGTCTGTAGTTGTACATGCTCTCATGGTGACACTCTCAGATACTTAGAAGAATTGGCATAGACCTACAAAAAAAAGAAGGTGACTTTATAGTTCCACTAGGAACAATGAATAGGATAAGTACCACTTGAGGGTCAACCTCCTCTGCAACAATTAAGCAATGCAACTGAGTACAAAAATGTACTCACAAGACTTACGAGTAACAAGCCTATACATAGCTACATGCAAGCTGAAACAAAGGAGATGGTCATATGGTTCATTGGATGCATAAAGCAATTTTTATTTGCAATATTATAATAGATTGAAGGCAATTTGACAAATCTATTTTTATTTGTTGAAATAACAGCGAGACAACAACAATAACATAAATAACAACCTAGAGGTGACTAATCCAATAGCTACCACAGCATAGCACGAATTCCCCATTCGTACCACCCGAATTCAAGTTTTGATGAAAAGGTTATAGTCTAACTCTTGCAAAACCTAACTAAGCGTGTCCATAACCTAGGACGAGGATATTCGAATAGATTGAACCCTGCAGGGGTGTACCAATGTACCCACATGTCAGACCGCCTTTTTGCCACATGATTAAGCACACTTCCATTGGTATGCCAACACGGCTAAGTCCTACGAGACGTTTTCCAATATTGTGTTTTAACCACAAGTCGCCCGTATGGATAGGAACCCAAACGTTGCATCGGAGTCATTGTAAAGCCGGGAGTCATCTACCCATTTAGGGTAAAGCAGCCGGACAACTACAATAGCCCTCGGTGTGGAGAACCTAGAAAGGATTCCACTCCCGTGCACCCAACACATAAACACATTTCCTTTTCACACAACACACACACCCTCCTCTTGCGACTCGGAGCCAACACACGCCAAAATACTAAGTCAAGAGAGGTCCCATATCCCTCTCATGTGGTTAGCATGCAAACATGCCTGGATAGTGTGACACAAGATGTTCGATCCTTGTTGACTCAGGCACCAACCATTCACACCAAAAAACACACCATCTTACCAATGTGCCTAAGTCTAAAATAATTTTTTTTTTAATTTTAGTTTTCTCAAAATAACATAGCACAAGGTGCTGGACATAAAATCATAATATAATTTGTGTGATCAAGGTTATTGACTAAGTCGATAACCGCCCAATTCTACCGTTCTAAGCAATAACAACGCGTAGACCACAAGCTAAGTGACAAGGGTTGATCCAACGAACCCTAAATCACAGAGGACATAATCCTAGGCTCAGTAGTAGAGAATGAACATTTACCCACAGATTATGCATCTAGAGGATCAACTAATCGAACGATAATTTAACATCAAAATAAAGCATGCATACAAAGACTTTGCAAACAAGATATTAGACTTTGAAAGTAATAGGAGCAATATGATCAAATGAATGAAACATCTACTTGCCTTGCTAGATATCACTGTCTTACTGCAGAGGATCACTCTCGTACTCAACACAATCGTTGGATCCTATCGAAAGAACGAGAAAATCCAATAAGAACGAATAACACCAAAAAAGACTCAAAATCCAAAGTCAACCAAAATCCATGAAATTTACACAGCAGGTAGATCATGATTTTAAATGAATGTACCAACAAGAATCAATCGATTTGGATGATGCATGCAAAAGTTATAGCCTAAACAATTTTGATTAGGCAGAAAATGCAATTAATTAACTTTCGGTTACGGTTCATGCATAAATTTTCAGAAGGTTGGTGAACATGACAATTTTATGGTACACGGAGAATGACATTCTAAGAACAACAAAAATTAGTTTACTTCATTTGGAGTTAACATGAATTTTTTATGATTTTTCCAAGTTACGAAAGTAGTGCACAATTTATTTGTAAAACAAGATTTTCGAGGCAAAGACATACTTAAAACCTATTCTACACTCAAGCATAGTAACAGAGGAATATAACACATTTTAGTTTACTCAATTTGGAGTTACAGAGAAATACTTACGCATTTTTCAAGTTAAATGAATTTTTGGATCAACAATTAAAGCTAAAACAACATAATACAACTAACATAACTTTTTCTGGTACAGAACTAGGTTAAAAAAAATTTAGATTAAAGTTCAGTTAAACTGGGACATAACAAAATTTGAATCATCCAAAAAGGAGTTAAAATAAATTACTTAAGTCATTTTGAAGTTTAACACAAATTACAGTTCACAAATAAAAGACAAACTGTATTTTCTTATTAACCCACAGCGGAAAACACTTGGACCGTTGAGATTGAATTAGACGGTCCAACGAAGGAGGACGATCGGCCGCGCAACAGGGTCCAACGATCCAGGCGTTAGATCAAAATCAGACGGTCCAAAAAGGAGGAGATGTTCGGAGGTCCGAACGTTTAATCCAATCTAGAGCGTTGATCTCAAAAGGAACGACTCATAGCGATAGGAGCGCTCGGATGTTCCGAACGTTCAAAATGATCTGGAGCGCTGATCTCAAATGGACGGTCCAAAAAGAAAGGAGACGTTCGAGAGGTCCGAACGTCCCAAGAGATCTGAGATGTAGATCTCAAAATGGACGGTCGAAGATCAAGCGACTCAGCGCTGCGCACGCACACATCGGGGTTTAAGTGCGCATGGCCCACATGTAAGTGACGCTTAAGCCATCTTAGGACATCCATTAAATGTTAAGCAATGATTAACCATTTAAAGAGCGAATCAGTGTCCTAATGGCGTGCTATAGTACTTACCCGCGTACGACAACGAGCCTGAGCTCAAAGCTGGGCTAACCGCCGCGACTCCGATCACGGCGGCGCGAACTAAGGGTAGAAATGGGTTCACAATAGCAACGCGCACATTATAGAGGAACTCTCGATGGCTGAGCTGGCCCAGAGCGACGACAAGTCGGAGAAGTGCGGCGGTGCAAAGCACGACCAAAAAGCAAAAGCGACAACAAGCTCCACATTGTCCAAGGAAGCGGGTGCCCAAGCAACTAGACACTATAAGAAAGCTACCTGAGCACAAAAGAGGTTCAAAGATGGCCAGAGGTGCTCTGGCGACGAAGACCAGCACCTGCGCTGAGGAAGACGACGCGAAGAGGATGGGCTGAGCAAAACGAAGAGGAAGGAATTGTAAGGATAGCTTCAATAAGGCTCAGAGATGGTTCATGAGCAAGTAATTGAAGAGAGGAGGTCCTTACCGGAGCTGAGAAAGATAGGGGTGAACTTCGGCCAAAGAAAAACAAAACCCAAATTTGATGATTCCTGTGAAGGCAATCCAAAATTGAGTTAGGGGAAATGATTAAGGTGATGAGGGGCGCAAAGTGACGCGAAAATACGAGCAAAAGAACCACTAGAGCACCGGCGGCGACGAAGGACCTTGTCGACTGACAATGGCGGTTTGGGGCTCTTTGCAGTTTGAGCTCAAACAAGCAGAGAGGGAGCTAGAGGAAGGGAATGTGATACCGAAAAAGAGATGAGGAGGAGCTCAAGGGCTATTTATAGCCGGAGGGCAAAGGTTAAGCAAGGACAAGGCTCCACGATGAGCCCAGTCCAAGCTCTGCCATGGACGAATAGAAGAGATGGGGGCAGGTGAGACCAAGACTTTGAGGGCGAAAACCACTGATGGTCAACAAAACCAGGGCTAAGAGCCATTGAAGGTGATGCACTAAGGTTGACAAGGCGCTCTTCCATGCCCTGGTGCTCTGGCACACAGGCACGAGCCAGCGAAGAAGATGACCAGGAACGGCAGGGGCCCACCAGTCAGCGAGACAAACAAAATGGCTCGGGTCAAAAAGGAACGAGAGGGTTAGGTTGAGTAAAAAAGAATCAGGGTCAAAACACTTTGACGGTCCGATCAGAAATGAACGGCTCAGATTGAAAGTAACGCTCGGACGATCCAAACGTTCAAAGCAATCCTAGCGGTCCGATGGGAAATGAATGGTCCTAATTGAAGTGGATCCTCGGGTGGTCCGAACGTTCACTTAAATCTGGACAGTTGAAAGGAAATCCAGTGGTTGAAATGCTGTGTGCCTTTTTGAACGGGTCCGAGTGCGTTTAGTTGGTTGGGTTGAGTCAAAAGGCTCAGGTTGTTTTGTTTGGACTGACCCAGCGCACAAAGGGGGACGCACAGAGGCGGTTAGATCAAGATCCAATGGCTCACACGCGCACGGACGTTCAGAGGTCCGAATGGCACAACGAGCGCGGACGGTTCGATTGAAATCGGACGGCTCAAAGGAGGTCGCGTTCAAATGGACTAGGTCCGAACGCGAAGAGGGTTGGGTTCAACCAAAAGACTCGACTCTGACTCAGATCGAACAGTAGCGTTGACTAGGGTTTTAGATTTAAGCTGAAACTTGGAGAGATTTTTAGATAGAGTTGCACAACTCCAAAATTTTTGAAATTTTTACAAGAGGGTGCTGACTCCAGGATTGACTTGTAGAAAATTTTCAGAGGTTTTGATGCAAAGCATTTTTCTCCAAACATTTCTCAAGGTACTGATCTAGGGTTTGACCAATAGTCAGACTGGTTTGATTGGCCTCTTAAAATTATCAAATAAATTCTAAAAATTATGAATTTTTTCAGAGGAGTCACCTAGAAACCCTAGAACCAAGGAAAAATATTTCCAAAGGATGATCACAAGATTATCCAAAAAAGTTTCAAAGGGGTCAAGACTTAGGTTAAAAGAAGCTTGTGGTTTTGAATTCTACAATTCCTTAGCAAGAATTTTTAGAATATTCAAACAACAACAAGATGCATAAAAAGTTTTAATTTCTTCTCATTTTCATACATTTGAAACACAAGCCAAGATTTGGGATGTTACACTCCATTGGCTATAACTAGGACAAATCAAAGCCACGGGCTACAACCCGCACCTTCCACTGGCTATAACCAGGATAAATCAACACTGTAGGCTAGAACTCGATAATTCATCCCACCCACAAATTGTTTTATAAAAGTTCAGACTAACAAGGCAAATTCTTGTGTATCACCCATGACCACGAGTATGAATAACCGAGCAGTTGTCACTACAGAGACGTTGTACAACTTTACCCACAGGAGATGATCATCTTGTAATGTCAACACGCTATCATAGGCGTGAGACTAAGAAAATCATCAGAATGCCTTTACAATGTCCCACCCCAACACAGCTCCACCCACTAAGGTTTCAACAGTCAGGGTCTACAATCGAGTCGGAGGTCCTCTCTTGCGTCGTGTGGTTTTCCTGTGGCTTCAACCACGCCACATTCCGCCGAATGGTGAAACTAAAGTTGAGGCAAAGGGAATTAATTAGCCAGGTCGACACATTCTAGACTTGTGGTTGCACTGTTAGTGTTCGAGAGGTCATCACATGATTCGATCCTTAATTGACTTGGGCGGTGCTTTCACATTACCCACACTCGTGCCTTTATTCGCACCCGCCCGACTTACCATCCGCCCAAATATAAAACAATTTTTGGGTTTTTTTTTTGAAAATATTTTCTAAGCTCAACATACCAGTCATCCATCCAATGGTTGTCCAAATCAAGTTTTGATCTTTGAATGATGTTGGGGCAATTTATTGTCCACATGTTAATGTATCTAAGTAAGGCTAAGTATGATACTTAGATATAGATTTAGTGACTAATTAAGTTTACCTTTATTCCTAGAGTGACATAGGCTAGTGTCCAAGATCAAGGAATGTAATTTAATAGTACATTTATCATTAAGATATTAACTACTAGCTAATGGCAATATAATTGTAATCAAAGTATCATTTCATAATTTGAAACAATATAATTTGCATTCAAAATGTAGGAGCAATATGATCAAAGTGGTGACTTGCCTTGCTCAATGTTTCGATAATCTAGTTCTTGCTCTTTCTCTTGCTCGAATTTGTTGCTCCTTCAGGACTTTGAATTCTAATTACACAAAATACAATCGGATTCAAGAATGTTTCAAAAGAACCATAGGAAACCAAATAAACTCAAAGGCAATTAAATAGATCCAAAGATAATTCAAACCAACTCCAACAAATTCCAACATTCATACATTGGGTATAAGGGTGTATATTTGGTTTTTAGATGAATTTATGATCAGGAATTATTTGATTCTGAGTTAGGACGAGAGAGATTGGGCCTTCGGAATATTCGTCGGTGGAGCATTTATGGAAAAAGAGAGAGTAATCTCGGGAATACTCCTCTTAGAACATTTGGATGGGAGAGATTATGTTAATAGGTAAATCTAATGATCTTTATTCATTTTACGAATTGTTCTTCTATTGGAAGCGGACAACGATGGGTGATAGACGGAGTCAACTTGACTTTGATTTGTTTTTGAGTTACTATTGTTTTATTGGGAGCACCTCATTATGACTTGTACATGAGGTCTAGTTCATTTAATGATTTCCTTTATTAATTTGTATTTATCCATGAAGTTCCATGAGGGTTAGGCAAGACCTACGTAGGGTACACATGTGATAGATATGATTTTAACTAACCGGGTTAATTCTAGATTTCTCATCGCTATGATCCCCAAGACATATTACCATTCAATGTTTAATTATTAGTTAATTGAATGGTGACGAGGATCTAAATAATCCTTATTTTATTATTCCATAATCATGAAATATGACGTCACATGGCATACCCCTTAATATTATAAGGGAAGAACATATCAGGAAGTCGTAGGTTCTTCTACGACTACCCCCTAGTCGTAAGCATTTCTACGACTATGGTATAATCGTAAGTCCTGCTACGATTACGTCCGGTCATAAGTTTTTCTACGACCAGTATCCAGTCGTAAGTCTTCCTACGACTACCCCCTAGTCGTAAGTCCTACTATGACTAGGTCCGCTACGAATTCTTCACGACTAACTGGGTTCACCTGTCAGAAGGCCCATTTAATGACGAGAATCCAAGAGTCAAAATACGTAGTTATGTTTGACATAACTACAGATAATGCCCTACTATCTCTGACTGATAACCGTTCGACAGCATGGGGAGGTTACTACTCCGGTAATTACTCTCATTATTACGCAATAATGAGCGACTAATGAGCCTGGAACGACAACAGCCACCACTGCATAGTATAAATAGGTGTCTTTTAGAGATAGAGGAGGAGGCCTTTTTGGAAGACAATTAGTAAAAACCCTCAGCTGATTGTAATCTAGATACCCAATACAAGATACACAGGAGTAGGGTTATTATTCTCACTGGAGAAGGCCCGAACCTGTATAAAAATCCCCGTGTCTCCTTCGTCTGCGTGATCAATTGTGGAGACCCCCCGAATCAAACAATATTTACGTAAGATCGGTTCTAAAACACCGACAGTTGGCGCCGACCGTGGGGAACTTCTGGTAATTCCTTGTCACGATTCTTTCTTTTTCTTTGATGCTACCATGGCGGAGAATGGAATGAGGAGAATTGGTTCGACTTGGCCGATTACGTAGACATCGACATGGATGCCGGTCTCGAATACGAACCGAGTATCGAATCTTCTGACGGTATTGCCGCCTCTGGAGATCTTCTATCAGATCTCGGAGACTGCGTCACTACCGGGGTCGAGGCGGGATCCTTATCCCCTACGACAGTACGCCCAGTCGAGGAACCAATTTCCTCAGGGGGCAAGGGTCAACATGACCGACAACAGGACTATCTCGGGGCAAACTCGCAACACGAGAGTTTTTTCTCCAAGTGTTCGAGTCCCCCCAAGGTAGTACGACTTGGCAAGACATGTTTTGGAGACCATCATTCCCGAGCTCCATCGACACCTGATGGTCCTCTCTCCCCGAGTGTTTCCGCAGGGAAGAGGATCGAACACGTTGTTCATCGAGATCCAACCGTCCCGACGTAGGACTCACCTGCAGACGGAGACGGTTATAACCCAGAGTTCCCCTACCTGGAGGGGTTTACTCTAAGTCGTCAGATAGTGTCGCTCGACTACTCCTCAAGTGAGGAGGTCTCGAGCACAAGTGGTGGTCATCCACGGGAGGTCTTCGTCCTTCCCTCTGATAAGGATCGTTCTCCCAGAAGAAGGATTGGCGATGCTTCCCGACGAGCATACTCTACGCCACCTCGTCGCAATGGCAAGGACAGCACCACTGGCGAATGAGACGAACACTTTAATGAACGTACGGGACATCCTCAACATTCTCGCCCTCCATTAAAGAAAACTCAGGGGTCTGAAATAGACCGTTCTGCGACAACCCGACGGAAGAAAATGGCGGCTCAAAAAAACCTCCCTGAGCGTGCTTATTTCCAGTCGGAGGAAGCTCAAGAACTCCAGCATATGAACGATTTGCTGGAAAACCCAACTCAAGAACTCACTCGAGCACCAGGTTATGATCTCTTTGCAGAAGAAATCACACAAAGGCTTCGCGACACGATGGCCAAACTTGAGCGTTTTCGTCAACCACAACCAGGAGGTCGTAGTACTACGACTCCTTCTTCTGCTAGCCGTTCAGATAACTCGTCACATAGAAGGCGGCACGACTTTCACTCACGTCGTTCTCCCGGCCTAAGGAATACGCCACAAGCCCACAGGAGAGGTGATATTTCACCACTTCAGCGACGAGATGCACGGCGGCAAGTGGAGTACGAGGAGTATTTCCCTCGTAAAGCTGAGATCTATCGTAGGACCAGCCCTCCTGTGGCTGGGTATCGACGAGTTCGATCACCCGGCGATATTAACCCTTCTTTTCTGTAGAGAAGGAGACAAGAGGTTATCTTGGGGTGTCGGGCGTTTTCACCCGACCTTCGAGCGGTTCGCTGGCCACCACGCTTCCGACCGGCGAACATGGAAAATTTGATGGAACTCAAAATCCCATCTAGTTCCTCCAAATCTATACTACAACTATCCGAGCTGCAGGAGGTGGAGAACATGTCATGGTGAATTACCTTCCTACTGTACTCGAAGGATCGGCACGATCATGGCTTTTAAACCAGCCATTCGAGTCGATCTACTCGTGGCAACACCTCTGTGATCTTCTGCTAGCAAATTTCCAGGGCAGTTACAACCACCCTGGAAAAGAGGATGACCTGCACCGGATAAGGCAAAACGACCATGAAACGCTACGCCAATTCATCAGGTGCTTCAGTCAGGTTCGAAATTCTATTTTGGAAGTTTCTGACTCATCCGTGAAAAGGGCTTTCAAGCAAGGGGTCCGTAGCAGAAGGATAACAGAGGACATCGCTTTACATCCACCTGCCACCGTCGCCGAACTCTTCGAGATGGCCGATAGATATGCGACTGCTGCTGAAGCAGTCGAGTGGAACAATACTATCGATCATAAAGACAACATCCCTCAGGAGGCAGGCGAAAGTGGTAAGAAAAAGGATAAAAAGGCTAGATAATCTAAGAACAAGGCAAAGAGACACAAATCTCCAGTTGCCGGTTCTAAGGAGGTCCTGGCCGTAAGCGACACAGAGCCACACAACGCTAAGCAAAATCCCGATCGAGGCAAAGGTAAGCGCCAAGATCGGAGAAATGACAAACCCAGGTGGTGTCCTTTTCATAGAAAAGAAGGGCATGATTCATAACTGCCGAGTTTTCCTACTAAAACTCAAGATTATTACTCGCAAGGGCCACTTCTACTCTTGAACAGTAGGTCAAACCAAAGGGATGTATGAGCCTGATGATGAGGAGATGCCGTTCCAGGATCCACAACACACCATTGATCACATCTATGGAGGATCTTTGGCATACGAATCGCTAAGACAGTTGAAAGCTGTTGAACATGAGGTAAACACAGTCGACTCCCCTCTTGTCAATAAATTACCGAAGTGGTCGGAAGTCACCATTACTTATGAGAAAGGTGATTGCCCGATCCCTTCGACTCGACCAGGTCGATTTTCGATAGTGGTCGAACCCACCATCAACAATTGTCGAGTCAATCGAGTTTTAGTTGATGGTGGAAGCTCATTAAACATACTGTTTACGAGTACCCTGGACGAGATGCAGGTACCCAGGACAAAGGTAAGACCGGTACAATATTCATTTCATGGAATTGTACCGGGGTCTTCGGCCAAACCAACTGGCCAAGTTTCTCTTCCTTTAACGCTTGGATCACCAAGCAATTTCAGACGTAGAAGGTCTCTTTGATGTGGTCGACTTCGACACGGCGATAATGCCATACTTGACGACCTACTTTGGCAAAATTCTTAATAGCTACTCATTATGGGTATCAATATCTTAAGATGCCAGTCCCAAAGGAGTGATCACGATATATTGTGACAAGAAGATGGCGCACTCTTGCGATCGTCGCTCCTCGAGATGGTTGGACAACTACCAACTCGAGGCAAAAGTCACCTTCGACTAGCAAGTCGAAGCCTAAAGTCGCACTAAGCCGAACGACTGTGTCAAAGAGGTTCCTCCGACGCGAGGAGCCCTCAAGATCGCTCGCATTGGGGATTCTTCCGACCCCAAATAGGAAGACGCTCATCACTTTCCTCCAGGCAAACGCTGATGTCTTCGCGTGGAAAGCATCCGACATGCCCGGAGTCCCCAGGGAAGTGATCGAGTACAGGCTAGCTTTACGGCCTGATAGACTACCCGTAAAACAAAAATTATGGAGATTTGCCCCTGATCGACGAGATGTTATTAGATCAGAATTGGACAAGTTGCTTAAAGTAGGCTTCTTAAGAGAAGTCGACCACCCCGAGTGGTTGGCCAACCCTGTAATGGTTAGAAAGTCGAACGACAATTGGCGTATGTGTGTGGACTTAACTGACCTCAATAAAGCTTGTCCAAAAGATGATTTCCCTTTATCTCGTATCGATCAGTTGGTTGACTCTACTGTAGGGTGTGAAATGTTGAGTTTTCTAGATGCATACTCTGGTTACCACCAGATTAGTATGTGTCGAGAAGATGAGGAGAAGACCGCATTTATTACGCTGTTTGGGATATTTTGTTATGTCAAAATGTCATTCGGCTTAAAAAATACTGGAGCTTCTTTTCAGCGTTTGATGCAAACGACTTTTGCTCCTCAAATAGGCCGAAACCTAGAAGCCTATGTTGATGATCTAGTCGTAAAAAGCAGCAAACGACTCAATCATATCACAGACTTACAGGAAACTTTCGACAACCTCAGAAAGCCCCACTTGAAACTTAATCCTGAGAAGTGTGTGTTCGGGGTCTCTTCGGGGAAATTACTTGGATTTCTGGTCTCTGCACGAGGAATCGAAGCAAATCCCGAAAAGATAAAAGCCATCACTCAGATGCGCTCCCCAACCACGAAGAAAGAAGTCCAGAAACTCACAGGATGCATGGCGGCGTTAAGTCGTTTCATAGCACGCTTGGGAGAAAAAGGGCTCCCTTTCTTCAAACTTCTAAGGAAACATGAAGACTTCGAGTGGACGGAAGAGGCTAACTTAGCCTTCGAGGAAGTCAAGAGGTATCTTACGAGTGCTCCTGTCCTAGTTTCACCAAAACCAGGAGAGACGCTCTTAGTTTACCTAGCTGCCACGCCACAGGCAGTAAGCGCAGTGCTGGTCGTAGAGCGTGAAAACATCCAACGACTAGTCTACTACGTTAGTGAGGTTTTACACGGACCTAAGGAGCGTTACCCTCAGGTTCAAAAACTTCTATATGCTGTCCTCATGTCTTCGAGGAAACTGTGGCATTACTTTCAGGCGCACAAACTAGCTGTGCCGTCTGAGTTTCCCTTGGGAGCGATCCTCCAGAATAGGGAAATAGCGGGATGCATGGCAAAGTGGTCAGTCGAACTTGGGGCGTTCGACATCCATTTCGTGTCCCGAACGGCCGTTAAATCCCTGATCTTAGCGCACTTTGTCGCCGAATGGACAAATCTCGAACTCGTTCAGATCCCCGAGACGATTCCCATGACCATGGGACGATATACTCGACGGTCACTTACGATAAGTGGCTCTGGGTCGGGTGGTCCCGAATCTCCATCGAGAAATCTTAAAGTATGCCATACAATTAAACTTTCAAGCCACTAACAACGTGGCGGGATCTGAAGGTTTGCTAGTCGGTATACGAGTCGCGAAGCTCTCAATTCAACGACTACTCGTAAGAGGAGACTCTCAACTAGTCGTGAATCGTGCCTAAAAGAGTACCGGTGCTCCAATTCGACCATGTCCCGCACTTATCGGAAGTTCAAAGTTAGAAATCACTTTTGGGTTTTGAGGTACAATTTATCCTCGAAGGATAATTTCCTCACGCACCAATCGCTCGCCTAGCTTCTTCTCGATCCTCGCATGCGAAAGGGTGTTCTCGAACACTTCAAAAGTCGTCTATAGTCGAAGAACTAGAGACACCTCCCATAGAAACAACCTCTCTGGAGTACGAAGATACATGGATGACACCCATCTACATGTACCTTCAGACGGGTTCCCTACCCGATGATGATCCAGAAGCAGATCGATTATCCCGAAAGGCCAAAATGTATACTTTGGTCGAAGGGGTCCTCTATAAACGAGGCACCCAAGGGATGCTCATGCGATGTGTTCCGCAGAGCGAAGTATTAAAATTCCTTCACGACATACACGGAGGGATCTGTGGAACTCATGCTTCCTACAGAACACTGGTTGGTAAAGCCTTTCGACAAGGTTTTTATTGGCTAACAGCCCTCTACGATGCCAGGGAGCTGGTTAAAAAATGTGTACAATGCCAGTTTCATAGCCGACAAATACACCAACCAGCTCAGGCGTTGCAAACAATTCCTCTGTCTTGGCCTTTTGCGACCTGGGGTCTTGATATCCTAGGGCCGTTACCCGAGCTCCGGGAGGTTTCGAGTTCCTTTTATGGCCATAGATACGCTCACAAAATGGATAGAAGCTGAGCCTGTGACCGGGATAACGACGGAAGCGGCAAAACGGTTCATGATGAGACGCGTGATCACTCGATTTGGAGTACCAGGTCGAATTATCACAGACAATGGCAAATAGTTTACAAGCGCAAAATTCCAGGAATTTTGCGATGAATTGGGAACTCGATTGTGTTACGCTTCTGTCGCCCACCCTCAAAGCAATGGGGCAGTCGAGAGAGCGAACGGCCAGATAATGAAGGGAATCAAAACCCGAGTCTTCGATCAGCTTGTTAAGCGCTCGGGGGCTTGGGTACAGGAGTTACCTTCAGTAATATGGGCAATTCGTACGACAGCTAGCCGAGCTACAGGAGAAACACCTTTCTTTCTAGTTTTTGGTGCCGAAGCTATGCTTCCGCCAGAACTAAAGATCAGGTCAGCACGAGTCGACAAGTTCAATGACTCCATTCAAGAAAAATTCCGAGCGGATGACATCAACCTGCTCGAGGAAACGAGAAACCAGGCTTTAATCCGTTCCGCAATCTACCAACAAACCCTGCGCAGATACTACGATCGTAAGGTTCAACCTCGCAGCCTTGCTATAGGTGACCTGGTATTGAGGCTTATCCAATCCCAGTCTAATCGGAATAAACTTTCCCCTAAATGGGAAGGTCCTTACACTATGGTCGAAGTAACGCATCCAGGATCGGTACGACTTGCAATGGAAGACGGCCGTGTTCTCTCAAATTCTTGGAACATTGACCAGTTACGCAAGTTCTATGTGTAACAAGCATCTACGACAATAAAGTATCAGGTTTACCCTATCTTTTTTATCTATTTTTCTAAATTTCGCTTTTATTTTCGACCATTTTTTATGCTCATTCCTATTGTACACTGGTCACCAAAAGGACAACATATCTAGTCGAAGTCTCTCCTCTCTGCATGTGGTCCTGCCCGCTGGAAGGAGCTTCCTAATGTCGCCTTGTTCTTTGTCAGAACAACCAAGACAAAGGTTATCGAGCTCGAAACATGGTCGAAAGTTGTTAGCAAATTCATGTCACTTCACTTATTTTGAAAATAATCTAAGAAGAGTGCACTTGTTGCGATCGCTCGACTACTTTTCAATTATCTTGATTGGTTTTTACCGCCGAGGAAGAAACACACCTAGTCGAAGCCTCTCCTTTCTGCACGTGGTCCTGCCCACTAGAAGGAACTTCCTAGCGTCGTTCCGTTTCCTACTTTTGCTGCCAGGATAACTCCATCAGGAAAAACGAAAACAGTCGAACGAATCCTTAAGGTCCTCTAGATGTTTGTTTTGCTCAAGTTGTCGTTATTGATTTGATTAATCCGGTCAGAGATGGTAACATCCCCTAGTCGAAGACTTTTTTCTCTGCACGTGGTCTTGCCCACTAGAGGGAACTTCCTAGCGTCGATCTGTTTCTAATCTCTCGACTAGTGCAAGATAATTGATACTCAAAAACTAAAAGTCGAACAAACCTCTCTGTTTATTCCTAATAAACTAAGTAAGTAGTCGGGGGCTAAGATAAAGTTATAAACAGGACTTCATTTCTTAGTCTTAGTTTTTCCGAATTATCATCTTACGAGTCACTAACTACTCTACGAGATGTTCACAGGGAAAAGGAAGGAGAAAGGAGGAATCGTTCATATCTGGTTTGATTATTTCTTCCTCTTTCATTATCTTACGAGTTACTAACTACTATATGAGATGATTCGCAGGAAAAAGAAAGGAACATATATATGTGCATTACCATCAAAAAAGACTTGTCTTTACAAAAATGTGTTACAAGACTACTCTGATCAAGGAGATTCTATTTGCATCTCCTCCGCGACCTTCTCGCCAAACGACTGCATCTCTTCGATTAGCTTTTCTGCTTCAGATTCGGTGCAGTCGAAGTCGGCTTCAACAGAATGAGGATTAAGGTTAGGATCGCGGGCCTTGAGTTTTGCTAAAACAAAGCTCACAGCCCCTTTAACCGCTTCCCTTATTGGATCATTCTGGTTGGTCTTCAGAGTAGACACCAACACTTGTAGAGTACCGACTTGTTCCCCAATGGCACTCGTATAAGCAGACATCGTGTCGTCGCAAGGAGCAACCCTCCCGGCACGAAGTCCATCGAGTACATTGTTGAGAAGTGAGATATTATCTTGAAGATTAATCTTCATTGATTTCGTCTCCTCCTGGGAACGAGTCAAAACCTCATAGAGTTGTTTTATTTCAATCAATCGATCTGAAAAGAGTAAGGATTGGTTAAATGAAACGATTCTATGGGAAGATAAAACAAACCGATAGCAGGTAAATGATCTACTAACCAGCTAATTGAGAATCCAAGTTCTCAATTTCCTGATCTTTCTCCTTCGCGATGCGGGAAATTTCACGGACTACTGAGGACTTCTCCTGGACCTTGGTCCGGAGAGCCCCCATCTCGGCCTGAAGGGCCTTATTTTCGACTTCTTTTTCTGCAAAAGAATGAGAGGTTAAAAAAAAGGGGGATAGAAACCAAGAGCAGAAGCAGTCGTAATAGTACGTACTGTTTATTTTTTCCTGCAATCGCCGGGTTGCAGAGTTAGCCTCCTGAAGTTTCTTCAGGAGGTCGGTGGCTTTATCTCTTAGCTTTTTCGATTCGGCTTTCTCAAAGTCGAGCGAATCAGCCAAGGTCTTTTCGTCACTCTTAAACCTGAAAGGGTAAAGGGAAGTCATGAACACACTTAAAACAGGCGGTCGTAAGTACTTCTACGATCGATGAGTGGTCGTAAGCTATTCTACGACTACCCCCTAGTCATAAGTTTTTCTACGACTAGTACCAAGTCGTAAGTTTTTCTACGACAACCTTCTACGAGTGCTGAGCGAGTAATCGTAACGACACGAGTCTGATACTCACCACCTCTCGCTTGCTCGCAGAGCACCGCTTTCTCTTGTCGAAGCTTGATAAGTTGCCGATGGTATTCACAAATCGTAGCGATTTGCTCCACGGCTCTCTACAAGGGAGAAAAACGATAAGAGAAAGAAGTAAAAACCACAAATGAGTATCGATGAATACTTACGTTCATATTTGACCAAGCAAACATGGACATTATTCATGATGGATCCTTCAGCCCATCCATCTCTTCGACTCGTTTCCATCAGACCCCCTCAAGTCGCTCATTGTCGAAGACATCCCCACAATTGGGAATATCACTGGGTGTGGAACTCGACATAGATTGGTAGGCGTAAGATCCTACGATAGAGTCGGCCAAAGAAATCGAGCAAAAGTTGAAGTACTCTTCTTCCTCGACTTGACGAACACCACCGGAGGGTGGAAGGAACGTCCTCGACAACCTCCTTACCAGCGCGACGGTCAGCACTCTCGCTGCCACCAACCTCCGGTCTGTCCCTTGAGGCCCCTGTCGCTTCCTCTCTAGTCTCTACGACAGCCTCGGTTGTCGTAGCAATCTCGGCATCCTCAACAGTCATGGCGACCTCAGCAGTCGTAGCTTCTTCTGCCACTGGAATAGTAGCCAAATCTTCGGCTACTACCGCGGTCACACCCTCGCCAGCTGAAGGAGTGGCAGCGGGCTCCCCCACCGGAGCATCCCTGGGGGCTGAAGACGTCGGGCTAAGATCACAATACACAGAAGTAAGTCAACTCGTAAAAGACAAACAGTAAGTGCAGTTATTACACGTATGTTTTTTTACATACCTCTGTGCGCTGGACCTAACTCGAAACTTAGGAGCCACTTTCCCGACGGAAGATTTCTTCGATTTCTTCTCAACCATTCCTGGTCGAGAAGCACTCGGGACAACAGGAGTCGCCTCTTCCCGACTTCCCGAGTGACCGAGATCAGTCTCGACCACCCTAAGAGCACTGCTCCCCTCGGCCTCAGATCCCACCGGAGCAGCGGTTTCCTTCACAAATGACATGAAGTTCTTCCAGTTCTCCTTTTCTAGCTGTCTTATGAAGCCACGAGAAGCTGAAACTGCGAATGACTTGTTGTCGTAAAAGAAGCGTACCTTAACCTTGGGGACCTTGCGCTTAAGGGCAAGGACTTCTTCTTCTGCTTTCTTCTCTATCGCAGCTATATCCGCAGCAAACTTAGCAAAAGGAGCAGGAGGAGCCGAGCTCGAACCCCCCTTGTCGCCGACTTTCACCGGTCGACGCTTCTTGGTTGGGGGGGACTTTGTTGACTCTGCCTGCGCAGTTGCCCCGATAACCACTAAGTCGATTTCCTCGTCGTATTGGTGGTTCTCCATACCAACTTTCTGTTACAAAAGAGAGAAAGTGGTCGTAAGATCTTCTATGATCACTAGCCGGTCACTAGTACGACCAGCTCAAAAGTCGTAAGTATTTCTACGACATTGTCTAATTGTAAGTCATCTTACGATTACGTTCGGTCGTAAGTTTTTCTACGATCAGTATCTAGTCGTAAGTTTTTCTACAGCAAACCCGTTAGTCGTATGTCATTTTACGACAACAAAAACGCCTAAAGGCAAAATCGTTCGATTACCCTTAGGCGCTCTTCTTTCTCCTCTGTGGTCAAAACCGTAAGGATTTGAGGAGTCATTGTGTTGGCCGGATGCTTCTCACAGATTAGCCTGACACGCGCGTCAACCTCCGCCTGCGAAAGATCTGAATGCAAGGACAACACGATTAAACAGACTAAATCAGGATTAATCAAGGACAAAGCCAAAAGAGTAAGTTTTTCTACTCACCATCCTTGTAGTCCCTGGTTGGGTCGTCCTTTCCTGAGTACCTCCACATGGTAGGAACCCTTGTGTTTCAAAGGACTGATTCGGCGCGTGATGAAGTCTTTCACCACGTGCCAACCGGTGAGCCCCTCCGACTTCAAGTCTTTGACAGCTTGAATGTATGGGGCTATCCGGTCGAGATTATTGGGAGTTGAGTCCCAGGAAGAAGACCGCTCGGTGGCCTTTCCGGCGAACGAGAGGCTGTCTTCCTTGGTTACCTCTCAGTAGAACCACCTCTTCTTCCACCCCGGCCATGACGACCGGGTAAACATCTGAATGTACTCCTTCGACTTGCCGTCGTGGAGCTTCGGACCACAGCTACGGCGATCCCGACTTGACGAGCCATTCTGTAGTAATACTGGAAAAGCTCGAGGTCTGTCGGAATCCCCAGGTAGGCCTCACACAGGTACACAAACACGCTCAGCATTGTGATGGAATTAGGACCAAGGTTCACTGATTCCACCCTAAAGTGCTCGAGCACGAGTGTGAGGAAGGGGTGAGAAGGCAATCGGAGACCGCACTCACAGTACGCTTGGAAAACCGGAATTTGGCCTTCCTCTCCTGACGGCCAATGCTGCTCATTCGCCGCAATCCACTTTACGAGAAGTCCTTCGGGGATCTTCTCGGCGGCGACCAGAGCAGTCATCTTCGCATCATCTACCTCCGACTCAGCCCACTCAGAGACGATCCTGGCCATTTTCTCTCGAAACAGGAAGAATTGGATTTGGGAAAGCTCCAAGAAAGAGTACAGAGTCACCGGCGGCGGAAGAGACGAGAAAGCAGCAAACTGTTGGATGGAAAGGTAAAGAACCCTAAGTTTTACCTCCACGACCCGGTTTATAACCACACGCCTGGAACGAAACGCCGTGGAATCCCAACAGTCTCCACCGCTTTGGGAATTGTTTTGACGGACATACTTTTTACCTGCCCGATCGAAAGTCCCGAGACACCTTTTTCACACCTCAAGTGAAATTACCATCTTGACCCCCGGGTCAAATGAAAAGCTGATCGGAAAAGTTTTGCTTCCGGTCGTAAGGCCACGACCGCTTCGAAGTTGTAAGATGCTCTACGACATCTTGCAAGCGTAATGGTCTTAACAAATTACCTCGATCAAGCATATTCCTGGTCGAAAGAAACGAGTGTTGAAGAGTTTTCCCTTCAACATTTTTCCCGCGACCCCCTAGTGGTCAAAAAATCATCTACGACCCTTCGGTCAAGTAAGCTATTTTCACTTGAAGCTGGGGGGCTAGATGATGAGGATCTAAATAATCCTCATTTTATTATTCCATAATCATGAAATATGGCGTCACATGGCATACCACTTAATATTATAAGGGAAGAACATATCAGGAAGTCGTAGGTTCTTCTACGACTACCCCCTAGTCGTAAGCATTTCTACAACTATGGTATAATCGTAAGTCCTGCTACGATTACGTCCGGTCGTAAGTTTTTCTACGACTAGTATCCAGTCGTAAGTCTTCCTACGACTACCCCCCTAGTCGTAAGTCCTACTATGACTAGGTCCGCTACGAATTCTTCACGACTAACTGGGTTCACCCGTCAGAAGGCCCATTTAATGACGAGAATCCAAGCAGTCAAAATACGTAGTTATGTTTGACATAACTACAGATAATTTCCCACTATCTAAGATTATGGTAATTTATAGCTAATTTTAGCTAAACCAATAATTACTCATTAAATTATCATGAGGCAAAGGGAGAATACACGAGTAGGTTGCTTAGTTCGATCAGTTACAGACTGGTCATATGGAGATACGAGCTGGTCATAGACCGGTCGAACGTAATCATAGAATGGTCGAAACCTGGTCGTAAGGAGTTACGAACTGGTCGAGACTAAATATGAACTGGTCGTACACAGTTTCAAACTGGTCGTAAGGAGTTACGAACTGGTCGTACTTAAATACGGACTGGTCGTGACGAGATACGAGCTGGTCATAAGTGATGAGGACCTGGTTGTAGATCATATTGCATTAAGGTTCGTCCGATATAATTTGTGTGTATTCGGGAATCGTTATGTCCTACTAGGAACCGCTGCGACTCATGGTCGGTAAAAGGGTTTTTGAGTCACAACCGACTACACATAAACCTAACGGGTCACACACTTAACAGGTTGGAACAAAACGTGTTTGGATAGGATCCGTCATGGGCACTATATAAGGAGATACTTGAGGCTATTGGGGTCATGCGGGCGATGTGAGTTACTTCACCGAAACCCTAGCCGCCATCTTCCGAGAGAGCTCCGCCGCGCGACTTGGTGCTAGCACACCGACGTCCGGTTGTTCCTTCCCTGGACGTGTGGATACTGTAGAGGCGCTGCAGCGGTTGCTGTTGTGCTTGACGACGATCCACAATCATCACAAGGAACTAAAGAGGTTGCTGGAGGAGACGATCGACTCCTGGGGGCGCTGGACGATCGACTATGACCACTACATCGACATGCTCTTCGTTGCACCAGGCTGCTCCGACTCTCCTTCTGCTGCACTGCGTATCTGGTGGTAACGATATGTGATCATTTACTTGCTTGGCATCCTGGTTTACATTGTAGAATTTTTTGAATTGTAACTATTGTAGCCTACCCGTATCCCTTCATCAATATCTAAACAATTAACGTGCAATGAAACTAAGGACGGAAGGGTCCATTTGTAAGTGTCTATCCCATTCCCTTATTAAATTTTATTCCTAAGTTACTTATGGGTATACAACCCATACTAGTGGTGTTAACTAAATATTAATTTTGCATGTTAATGTGTGGATCCTATGGGTCAAAGACAAATCGACAATTCCTAGTTAACTTTTAACTAAATTAATTATGTGTTGGGTTCATTTGTCATGGGGATAATGCCATTTAAATAATTTAAATAAACTCCAAAATTCATTTTTTTTGGTATTGTTAGGTAGGGTTTGGATTTAGATAAATTTAGAAACAAAAATCATAGAATTTGGAGTTAAAACGAGAGAGAACGAGCTCTGCAAAGTTTAAAATCAGGTAAAATCCCCAAATAAATAGATGAGACAGGTTTCTTTCCCTGGCAGCTAGGGCCCATTGATTTTTATTTTCTTTTTGATTTACTTTTCAATTAGAAATTTTTACTGTGACTGATAGGTGGGGCTAGGGAATTTAATTTTGTTTACAATTAATTTTCCAACTGAAAATGTCTATAGTCACTAACAGGTTGGGCCACGGTCCACGTGGACTCGGTCCATGGGAACATTGCATGGGCCGAGGGCCCACAAGTTTGTGGCATGGGTCTTGGGACCGAGCCTACACAGTGTGTTTTAATGGGTGGGGTCCGCATGGAATATGTTTAAGACTTAATTAGCTCATAATTAGATTTTCTAATTATGTTGGGCCCAAATTTAACATTAGCTGGTAATTAATCTATTCACTAATGATGTTATTAATCCTTAATGACGTTGCTGTAGCGCTTCTCCCCCAAATCGCATCGGAACAGGGGAGGAAACCATGGGTGCACTCGGTTCGAGCTCGATGCCAGCGAGCCAGATGTCGGGATGAATAGGGAGCCCCAAAATGGGTTTTCGCATCCTCGGCAACCCCAAGGACGACGGCGGCGAGGGTAGTGATGACCCATAGCGGCGGCTCGACTACGCGTGGTGGCGGTGGTGTTTTCGCCAATGGTGGAGGCAGCGAGCCGTTGGCAAATCCAGCACAGCGGCACGAATATGAGTGTCTAAACCTAGAGGGAATTCTAATGTCTGCCCATGGCGACCGACGCTAGAGACGAAGGTGCTACGACGCGGTGACTAGGCGACGCTCTATTGCTCAAAACGACCAACCTACTAGCTTTGTCTAGTTCTAGAACACGGGATGACACTGACACTTACAGATTTCCGGCCGAGACGGTGAATCCGGGTGGTAAAGCACTACAAGGGTACTCGTTCTGTCGAAAAAATGTACTTCATGGGCGAACCGTCTGTCAGGAAAGTATTTTGCTGCCACACATTCCACCAAAAGCGTCTGCTAGGGACCCAGTCATCCGCAATTGTCTTTATTGACAACATCAGATTTTTTAGAAGACCGACAATCCTTGTTGATCGTATTTTCCCCGACTGACATTTCATTACCAGCAGACATCTTATTCCCGACAAACCTCTCTTTGCCGACAAACAATATTATTTCTGGCAACTTATTTGACCTCAAATTAAAGTTATGCCTACAGATGGTTTGCCGCTTTATGTATTTTTGAGGTTTAAGAAAATGATATAATTTTTGTACTAAAGCAATACTTATTTGAAATTAAGCCATTCAAATATTTTAATTCATAACATAGGTATAAATCAATTGTGCCAAACATAACTATTTTCATTTATAACAACATTGCAAGTGCAAATTACATAACTTGAAGTCTTATAACAACTTTCTACTGTACATCATAAAAACCACAATGATACCATCTTCACAAATATTTGTGCTTTCAGCATTAACTAAATGTTTATTCAATTGTCAATGGTTGCATCCAGTCCATTTCACACCACTCCAACTTGTATTACATTGTATCACTCCAACTTGTATTACATTGTATTGATTCCAGCTATATATCCTACAGAAGGAACTAAAACTTAGTCCAAGACTACTATAGAAGGAATGAATCATTATAATATAGGGAAAGAACAATAGCATCAACAATAGCAATTCAAGAGAAATGAAAAAATAACAATAATTGGGAAGTGCTAGTTGGAAATTTACTACCAACAAACAACATTATTTGCAACTAAATTTCCTAAATCAATGTGATCTAGATTTGCAATGAAAAGCATTAAGTAACTTCACAACAATTGTGCCCAAAAATTGACTTATTAGCAATCAAGAAAAACGTTGGGTAATGATGGCATTGAAGTAGGTCATATAATACACTACTTGAATTAAGCCAAACACAAAGGTCAAATAAACATACAGAGTATATTGAACCAGGCCAAAAGATCACAAATGATTCTTGTACATAAAACTGCAGAGGGATAAAAATGCTTCAAATTGCAAACATATTTGAACTAGTATAAAGAATATTGTTTCATATATTAGTCACTTAAAAACATTTGTAAATATTTGTAAATATGTACCACTCAAATTTAATACATGAATAATTCCCTTGTACAGTATAAAATAATTGTAGCTCATAAAACACAAGAGAAAACAAAGGTAGGCCTCAGACATTGCCAAATATGGCTGCAAAGTGATGTTGGTCATATCATTGGCCTTCTTGCAAAGCTCCTGGGAGACATGGAAACAGAGTCCGGGTTTACTAGCCGGCACTGAGAAGCACAACTACCAACAATCTACATGTCATCTCTGGTCAAGACAACAAGGTGCATCATACAAGTTTCCTAGTAGTAAAGTATAATACAGCAAAAAGCTGAAGTAAAGTGTGGCTAGATTTTCAACTATTCTTTGCACAACTACAACCTGCAAACTATGGCTGCTTGCAACTAATTCATGATGAATAAAACTAGTCTATTCCATCTCTATGACAATAAAAAGAAAGGAGACAAAACTCATCTATTCCAATGAATAAAACTAGCGAACTAGCAGCAATTTCATATATGGTATAGAATACATGTCAAATAAAGTTGAAGGACAAACAAGGCACTTAACTTGGTCTAACAGTAAGGCATTGACATCACAATATGGAGTGACAATACTGAATAACACGTACTAATTTTATTTACCAGTAAGAGGGTTATTATCTTCCAAATATTAAATATATACACATACCATATCCTTTCATATAAGAACAATCATCACCACATAAAAAGGTGCTACTCACATACCACTGTATTGTTACCATAGCACCTACACAAATCTCATGTTCCCACAATAGAGCAAGCCACACCAATATTAAGCTAGATAGTACAAAGAATGACAATTGAACCAAGGGGCTTAAAACATGTTAAGTCCAAGTTATCATTTTTTAAAACAGGGGGAATAGAACCGATTAAGTGGTTTAAAGCATGAATTAGCAAGGCAACAATCATTCAACTAGATAGCATGGTAACAGTAAAATATCTTCTCCACTAAATATAGCATGCATAAATCAAGCCAGTAGAATGAATCAATAGAAAGCCAACTTGTCAACTAGATGGCACCAATTCTAAGAGGGGAACTTAAATAATGTAATTAGTAGTAGATTTATCCAATAGTCCTCTCTATTTCCTTGCCTATGGCGGCATTGGCGGTGGAGGAAGACATAAGAGGAGGAGGCCGAGGTGACGAGGTGAGGCGTCGGTGGAGCTGGTCTGTGGCGGCACCGGTAGTGGAGGTGGCTTAATCCGCCGACCCACGGTCAGATCCACGCCGGCTCGGCCTAGAGAGAAGAGGAGGAAGTAGTTGGTTGGAAGACAGAAGAGGAGGAGGAGGCCGAGCCGACGAGGTGAGGCATCGATGAAAGTGGCCTGTGGCGGTACTGACAGTAGAGGTGGCCGGATGTGGGCCGGCTCGGCCCAGAGAGAAGAGAGGAGGGAGTTGGCTGGAAGAGGAGAGAAGAAAAAAATAAGAGGGGAAGAAAAGAAGAAAGAAGGAAGGAAGGAAGAAGGCGCAGCCGTGCGGGAGAAAAGGGAAAAAAGAGGAAAGAAAAAAGAGGAAAAAGAGATAGAAAAAGGAAAGAAATGGAAAGGAAAAGAAGAGAAGAGAAAATTAAAGGAAAAAAGGGGAGGAAAGAAAAAATGGAAAAAGGGGAGGAAAGAAAAGAAGAAAAGGCGAAGCTGCAGATCTAGGGGCGATATCGACCGACACGCACAAGTGGCCGAGAAGATCACGTCTGGTGGTGGTTCGCACGCCTAGTGCTCACGGTAAAAACATTAGTGTCATCTACGTTACCGCATTTATGATATTTAGCTATGTATTTTGCTTTTTCATCTTGATCATTTCATTTTTATGCATGCATAGTGTAAAAATTGTCTAATAGCTTACGACCGGTACAACCCTCCCCGTTAGGTCTTAACTGTGCGTAGGTGTAATATTGCGGTGTTTTGTCAGTGGATGCGAATAATTAGATTGCTGTAGCGAAATGTGTCTTAATCAAGAGCAGTTCAGTTGGATGTTTTAAGTAATAGTTATGTGAGTATAGATTGTAGAACCAATAGATTATTTGACTGCAGGCAATTAATTGGAGTACGATACATCTGATCGAGCTCTTGGCCAACCGGTGTGCACGCATGACTGATACAACGTCACCACCCAGCAAAGGCGGCAACGCGCACGATGTCCAAAAGATTAGACTTTTTCACGACCTCTGTCTCCATGTGCTCTCCACGGAATAGTGATCGAGCAGCATGGCGGACCCAACAAGGGTTATGGGTGTTCAAGTCAACACTCATTTTTTTGTTACAAAATACCATTTATTTAATAGATATATTATGCATATATATTGATAATTGGACCAAATATTTCACATTTATACTTCCAAAAGATTTCAACTCACTCCCACACCTCCCCTCTCTAATTCGTCTTAAGTAGTGCGACCCAGCCTACCAACCCAATAGTTTTTAGCCATTCAGAGATCCCCTCCCCCCTCAAAGCAAGTTCTCCCCCTCTCTCTCTCAGGTTGTTAGGCGGTGCTAGTACACGAGTTTATGAGGCAACCAGGCATTGGGCAAGGCGATTTGGTGGCAAGCAAGAAGGCGAGAGTGGCTCCAGGCTCCAGCTTGACCTCGACAGTAGCCTATTGGATAGTATGTAGGAGTAAGGTAGCTAGCACTAAGAAAGCGGGCGGATAGTATGTAGAAGTAAGGTAGCTAGCGCTAAGAAAGCGGGCATCGAGTGGGACCTAGCCGGGCCGGCGAGGTCCCACTCGATGTCGCACACATCGATAGCAGCATATGTGCATCCCCATTCTTCAATTCCTCGGTCCCAAATTCCCTATTCAACATTTTTTCTTAATTATTTTGTAATTTCTCTAAATTCTTTGTGGTGTTATCGCTAATACAAAAATGTTGTACTTTTTTTTGCTATTGTGAACATTTATCTTTTTCCATTGAATAATGTTTTTTTAGCTCCGAACAACCATCCGATAAATCCTGTGTCCGCCAGTATCGAGCAGCACGTTCATACTTCCACTACGGGCGACAGTATTAGTAGAAAGCCACGGTTAGCGCTAACCACTGTTTGAGTCAATATATATATTGCCTCATCTCGTCTGGTTAATAGATTTATTGCTAGTACTATTCAATTCCCTAAATAAGTAAGTGCAGTTTTTGGTTTCCAATTAGGGTATTTAATTAGTATGGAAAATATAAGATTATGCATGGAAGCATTTTTATGAATTGGCGGCATTAAGCGGCTATTCGGAGAGCTCTGGAGGAGAGAAAGTGAGAGTTTGCGGAGGCGATGATCTACACACTTGGTCAACGTATGGAAGGAGCAAAATCCAAGGACCTTCCAACGTCAGCCGATAGATGATATTCAAGTAGCCACCTAATACACGAGGATATTTTGAGTTTTTATTCATTTAATCTCTTTTTAAAATGAAATAGCAAATGTAGCCCTTCCGTGATCGAAATGGTAAAAATATCACCGCGGCAGGTTAGGCAGGCGGCACGTCCGCACGTGTCTCCTACCGCGTTCCCAGTCCACTGAAACCACCTTCCACGATCCCCATGCACGGCATATGCCACATTTCGTGATCCCCGTGCGCAGCAGGCCACCTGCCGCGCTCCTATTTTGCGACAGGATGGCATGCGCACGTGGGCACCGCGGGTAGGCACGTTCCTGCCGCACACTAGGAGCGTAGAATGTGGCTGCCGCGCACAGGGATCGCGGAAGGTGCTTGCCACCGTGCTATTTTTGCAAATTCATGCAATCTGGGGCTAATTTTGTTATTACAATTCGAAAACATATCATTTTAACCAAAGACTCAGGATATTTCCACCAGTAGTTGACCACCTGTCTAATAGGGGTACACCGGCTATTTATTGGTTTTGCTATAGTTTTTTCTACCGCACAATTCTTGGTCCGTGTTCGGTAGCACGACTTTGTCTCCCCACTCCGAAGACTTCCTTCTCTATTCCCACCCGTTTTGAGAAAAATACATTTTCAGGAGAAATCTTACAATATTATTTTTCATCTAATAAATGGTCAAATTTAATTAACATCTATTTTGTAACTGAGGGGATGCGATTCAATTTTCATAAACTATACTTAGTACATTTATTTTTGAAGTTTGTAAGAGAGGTAGACACAGTACGTACAATATCTAAGACTTGGCTATGCTGGTGGATTATTTATTTATTTGATTTTTCACAATCTAATCCCATAACATCTGTTCATTTTACCAGCTTTAAAGATGTAATTACCGTAAAACCAACTGCTCCCTTGGTATAACAAAGAAAGCTACAAGCATGAATGTTTGATGGACAATCGGATCATTAGCCACGGCACCAAAAACACATCATAAACATCCTCCCTCTCACTCCTTTGGATTTGTGAGCGGCCATCTTCCCCCACGCCGCTGCCCAGATCATGTCCGCGACGAGTCTCTGGCACCGCCTGCACTCCCGGTTGGTCATCTTGGACGTCTCGCACACGCCGCCGGCTGGCTCGCCCTCGACCTGCCTGATGTAGTGCTTCCCAACGTCGCGTGTCTCGCTGACCGTGTAGAGGAGGAGGCCGCGTCCTTGTGGCCGGCGACAGCGTCGGCCGCCTGTTCAAGGAACATGAGGCCGTACTGCATGTCTTAGGGCGCGAAGACAAGCGCGAGGCCGACAATGAAGCAGGCCTCCGGGTTGCCTGCACCGGCCAGGTGGTTGACGACGGTGAGGTAGCGCTCGTTTTCCTGCCACTTCATCGCCTCCTCCCGCTCCAGTGCCACACGCGTCCCCACGGCGCGCGCCTTGGACGTCTTGTACATGGCCTTGCAACTAAAATTTAAGACGATAGAATCTTAATACAAGAATTAATTAATGGATATTGGACACAAAATGAAATCATCACGAGATTTTATTATTTGCGCCGTATCAACTGATATGACTTTTCAGTTTTGTACGCTACAGTCATCTTCACAAACTGACTATAACCAGACCTACCAAAAATAATTAAAAGAACAGAATACATATGTGGCTCGTAGGCTGCAGAGGTCAGCCATGGGCTGAGGAGAGCTCGCGGCTATGAAGCTGACGATGTGGACGATGACCTCATCAGGAAGATCAAGGACGGCGATCGCCGATCTCCTCGCCCGCTTGGTCCTCGCCATCATGCTCCGCGTGCTCGCCATGGTGTACTATTCAATACCATGAGTGCTCATCATGGTGTGCGATAATATCACTCTTATAAAACGTTGAAGAGACACATCGTAACGTCGGCGCGTAAGACGAAGAGACGCATCGGTGCCCGTCGGTGCGGGAGACGAAGAGACGCATGCATAACGCACAGGAGCCGAAACATTTAATTATCACAGACGGTTCTGATAAAAAACCGTCTATGAAGTGTACCATTATCACAGATGGTTAGTTAAAAGAACCAACTTGAAAGTTTCACAGACGGTTGTTTGTTACAAACCGTCTGTGATAATGGTATACTTCACAGACGGTTATTTTTACGAACCGTCTGTTATATTTTCTCTTTACAGACGGTTTTTAGCGCATCCATTTACACAGACGGTCTCTAAAACCAAAACCGTCTGTGATTGCATATAATACAGACGGTTTTGACCAACCGTCTGTGATAAGGCGTCCAGTATTAGCCTTTTTGTAGTAATGTGTACATTCACAATGATGCATTAAGGACAGAGCACTGCAGACTGCTTCTATGGAGGAGAAGAACCCTAGACTCTACCACCAGATAACCAAATTGCCACACGGCTTGAGTTAGCCAACAATTAGCTGAAATACTACATATATATCGATAAACTTGTATTGGGCATTCATCTTTAGTCTTTACTAGTCTTCAGCCTTCGCGCGTACACTCGCCCTCTGAAACGGTGTGGCTGTGGCATCATCAGACGGGTTTTTCCCCGTCTGATGATAAGAATACGAGATCTGGCTTTGTGGTCGGATGGTGGGAAGCTGTTTAAACTCACCACCTACGCACCCGGGTTTAGTCCTAGGATCGGCTCAGATGCTCACCTTCATCTTTAACAAATTGGCAAAGTGACTACCTTTGTTTGGAAGAAAAGGTTAAAGAATACCTTCATCTTCAACAAATTGGCAAAGTGACTACCTTTGTTTGGAAGAAAAGGTTAAAGAATACCTTCATCTTCAACAAATTGGCAAAGTGACTACCTTTGTTTGGAAGAAAAGGTTAAAGAATTCATTGTGCTATATATGCACCTACCTGTAAAGTCTTAACTCATTTAACACTTGACTAATCCCAACCACCCCTGAACCACAAAATGCTCATTGTCCTCTTACGGCTGGCATGCATATATGGCCAATACCGGCCCGCACTGGTCTAGACACGTGTGTTGCAGCGCAAACGACCTAGAACGGCCAGGACCACAACGAGATCGATCTCTAGATGAAGACTCGAGTGACAGATACAGGTAGACTACTGCAATTAATTAGGGAAAAGTCCATCTCACATCTAAACTCTTTCGAAAGTTCGAAAATCAACTCTGAAACGGTGGAGAGCGTGCGCTTAGCTACCCTAAACACTTTCCCAAGGCGTGCCCATCCACTAGCTCTTCCCCATGGCCGCTTCCTTTGCTCCGCGTACTACAGCTTGGTCCGCCTCCCATGGTGGCTTCACTGTCCACTGCAGGTTGGCTACATAGCGTCGGGGTGGGACGGCCGTGCGCGGCCTTATCGGATTCTCTGTCGGCGGCACCTACATCTACACTATTGCTCCGGTACAACACTACGGTTCGCGACGGCATCCGCCATATTGCTCCGGTGCAACACCGCGGCCGCAGCCAACTTCCGATCTTGGTCCAGGTTGGGCGTGACCTTGCAAAAACAGCCGCCGCCCTCAGCGGCGAGGCGAACCTTCTTCTTGGGGAAGATGGAGCGGGGGACAGTAGTGGTACGTAGTATGTGTGTAGGAAACAGCTCAATCCCTGTGAAGTATGAACCCTAAACTCTTGCTTGGCAAAATCTGTTTTGTTTTAGTTAAAATATATCACCTAACGAATAAACCGCATGATGTATGCTAGTAATTAAATTATGTTTTGTCCAATGAAAAAAATTATCTTTCAAGATATCGTTTCAAACTGGATTTTGATTACAACAACCATTAATTTCTTTTACAGGGAGACAATTTTCCCCTTTATACAAGGTAAAAAAAGTAATAAATTTGCGGAGACACTATATTCAACACGCAACCATAATAGACCATCAGATGCATGCGTGGATCATTACTACAAAAAGACTAATACTGGACGTCTCATCATAAACGGTTGACCAAAACTATCAGTATTAAACACACTCACAAACGGTTTTGGTTTACCTCCTGTCTATGTTACTGACTGCGCTAAAAACCGTCTGTGAAGAGGTAATATCACAGACGATTTATGTTGAAAATCGTCTGTGAAGTATAACGGACGGTTATTAATAAGAACCGTCTGTGATATTACTAAATATCATAGACGGTTTTTTATAAAAAAATTCTTCTGTGATACTTCACATACGGACTTAATACAAACCGTCTATGATAATTAACTTATCACAGATGGTTTGTATTAAAAACCGCCTATGATATTTCGTCACCCCCTTATATCCCTCTAGATTTGGCCACCCCTTTATTCAAACTTTCAAACCGAAGCAACGTCGTGACCTCTCAACTACTTTATATCGGTTCCGCTACCCAAATCCCCTTATATATACTGCCTGCACGGGCCCAACTACTTCAGATCGATTTTGCCGCCTCCTCAGCGCCGCCTCCCCTACCATGAGCTCCTCCGCCTCCGGTTGTGAGGCCACGGTTTACTGCAGAAGGCACTCTTGTCGTAAGAGTGTCTTGTGCAGTGTCACCGTCGTGACACAATGGTGACGCTGCAACCGCCTCTCCTTCACTGCCGATGATATCCCCCATCCGACCCCTCCCCTCTCTTCCTTGATGCTTGGACATGGACTGGATTTTCTAGGGAGGCGTTCTGCAGGCTGCATCAGTTTGCGAATCTCACTATGCCGTCGGCCATGATTGTTTGGTGAGGCAATTTTGAGTTATTTGAATGTATTTTGATGGGATTGATGGCTTAGTAGTTTGAGTTATTTGAATGTATTTTGATAGAATTGAATCACAGATGGTTTTCTGAACCACCTGACTTTTTGAGTCAGTAATGACATAGGTCATCACAGACGGTTTTTACCGTCTATAAAAAACGCTATCACAGACGGTTATTGTCTGTGATAGTCTATTTTCTCAGATGGTTTTTTTCAGCAATGTCTGTGATAATTGTTATCACAGACGGTTCTTGTTCAGAACCGTCTGTGGAAATAAATTATCACAAACGGTTTTACTAAAAAAACCGTCTGTGATTTTTATTGCAAAAAAAATCGTGCTAGTGGGGCTAATTTTGCTATTATAATTTGAAAACATATCATTTTAGCCAAAGGCTCAGGATATTTCCACCTGTAGTTGACTCCCTGTCTAATAGGGGTACATCGGCTATTTATCAGTTTTGCTATAGTTTTTTCTACCGCACAATTTTTGGTCCGTGTTCGGTAGCACAATTTTGTCTCCCCACTCCCAAGACTTCCTTCTCTATTCCCACCCGTTTTGACAAAAATACATTTTCAGGAGAAATCTTACAATATTATTTTTCATATAATAAATGATCAAATTTAATTGACATCTATTTTGTAACTGGGATGCGATCGATTCAATTTTCATAAACTATACTTAGTACATTTATTTTTGAAGTTTGTAAGAGAGGTAGACACAGTACGTACAATATCTAAGACTTGGCTATGCTGGTGAATTATTTATTTATTTGTTTGTTTTTTCACAATCTAATCCCATAACATCTGTTCATTTTACCAGCTTTAAAGATGTAATTACCGTAAAACCAACTGTTCCCTTGGTATAACAAAGAAAGCTACATGCATGAATGTTTGATGGGCAATCGGATCATTAGCCATGGCACCAAAAACACATCATAAACATGCTCCCTCTCACTCCTTTGGATTTGTGACACAACTTATACTACCTTGGCAGCTGCTTTTGCCCCCCAAAAAGTGAGTGGTTTGTTAGGGATGACGCTTGCAGGTTTGCACTCCTGGTTGGTTGTTGCTTGCTTTTACATATTTGTTGTACATGCAACTACTATATGCAGGCGCAGGTGCAGGGATCAGGTGCATGCAACGACTACATGATTTGCCATCTCTACCTTGCTAGGTGTCGTTTAATATTTCTTTTCTGGTCCTGACATATCAATTTGTTCGTGGAGTATATTCTGATCTGGTGAGACATTTTTTTTTATCAGCTGCATGCTATGGATGCATGACTGCCTTTCTTTTTTTTAAAAGCAAGGGTTGTCTGACTTTAAGTTTTATTTTGTTGCGCTATGGATGAAAGTGGTCGGTGGGGGAGGGAGCTTTTCTATATTTTTTAATTTATTTTTTAAAAATATTTTAGAGATAACATCTCCCTAACTTTATTTCTAATTCTTATGACCCCTTTGGTCACGTCATGACCCGTGATATGACCAAACTGTATAGTCACGTCACCGACCGCGATGTGACCAAACCTGTCACGATAGCCCTCCGAGCCAACACGTGTCCGTTTTTGGGCTAAGTCCTATCATACCAAGAGGAGTGGCGTGACAACACTCGTTTGACACGCCGAGGTCGGAATTGGAAATAAAGTTAGGAGATGCTATCTTTACAATATTTTTTAAAAATGGAATAAATAATAAAAGAAGTTATGAGGAGGCCATTCCATTATGCATATATAGTGACATTGTGTCACTATCCCTCGAGCATCCAATGAAAAAGTATTTCTCAAGACTAATATGTCGGATCTGTCAGATACTATAGCTACCAGTTTTTTTTATTACAGTGATTCCTTACGCCAATTAATGCGGCAAAATAAAGGCGAAGACAAACATATGACCCATATGCTTGTGAGTACGACCCCATTCGTACAATAGGTAAATTCCAAGATCTCGATCGATCCTAAGCTAACATCGTCCGTCAACGGCCACCAAGTCAAGTACAAGTGAAAAAAGCAACGTTTGAATCGTGAGCCTCCATCATCTACCAACCCGAATGACCATCAACCAATCCTAACCAGTTAGTTCTGTAAGAAAAGACAAGACAAAATGGACAGTACGTACCCATCATATTTTGTGGTGTCGTGATACACCAAGTAACCAACCGAATCAATCCAAAATTAAAATGTAGATGTAGCTAACCCCTCTCTAGAAAAAGAGGGACTAACTGTGTAGATTACACGCCATTACCTGTGGTGTACATGGTCAACGCAGAGGAGTCGATAAAGTCATCATGGAAAGAACGCTCCCAGATTCTACAATGGTCAAATTTAATTAACATCTATTTTGTAACTGAGGGGATGCGATTCAATTTTCATAAACTATACTTAATGAAGTAGTAGCGCCAGATCGACCTGCGTCGTCCATGCATTCACCACCGTATATCTATTCCTCTTTTGAGACTACTTTGGAACGCAGAAATTTTATGGTAATTTTATGAGAAATAATTCAATTCCCGCGTAAATTTTGAAAGAATTTTTTGTTTAGGTTTTCATAATAAACTACCATGAGTAAGAAAATAATTGCATTCTCACACTTCCGTTTTGGACGCATGCATATGCATAGTTGCATACACATGAGTGGACAGTACCGGCCCGCACTGGTCTAGACACGTGTGTTGCAGCGCGCGCAAACGACCTAGAACGGCCAGGACCACAACGAGATCGATCTCCAGATGAAGACTCGAGTGACAGATACAGGTAGACTACTCCACCCTAAGCACTTTCCCAGGTGTGCCCGCCCACTAGCTTTTCCCCATGGCCGCTTTCTTTTCTCCGTGTACTACAACTTGGTCCGCCTCCCACGGTGGTTTCACTGTCCACTGCGGGTTGGCTCCATAGCGTTGGGGTGGGACAGCCATGCGCGGTTTTATCGGGTTCTTTGTCGGCGGCAGTTGCATCCACACTATTGCTTCGGCACAACACTACGGTTCGCGACAGCATCCGCCATATTGCTCCGGTGCAACACCGCGGCCGCAGCTAGCTTCCGATCTTGGTCCAGGTTGGGCGCGACCTTGGAAAAACAGCCGCCACCCTCAGCGGCGAGGCGAGCCTTCTTCTTGGGGAAGATGGAGCGGGGCGACAGTAGTGGAGGAGGAGGGAGGCTAACGGAGGAGGCCCTGCGGAGATGCTATCTTTAAAATATTTTTTAAAAATAGATTAAATAAAAAAAAGATATGGGGGAGGCCATTCCATTATGCATATATAGTGACATTGTGTCATTATGCCTCGAGCATTCAATGAAAAAGTAATTCTCAAGACTGATATGTCGGATCTGTTGGATACTGTAGATATTCACTGTACCAATTTTTTTTTGGTATTACAGTGCACTACTACAGAAAAGATCATCACAGATGGTTCAAAATCATCATCACAGACGGTTTTCTGAACCGTCTAACTTTATGGGTGGGTGATGACATGAGTCATCACAGACGGTTTTTGAATCGTCTGTGAAAAAGCTATCACAGACGGTTCTGTACATGAACCGTCTGTGATAATTGCTTATCACAGACGGTTCTTGTTCAGAACCGTCTGTGATTATCTATTTTCACAGATGGTTCTGAACAAGAATCGCCTATGATAAGCAATTATCATAGACGGTTCTTGTTCAGAACCGTCTGTGATAGTTTTTTCTATTGCAAAAAAACAGATTTTAAGCTAAATCAATCAATTGCTGGACAATAGTTTCCATATGCAACCTCTAGCAACTCATAGTAAAATCATAGAGTTAGTGATTTCAAATCATAGTAGAATCATAGAGTTAGTGATTTCAAGCCATGATAAAATCAAAAATACTTATCACAGACGGTTTCATACGAACCGTCTGTGATGAGGACGGTAAGTCACAGACAGTTCGTGTTGAAAATCGTCTGTGAAGTATCACAGACGGTTCTTGTTCAGAACCGTCTGTGATACTTCACAGACGGGTTTCAACACGAACAGTCTGTGATATTACTTCTTCACAGATGGTTTTTAGCGCAGTCAGTAACATGAGCTGAAGATAGAGTGAGAAAGAAGCGATAGGAAAGGAATGAGATAGGAGGGCTAACGGAGGAGAATGAATCATGCTTGGAAAGCGCAACAACGAAATAAATAGATTCAATAGGAGATGCACATAAGGATATTTAGAGCAAAACGGAATACTTTTACTAGAAGCCTAGAGCGTCTCCTGGCAAGTATAAGTCTACGGTTTGCACGATTTTGCATCGAAGCAGCAGGGGTGATAAGAGGAAAGTAGTCATCTCCTAATAACGAAGCAAGCAAAAGAGCGATGTGTATTACTGTACAAATACATGGAATGTAAAAAACAATGGATGAGCATAGAAAAAACAATGTGAATCTGACCGTAGAACATCAAGGGAACCTGTGTAGCAGTTTTTTTTGGTGGGTGCGTGGCCAAAGCAGAAGAAAGGAAAGTGTAGATATGAGGCATCGAAGGCATGACAAAGCGTGGTGAAAAAAATAGCAAAGGAAAGTGTAGACATGATCTATCAAAGGCACGACAAAATCGCAAAAATGGAAAATAGTAAACGTATTCAAGCAAGCGATGTAATCGTTAACAGTATACGGTAACTATCATATAGATAGGAATGATGAAACATAACTACATGAAGCCATTTTTATCCAACGTATGCAGGTAAAGGCGTTCAGCAGAACAGAAAAGGAAACAAACCTAGAGAGCGCTTCCTGGGAGTCTAGATGGGCGACTGATGTGCGCACCACAGCAGCAGACGCGAGCCAAGAAATGTGTAAAAATAAAGACCTACAAACGATGAGAAAAAGGGCTAATTATATATGGTACAACGAACACCCAGACCAGCACATAATTGTAAACAGCAATGACGACAGCCGATAAACCAAGCAGAAACAGGAAAAAATAGGAGAACATGAAAAGATGGGGGGCGAAAGCGATGAAAAAACGTAATAACATCACAGATCAGAGAGGTGAACAAAATCTGTGAGCTAGCGACCTCAAAGCGACACGAAAACAACTCGGTGAAAAGCTAAGTTAGGCGCGAAATAACAGACACATTGAATTGCAACAACTCATGACAAAATGAAGAGAGGCATTTAAAGAAAGCGATGTAAGAGCAGAGAAAACTAATGTCGAGTAAAAGGGCCACCCCAAAAACGGCATGCGAGATAGCAACCCAAAAGTGACATGAAAACGTATTTAGGAATAACCAAGATAGACGCCAACCAACAGGTCCATTGAATGGCAACAAATCACGACAAATCAAAGAGAAACACCTAAAGAAAGCGAAATAAGAGCAAAAAAATGCGACCGAGTAAAAGAGGTATCCCCAAAATGGCCAAGCGCTGGTGAGTTCAATAGGCATCCCAAAAACAACAGACATACGAACAAATGCTAGCTGGTCAAAGGGGCATAAAAAACGGTTGACAACGATAGAAAAGCAAGGAGAAGTGCACAAACAGGGAAAAAGAGGAAAAGGCCGTAGTAGGGCTGGAACAAAACTGCCCGCGGGCAGCAATAGCGAAGCAAACGGCGACAATAACTAAGCAAATAGTTACTAACAACAGGGCACTAGAAAAGATAAACGTCAGATGCAAGCAATCGATCTGAAATTCTGAAGGTCAATCGGGGGTGCTTGTGGTGGAACTGCTCCTGCAGCTGGTTGTTCATTGACTTCTGGTACTGGGGTACCAGATCCACTTGCGACAGTCTAGTGAGCCTGAACCATCTGATAGAACTCCATGGGTTAGATAAGGTAGCAAGCACAAGATGAGTTAAGAACTAGGCAGGGGTAGGCTAAACCCAACAAACACAGCTCAAGAAACTCAAATGAAATACCTTTATTATTTAAGGTCTTAGCATGGCTGCAACAAATGCCTAAGGGCCTTTGCAACTCATACTTGCACACAACAGAAACAACGACCTAAGCACACAAACTACTGCCTAAAGGGCGACTTTGACACTGGCTAAGCCTAAACTTAAACTGAAACTTAGACGGACTACTCAAGAATGCCTCCACAGCCACGGCGTCGCTCGCACCTGCTGTAGACCTCAAACTGCGTTAGCATCCTAGCAAACTGATCCTGGTGCCCTGGGACTGGCGCAGCAAGAACAGGCACTTCTGGCACTATAGCTCTTTCTGGCTCAACTGGACCTTCCTCTTGATCCTCTTCGGGATCCTCCTCAGGTTCTTCGGGGTCTTCTTCTTCATCATGGTTGTGCTGGCCATAGAGGGCTTCCTCCAGCACGGTAATCCTTTCTTCTACCCTCTGCATGGCCTCGTAGGCACACTCCAAATCGGTGGCCATCAGCTCTAGTGATTCCTCCTGAGCGGCGGCGAACTGAGCAAGGTGTACCACCGTAGCGTTGCCTTCTCCAACTGTGGACGGGTAGCGGGCTGAGAAATCCATGGTTGCAGCACGAGGATGATAACGAAAAACAGTATCTTGAAGCTCTAACGCGTAGATGTGGCAGATCCGAAGCATTACGAGGCGTGATGACTCCTGGATTCCCTCAAGCCAAGTGGTCCTACGAACCGAGATGTTCAAAGGTTGACTCGCCCTATCATCCTTCCTGGCGTAGATCGTCAGACGACAGATCACTCTGCGATCCCGACCGTTCACAATCCAACTGGTACCATGTTACAGCGGATGGTCAAATCTTCCAAGTACTTGTAGTAGTTTCCAAAGCTCAGCTGCAACCTCCATGGCGCTCACCAAAGCTCTGTAGAAGCGGCATCTGCAAAGATAGACGAGGGGGGGTAAGAACAACTTAAAACAGCGAGGAGAGGAAAATATTCCAGCAAAAGATGAGTCAAGAAAGATATGAGACGAGTTAAGCATTTAATTAATCTTGCAAGTTAACTTTGCTTTAGAAAATAATTTGGACTCTCCAAAGACGGCCGATCTAACTAAGGTTAAGACCTACAGTCAGTATGGCCCTGATACCACCTCTGTCGGAACCCAGAATTACGATTCTGGACCCTCTGTGTATAATGCACTAGTCTAGGATCACGCTAGTGCACACAGTATCAACATAGGCAAATATCGATCCACACAAGCGATTAATAGAGTAAACAATTAATTTGAATAACAAATAAGGGTTTTGACCTTATGGTCGAGTTTACAACTTAATGAGCCACGTAGGGCTAACAGAGAATAAAAGCAGCGAAACATAAATAACTCCAGCGGAAATCCCATCAATCACCACAGGCAATCAACTGGGATCCAGACCTTAATGATCAGCACCTTCAACGAACTCCTCCTCGATGGCAGGCGAAGACTCCTCCTCTTCTGTAGGTTTGGACACAAGTTTTACAACAAGCGTGAGTACACAACCGAACTCGCAAGTCATACCACAGAATGCAAATTATAGATGCAGGCTTATTCCAAAGCAATGGCTTATGTGATTCTTTTGCAGAAATGCAACATTTGCAATTGAATAAAACAATAGATTGAAATGTAATTCAAAACAAATAGACGATAATAATTTAACAGTTATGTTCACAAAGACACAAAGCTAATCAAATTAATTCACATAGCCATATGACTTGGGTCACACAACACCCATCCCAAATGTTTTATGAAAACTACCCCTCGTGTGAAATCCTCGAGCATGTCCATGGCCGCAGATGCGGCTATTCGAATAGATTGATCTAACACTCTGCAGAGTTTGTACACTTTACCAACAAGATATAGAAAAATCGGATTATTGCGCCAGCATGACATCAGCAAAGATTCTCCGGGAAATAAAAGAAATAAAAAAATTCTAACATGTGGGACCCACATGTCAAAGGCACGGCTCACGGTGGACTAAGCCCATCAAGCCTTTGGATCTGGGCTGACCTGGACTGCCAAGCGGGCGCTCACATGGCGGCTGACACGGCGCCACACGGGATGACACGCAGGCGAGGGCGCTGAGGTGGCTACTGACGCGGCTGCCACGTCGGACTCGACGACAACGGCGGCTCTGGACCCGATGGTCGCCGGTGAACGGCGGCGATCTGCCGGTAGTGGGTGGTACCAATGGGTAGAGGGCACTATTGCTATCCTAGGGTTGCACTCACTGGTGGTCGAAGACGTCGGTGGTGGCCAGCGGCGAGGTCGAAGCGGCGAAGAGCTTCAGGTTTTGTCGAACGGGAGCTCCGGTGGTGCTCCGACGACGCGGTTGGGTGCGCGAGGCAGCTCTGGTGACGGCGAACCTAGTGGTGCACTCCACGACGACGCGGCGGCGTCGACGGTGGTGCAATTCGAAGAAAACGATCGGCGGTGAGAAAACCTAAAAGCTTGATTGCGGCGGCGCTAGAGCTCGAGAGGAGGTGAGGGTGGCGGTTCTGGGATGAGGGTGACAATGCGATCCCGGGGGTGCCTTTTATAGGGGCCGGGAGGCACCGGGGAAGGAGATCGTGTGCGAGATCGTGGCGATGGTTGCGGCTTTGCAGGCGTACTGGACGCGGAGACGAGGGGGTCGTGGGGTTGAGGCGGGGTGGTTGCGGGGCGATCATGTGCACGTGCGTGCGAAAAACGGGAGCGTTTTAGTTGGGATAAACTCCGTTGTCGAACGGAGCTTGAGCTTCGCTCATGGCAGATGCGCACGCGAGGGCGAAGGCGCAAGGAAGAAGACGATGATGGCGGGGCCACCGGTCAGAGGGACAGGGCGCGAGCCCAAGCGTCAGGGGCACGCGCGCTGGCGGGCTGGCGGGGTGAAGCAGGCTGCGTGGGTTTGGGTCGGAACCAAGGAGAAATGGGCAGGACCTGAGGAGATTCGGCCCAGAGCTAATTTCGAGATTTTAAATACATTTTCTAATTTAGAAAATAGCAGAAAATCAAATAAGCAATAGAAAATAGCAAATGAACTCAGAAAAATTCTAGAAAAATCTAAAAAAATATATCTGAGCACATAGAATCGAAATAAAATAGTTTTGACTATTGTTCATGTTGACTTTAACCATATTAAATGATTTTGATACTAACGTACATATTAAGCTTTTGAATTAAATTCAAATAAAAACCAAATGGTGAATTTTCTTCCTACTAACTATTCAAAGGATTTTTAAAGCTCAGAAAATTGGGATGTTACAGGCACATGAACAAAAATCACATTGAATGACCGTCTAGTTTCACAACGGTGTCTACATGCCTTGTTCTCTAATTATAGAAAAGCACCAGCTAATTATATCAGTTTCCAGGACTACTCTTTAAGTGCGACAATGTGTCTAGTAATTTATTATCATGATAGAAAAGATCTGTTAGATTAACAAATCTATCATCTAGTTTTGTCAATTAAGGTTTAGTCAAGTACTCGAGTATATGATAGACTAGATGCAGATCATATAGACTTATCCAGGGATCTATACAAGCATGCCCTGGTCCTCCAAACCTGACCGAAAACTCCCATTCATCACATAATGCAGCAATCGATCCTGCAAAATAAAAAAATCAGGAAAATGCAACTATACAACGAGAGAGACAGAGAGAAGACACATACAAGTCCTTCGGCTACTTTTGCGGGGGCATGGAAGGCATGGCAGGTGGCCACCCTCAAGTATTGTGTGTAGTTTCCCAAGGACAGATAGCTCGGTAACGTGGGAACATGGATTTACTGCCCAGAACCTTCTGAGTAGATTAACACTAGTCTCTAGATTAGTAACTAGTACACACAGTTACATCATTGAATATCAAACACATATCACACAAAAGCAAAGCTATTCATAATATTTAACAGTGCGTAAATAGACCGTACGACCGCTTGACTTACACACGGACCGATCAGGCCAAATACCTTAAATATCTGCATATCAGAAGCAGAAATGGAAACAATGCTCAAGTGGGACCCTCAGGATATGCCCACATGCAATCGGCTGGGACTCGTGACCTAGTTCTTGACCTCTTTGACTTACAATCCTATTGAACACAATTAAGTGCCGAAAGGGTCTTGTTCTTATCCTCTTACTGAAGGATAGTAATTGAGCAACATTGAGTACGAAGGTACTCAACAAGACACCATACAAAATGCAATTGTAATAGATGCAAGGCTGAACAAAGGAATGGCTTGATGCACTTTTATTTACAGAAAGTCACATTTGAACTAGATTATATATAAGGCCTGGACCTAGCATTTTTACTGAACCAGTTTTAATGAAATTAAGTAATGTTGTAAAATACTAGCAAAGGCTCCAACCTCGAAATATTATAGAGCGGATACAACCAACCAATACCATAGAGTGGCTTCAACCTTTTTCATCGGGCTACTACCCACATTTTTCGTTGGCTATAACTAGGACAAATCAATACCTCTGGCTATTACTCAATCATTCCATTGGCTACAACCAGGACAAATCAAAGCCACGGGCTACAACCCGCACCTTCCACTGGCTATAACCAGGATAAATCAACACTCCAGGCTATAACTTGATAATTCATCCCACCCACAAATTGTTTTATAACTGGTGCTATAACTTGACTATCAAGGCAAATTCTTGTGTATCACCCATGACCATGAGTATGACTAACCGAGCAGTTTTCACTACGAAGATGTTGTACTACTTTAGGACCTTGAATTCTAATTACATAAAATACAATCGGATTCAAGAATGTTTGAAAACAACCATGGGAAACCAAATAAACTTGTCGGTGTTTTAGAACCGATCTTACGTAAAGATTATTTGATCCGGGGGGTCTCCACAATTGATCACGCAGACAAAAGAGACACAGGGATTTTGATACAGGTTCAGGCCTTCTCTAGAGAGAATAACAACCCTACTCCTGTGAGTATTGTATTGGGTATCCTGGTTACAATCAGTGGAAAGACTTGCGCTAATACTACTACTGATTGTCTCTCCGAAGTCCTCCCATCCTTCTCTGAAAGAAACCTATTTATAGTATACAATGAAGGAGGTTGTCGTTCCAGATCTGGAGGCACTCATTATTCCGTAATAATGAGAGTAATCACCGGAGTAGTAGCCTCCCCACGTTGCCTGACGGTTATTAGTTAGAGATAATGGAGAGTTATCTGTAGTTATTCCAGAGAATAACTACGTATCTTGACTGCTCAGATGTCACAGTTAATAAGGCCTACTAGCGAGTGGACCAGTTATCTGTGGAGAAGTCGTGGCAGGACTGGTCGTAGAAGGACTTACGACCAGGGGGTAGTCGTAGAAAAGCTAACGACTGGATACTAGTCGTAGAAACACTTACGACCGGAGACAATCGTAGGAGGACTTACGATTACGTGGTAGTCATAGGAGAACCTATGACTATGGGGTTGATTGTAGAAAAGCTTACGACCACCTGATTGATTTCTTCCTTACTATTGTAAGGGGTACACTCGATAGCTGTGTGGCGTCATATTTACCAATAATACTCAATTATAGATAAATAGTAAAATAAGAATTATTAGATCCTCGTCATCTAGCCCCCCAGCTTCAAGTGAAAATAACTTACTTGGGAAAGGAGTCATAGATGTTCTTACGACCACTAGGTGGTTGTGAGGTGAAGGTTGAAGGAAAAACTCTTCAACACGTATTTCATTTGACCAGAAATATACTTGGTCAAGGAACTTTGCTAAGAATTTTACGACTACGAGGTAGTCGTAGAAAATTTTACGACTACAGAGTAATCGCGGTTCGATGATTGGAAGTAAAGCTTTTTCGAGTTGTATTTCTTTTGACTAGAAATATGCTTGGCCAAGAAGGTAATTTCACTTGAGGTGTGAAAAGAGCCTCGGTTTTCTCGAACAAACATATTTAAAAAGATCTGTCTGTTGGAGCCATACAGAAGCGGTGGGAACCGTTGAGTTTCCACGGCGTTTCATTTCAAGCGTGCGGTTATAAAAATGACCGCAGGGGTGACTCTAGGGTTATTACCTTTTCCCCAATTCACTCAGACTTTTCATCTAGTTCTCGCCTTCTCTGCCGACAGCAAAAATTATGCGTTTCCTTGAGACTTTTCCAAATTCAAACCTTCGTCTCGTGAGGAAAATGGCCAGGATCGTCTCTGAGTGTGCTGAATCGAAAATGGACACTACAAAGACGAACGCCTTGGTTGCCGCTGAGAAAATTCCTGAGAAGGTACTCGTGAAGTGGATTTCAGCGGCTGGACAACACTGGCCGTCGGGGGAGGATGGTCAAATCCCTGTCTTCTAGGCGTACTATGAGTGTGGCCTCCGATTGTCTACTCACCCTTTTCTCACTCTTGTACTTGAGCACTTTGGGGTGGAATTAGTGAATCTTGGCCCTAATTCCATCACAATGTTAAGTGTATTCGTGTATTTGTGTGAGTCATGCCTGGGAATTCCAGCGGACCTCAAGCTTTTCCAGTATTATTATGGTATGGCTCGGCAAGTCGGAATTGCTGGGAGTTGCGGTCTGAAGCTCCGCAACGGGAAGTCGAAGGAGTATATTCAGATGTTCACCCGGCCCTTGTGGCCAGGGTGGAAGAAGAAATGGTTCTATTGGGAAGTCACCGAGGAAGACAGCCTCTCGTTTATTGGAAATGCCACCGAGAGGATTTCTTCCTGGGATTCGACTCCCAAGAATCTTGACCGGATCGCCCCCTACATTCAAGCTATCAAAAACTTGAAGGCGAGGGGGCTTACTGGATGGCACGTGGTGAAGGACTTCATCATGCACCGCATTAGTCCCCTGAAGAAACGAGTTTCTCCTATGTGGAGGTACTCGGGGAAAGAAGACTCGACCAGGGACTACAAGAATGGTAAGTGGAATTCTCACTTTTTTTACTATGGTCTTGGTTAATCCTTATTTGGTCTGTTGACTGTGCTATTTGTCCGTACATATCTTCCACATACAGAGATTGACGCCCGCGTTAAGCTCATCTGTGAGAAGAGTTCGTCAAGTGTAGCAGCTCCCCAGATTCTTGCGGTTTTGATCGCAGAGGAAAAGGTGTTGCGCCTAAAGGTAATCGAAAATTGACTTTGTCTGTAGGTCTTTATGGTCGTAAAAGGATTTACGACTATAGGATTTGTTGAAGAAAAACTTACGACTATGGGCTGGTCGTAGAAGAACTTACGACCAGTGAGTGATCGTAGAAAAACTTACGACCACTTTTTGTAATATTTTCTTTTTCTGATCTCAATATAAAGTAGGCATGGAAGACCGCCAAGACAACGTGGAAGTTGAATTGGTGGTCATTGAGGCGACAACGCAAGCGGAGCCAACAAAAGCTCCTCCAACCAAAAGGCGTCGATTTGTAAAGGTCAGCGACAAAGGTGACGTGAGTTCGACTCCTTCTGCTCTCTTTGCTCAATTTGCTACAGACATAGAGGCAACGATGAGGGAAAAAGCAGAAGAAGTTGTCTTTGCCCTTAAACGCAAAGCCCCTAAGGCTAAGGTACCCTTCTATTACGACAACAAGACTTTCGTAGTTTCTGCTTCTTGTGGCTTTATAAAGCAGCTAGAAAAGGAGAACTGGAAGAGCTTCATGTCTTTTGTGAAGGAAACTGCTACTCCAGCAGAACTTAAGGTCCCGGGGAGTAGTGCTCTTGAGGTGGTCGAGACAGATCTCGGTCATTCAGGGAGTCAGGAGGGTCACAAAGCGGTGACTCTCGTTCCCCAAATTGAATCTCGACCAACGGTAGTCGAGAGGAAGTCGAAGAAACCTTCCGTTGGGAAGGTTGCTTCCAAGTTTCGGGTTAGGTCCAGCACGCAGAGGTATGTGAAAAACATAAACGTAAGAACATCATTTACCTTTTGTTTTTCACGAGTTAACTTGCTCTTCGTTTTATGATCTTAGCCCAACTCCTTCAGCCCCCATGGATGCTTCTATTGATAAGCCCGCAGTTACTTCTTCAGCAAATGAAGGTGCGACAGTGGCAGTAGCTGAAGTTTCAGCTACCATTCCCATGGTGGAAGAAGTCGTCGCTGCTGAAGTCGCTACGACTACCGAGGCAAGGGAGGCTACAAGGGAGACGCTAGGAGAAGGTGGTGGTGAGAGCTCCGACCACCGTGCCAGTAAGGAGGTTGTCGAGGACATTCCTTTCGGTCCTCCAGGCGGTGCTACCATCACAGAGTCAGAGGAAGATGAATACTTTAACTTCTGCTCTCACTTCTTTGGCCCCGCTTCCATCGTAGGATCTTCCACTTACCGATCTCGCGACCGAGTCCCTCACCCCAGTGGCATTCCCAATTGTGGAGAAGTCTTCGATGACGAACGTCTTGAAGGGGTTTGGTGGAGACGTGTCGAGGAGATGGATGGGCTGAAAGATCCGACGAGGATAGTCTCCATGTTCGCTCGGACAACCATGAATGTGAGTATCTCAAGATACCTATAAGTATGGTTTTCTCCTTGCTTCTTATTGCCTTTCTTTCTTGCAGAAAGCTTTGGAACAAATTGCTACGGTTTGCGAGTACAACCGGCAACTTGTCAAGCTACGACAAGAAAAATCAGTACTCTGCGAGCAAGCAGAGAGGTGGTGAGTAACTTACACTTGTAATCGTTTTATATTTCGACTACTCGTTCAGTACTCTTGGAGATTGTCGTAGAAAAACCTTACGACTCGGTACTTGGTCGTAGAAAAACTTACGATCAGGAGTGATCGTAGAAAAACTTACGATCACATGTTAGTCGCAGAAATACTTACGATTACTCGTCTATGTATTCATGAGTACCCTTAACTCTTTCAGGTTTAAGAGTGACGAAAAGATCTTAGTTGATTCGCTCGACTTTGAAAAAGCCGAGACAAAAAAGTTAAGGGATGAGGTCACCAACCTTCTGAAGAAGCTTCAGGAGTCCAACTATGCGACTCAAGAGTTGCAGGAAAGAATAAACAGTACGTCTTTGAGGAAAGAAGTCGAGACCAGGGCCCTTCAAGCCGAGGTGGGGACTCTTCAGATCGAGGTTCAAGAAAAAACCTCGGTCGTCCGTGAGATCACCCGCATCGTGAAATACAAAGATCAAGAAATTGAGAAATTAGATTCTCAATTAACAGAGTAATACTTTACCTGCTATTGAATTATTTTTCCTTCTCGTAGAATCATTTTATCTAACTAACCTCAGTCTTTTCAGAGCGATTAGTTGAAATCAAACAACTCCACGAGGCTTCGACTTGCACCCAGGAGGAGACGAAGTCAATGAAGATCAATCATCAAGATAACATTTCACTTTTGAACAATGTAATCGATGGGTTACATGCTGAAAAGGCCACACCATGTGACAACATGATACCCGCTCACACGAGTACCACTGGGGAGCAAGTCGGTACTTTGCAAGAGTTGGTGGCCACTCTGAAGATCAATCAGAATGACTCGATAAAGGAAGTGGTCCAAGGAGCTGTAAGCTATGTCTTAGCAAAGCTTAAAGCCCGTGACCCCAACTTTAACCCTCATTCAGTTGAAGCTGACTTCGACTGCACTGAAGCCGAAGCAGAACGGTTAATTGAGGGTATGCAATCGGTTGGCGAGAAGGTTGCGGAGGAGATGCAAATAGGATCTCCTTCGTCAGAGTAGTCTGTAATAGGGACCTGTAAAGACAAGCTTTTTGGTGATGTATAAATATATGATCTTTCTTTTTCCCTGCAAATCATCTCGTAGAGTAGTTAGTAACTCATAAGATAATGAAAGAAAAAAATAATTAGACCATATATCTGTAATTCCTCCTTCCTGCTTCTTTTTTCCTACAAATCATTTTGTAGAGTAGTTAGTAACTCGTAAGATAACGAATTGGAAAAGGAAACCAAGACTAAGAAATGAAGTCATGTTTATAACTTTATCCTAGCCCCCGACTATTTGCTTAGTTTATTTGAATAAACTAAGGAAATAGTAAAGAAAGGGTTTCTGAAAACAGAGAGGTTTGTTCGACTTATAGCTTTCGATTCTCGACTATCTTACACTAGTCGAAAGAGTGGAAATGGATCGACGCTAAGAAGTTCCCTCTAGTGGGCAGGACCACGTGCAGAAAGGAAAGGCTTCGACTAGGTGATGTTACCATCTCCGACCAGATTAATCAACTCAATAACGATAACTTGAGTAAAATAAACATCTAGAAGACCTTAAAAAATTCGTTCGACCTTTTTCAATGTACCCAATAAGTTTGTTCTGGTAGCAAAAGTAGGAAACAAGACGACGCTAGGAAGTTCCTTCTACTGGGCAGGACCACGTGTAGAAAGGAAAAGCTTCGACTAGGTGTGTTTCTTCCTTCGACCAGTTAAAACTGACAAAGTTTACCAAAAGCAGTCGAACAAATCTCAAAAGTGCGCTCTTCTTAGAGTATTTTTCAAAATGAATAAATAAACTAAGGTGATAGGAGTCTGCTTAAAAACTTTTCGACCATGTTTCTGAGCCCTAAAAAAACTTTGTATTGGCAGCAAAAGTTAGGAACAAGGCGATATTAGGAAGCTCCTTTTAGCGGGCAGGACCACATGCAGAGTGGAGAGACTTCGACTAGTTGGTGTGTTCTTTCTTCGACTAGGGTAAAGAGAAATTGAGCGTATAAAATATGGTCAAAAAATTATAAAAGCAAAACTCAAAGAAAGGCAATAAAGATAGAATGAACCTGATACTTTATTGTCATGGAGGTTTGTTACATGTAAAATTTTCGTAACTGGTCGATGTTCCAAGAGTTTGAGAGAACGCAGCCATCCTCCATGGCTAGTCATACCGAACCTGGATGCGTAACTTCAACCACAGTGTAAGGACCTTCCCACTTGGGAGAAAGTTTGTTCTGATTAGACTGGGATTGGATAAGCCTCAATACCAAGTCACCTACAACAAGGCTGCGAGATTGGACCTTACGATCGTAGTATCTGCGCAGGGCTTGTTGGTAAACTGCTGAACGGATTAGAGCCTAGTTCCTTTTTCTTCGAGCAGATTGATGTCATCCGCTCAAAGCTATTCTTGGGCCGAGTCGTTAAAATTTTTGACTCGTGCTGACCTGATTTTTAGTTTTGGCAGAAGCATGGCTTCTGCACCAAAAACTAGAAAGAAAGGTGCTTCTCCTGTAGCCCGACTAGCAGTCGTACAAATGACCCATAATACTGAGGGTAATTCTTGTACCCAAGCTCCCGAGCGCTTGATAAGTTGGTCGAAGACTCTAGTTTTAATCCCCTTCATTATCTGGCCATTCTCTCTTTCGACCGCCCCATTGCTTTGGGGGTGGGTAACAGAACCGTAACACAATTTAGTACCCAACTCGTCGCAAAATTCCTGAAATTTTGCGCTCGAAAATTGCTTGCCATTATCTATGATGATTCGACTAGGTACTCCAAATCGAGTTATCACGCATCTCATCATGAACCGTTTAGCTGCTTCTGTTGTTATCCCAGTCACAGGTTTAGCTTCTATCCTTTTTGTGAACATACCAATAGTCACAAAAAGAATTCTTTTTCTACCTGGAGCTCTGGGTAACGGTCCTAGGATATCGAGACCCCAGGTCGCAAAAGGCCAAGACAAAGGAATTGTTTGTAACGCCTGAGCCGGCTGGTGTATTTGCCTGCCATGAAATTGGCATTGTACACATTTTTTAACCAACTCCAAGACAGAGGGCTATTGGCCAATAGAAACCTTGTCGAAAGGCTTTACCAACCAGCGTTCTGTAGGAAGCCTGAGTTCAACAGATGTCTCCATGTATGTCCTGAAGGAGTTTTAATCCTTCGCTCTGCGGAATACATCGCATGAGCACCCCTTGAGTGCCTCTTTTATAAAGGACTCCTTCGACCAAAGTATACATTTTGGCCTTTCGGGATAATCGAACTACCTCGAGATCGTCGTCGGGTATGGAACCCGTTTGAAGATACTCGTAGATGGAAGTCATCCAGGTATCCTCATACTCTCGAGAGGCTGTTTTAATAGGAGGCGTCTCTAGTTCTTCAATTAGGGATGGCTTCTGGAGTTGCTCCAGAAAAACTCCTTTTGGTACTATGGATCGGGAAGAAGCTATACGAGCAAGTTGTTCTGCGAGGAAATTATCTTTTTGAGGGATAAATTGTACCTCAAAGCTCATAAAATGCTTTTCTAACTTTCGGACTTCCGATAAGTACCGAGACATAGTCGGATTAGAGCACTGGTACTCTTTTCCGACTTGATTCACGACTAGTTGAGAGTCTCCTCTCACGTGTAGTCGGCGAATCGAGAGTGCTTTTGCGGCTCGTATACCAGCTAGCAAACCTTCGTACTCTGCCACGTTGTTAGTGGCCTGAAAGTTTAATTGTATGACATACTTTAAGGTCTCTCCGGTAGGAGATTCCGGGACCGCCCCAGCCCCCAAGCCACTTATAGTAAGTGACCCGTCAAAGTACATCATCCACTAGTCGTGGGAATCGTACTGGGATCCTGAATAGGTTCAGGATTTGTCCATTCGGCGACAAAGTCTGCCAAGATCTGGGATTTAAAGGCCGTTCGGGACACGAAATGGATGTCAAAGTCCCCAAGTTCGACTGACTATTTTGCCATGCGTCCCGTTGTTTCCCTATTCTGGAGGATCGCTCCCAAGGGAAACTCAGACGGCACAACTAGTTTGTGCGTCTGAAAATACTGCCACAGTTTTCTCGAAGACATGAGGAGGGCATATAGAAGTTTTTGAACCTGAGGGTAACGCTCCTTAGACCCGTGTAAAACTTCACTAACGTAGTAAACTGGTCGTTGTATGTTTTCACGTTCTACGACCAGCATTGCGCTCACTGCCTGTGGCGTGGTAGCTAGATAAATTAAGAGCATCTCTCCTGGTTTCGGAGAAACCAGGACAGGAGTACTCGTAAGATACCTCTTGACATCCTCAAAGGCTGCGTTAGCCTCTTCTGTCCACTCGAAACCCTCATGCTTCCTTAGAAGTCTGAAGAATGGTAGTCCTTTTTCTCCTAGGCGTGCGATGAAATGACTTAATGCCGTCATGCAACCTGTGAGTTTCTGAACTTCTTTTTTCGTGGTCGGAGGGCGCATCTGTATGATGGCTTTTATGTTTTCAGGATTTGCTTCGATTCCTTGTGCAGAGACTAAGAATCCAAGCAATTTTTCTGAAGAGACTCCGAACACACACTTCTCGGGATTGAGTTTCAAGTGGTGCTTTCTGAGGTTGTCGAATGTTTCTTACAGGTCTGCAATATGATTAAGCTGTTTGCTGCTTTTTACGACTAGGTCATCAACATAGGCTTCCAAATTTCGACCTAGTTGAGGTGAAAAAGTCGTTTGCATCAAACGCTGAAAAGAAGCTCCAGCATTCTTTAAACCAAATGACATTTTGACATAGCAAAATATTCCAAAAAGCATAATGAATGCGGTCTTTTCTTCATCTTCTCGACACATATTGATCTGGTGGTAACCAGAGTATGCATCTCGAAAGCTTAACATTTCACAACCAGTAGTAGAGTCAACCAACTGATCGATACGAGGTAAAGGGAAATCATCTTTTGGACAAGCTTTATTAAGATCAGTGAAGTCTACGTAGATACGCCATTTGCCGTTCAACTTCCTAACCATTACAGGGTTGGCCAACCACTCTGGGTGGTTGACTTCTCTTATGAAGCCTGCCTTAAGCAACTTGTCCAATTCTGACCTAATAGCATCTCGTCGATCAGGGGCAAATCTCTGTAACTTTTATTTTATGGGTACTTTATCATGCCGTAAGGCTAGCCTATGCTCGATCACTTCCCTAGGGACTTCGGGAATGTCGGACGCTTGCCACGCGAAGACATCTGCGTTTGCTCGGAGGAAAGTGATGAGGGTGTCTTCCTATTTGGGGTCGGAAGAATCCCCGATGCGAACAGTCTTCGAGGGCTCCTCCTCATCCAGAGGAACCTCCTTGACATGGTCGTTCGGCTTTGGTGCAGCCTTAGGCTTCGACTTGCTAGTCGAAGGCTGACTTTCGTCTCGAGTTGGTATCTGTCCAACCATCTTGAGGGACCGACTATCGCGGGAATGCGCCATCTTCTTGTCACAATAAATTATGATTACTCCTTTGGGACCTGGCATCTTAAGACATTGATATCCATAGTGAGTAGCTATTAAGAATTTTGCCAAAGTTGGTCATCCGAGTATGGTGTTATATGCCGTATCGAAATCGACCACATCAAAGGAGATCTTCTCTGTCCTGAAATTACTTGGTGAACCAAATGTTAAAGGAAGAGAAACTTGGCCAATTGGTTTGGTCGAGGACCCCGGTACGATTCCGTGGAAAGAGTATCGTACCGGCCTTACCTTTGTCCTGGGAACTTGCATCTCATCCAGGGTACTCGTAAACAGTATGTTTAACGAGCTTCCACCATCAAGTAAAACTCAATTTACTCGACAATTGTTGATGGTGGGTTTGACCACAATCGGAAATCGACCTGGCCTAGTCGAAGGGATCGGGCAGTCACCCTTCTCGAAGGAGATGGTGACTTCTGACCACTTCGGCATTTTATTGACAAGAGGAGAGTCGATTGTTTTTACCTCACGCTCGATAGTTTTAAGCTATCGTCTTGACTCATATGCCGATGATCCTCCATAGATGTGATCGATGGTGTGTTGTGGATCCTGAAATGGCATCTCCTCCTCGTCATTTGACTCCTTCCGTCCACTTGTTTGACCTACCTGTTCAAGAGTAGAAAGTGACCCTTTGCCAGAGTAATAGTCTTCGAGTTTTCATAGAAAAACTCGGCAGTTGCGAAAGTCATGCCCTTCTTTTTTGTGGAAAGGACACACCTGGGTTTGTCATTCTTCCGATCGGGGCGTTTACCTTTGCCTCGGTTAGAATTTGGCTTGGAGTTACGTGGCTCTTTGTCGCTTACGACCAGGACCTCCTTAGAAGCAGTGGCTGGAGACTTGTGTCTCTTCGTCTTGTTCTTGGATTTCTTAGCCTTTTTATCATTTTTCTTACCACTTTCGCCTGCCTCTTGAGGGATATTGTCTTCGCGATCGATAGTGTTGTTCCACTTGACTGCTTCAGCGGCAGTCGCATATCTATCGGCTATTTCAAAGAGTTCGACGACAGTGACAGGTGGATTCAAAGCTATATCCTCCGTTATCCTTCTGCTACGGACTCCCTGCTTGAAAGCCTTGATCACAGATGAGTTAAAAACTTTCAGAATAGAATTACGGACCTGACTAAAGCGCCTGATGAATTGACGCAGAGTCTTATGATCGTTCTGCCTTATCCGGTGCAAGTCCTTCTCCTTTCCAAGGCGGTTGTAGGTACCTTGGAAGTTAGCCAGCAGAAGATCGCAGAGGTGCTACCACGAGTAGATCGACTCGAATGGCTGATTTAAAAGCTATGATCGAGCAGATCCTTCAAGCATAGTTGGAAGGTAATTTGTCATTACATGCTCTCCTCCTGCTGCTGCTCGGATAGCTGTTGTGTAAATCTGGAGGAATTAAATGGGATTTTGGGTTCCATCGAATTTCTCCATGTTCGCTGGTCGAAAGCGAGGTGGCCAGCGAACTGTTCGAAGATCGGGTGAAAACGCTTGACATCCTGAGATAACTTCCTGGCGCCTTCTTTACAGGAAAGAAGGTTTAATATCACCAGGTGATTGTACTCGATGATACCCAGTCATAGGTGGGCTGGACCTATGGTAGGCCTCAGTCTTACGAGGGAAATACTCCTCGTATTCTGTCTGCTGCTATAGATTTTGTCCCTGAAGTGGTGAAAGATCACCTCTCCTGGGGGCTTGTCGATCTCCAGATGTTCGACGAGCCTTCCTCAAGTTAGGAGAGTGACGTGATTGATGATCATGTCGACCCCCAAGCGACAAGTTGTTCGAACGGCTGGCAGAAGATGGAGTCATACTACTACGACTTCCAGGTCGATGTCAACAAGGATGCTCGAGTTTTGCCATTGTGTTCCGAAGCCTTTGTGCGATCTCTTCAGCAAAAATATCGTAGCCTGGTGCTCGAGCGAGCTCTTGGGTTGGATTCTCAAGCAAGTCGTTGATGTGCTGGAGCTCCTGAGCCTCTTCTGACTGAAAATAAGCGCGCTTAGGGAGATTTTTCTGAGATGCTATTTTTATTTCTCGAGGTGCCCCAGGATCATCCATATCAGACCCTTGAGTGGGTTTCAATGAAGTACGAGAATGTTGAGGATGTCCCGCACGTTCATCAAGGTGTTCATCTTGTTCGCTAGCGGTGGTGCCCTTGCCATTGACACGAGGGGACGTAGTGTGTGCCCGTCGGGGAGCATCGTCAGTCCTGCCTCTGGGAGAATGATTATTATAAGAGGGAATGACGAAGACCTCCCGTTGATGACCTCCACTTGCTCTAGAGACCTCCTTGCTTGAGGAGTAGTCGAGAGACACCATCTGGCGACTTGGAGTAAACCCCTCCAAGAAGGGGAACTCCGGGTTATAACCGTCTCCGTTTGCAGGTGTGTCCTCCGATGGGATGGTCGTACTTATAGGAAAAATGTGTTTGATTCCCTCCTCTGCAGCATTATCCGGAGAGAAAGGACCATCAGGTGCTGATGAAGCTCTGGAATGATGGCTTCCAAAACTTGTCTCGCCAGGTCGTACTGCCTTAAAGGGACTCGAACACTCGAAGGGAAAACTCTCATTGTGTTGTGAGTCTGTCTTAGGGCAACCCTGTTTGTGGTCATGTTGACCCTTGCCTCCTGAGGAAGCTGGTTCCTCAGCTGAGCATATTGTTGTGGGGGATAAGGATCCCTTCTCAAGTCTAGCGATGGTGTGGTCTCTGAGATCTGATAGAAGATCTCCAGAGGTGGCAATACCATCAGATGATTCGATACTCGGCTCGTAATGGAAACCGACATCCATGTCGATGTCTGCGTAATCGGCCAAGTCGAACCAGTTCTCCTCGTTCCACTCTCCTGGCATGGAAGCATCAAAGAGAAAAGAAAGAACTATTGACAAGGAATTACCATAAGATCCCCACGGACGGCGCCAACTGTTGGTGTTTTAGAACCGATCTTACATATAGATTATTTGATTCGGGGGGTCTCCACAATTGATCACGCAGACAAAAGAGACATGGGGATTTTTATACAGGTTCGAGCCTTCTCCAGAGAGAATAACAACCCTACTCCTGTGTGTATTGTATTGGGTATCCTGGTTACAATAAGTGGAAAGACTTGCGCTAATACTGCTACTGATTATCACTCCGAAGTCCTCCCATCCCTCTTTGAAAGAAACCTATTTATAGTATACAATGAGGGAGGTTGTCGTTCCAGATCTAGAGGCGCTCATTATTCCGTAATAATGAGAGTAATCATCGAAGTAGTAACCTCCCCACGTTGTCTGACTGTTATCAGTCAGAGATAATGGAGAGTTATCTGCAGTTATTCCAGAGAATAACTACGTATCTTGAATGCTCAGATCTCACAGTTAATAATGCCTACTGGCGAGTGGACCAGTTATCTGTGGAGAAGTCGTGGCAGGACTAGTCATAGAAGGACTAACGACCAGGGGGTAGTCATAGAAAAGCTTACGACTGGATGATGGTCGTAGAAACACTTACAACCGGAGGCAATCGTAGGAGGAGTTACGATTACGTGGTAGTCATAAGAGAACCTACGACTATGGGGGTGATCGTAGAAAAGCTTACGACCACCTGATTGATTTCTCTCTTACTATTGTAAGAGGTATACGCGATAGCTGTGTGACATCATATTTACCCATAATACTCCAACAAATTGCAACATTCATACATTGGGTATAAGGGTGTATATTTGGATTTTAGATGAATTTAGAATCAAGAATTATTTTATTTGGAGTTAGGACGAGAGAGATTAGGCCCTCGGAATATTCGTCGGTGGAGCATTTATGGAAAAAAAGAGAGTAATCTCGGGAATACTCTTCTTAGGACATTTGGTTGGGAGAGATTACGTTAATAGGTAGAATCTAATGATCTTTATTCATTTTACGAATTGTTCTTCTATTGGAAGCGGACAACGATGGGTGATAGACAGAATCAACTTGACTTTGATTTGTTTTTGAATTACTATTGTTTTATTGAGAGCACCTCATTATGACTTGTACATGAGGTCTAGTTCATTTAATGATTTCCTTTATTAATTTGTATTATCCATGAGGGTTAGGCAAGACCTACGTAGGGTACACATGTGATAGATATGATTTTAACTAATTGGGTTAATTCTAGATTTCTCATCGCTATGATCCCCAAGACATATTACCATTCAATGTTTAATTATTAGTTAATTGAATGGTTAATTTAATTACTAACTAAAATATGGAGCCAATCATTTAATTGAACTATGAATTATCCTTATACTGGAGATATACCTAAGGGGCTAACATGCAATACTAAGATTATGGTAATTTATAGCTAATTTTAGCTAAACCAATAATTACTCATTAAATGTAATTGACCATTAACAAATCCTAGTGTTTAAATTTTGATTAATCTATGGGTTAAATTATAATCCTAATATTTTGGAGCACCTAAGCATGCAATGCCTAACAACTTAATGATTAATTTTAAATAGCCAGCCACTGGCGTAAGAGTCTACATGTAAATGTCTAACGATCTATGGCCGGGACTATATGCCATGCTAATCTTCAACTTAGGATTAAACAAGTATAGTGATTGACTCTAACCTCAATTCTTCCTATTAATCCCTAATTTAATTATAGCATGCCTCATTGTGGTACCACTAATTATTAATTAACATCTAACTAACCATAGTACTATTTACTAATTATTCTACATGGGGCCTACCTATCATTGGTACTTTATGCATAAAACCATGGCTTAGCAATTACTATTGGAGTTGAGCCCATCAATTAGTGACTCAATTATTGGTGATATGCCCTAGAGGCAATCATAGAGATGATTGTATCACGTCTATGTTTATGAGTTATTGAATAAATGTTATTCTGTTTCTTGAATGAATCATTGGTTATAAAGATTAACAAGTATGTGACTTGTTGGTGAAGCTCTTTAACTTATATGATGTCATTCTAAATGGTATCCCTAATAGGATGTCACTGGTCGGAACACTAGTGACCATATGACCAGCATATGTATTGATTGATGACCATGTTTCACTGGTCATGGATATAGGGATATCGAATCAATAATATGAACGCATGCTAGAGAACATGGGGTTGGATAGACCCACCTTGAGACACTACTGAGATTGTTATGATTCTATATGTCATTAGTTGGTCTCAAGCAATGATGATGTATAATCCTTAGACCTGAGATCAGCATGGTTTCCTACATGTGTAATAGCACTCTTAGGGATTGCCAAACGCCACTCATAACTGGGTAGTTATAAAGGTAGCTTTCGGGTATGCTATAAAACATACGGAGGGATGTGACTGGTCGGATATGGGATTTGCCCCTCCTAACATAACGGGAGAGATATCTCTGGGCCCTCGAATTGGTCGGGTAAAGAAAGTGCATGGCCCTGTCACTCGTGGTTGAAGAGTTCGACCACATAAGATTATCTGATACTTGATCGAGAAAGTATTGAACAGTCCATGGATGACATATATCTCACCTGGAGTTCAAACCAGATATCGTGAGGCAAAGGGATAATACATGAGCTTAGTTTGATCGGTTACAGACTGGTCGTATGGAGATACGAGCTGATCATACACTGATCGAACGTAATCACAGAGTGGTCGAAACCTGGTCGTAAGGAGTTACGAACTGGTCGAGACTAAATATGAACTAGTCATACACTGTTTTAGACTGGTCGTACTTAAGTACTAGCTAGTCGTAAGGAGTTACGAACTGGTCATATTTGTGGATATCATGGGGATATGCTCATGATCTTAGGATGATGTGACAATTGGCAATGACGTTGAAGGTTTGCGGAAACACGAGTTTTCGGCAAAGTTCGGATCTGTCAGTCTCAAGCGATCGGCCGGCCTTGGTGGCGGTCGGACCGCCCACCTCAGGTGTTTTGTCTTTGGCGATCGGCCGGTCGGTCGTGTCCGATCGGCAGGTAGCGGTATGACCGGCGTCGATGAGCGATCGGACCGACAAGTTGAGTGGCATTGAGTTTGAGGTGGGCCAAAAATAGAGGTGTAGGCAAGTGAGGAGATTCTCGCACTTGGTCCCATAATTTTGGAGCCTCGATCAAAAGTTCTATTCGTTTTAAATTTCGAGAGGTTGCGGATTTGATGTTGAAATTTTGGCTAAGTCCTTTGGTGGCGGTCGGCCGCCTTCGGTTGGCGATCGGGCCGGCGATGCGGCGATAGTTCTTGATTAGGTCAAGTTCATTGGTTTCATGTCATATGTGTTGCATGATGCATGTTTTGACTAACGTGGGTCAAGTTGTGAAGAACTTGTTCCGATTTGATTTTCTTGTCTATTGTTGTGCAGGTTGCCGTGGTCAACGACGGTCAGCGGCGAGGATGATCGGGACTAGGCTTGGAGAGCGAGGTTCAAAGCGATCGGCGATGCGGGTGAAGTCATGGACTCAAGTATGGTGCAAGATGGACAAAGGTGACCGAGCAGGCGATTCGGCGGCCGGTTGAATCAAGCGGCGCGGGGTCGGTGCAAGTGCCATGGTGGTTTCGGTGGGGCCGGATGGGAGAGACTTGTCGACATGATGAGAGCCGTTGGATCAACCTACACGTGTGAACAGCGAGTGCTTCGCACAATATGAACACGGCGCTTTAAAATGCGTGCGTGTGTCACCCGTTTGTTTTGGGCCTTAACAGGAGCCCATTAGGGAGACTCTATTAGAAACCCTAAGCCTCCACTATAAATAGAGGAGGGAGGTGGCTGCACCTTCCGCCGGCTTTTCGACCCTTTCATTGTTTAGAAACCCTAATTTGCTTAGGGAGAGGAGGAGTGGAGGTTAGGGTTTTAGAGAGTTGGATTTGATTTCGTGCTCATGTATTGAGTCTTTGTCATCCATTGATGGAGTGGCTGTAAACCAATACCATATCAAATCAATCCAAAGAAAGTTTCTTCAAGATGAGGTCAATTGCTTTCTTTCTCTCTTTTTGATGATTTGAGTCTTTCTTTGATCCGCGAGTTTTGCTTAGTTTCGGGCGTGATCTAGCTTGTTGTGACGTGTGGGAATACATCTAGGATCATCAATATCATCAATCACCCACGAGCAAGTCTCGGGATCATATTTTCGTTTTGACTCGGTTTTGACCTAACCGCTCAAGCGTAAAGGTCGAATCTTGGCAAGAATTATCACGATCGTTGCTTGGAATAGGTTTCGACATACTTAGGTAGGTGTGTGTCAAATTTCACGAAGTTTGGGACGCACGAATCAAAAGTTTGATCAATTTGCGTTTGGTTTGTCGGCTGTTTTCTCTGTTCATCGAACTAGCGGTCTGACCGCCCGAAAAATCGGTCTGACCGCTTGGATCGGTCTGACCGCTAGACCGACCGGTCTGACCGCCCCCGTGAGAGGTCAGACCGCCAGTGTCTTCGTGTTTTGCTTTTGTGTTGATTTTACTTCGGGGTTTTGAGTTGATTCAATACAAGTCTTTCGCTGTGCATGATTGATTGATCTTCATAGCTTTCATAGCCATTGGAGTGAGATTCGTATTGAATTAAATTTGGGAGAAAAAGAGATCGTGCTCCTATTCACCCCCCCTCTAGTCGCCTTTTCGGTCCAACAATATTTAAATACGAACTGGTTGTGACGAGATACGAGCTGATCATAAGTGATGATGACCTGGTCGTAGATCATATTGCATTAAGGTTCGTCCGATATAATTTGTGTGTATTCGGGAATCGTTATGTCCTAATAGGGACCACTACGACTCATAGTCAGAAAAAGGGTTTTTGAGTCACAACCAACTACGCATAAACCTGATGGGTCACACACTTAACGGGTTGGAACAAAATGTGTTTGGATAGGATCCGTCATGGGCACTATATAAGGAGATGCTTGAGGCTATTGGGGTCATGCGAGCGACGTGAGTTACTCCACCGAAACCCTAGCCGCCATCTTCCCGAGAGAGCCCCGCTGTGCGACTTGGTGCTAGCACACCAGCGTCTGGTTGTTCCTTTCCTGGACATGTGGATACCGTAGAGGCACTGCTGCGGTTGCTGTTGCGCTTGAGAATGATCCACAATCATCACAAGGAACTTTAGAGGTTGCTGGAGGAGACGATCGACTCGTGGGGGCGCTGGACGATTGACTATGACCACTACATCGATATGCTCTTCGTTGCACCAGGCTGCTCCGACTCTCCTTCTGCTGCACTGCGCGTCTGGTGGTAACGATCTGTGATCATCTACTTGCTTGGCATCCAGGTTTATGTTGTAATTTTTTTTGAATTGTCGCTATCGTAGCCTACCCGTATCCCTTTATCAATATCTAAACAATTAATGTGCAATGAAACTAAGGACGGAAGGGTCCATTTGTAAGTGTCCATCCCATTCCCTTATTAAATATTATTCCTAAGTTACTTATGGGTATACAAGCCACACTAGTGGTGTCAACTAAATATTAATTTTGGATGTTAATGTGTGGATCCTATGGGTCAAAGACAAATCGACAATTCCTAGTTAACTTTCAACTAAATTAATTATGTGTTGGGTTCATTTGTCATGGGGATAGTGGCATTTAAACAATTTAAATAAACTCCAAAATTCATATTTTTGGTATTGTTAGGTAGGGTTTGGATTTAGATAAATTTAGAAACAAAAATAATAGAATTTGGGGTTAAAACGAGAGAAAACGAGCTCTCCAAAGTTTAAAATCAGGTAAAATCCCCAAATAAACAGAGGAGACAGGTTTCTCTCCCTGGCAGTTAGGGCCCATTGATTTTTATTTTCTTTTTGATTTACTTTTCAATTAGAAATTTTTACTGTGACTGAATAAAACTAGCGAACTAGTGACAATTTCATATATGGTATAGAATACATGTCAAATAAAGTTAAAGGACAAACAAGGCACTTAACTTGATCTAATAGTAAGGCATTGACATCACAATATGGAGTGACAATACTGAATAACATGTACTAATTTTATTAACCAGTAAGAGGGTTATTATCTTCCAAATATTGAATATATACACATACCATATCCTTTCATATAAGAACAATCATCACCACATAAAAGATGCTACTCACATACCACTGTATTTTTACCATAGCACCTACACAAGTTTCATGTTCCCACAATAGAGCAAGCCACACCAAAATTAAGCTAGACAGTACAAAGAATGACAATAGAACTAAGGGGCTTAAAACATGTTAAGTCCAAGTTATCATTTTTGAAAACAGGGGGAATAGAACCGATTAAGAGGTTTAAAGCATGAATTAGCAATGCAACAATCATTCAACTAGATAGCATGGTAACAGTAAAATATCTTCTCCACTAAATATAGCATGCATAAATCAAGCCAGTAGCATGAATCAATAGAAAGCCACCCTGTCAACTAGATGGCACCAATTCTAAGAGGGGAACTTAAATAATGTAATTAGCAGTAGATTTATCCAGTGGTCCGCTCTATTTCTGTGAGACCCCGGTTTATTAAACTTGTAATACTTAACCTTCCACTGGTTCTAGTATCACAAATAGAATAACCCGTGTCTCGATGAATATGTGCTTCCCAGAAAATGCAGCACACATACATCATAATAAAGCATGCATCAATTCCATACAACAGGATATAACAAGTCTACCAAAAGACATACATAATATAAGTTATTACAGAACAGCCGACCGACCAAATGACATAAGTATCAAATAACAGCGGAAGCAAAAGTTGCCATAAGATGGCTTAAACCAAAAGACGACCGGTTATCCACATAACACCACAGGGCAACCGACCGGGCCGCCAAGCTAATCGCCCCAAACACTGCCACAACACAACTCACAAAAGTGAGGCCCTTCGGGCTCACCCTCTTCCTCTGCACACAACAAGTAATGCAGGTGAGTACAATAATGTACTCGTAAGACTTACGAGTAACAAGCCTATACATAGCTACATGAAAGCTGTATCAAAGGAATTTGGTTATATGGTTCTTTGGACGCACAAAGCAAGTTTCATTTGTAATAATGTAATAGATTGAAGGCAATTTGACAATCAGTTTTTAAGCATTGAAATAACAACGAGTAACAATAATTATCAAGTAACCACCTAGAAGTGACTAACCCAATAGCCACCACAAATAGCATGAATCCCTGATTCATACCACCCATCAAGTTTTAATTTTAAAAAGGTTGTAGTCTAACTCTTGAAAAGCTTATCCAAGCGTGTCCATAACCTAAGACGAGGCTATTCGAATAGATCAAAACCCTGCAGGGGTGTACCAATGTACCCACACTTCAAACCGCCTTTTTGCCAAGCTATTAAGCACACTTCCTTTGGTATGCCGGCACGGCTAAGTCCTACGAACCCTTTCCAATGGAATATGCTAATCAAGAGACGCACGTATGGGGGTTAATCCTTAGTGATCTGTCGATGAAATATGGATCACAAGGACCCATACGTGGAGCAGGACACACCGGCCTCAGCGGGTGCTCATCTCCCCACAAACATGTCCATGTTGCATATAATTAAATATGCAACCCACCACGCGACTCATTAATTAACACACCCCAAAGTACTCAGCTAAGAGAGGTCCCATATCCCTCTAGTGTGGTTAGCACGCACTGAAATACTCGGATAACAGGTACTCACAAGTAGTTCGGTCCTTAATTGACCCGGGCACCATTCCAATCACACCCAAAAGATCACACCATCTTACCATTGTGCCCAAGTCTAAATTGTTTTCATTTTCAGTTTTAGTTTTTGCAATTTAGACATAGCACAAGGCTCAAATATACAGATTATAACAGTTTGTGTGATCAAGGTTATCGACAAGTCGATAACCGCCTATTTCTACCGATAGCTAAGCATGACTAAGCATAATGACACGCAAGCTACTAAGTGACAAGGGTTCATCCAGCAAACACAAAATCACAGCAAGTAATCCTAGGCTCAGTAGTAGAGGAATAAACATTTCTTACTGATAATGCAGCTACTGGGCCAACTATCGACAATAGTTTAAAACAACATAGCAATGCATACATAGAATTTGCAAACAACATATTAGAATTTAAAATTAGTATGAACAATATGATCAAATGATGCTACATCTGCTTGCCTTGCTGGAGTGCAGGATCTGATGGCTGTGGCACAGAATCAATATTAATATTGTCTTCGGAACCTAATGCAAAAAGGAGATAAACTAATAAGAACGAAGAACACCAAATGAACTCCAACAGCAAAAGACATCCAAATCTAATAAAATTTATACAGCAGCTAGAGAATGATTTTAGACAATTTTAGGAACAAGAATCATGCAATTTGGACTTAGCATGCAAAAGATATAAGCAAAATACTCTCTCTCAGCCTAATAATTCACTGATTTAAATATTGATACTGTTCATGGCGAAATTTTCCAGAATGATCTAAGGTCTGAAATTTTTATAGCAAGTAGATTATGATATCCTAATAACAGCAAAGTGGAGTTTACTAAATTTGGAGTTATACACATTTACTTATGATTTTTCTAAGTTGTAAATTTAATGCAAGTCATTTTACAGAATTTTAAACATGCCCAAAACTTATTCCATATGAAAGTATGCTAACAGATAAATTTAACAAAATTAATTTTGCACAAATTGGAATTATACAGAAAAAGATATGCATTTTTCAAGTTTTAAACCTATTTTTGGAATATTCAATATTGGCAGAAATCAAGTTATTCTAGCTTCAATATTTTCTGTTACTGAAATAAACCTAGTTGCATTTTTATATCAAACTTTAGTGACAACAGAATTTATTACAGTTGGAATTACCTAAAAAGTAGTTAATATGAATTAGTTATGAGTTTTTAAAGTTTAGAAACAATTTTTAGTTGATAAATAAAAACTTACCGAAAAAGATTCGAACTTAACAGGAAATAAGCGACGTGGACGCTTGACAACCCTTGATCTAAAATCCTACGGCTCACGCGCGCCGGAAACAGCGCACACGTGCGACTCTCGAAAGGATCCCACCGTTGGATCAAGATCCAACGGCTCACGCGGGGGAATGCATCCGGACGGTGCGATTGCTCGGGCCAATCACAGCCGCAGATCTGCAGATGGGCGGCCCAGAGCACACCTTCATTCGGATGGTCCGAATGCATACGGGATCTCAGCCGTTGATCACAAGATCGACGGTCAAGAATGATATAGGCAACCGGAGGGTCCGAATGCACTCTAGATCTGGGCCGTTGATCACGGGATCGACGGTCCACGATCAACAAAGTCCTACGCACAGGACTTAAGTGCGCGAAGAGGATCTTAATGAGGACCCACATGTCAGTGAGACAGAGGGGCAATTAAGACATCGATTAATTACCAGGAACCAATGATTAGTGATTGACTAGCAATTAATGTGTCCTAATGACTGGCACAGATGTGATTTAAGACATCGCAGGGCCCACATGTCAGTGATCCAAAAGGTTAATTTCCGATAGCGATTACCCTCCGACACATTAATTAACCAATAATTAGTCATTAATGATGCCCGACACGCATGGGGTTATGCCAGTGGATGATTTAAGGGTGTTGGGCCCACTGTCAGTGGCTCAACAACACGGTTCAAGACATCATTAATTAACTAATGATTAGCAATAACAGGGCAATTAATGTGTCTTAAACAAATGACGAAAACGGGGGCTTTCGCCGGCAAACTCCCGAGTGACTTCAACGGCTTGTCGCCGGCGACTCTGGCCGCGGCGGCGCCGACTAAGAACTAAAATGGAGCCGCAATAGCACTACGAACCTAATGGTGGTATTCTCGCCGGCGGTGAGGGACCAGAACGTCGGCTAGCCGGAAAAACGAAAATGGAGCTCTACTGCTATGCACGAAAATAGCAACAAGCTCTGCTGCAGTCCAAGGAAGCGGGTGCCAGAGCCTCTAGGGACTAATAAGAAGCTACCTTAATGAAGAGAAGCTTCAAAGATGGCCGGAGAAGCTTTTCCACGGTGGAGGCTCGCCGGACTTGGAGAAGAAAGGTTGAAAATGGTACCCTAAGCCAAGTGAGTGATACCAAAGCATCAATATAGCTTCATTATGGTCCACAGAAGCTACATGAGCAAGTAATTTCAAAATGGAGCACTCACCTGAGCTGAGGAAGAAGATGACCAAAATCGGCCGAATTTGAACAAACCCCAAATTGGATAATTCCTGCGAATCAAATCCAACATTAAGTGAGGGGAAATGTTCAAGATAGTAAGGAGATAAGAATAGGGTAAAGAAATTTGAAGGAGAACCACTGGAACACCAAGAACACCAATGGAGCTCTTCGGGTCAACAATGGCGATTTGGGGGTTTTGGGGTATTAAGCTCCACCATTGAAAATGGAGCTCGAGGGTGGTCTAAAGGAATTCCAGGAAGTGTAGAGGGTGCTTATAAGGCTTGGAGACACTAGGGTTTTGCCAAAAAGCTTTACGGGAGGCAAAGCTCAAAGCACAAGGCATGGCCGACAAGGAAAAGGAGGTAGATGGTGCACTAGGGTAAGGTATAGCCGAAAGTGTCTCCCACGACTCTTAATGTTGACTAGGGAGGCCGTAGGGAGCACGAAATGACACCCCCATGCCCTACACTGTGCACGCACGGCCGGAGGTTGAAGATGACCAGAGGAAAAAGCTCGAGCGATCTTGAACCCTACGATTTTAATCGGACGGCTGACAACGCGCCACGATTCTGAGATTTGAAAATAGAGGAATAGATCGGGAGCCCTTGGATTAGAAACGCACGACTAAGATTCAAACAAAACAACCGGAAGTTCCGAATGTTTCGGGGGATCTGGACGGTTGGATGGGGATCCAACGGTTGAAATTCGAACAAACAACCGGAAGGTCCGAACGCTTTCACGAAGCTGGGTCGTGCGATAAGGATCCAACGGTTGAAATCCAACGCGCGCTTTTAAAGGAGGCTCGGTGCAGTTAGTTGACTGGACCGAGTCGATTGGCTCGAGCCCGAGTCTGACTCGAACCCAAGGAACAGTGAAACTAGGTTTTGAGTTTTAAATAGAACAGAGACTTTTTAAGAATTTATTTGAGGTAGCAAAACAACTCCAAAAATTATGAAATTTTTACTGGAGCTTGCTAGCTCAGATATTAACCTTGTGTAAAATTATCAGAGGTTTTTACGCTGTGAATATTTCTCCAAAAATTCTACAAGGCTCTGATTTAAGGTTTGATTAAAAGTCAAACAGGTTTGACTGCCCCTTAAAAATATTCAAATAATTTCTAAAAATTGTGAAATTTTTCAGAGGGGCCACAAACCATCACAGGAACTTAAAAAAAATATCTCCCAAGGATGATCACAAGATTTGAGATGAATATTTTTTTAAGACAGGGTTTGGATCAAAAGACTTGTGACTTTGTATTTCCATAACTTCTTACAACAATTGTTCAAAGCATATAGGAAATACATGATGTAAGAAAAAGTTTTAATTTCTACTCATTTTCTTACATTTGAAACACAAGTCCAAAGTTGGGATGTTACAATTTCCTTGCCTATGGCGGCACCGGCGGTGGAAGAAGGCATAAGAGGAGGAGGCCGAGGTGACGAGGTGAGGCACCGGTGGAGCTGGTCTGCGGCGACACCGGTAGTGGAGGTGGCCAAATCCGCCGGCCCACGGTCAGATCCCCGTCGGCTCGACTTGGAGAGAAGAGAGGAGAAAGGAATTGACTGGAAGACAAAAGAGGAGGAGGAGGCCGAGCCAACGAGGTGAGGCACCGATGAAGGTGGCCTGTGGCGGTATCGATGGTATAGGTGGTCGTATCTGGGCCGGCTCGGTCCAGAGAGAAGAGAGGAGGGAGATGGCTAGAAGAGGAGAGGGGAAGAAAAGAAGGAAGAAGGAAGGAAGAAGAAGGAGCAGCCATGCGGGAGAAAAGGGGGAAAAAAGAGGAAAAAGAGATAGAAAATGGAAAGAAAAGGAAAGGAAAGGAAAAGAAGAGAAGAGAAAAGAGAAGGAAAAAAGGGGAGGAAAGAAAAGAAGAAAAGGCGAAGGTGCGGATCTGGGGCGAATTCGATCGACACGCAAGTGGTCGAGAAGATCACATCTGGTGGTAGTTCGCACGCCTAGTGCTCATGGTAAAAATATTAGTGTCATCTACGTTACCGCGTTTATGATATTTAGCTATGTATGTTGCTTTGTCATCTTGATCATTTCATATTTATGCATGTATAGTGTAAAAATTGTCTAATAGCTTACGACCGGTACAAGTACAACCCTCTCCGTTAGGTCTTAACTGTGTGTAGGTGTCATCTTGCAGTGTTATGTCAGTGGATGCAAATAATTAGATAACTGTAGCAAAATATGTCTTAATCAAGAGCAGTTCGGTTGAGTGTCTTAAGTAATAGTTATGTGAGTCATAGATGCTAAAACCAATAAATTATTTGACCGTAGGCAATTAATTGGAGTACGATGCATCTGATCGAGCTCATGGCCGGCCGGCGTGCCACCCAGCAAAGCGGCAACGCGCGCGACGTCCAAAAGATTAGACTTTTTCACGACCTCGGTCTCCGCGCGCACCCCATGGAATAGTGATCAAGCAGCAAGTTCATACTTCCACTACGAGCGACAGTATTAGTAGAAAGCCACGGTTAGCACTAACCAGTAACCACTATCGAGTCAATATATATATTACCTCATCTCGTTTGGTTAATAGATTTATTGCTAGTACTATTCAATTTCCTAAATAAGTAAGTGAAGTTTTTGGTTTTCAATTAGGGTATTTAATTAGTATGGAAAATATAAGATTATGAAAGCATTTTTTTTTTATGAATTGGCGGCATTAAGCGGCTATTCGGAGAGCTCTGGAGGAGAGAAAGTGAGAGTTTGCGGAGATAATGATCTACACACTTGGTCAACGTTTGGAGGGAGCAAAATCCAAGGACCTTCCAACATCAGCCAATAGATGATATTCAAGTAGCCACCTAATACACGAGGATATTTTGAGTTTTTGGCTCATTTAGTCTTTAAAAAAAAACAAAATAGCAAATGTAGCCATTCCGTGATCGAAATGGTAAAAATATCACCACGGTAGGTTAGACAGGCGGCACGTCTGCACGTGTCTCCTACCACGCTCCCAGTCCGCTGAAGCCACCTTCAACGTTCCCCGTGCACGGCATATGCCACATTTCGTGATCCCCGGTTGCAGGATCGAAAACATATCATTTTAGCCAAAGGCTCAGGTTATTTCCACCAATAGTTGACCGCCTATCTAATAGGGGTACACTGGCTATTTATCGGTTTTGCTATAGTTTTTTCTACCGCACAATTCTTGGTCCGTGTTCGGTAGCACAATTTTGTCTCTCCACTCCGAAGACTTCCTTCTCTATTCCCACCCGCTTTGAGAAAAATACATTTTCAGGAGAAATCTTGCAATATTATTTTTCATCAAATAAATGGTCAAATTTAATTAACATCTATTTTGTAACTGAGGGGATGCGATTCAATTTTCATAAACTATACTTAGTACATTTATTTTTGAAGTTTGTAAGAGAGGTAGACACAGTATGTACAATATCTAAGACTTGGCTATACTGGTGGATTATTTATTTATTTGATTTTTCACAATCTAATCCCATAACATCTGCTCATTTTACCAGCTTTAAAGATGTAATTACCGTAAAACCAACTGCTCCCTTGGTATAACAAAGAAGGCTACATGCATGAATCTTTGATGGGCAATCGGATCATAAACACATCATAAACATCCTGCTTCTTATTCCTTTGGATTTGTGACACAATTTATACTAACTTGGCAGCTTCTTTTGCCCCCAAAAAGTGAGTGGTTTGTTAGGGTTGACGCTTTCAGGTTTGCACTCCTGTTTGGTTGTTGCTTGCTTTTACATATTTGTTGTGCATGCAACATCTACATGCAACTACTACATGATTTGCCATCTCTACCTTGCTAGGTGTCGTTTAATATTGTTTTTCTAGTCCTGACATATCAATTTGTTCCTGGAGTATATTCTGATCTGATGAGACATTTCTTTTTTTTTTTATCAGCTGCATACTATGGATGCATGACTGCCTTTCTTTTTTTAAAAGCAAGGGTTGTCTGGCTTTAAGTTTTATTTTGTTACGCCATGGATGAAAGTGGCCGGTGGGGGAGGGAGCTTTTTTATATTTTTTAATTTATTTTTAAAAAATATTTTAGAGATAACATCTCTCTAACTTTATTTTCAATTATTTGACCCCTTTGGTCACACCATGACCCGTGGCGTGACCAAATTGTATTGTTACGCCACCGACCGCGACGTGACCAAACCTGCCACGATAGCCTTTCGAGCCAACACGTGTCCGTTTTGGGGCTAAGTCCTGTCACGCCAAGAGGAGTGGCGTGACAGTACTCGTTTGGCACGCCGAGGTCAGAATTGGAAATAAAGTTAGAGAGAAGTTATCTTTAAAATATTTTTTAAAATAGATTAAATAATAAAAGAAGTTACAAGGAGGCCATTCCATTATGCATATATAGTGACATTGTGTCATTATCCCTCGAGCATCCAATGAAAAAGTAATTCTCAAGACTGATATGTCAAATCAATCAGATACTGTAGCTATCCGTTGTACCAGTTTTTTTATTACAGTGATTCCTTACGCCAATTAATGCGGCAAAATAAAGGCGACGACAAACATATGACCCATATGCTTATTAGTCTATTTGATATGATTACGACCCCATTCGTACAATAGGTAAATTCCAAGATCTCGATCGATCCTAAGATAACATTGTCCGTCAACGGTCACCAAGTCAAGTACAAGTGAAAAAAAAGCATCGTTTGAATGATTAAGAAAAACTCTCCAACTTTCTTTCACATCGTGAGCCTCCATCGTCTACCAACCTGAATGACCATCAACCAATCCTAACCGGTTAGTTTTGTAAGAGAGGACAAAATGGACCGTACGTACCCGTCATGTTTTGTGGTGTCATGATATACCAAGTTACCAACCGAATCAATCCAAAATTAATATGGTGACACCGACATGTAACAACATAGGATTATGTTAAGCGACCACATACGATATAGGAAGATCTAATTAGACATCGTTGGATCCAGAGAATGAACAGTTCAGATCAACGTAAGCGGCTTACATTTTCATGGCCACGAGCTTGGGTTGATTATGTAACAACCCCGATTTTCGAGACCGTTAAACTCTTCACAACCATCTAAGATGTACAGTTGCGAAGTAGTAGCATTTCAAGAAAGCTTTCGATTACAACAAAAACCAGACTTTTATTACAAAAGATTAAGGCTTAACAGCCAGTCTTACCGTGACACAGGCATCCAAGCCCAAAGTTAATATAATGCATGACAAAAGAACTTTCAACCACAGGAATGCTTGAGTGCGGTCAAGACATAAAAACAGTAGTCGTTGCTATCTGTGGGTCCACAAAAATTCTGCTCACAAGGATCCTCTGCATTTACCAACTTAACATCTCTCTACTTATGCCTCATGTACTGGAATCACCCAATAACACTGTTTCATTAACCGGAAAGCACAACGTATTTGAATACCTTTAATTATACACTCTCAAAGTTGCCCAACTTTACCCACAAGATATCTCAAACTCATACTGTCAGACATATACACGCAACACGTTAACGTGCGACTGAGCTGAGATAACAAATCCTTTTCACTGTTCAACCTTTTTATCCTCTACCCGGTAGGTTCTTACTCCATACAGCCTCGGGAGACCACTGGCCAACAGTGGAATCCGCACTCCAACGCTGACGGGCCCATACCATTGTGTAGTTCAGAGAGTGCCCTAACCAGTCCACTCCTGACTCACCCCCTTCCGCGTCTGCCCTATCACAAAAGCAGCAATGGACATCCCGTAGATATTCAATCGAATGAGTAGTGTACTAAGTCAGGGAGTAATGACCACACTTGTGGTTGAGCAGTTACTGTGTCTGTCACTTGGCACAAGGTTCTTATCCTTACCTGTCTTCCAGTGAGGCGATGGACCAACACCAACACATGGCTATCCACCCTCACCTTCGACTCACTTTTTAACGAGTTTATTAGGTTGTCCAACTTCCTGGACACAACCCTCAACTTTCCACCAAAACTATAGGAGAACCGCCAATACCTTTTTTGAGAATTATAAAAATTTTGGTGACAAGCTACTTATATAGATAATATTTTATGTAAACTTGTCAAGGTGAATATGACCTACAAGAGCTGGATGGGTTTGTATGTGGGGTAACAGGATTTATCTATTTATCATGGCATTCAAAAGTACTATTTGAACATTTAAAGTAATTAACACAAATACTGTAATGAAAGTAATAACATAAATATATGAATTATAGGCTCAAAATGATCAAGGAATGCGACTTGCCTCCTTGCACAAATTCCTCTAGGTACTGGTCTTGTTCGGCGTCTTCTGGAGTCTGGTCGTTGAAGTCGTGACCTAACGCGAAAAGATAAAATAAACCAAAAAAAATTCAACTCGACATGGAATGAGCTAGGAACAACATACAAGTAAATAAAATTGGAAAAGAAACAAAAAGGCTGGTGGTATAGGAGGGTAGATATTTATTTGGAGCTTAATTGAACTGAATCGAGTGGAGAAATGCATCCAAGTACAACAAAATATAGAAAAGAGATAACAAAACAGATGAAAAGGTAAAAAGATTCATTGGGAGTTTGATATGGCTGAACTGAGTCAAGGATGGGCTTTATGGGTTCGAAATGACCAAAGTGGACATAAAATATCAAAATAAGGTTTCTATGAATAGTGCCATGTTTACTATTCATAGTCGAACTAGGTTGAGAACCGTAATATTAATGAACAGTAGAGCACACTGTTTGGGCTAAAATTAAAATGAACAGTAATGGGCTAAAGAATAGTATGGGCTACAACCATTGGGCTGAGCCCACTCGGCTCGGTGGCCCAATGGCCCAAACGGCCCACTTGTCCTGGCCTCTTAAGGCCTTCGGCCAAGCGCCTCTTCGACTCTCTCGTGCGGAGGGGAGGGAAGCGAAAGGAACCGACGACTTTTCCGCAGTGGTGGCGGCCAGTGGCGAAGGGGTGTGACGCGGGGATGCTGCGGGTGAAGATGGTGCGGTTATGGCGATGGGATGGGAGTGGCGCAGCGTTGGCGGATGGTCGCTCGGGGCCAACGCTGCATTGAAGGCGGAGGGGAGGTGGTGTGGCAAGGTGGCAGCTGACGGCGGCGTAGGTGGTGGTGATGACGACTGGGCAATGACGACCGGGAGGGGGAAGAAAGAGAGAGGCGCACCAGGCAAAAGCGGTTTTCGGTTGTGTAAAACGAGAGGCTAAAAAGGAAAGCTGGAAATGGAGTGAGGTTTCCGAATTGGGAAGGTTTTCAAAATCAAACCAAAAGGCTTCAAAATTTTGAAATTCCTGATTTTTCGGGTTATTTCAATCTACCCCCATTAAAAAGAACCTTGTCCCTGAGATTCACTCAAAGCTAGGGGACAGATTGAAAAATTATGCTGCATTTTCGATTCCTTTTCCATATTGCTTTTTCTGTTGCCTGCTTATGAAAAAGTGGTTCTGGGAGTAATTAGAACTGATGCTGGTTCTTACATGTAGTAAAAACATATCGATAATGATAGTTGTGGCTTCTCCTGCTTCCCTAGTGGTAACATAAATAATTCTGTTTTGAACCGATCTCGTTGTTGATCTTCTGTCTCCTGGAATTTGTTTTGCTTTTCTTAGCTGTTTTCTAGGTCGTAGCATACCTTCTTTGTAAGCTTGTTTCGTTGATGGCGTCTTGTTGACCTGTGATTGACTCTTCACCTGAGCTTTGGCTGCTTTTGCTGACATACCCCTCATTGGGCATTGAACCTTCAAATGGTTCAATTTTCCACAGTGGTAGCAGTTTGTTGATTTTTGTGGACATTGATTTTTCGCTTGAGCTTTGGCTGCCTCGGATGGCATACTCCTTAATGGGCATCCCGCTTTAATATGGCCCATTTGTCCACAGTGGAAACAGTCCGCTGACTTTTGTGGACATTCCCTTTGGTAGTGATTTCCTCCGCATGTGTAACACTGCACTGTGGTGACTGGATTGGGATTGGTAGGTAGCTTCTACTGAATTTGTAATGGTGGTGCTACCATCATTCTTGTTTGGTTTTCTCCTGCTTGGTATTTGTTCCTTTCCTTCATGGTCATCAGTTCTATCACACTTGTTGGTACTCCTCTGTGTTAGTCTCGCTTTGGTGATTGATACGGGTCCTGGTTCCAGACATCTTAGGAATGTATTTCTATAACGGTTTTGACCAAATACAGAGAGGTAAGTGAGATCCAGACTTAAGTAGACTTAAATTAAGGTAAGTATTAAGATGAAAAGAAGGAATTGAATTTTGACAAGGATGTTATACAGGTACTGATAGAAAAATAAATTATCAATAAATAACATAATTTCTTTATCTATACGAGTTGTATATATACTACTTAGAGCACATAACACAACTTGTTTTACAACCAAAACATCATCTATTTAGTGTTTACTCTAATTAAAACTACTCTAGCGTACTCTAAATACTACTGCAACTTCTGATGAAATGTTGAGATTAGTTGAGAGAGATAAATCTTTTATAAAATCAAATCGAGGTTTTACAAATCTAAGTTTAGATAAGGTAGCAAGAGAAGGGAAAAGGAAGCAATAATACTTATGTTTTTGCTTTCAGAAATTCTTTCATAATTTTTCAAAATTAAGATTTTTGAAGGTATTCATTTCCTAATTCCTATAGCCAACCTAAGGTCACAATCTAGGGTCAAGCTACGCTCTGATACCACTTGTAACAGCCCTGATTTTTGGGATCGTTAAACTATTCACAACCGCCCAGGATGTGCAGTTGCGAAGTAGTAGCATTTCAAGCAAGTTTTTTATTACAACAAAAATCAGACTTTTATTACATAAGATTAAGGCTTAACAGCCAGTTTTAACCTGAAACAGGCATCCAAGCCCAAAGTTAATATAATACATGACAAAAGAACTTCCAACCATAGGCACGCTTGAGCGCGGTCGAGACCTAAAAACAATAGTCGCTACCATCTGTGGGTCCACCAAAATCCTGCTCACAAGGATCCCTGCATTGTCCCAGGTTTCTTCTATAGATTATTTGCAAATATTGTAAAAATGAGTACTACTACCGTACTCAACAAGCCACATGGAAATCTTAATTAATTATATGCAAGGAGTTCAATGGATGGTTACGGTTTACCATACCTGGCATATGTGGATGCACTTTGCATTTAAAACAATTTATCTTTTAAAACAGTAAAAAAAATATAACAGGGTTTCTCAACAACTGTAATTACCAACTTAACATCTCAAAATCTCTAGTTATGCCTCATGTACTGGAATCACCCAATAACACAGCTTCATTAACCGAAAGCACGGTGTATTCGAATACTTTTAATTATACACTCTGCAGAGTTGCCCAACTTTACCTACAAGATATCTCAAACTCATACTGTTAGACATATACACGCAACACGTTAGCTATCCACCCTCACCTTCGACACACTTTTTAACGAGTTTATTAGGTTGTCCAACTTCCTGGACACAACCCTCAACTTTCCACCAAAACTATAGGAGAACCGCCAATACCTTTTTTGATAATTATAAAAATTTTGGTGACAAGCTACTTATATAGATAATATTTTATGTAAACTTATCAAGGTGAATATGGCCTACAAGAGCTGGGTGGGTTTGTATGTGGGGTAACAAGATTTATCTTTTTATTATGGCACTCAAAAGTATTATTTGAACATTTAAAGTAATTGGCACAAATACTGTAATGAAAGTAATAACATAAATATATGACTTATTGGCTCAAAATGATCAATGAATGTGACTTGCCTCCTTGCACAAATTCCTCTAGATACTGGTCTTGTCCGCCGTCTTCTGGAGTTTGATCGTCGTAGTCGTGACCTAACGCGAAAAGATAAAATAAATCAAATAAAATTTGGCTCGACAAGGAATGAGCTGGGAACAATATGCATGTAAATAAAATCAAAAAAGAAACAAAAAGGCACGTGGTATGGGAGGGTAGGTATTTATTTGCAGCTTAATTGGACTAAACCGAGTAGAGAAATGGATCCACGTACAACAAAAATATAGAAAAGAGATAACAAAACAGATGAAAAGGTAAAAAAGATTCATTGGGAGTTTGATATGGCTGAACTGAGTCAAGGATGGGATTTATGGGTTCGAAACGATCAGAATGGACATAAAATGTCAAATTAGGGTTTTGATGAATAGTTTCATGTTTACTGTTCATACATGACCTATGTTGTGAACAGCAATATTAATGAACAGTAGAGCACAATGTTTGGGCTGAAATTAAAATGAATAGTAATGGGCTAAAGAACAGCGTGGGTTATAGCCATTGCGTTGAGCCCACTTAGTTCGGTGGCCCGAAGGCCCAAATAGCCCACTTGGCCTAGCCTCTTAAGGCATTCGGCTGAGTGCCTCTTCGGTTGTCTCGTGTGAAGGGGAGGGTGGCGATGGGAACCGGCTGCGCTTCCGCGGCGGTGGCGAAAGGGTGTGACACAAGGAGGCTCCACCGAGGTAAGTCCTGTTACCTCTAGGGTTTTTGCGGGCTGGGGTTTCAGGTGATGGGTTGTGGTGGGGGCAGTGAAGGGGGATGGCGGCGCTGGTGAAGCTCCAGCGGAGATAAGGTGATGGGGGTCCGGGTTCTTGAGTGTGGAAGGAGGAGCGAGGGGGGTCTTTTGTAGCTGAAGAAGAGACGGTGGGAGCAGGACGAGGCAGGCGTAGCCTACGGCGCGTGGATGACGAGGTGGCCGCCGAGAGGATTCTTCGTCGGGCTAGGTGGAGGGATAGGCACGCGTGGGTGGTGTCGCGGTGGCGGGGCTCCTCACTGGAGCGGGGCGGGAGGTGGCGCGGAAGAGGCGATGCGGTTATGGCGACGGGATGGGAGCGATGCAGCGCTAGCGGACAGTGGCTCGGGGCCAACGCCACATTAAAGACGGAGGGGAGGTGGCATGGCTAGGTGGTAGCTTACGGCGGCGTAGGTGGCGGTGATGAGGACCGGGAGGAGGAAGAAAGGGAGAGACACACCAGGCAAAAGTCATTATCGACTGAGAAAAACGAGGAGGCTAAAAAGGGAAAGCAGGAAATGGAGTGAGGTTTCTGAATTGGGAAGGTTTTCAATCAAAATCAAACCAAGAAGCTTCAAAATTTAGAAATTCCTGATTTTTCGGGTTATTTCAGATTATTTAAGATGCTCATCAATTAATCAAATCACCACAACTCCACAAAAGCATTTACGCCCTCGGTCGCCATAATAGGAAGTTTCCCATTCTCGTTAATTTCACCGTCGAGAGGAGGAAATAACCAGCACATATTGAAAAAACAAGCGGGTGTTAAAATTAATTTGTGTTAGCTTGTCATGAGAAATGATTAGATTATAGGGACTAAGGAGTCCACGAAAATTACCGATATTAATTCCTCGTGGATTCGGCCCCCTTCGGCCCTGGCCACGTCGCTCGAAAAAAAAAAAACGTGCATCCGATCGTGTCAACCTCGACTATAGGCCGTCGGATTCGTGTCGGTGCGCTTCGTGCGTTTCGCTCGCGTTCATGGGGTTGGCCTGCGTCTGTTCGATCGCCCCGCCACTTGCTTTCTCAATCGCTCCGCCTGCTCACATGCCCACGCCAGTCGGCGCGGGTGATCTTAGTTAGGATTTAAACTTGTGCTCAAAGCTTCATTGGGTAGTTACGTTTCAACAAGTACGCATATGGTATCTTGCTGATTGAGACCAAAGCATCTACAAGGCACGTAGGAATGTTCAATGTAATTGAAAATTATGGCATCTTCTTGACTTACTATTAGCAAACCGGGAGGCTTACAGTGAGTGCAAGCGATTGGTGACAAGTTGCGAGACATCACAAATTAACGAGAGAGAGAGAGAGGGATTGATGGATGCAGTGGCTACGTATGCATGACTTCACCATGAGCTCACGATCGATTGTTGAATTCTTGGACAGGTGGATACATGCATGGTGAAGTTGGGTTAAGCCTTGGGTTTTCTTGTAGCAACATTCACAACCATGCTCAAAATGAGTGATTTTGTGTGAAGGCAACTGTTTATCTCTCGCATTAGAAAGAAAATTGCGCATGGCTTTAAGCATATACTCGTTTCATAATATTTATGTATACTTTGTAATATTACCCGTAGGATTTTATTTCATATATTATATAAAAAATATCCAACCAAGCCGGTATACGTCAAAAGCCGGCTCGGTGGTTCCCAGACAACCTTTTATTTCTTTAATCTTTTCTCAAATCTTTTTCAATGCTCTTTATTCCATGGTGAAAACCAAAGGTTTATATATAACACTTTGTACACAATTGTAGCCTGGGCCAAGGATTTTTTAACCGGCATAATTTTTTAAACGGGTAGGACCGGTATGGCTGGAAATCGGAAAATTTCGACCGAAATTTTTATTTTTTCTTTGAACTTTTTGGATTTTAAATTAAAAAATCAAATTCGAACAAAATTAAGCAAATTCAAATTTTAGACAAAATTCATCAAAAACCAAATTTTTTTTGGGTGGGGGGGGGCGGGGGAGGGGCGGTTTGTACTCCTACCGGCCCGCATCGGTAAATCCGGTTTAGCCAATTTTCGATTAAAAAAAATTCCCTAGCCTGGACGTGAAATAACAAAAAGCCTAATACCAATCAGTCTTGTGAATCCTGCTTACAAACCTTCACATAAACGGATAGTGGCGGATCCAGAACAAAAATAACTAGAGGTCCCTGAGGCAAGATGGATCACGTTTGGCTGGATTATGGCTTAGGGTGTCCCATCATGTTGGGTTAGAGGTGTCCACACTACATATACATGATTATATCTAATAAAAATTGATTTTTAAATTCAGTGTTCTGTGCACCTACTATGACACTGTAGATCTGACCCTGTAAATCGAATTCATACCATTGCTCAAATCCTGCAAGATTGGCGCCATGTATTGTGCATATTGTGTTGGTAGCCACCTGGCCACCTAGGATCGATGATGCACGGTGCGCGCGCACACACAATACAAAATACAATGCAGATCGACGCACGGCGCCGATCTGCAACGTACGCTAGCCGCCGACGTTGTAAGCTAGCCTAGCCTGCACTCGAGTGGATGTGGATATGTATGCATGTTTCCCTGCAGCTACTATAGCTGTGTGCACAGCATTGTTTGCCATGGCGTCATGGACGTATCTTTTTCTCTTTTTTTTTAGAACGGCTATACATCTTGCGATTTTAGCACTCTGTGATTGGTAAGAGAGAGGGAGAGAGGGTGAGAAATGAGATTGGGTTAGGGATATAGGGGTAGGAGTGATATCTAGGGCATTGGATCTCCATCTGATGGCTCAAAAAGTGACTGATTTTCAAAAAAAAAATCAGTCGCATGTTATATAGACACCCCCTTTTTTTTACAACTTTCACCATGGCATCATGGCGAGCACGGATGTTGGAGTACACGTGTGCGCCATCCGACGCACCTCCGCCCGCATGCAAAACCGCGTCTCTCCAAAGCGGCTTTGCAGGATGAGTGACATCCATGAGCCGAAAGTCAATGTAAAAAAATAAATATTTGACCTGGTCCACGGGGCATAAGTGGGTTGTCGGGTATCTCTACTGACTGAGCAAAACGAATTTTTGGCAATATTAACGTTTTTTTACTTCGTATTTTCAGATTTGAGGGTGCTTAACAATTTTTTTTTTTTGCAAAAATGTCATCCCGTCCGCACAGTCATCATGCGGAGAGGCCCCGTGCCCGCCACGTTGCCGCTGCCGCATGGCCGCCGTGCGGTGGCCCCGCCGCCCGCCACGTGCCCCAAGCCGATTAGGGTTAAGCACTACTACAAAAATGCAAATACTGGACGACTGATCATAGAAGGTTCATTGAAACTATCTGTATTAAACACAATCACATACGGTTTTTGTTTAGCGACCGTCTATATTACTTTAAGCGTTAAAAACCGTCTGTGAAGAGATAATATCACAGACGGTTCATATTTAAAACCGTTTGTAAAGTATCACAGACGGTTGTGACAAAAAACCGTCTGTGATATTACCAAGTATCACAGACAGTTTTTTGTTGAAAACCGTCTGTAATACTTTACAGATAGTTTTAAAAAATAACCATCTATGATATTACTACATATCGCAGACAGTTTTTATTGATGGTGGGTTCGACCACAATCGCGAACCGGTCTGGTCTAGTCAAAGGGATCGGGCAATCACCTTTCTCGAAAGTAATGGTGATTTCCGACCACTTCGGTAATTTATTGACAAGAGTTGAGTCGATTGTATTTACCTCGCGCTCGACGGCTTTCAGCTGTCGACGTGACTTATATGTCGATAATCCTCTATAGATATGATCGATGGTGTGTTGCGGATCCTGAAACGGCATCTCCTCTTCATCATCTGACTCTGACTCCTTCCGTCCACTTGTTTGTCCCACATGTTCAAGAGTAGGAAGTGGCCCTTTGCCAGAATAATAGTCTTCGAGTTTTCTTAGAAAAACTCGGCAGTTACGAAGGTCATGCCCTTCTTTTTTGTGAAAAGGACACCACTTGGATTTGTCGTTCCTCCGATCTTGGCGCTTACCTTTGCCTCGATCAGGATTCTACTTGGGATTACGTGGCTCTTTGTCGCTTACGGCTAGGACCTCCTTAGAACCGGTGGCAGGAGATTTGTGTCTCTTGGCCTTGTTCTTGGACTTCTTAGCATTTTTATCCTTTTTCTTACCACTTTCGCCTGCCTCTCGAGGAATGTTATCTTCACGACCAAGTTCGCCAGCAAAAGATCGCAGAGGTGCTGCCTAGAGTAGATCGATTTGAATGGCTAGTTTAAAAGCCATGATCGAGCCGATCCTTCGAGTACAGTCGGAAGGTAATTTGCCATGACATGCTCTCCTCCTGCTGCTGCTCGAATAGCTGTAGTGTAGATCTGGAGGAACTCGATAGTATTTTGAGTTCCATCGAATTTCTCCATGTTCGCTGGTCGAAAACGAGGCGGCCAGCGAACTGCTCGGAGGTCAAGCGAAAACGCCCGACATCCCGAGATGACTTCTTGTCTCCTTCTTTGTAAAAAAGAAGGGTTAACGTCGTCGGGTGATCGTACTCGACGATACCCAGCCACGGGTGGGTTGGATGTGAGGACCCCAGTTTATTCGACTTGTAATACTTAGCCTTCCATTGACCCTAGCATCACAATTCAAATAAACCAAGCCTCGAGATATGTATACTTCCCAGAACTGCAGTATACACACCTCTTCACAAAATTATGCATCAATTCCATACACGAGAGGTTACGATATCAAAACTACAAATATACAACAGATTGAACTTACAAGATAAATAACAAACTACACAGCGGAAGCAAAAGCCATAAGATGGCGATAAATAAAAGAGCCAATTAGTGTGCCTTTACCCACAAGGCAACCAACCGGGCCGCCAAGCTAGTCGTCAAACCCGCAGCACAGCTCACAAAAGGAAAGCCTTTGGGGCTCACCTTCTTCCTCTGCAACAAAAACATTAAGCAAAGCCAATGAGTACAAAAATTGTTTTTGTACTCGCAAGACTGACGTGTGGACTAGCAGGCCTATACATATGCTACATGCAGGCTTATCTGGTGGAGGCCATATGTTTCATTTGCATAAAGCCAACTTTATTTGCAATAATGCAATACAGTTTAAAGGCAAGTTTGCAATTCATTTTTACTGTTGAAATAACTGCGAATTAAAGATAGATACAAGTAACCACCTAGAAGTGACTATCCCAATAGCCACCACGACATAGCACGAATCCCAGATCCGTACCACCCATCAAGTTTTAGTTTAAAAGGTTGTAGTCTAGTTCTTACGGGGCGTATCCGAGCGTGTCCATAACCTAGGACGAGGCTATTCGAATAGTTTTAACCCTGCAGGGGTGTACCAATGTACCCACACTTCAGACCACCTTTGAGCCAAAGCACACTTCCGAAGGTATGCTGGCACGGCTAAGTCCTACGAGACTTTTTCCAATATTGTGTATTAACTACGAGCCGCTCGTATGGATAGAAATCCATACGCTTACATGGTAAAGCCGAAAAGACAACTACCCACTCAGGATAAAGCTCTTCGGACAACTACCATGCTCCCACCTCCATCCCTCCTGCGACCCGGAGCCAATACACGCCAAAGTACTAGGTCAAGAGAGGTCTCATATACTCTAGTGTGGTTAGCACGCAAAATGCTCGAAGACGGTGGCGCAAGTAACTCGGTCCTTAATCGACTCGGGCACCTTTCGGTCACACCCAACAGATCACACCAACATACCATTGTGCCTAAGTCTAAATCATTTTTGTTTGCGCTTTAGTTTTACAATTAAACATAGCATAAACTGAAACATAAAGAACAAAAATAATTTTATGTGATCCGGATCATCGACTAAGTCGATGATCGCCAATACTATTGTTAACTAGCATGGCTAAGCAACTGGACTCGTAATCTACTAAGTGACAAGAGTTCATCCAACGAACTCCAATCACAGCAAATAACCTAGGCTCAGGTAGTAGAGGACAAACATTTACCTACATATTATGCATCTAAAGGATTAACTAACCAATTTAACACAAAATAAGCGATGCGTACATACAGTTGAAACAAAATATTAGACTTTAAAATACCGGGATTAACATGATCAAGCGCTTGTTCGGCTGCTTTGTTGCTCGGATCGATCGACTGCTGCGAGGTTCACTCAAACACACCGGAATCGTCGCAATCTATCGATCGAGCAAAAACAACGAATAAGAACAAATAACGCCGACAACAACCAAAATTTCAATAATATGCAAAAATCAATAACACCGAAAATAGATCATTCCAACAGGAATAACAGTTTAACTGATAGTTAGGGTTTTTCGTGATTGATCTTCCCAAACTCACTTATTGCTCAAGATAACCATATAATCGAAATCAATCCTCTTATATGTTCTAATCTTTCGGCAGACTTTGATGGTGATTGTGTGCACATCTATTAACTAAGCAGCAAATTACCACATTTTAATTAACTAGCTATTCTATGCAACCTTTACTGTTATGAATTCATTTGGACCTACAATTTTGCTGATTGGAATACTGACTAGCTCATAAGCGAACTAATAATAGGTTCTTAACCAACCTTGGCCTTATGACTAAAGAGAGACTCTTAACTACTAGATTTAGCAAAAACATAACCTATTGCCATTTTTATTAGCTTCAGATTACAGGTGATCTTTAGACAGAAATGTTACAACTAAACTTCCTTGTAACTCAATTTCAGAATGACTAACTAGAGTAATTTGAGGGACATACACCCAATATGCTAGAATGAAAATGGTTGGGCTAGAAAAAAAAGGTTTAATGTCATTTCAACATTGACTCCAAACCATTTTGCTCTTCCCTGCTCAATACTTATTCTAAAAACTATACTACCTTTACAACTAAATGTCAAACATTCATTTAATTAACCAATTACCAATATGCTTGGGTGCTTCTAATAGCTAATCAAATGATCCAATTGCAATTCACTCAAATCAGTTCACTAACAACAGAGAAAAACTACAGAGAACTAGAGTCTAACTTTCTCTCAAAAACTCCACTTCCATCTTTACTAATGCATGTGAGTGAACTAATAGATATTCATAAGCATGATTAGCAGCTAAGGAATTTGCTTAAAGGGAGTGGGCCCCACTGTCAGTGAAACAGAGGAAGACACAGCCGAAGAACAGAGAGGCTCGGGCTGGCTCTGGACCTGGCTTCGTCGCCGGCGAAGGAGTGGTGGCGCAGTAGAGGTGACGGCCAAAATGGGTTGCTTGTGGACTACTGAAGCTAAAGGTGGTCACGGGGTGGCTGGAGAAGCACGGTGGCAACGCGGCGACGAGGCACGTGGCCGCGATGGAGGCGAAAAGGGCGCGGCGCGGAGAGGAAGAGGGCAAAAACTAGCGTGCGCATGAGCATCAGTGGGTTACCAGGAACTCACTGGGATGACGCGGAGCTAAGGTGGCTGCCGGAGATGGCCCGGCGACGAGAGCCTGCGGCGGCGCGAGGTGGTCACCGTGGGGGGGTCCCTGTGGAGCACGAGAGAGCGAGTGAGTGGTTGGGGAAGGAAGATGGAGTCCAGGCGATGCTCACCGAGAGAAGAATTGAGCTGGAGCTCGCCGGAAAAGATGTGGCGGCGGTGGAGGCGGATTCGCTCGGAGTTGGAGAAGAAAGCCCGTGCGCAGCTCCTCGGTGATGAAAACTCCGAATTGATGGAGGGGTTGAGCTCCACGTGGTGCAAGGCACGCCGTGACACGGTCGGCGACGGTCGGAGATCACCGGAGTAGCCGGAACGCTCAGAGGCGGCGCGGCGACACTCTCGGCTCCAAGAGCTCAGTGGAGAAGAAAGGCAGCGGAGGAGAAAGAAACCGGGGTAGGTGGAGTTCTCGACGGCTTTTGAAGGAGACGGCGGATGTTGCGAGGTGGAGCCAGCAAGGGCGGCGAGGTGATCGGCGGCTCGACGTGGCGGCATGCATGCGGCGACGAGCTGGCGAGCTGGCGCGCGGACGAGCGGGCGCGGACGCACGCGTGGAGGGAGGGTCCTGCCGGTGGGGCCGGGCTGTCAGCGAGGGAGGGAGAGCGGCTCGGGCGAGGTGGTTCGGTCGGACCCAGAGGCGAAGGAGTCCGGTCGGTGTTTGGCTCGGGTCCGGTCAGGCTCGGGTCGGAGGAACAGTACAAGGGTTTAGAATTAGGTTTTAAGTTTGACCGAGAACAAATGCGTTTGACCTATATGTTTGAAATAGAAATAATATTCGAAAAATTCTGAAAATTTTTGTGGATACTCTAAGGTTCACAAGGGACTTAGGAAAAATAATTTAAGACGTTGTATATACTAAAATTCGTTGGAATTAATTTGTTTTCAAATCTGCATTTGGGATTTCATTTGAATTTTAGTGAGGTCAAAAACACTTCTAAAAATTTGGTAAAAATACTCACAATTTAGTATAAATAATCTAGTATTTGAATAAATTATTTTTAGGAACTTTCATTCACACATTTTTCTGGAATTCAAATAGCAAAGGGATTTAGGTTTAAAAATTTGAAATCTCAACACAAACTTTAATACCAACATCAAAAATTTAAAATTGTGCACAAGTTTGTAGAAAACCAAGAGCATGACCAAGAGATACAACAAAAGTTTTTAAATTTTCATACTTTTATACATTTGAAATACAAACCCTAATTTTGGGGTTGTTACACTGGACCTGTGATAAGTCTTAGTTTAACGAGGGAAATACTCCTCGTATTCCACTTGTCGCCGTACATTGCGCTCCTGAAGTGATGAGAAATCACCTCTCCTAGGGGCTTGTTGGTCTCTAGTCGTCCAACGAGTTTTCCTCTGATCAGGAGAATGACGTGAGCGAGGGTCATGTCGTTTTACTTGCGATGAATTGTCCGAACGACTGGCAGAAGATGGAGTCGTACTGTTACGACTCCCTGGTTGTTGTCGACGGGGATGCTCGAGTTTCACCATCGTGCTACGAAGCCTTTGTGCGATCTCTTCTGCGAAGCGATCGTACCCGGGTGCTTGAGCGAGCTCTTGGGTTGGATTTTCTAGCAAGTCGTTGATGTGCTGGAGCTCTTGAGCTTCTTCCGACTGGAAATAAGCACGCTCAGGGAGATTCTTCTGAGCTGCTATTTTTCTTCGTCGGGTTGTCTCAGAATGGCCTACATCAGACCCCTGAGTTGGCTTTAATGGAGTGTGAGAATGTTGAGGATGTCCCGCACGTTCATTAAAGTGTTCGTCTCGTTCGCCAGCGGTGGTGTCTTCGCCATTGCCACGAGGGGGTGTAGTGTGTGCCCGTCGGGGAGCATTGTCAATCCTTCTTCTGGGAGAATGATTCTTATCAGGGGGAATGACGAAGACCTCCCGTGGATGATCTCCACTTGCGCTCGAGGCCTCCTCGCTTGAGGAGTAGTCGAGTGACACCATCTGGCGATTTGGAGTAAACCCCACCAGGTAGGGGAACTCCGGGTTATAACCGTCTCCGTCTGCAGGTGTGTCCTGTGACGGGATGGTTGAACTTGGAGGAACAACATGCTCGATCCTCTTCTTTGCGGAACTATTCGGAGAAAGAGGACCATCAGATGTCGATGGAGCTCTGGAATGATGGCTTCTAGAACCTGTCTCACCAAGTCGTACTGCCTTAAGGGGACTCGAACACTTGGAGGAAAAACTCTCATCGTGTTGCGAATCTGCCCTAGGGCAACCCTGTTGGTGGTCGTGCTGACCCTTGCCCCCTAAGGAAGCTGGTTCCTCAGCTGGGCGTACGGTTGTGGGGGATAAGGATCCCTCCTGACCTCCGACGGTGATGCAGTCTCCGAGATCTGATAGAAGATCTCCAGAGGTGGCAATACCGTCAGATGATTCGATACTCGGCTTGTAGTCGAAGCCGGCATCCATGTCAATGTCTGCGTAATCGGCCAAGTCGAACCAATTCTTCTCGTTCCATTCTCCTGCATGGCAGCATCAAAGAGAAAAGAAAGAACTGTTGACAAGGAATTACCAGAAGATCCCCACAGTCGGCGCCAACTGTCGGTGTTTTAGAACCGATCTTACGTAAAGATTGTTTGATTCGGGGGAGTCTCCACAATTGATCACGCAGACAAAGGAGACACGGGGATTTTTACACAGGTTCGGGCCTTCTCTGGTGAGAATAACAACTCTACTCCTGTGTAATGTATTGGGTATCCTGATTACAATCAGTGAAAAGGCTTGCGCTAATATTGCTACAGACTGTCTCTCAAAAAGCCTCTCTCATTATCTCCAAGAGACACCTATTTATACTATGTTGTAGGGACGGTTGTCGTTTCAGGTCAATTAAGCGCTCATTATTGCGTAATAATGAGAGTAATTACCAGAGTAGTAACCTCCACATGCTGTCCAACAGTTACTCATCAGAGATAGTGGAGAATCATCTGTAGTTATGCCTGATATAACTACGTAATTTGACTGCTCAGATCCTCACTAATAAATAGTTCTTCTAACGGATGGACCTAGTTAATTGTGAGGAAGTCATAGCAGGGCTGGTCGTAGCAAGACTTACGACTTAGGGGATAGTCGTAGAAAAAGCTTACGACTTAGTACTGGTCGTAGAAAGACTTACGACGAGACGTAATCGTAGCAGGACTTATGATTACACCATAGTCGTAGAAATGCCTACGACTAGGGGTTGGTTGTAGAAGAGCTTACGACCACTCAACTTGCTCCCCCCTTATAACATTAAGGGGTATTTCATGTGACGTTATATTACATGATTATGGAGTAATAAAATGAGGATTATTAGATCCTCGTCAAGAGTCATTGCTGGCTCATCGCAACAAGGAATTCATACTTTTGCCCTACAACCAGGAGTAAGTGTTGCACTAGTGGCTATACTTATTGATTTGTACATTATAAGCAACACAAACTTAGGTTTAATGACCATGGTGACATACCTATGTAGGTACCACAAGATTCTAATTGTAATTATACCAAAACGGAATATGGTAATATACCTAGATTCCCTACAGAGGGCCAAACACGACTACACAGTTGTTCGGCATTTAATCGATAAGTCAACACATTTCCTCCATAGAATAACTTCTTTTGCAATGGCTAAGGATAACTTCTTGGAATCATGTAGGTCGTTCACCATGTTCTTTGCTAAAGGAGGGAAATCCAAGGGAAGGATGCTGCCACACGATCTAAAATTCCTGGTACCCGCTAGCTAGTACACATTAATCCTATATAACACTTCGTAGTAATGCCTCTTGAACCAACCAATTCTATTTTTGTAGTGCCACCAGCAGCCGCCGTCCTACAACCTCTGTGGATACTATGTTTTCCACAACATGGAACTACTCGTCGGTTCCGCGATGACCAATGATCCTCAGATTTATCAATCTTGCAATAACTATTTCATACTTATCAATTTATATATGCATGAATTTAATCTTTGTAGCGATAGGTTGTGACCAACACGAAAACTACGTTGGAACAGGGCCAGCTCATAAATATTTGAGGACAGTTTGCGGGATTCAAGAACCGTGAGGTCATAAATCTAGATGGAAAGTTCCACAATGTAGATTGAACTTGATGGGGATAAGATTGAACTTAATGGTACATGTGTGTAAATGTACATATGAATGGTTAATTTTAGTCAATTGATTTGTGAATTGGATGTGCTTTGTTTCTGAAATGAATGCGAATTAGATGTGCTTATTTCTGAAATAAATGTGAATTGGATGTATACAACTTGTTGTGTTTTAGCTTGTTTCATAGGGTACAGCTAGAATTTCCTGAGGCTAGCCAATAAACAGAAATAGATTTAGCAATAGAAAAGAATATCACAGACGGTTCCTTAGGACATACCGTCTGTGATGCGTCATCTCTCACAGATAGTTTCATCTACAAACCGTCTGTGATGCATCATCTATCATAGACAGTTTCATTGACAAACCGTCTGTGATGCATCATCTATCATAGACGGTTTCATCTACAAACCATTTGTGATACATAAGCTATCACAGATGGTTTCATCTACAAACCATTTGTGATAGTCAACTATCACAAACGATTTTATCTACAAACCGTTGTGATAGTAGACTACTACAGACGGTTTTGAGTTAATAACCATCTGTGATAGTATGTATCACAGACGGTTCAAAAACCGTCTATGATAACCTCATATCATTACTGGTCCATAAACTCAGACAGCTCATAAAACCGTCTGTGATAACGTTTTTGAACTATCCGTGAAGACCTTTTCTGTAGTAGTGAGGGTTTCAGCCGATAATTGTGGATTTCATAGAATTTTAAAATATAGCAACTTAGTTCAAAAAATTATGAAATTTTACGTGAATGCTCGAAACACTGTGTACTTTCTTTTGTAATTTTTTCCATAAATTTCCTCGTTCTGATTTGATGTAAATGCTCCTAACACCGATTAGGGTTTCGGTTTCAGATGTGGTGGTGGTGGTGGTGGGATTTTTTAAATATAGCAATTCAGTTCAAAAAATTATAAAATATTACGTGAAGCCTTCCGACACAGTGTACTTGCTTTTGTAAATTTTCCATAATTATATTCTTTCATATTTTTTTCTCTCAATTTCATATAAGTATACTATTTGCACGAATTTGTAAATGTAGAAAATGAGGTCCAAAAATTATAATTTTTTTAGACTCCTCATGCAGTGAACTTGATCGCGTACTGTTTCGACAATTTCATATGTCTCAAAAATGAAGGATTTAGGATGCAAAGATTAGGAATTTATGTTTCAAAAATTAGGGTTTTATGATTTCATGTGACTTGGACTGTATTGAAAAAAAGCTGTATTGCAACTCCGTTGGATGCTATACTTTTTCCTACTTCTGGAAAATGATCGTTGGCCGATGAGATGACCAATAGTGATTTTGATAGCAGTACGACTGCAATGTATGAATGAGCTCCACGTGAATTAGGGTTTGCAGAGTGAGGTCACGTCCTAATTAGGGTTTCATTAATTAGGGTTTGCAATGAAGTTGCAATGTACATTTTCATACAGATAATTGTCGATATTTCAAGCGTTACAAGCATTACATAAAACACGCGCGGGTTTATTACAATCGGGATGAAGGAGGAGGAGTATTATCACATGTAACCTAATCAAATAGGACACTCTTTGTTTATTTATCGGTTTAATGTGGATGATGTTCTTTAATGTTGTATTGTACGACAGGCTAGATAAGATTGTGCATGAACCAACTAAGGAAAATACGTGGCATGCAGATCAAATAACGATGTACCGTAACCTCCGACTCATGTGCGTTTCAAACAAAGGCTACGGTACATCGTTATATAATCTGCATGCCACATATTTTCCTTAGTTGGTTCATGCATAATGTTATCTAACATGTGGTATAATATAATATTAAAGAATATCATCCAAAGAAAACTAATAAATTAACAAAGAGCGTCCTAGCATAAAAAAAAATATGTGTGTGCAACTAGTCTCCGCGGCAATCTCTTTTCTTGCTGACCTCGCCTCATCACATAGTAGCACCTTCGATGCATGTTCAGGACACAAAACATGACCATTATCCTATAGCATAAAAAAGATGCATGTTAAAACATTATAGTAGTGATGAGAAATAGGCAATTTTGAAGCACGATTCATTTCTGACTATAAGTTCAACAGATCACCTCTGACTTGATAGATGCAAATGATTCGATTGTATTGCCTGATTGATTCTAAATGAATGGCAAAAAGCACATTCATCTTCAAATAAGTTGATTGGTGTTTGTAGTCTCTTCAAGCCAGTAGCACCTTCGTTGTCTTCCTGCGACATAACAAAAATGTAGCAAGGATGTTAGTGCACCGTATTGTGAAGAACATAGTAAGGATGCAAATTATGCATAACTCGTACAAGTTTCGCTGTACATAAGAAAACAAGGCGGAAAAAATATTACATTGCGACACCGAATAATGACTAGACAAGCTCGGTCTATTGGGACAATCCTTCGCTGAGTGCCTAGGGGTCTTGCATATCCTGCACTTGCTTGTGTAGCTAATACTGGTACGTTGGCTGGCATCCATGTAATTCCAAAAGCACCGTGTCTGCCGTCACCCCTTCGCTGTTGTCTTCAAGCCTTTGTTCGGGCCCCATTGCACTATGTCCGGCTAAAGATTCTTGTAGTTCATTTTCAAGCCGTACGAGTAAAACTCCGCACTCCATGTACCGAAAAGGTGATGCATGTCATAGTATTCGGAGATGTACAGCGTACACATCTGCCTCATTTGTGCACACGCCTTGTACACGTGCGAGCATGGCTTGTGCAGGAGCTTCAGCTTGTTGCAGGTGCATATCGCCACATCACCTAGGGTGCATGCCTGCTTTCTTTCCCCCCTGGCATGATTGTTGACGTGTTTCTGCTGAAGCCTGATCTCATAGTTCCTCCTGAGGCCATCGATCACCCGGATGTCGTGCATCCAGGCCTTCTCTATTTTCTTGCCCATGTGCCTCTGCATGTTCTCGGACCACTGCTTGCCTTCCTTCATCTGTCGCTTGGCTGCGGTGGCTCTATTGACGAAATAACCAACAGTATGAGTCCATGTATCCCCGACGATCGAGGTGATAGGGAGGCACCGCACACCTTTGAAGATGTTGTTGTACACCTCGGACATGTTGGTCGTCATAATCTCGTACCTCGCACTATCTGTGTCATACAGAAAGGACCATTTCTCCAATTCAAGAGCTTCCCCATTGATCCACTCGGAGAAACTTATGGCACTATGGGGTTGCTTTCCCCCCAGTACCTCCATAGTGGACTCCCTTGTATGCCTCGTAGTTCGGTGTTCAAGGTCTCTCTAGATGGAATCAAATTTTCACCTCTCGTTCTGCAGACACAATGCCTTGAACGTCTTCATAATGTCCTAACTGCAGAACCACTTGAACAAGTTAGCTGCAAGATGCCTCATGCACCACCTGGATTGCATGTCATTCCCCTAGTAAGGGGGCCATTCCATGCTGCACAGTGTTGATGGCTGCCAACAACTCAGCATTGCAGTCTGTGACAAGGCATACGTTGGGCCTGTCTCCTACCATCGTCGTCTTCACGTTCGACAGGAACCACAGTCAACTAGATGTGTTCTCGCTCTCCACAATAGAAAATGCCACAAGGAGAAGCTGGTCATTCATGTCGGCCGCCACCACGGTGAGGATGATGCTCTTGTACCTCCCTGTGAGGAAAATCCCATCCATCGTGATCACAAGATGACAGAACTAGAAGCTCCCGATGGCCTGAGCGAAAGCCCAGAACACCCGGTCCAGTATGAAACGGTTGGGCCTTTTCTCAGCATCTTCACGCTCAAGCTTGTTTATGTACGTGCCAGGGTTTGACTCGACAAGCTGGTGAAGCAATCTTGACACAAAGTTGTACGCCTCTTTGTATGTCCCATACGTGGACTCGATGACCTTCTGCTTGGCTCGTCAAACCTTGTTGTAGCTAACTGGATAGCCAACTTGATTGGCGACTTCTGACATCAGCAGTTTGGGGGAGACGGACACGTCTACTGTAACTAGGTGCTTGATGAGGTTCGCCACATATGCGGGAGTCATGTTTCGATGCTACCGTTGGGGCTCGCTAAGCTCGCAAGTGAGGTCGATCACCACCTTGACCGCGAATATCTTTGCTCGGTGAGCGCTAACCTTGCTAGGGCAGCCTTCCACTACGCACCTCACTGCATCATATCCAGGGTTGGACCAATGCACATGGTACACACGGCTGATGGACAAGACGTACCGTGCTATAGCTTGTTGCACGACCTCCTTGCTAGGGAAGCGCTGCCCTACTAAGAGGGTCTCGGCATCAACCCCCCAGTGGGAGCCTTCTTCTCATGGCAGTACGAGTGAACGCACTACGACATCATCAAGTATTGATGCCACGTAAGGCACCTCCGATGGCACAATTCCCCAGTTAGACCACTGGCCTGGTGTGCGTCATCATCGCTACCATCCAAGCTTGGGTCGGTCTCCTCGTCGGACTCCAACCCGAGAGCCTAGTCTAGTAGACACTCGTGGTAGTCAATGCGAGCTGACCACCATGATTCTGCCCCCTTGTTTTGCACAAAGTTATGCATGGGACAATCCTCTGAGGTAGCACATTCCGTGCTGCTATCTTCAGGCTCAGGCTGCGCTTGCCCGCTTGTAGAGGCCCCAGCATCATCAAGGTGGCCCGGCTCCCTGGGTACCAAATTCACGTACACCATCAGCCTCCCATAAATGACCGCCTCAGGCTGAGAGGCAATCTGCATGTACTGGCTCTATGCTACACTTCTAGCCACCTTAACGAGCTCCCACACATCATTCGTGCAGGTGATCCCCCTCGATCACAACTTTCTTCCTTGTTGCCTCCGTGATGAACTCCCTCCGGATGCAACTCTAAAGCTCGTGAATATTCATCGCATCGAGCCCCTCCACCTGGACCACCTTGTACTGGCATCTCGATAGGTCCAACCAACCGGGTACGGTCCGTACGAGACCATTGCCATAAAACACATACAAGTCTTGCATGTTCGACATTACCTAAAGCCACAACAACCCCATCCGCGATATATATGTGTAATTAGATACGAAAAATTGCATACAAGTGATGGATTACATATGTGTAATTAGATACGACAAATTATTTACCACTAAACTAATTAACAGAGACTAAACTAACTAATTATCACTATTTAATTACCACTAAACTAACTAATTGTAACTGATTAATTACCATTAAATAAATTAAGAGTATGACATTCACACTAATTTAATATGAGGGACTGATAACCAATAAACTAATTACAACTAATTAATTAATTACCAGCGAACTAACTAATTAATTACTAGTAAACTAACTAATTAATAACCATTACACTAACTAATTATGGTAATAACGATAAAAGCATCCGATAATTTACCTGCCCTTGAGGGTAAGCTATCAAACAAAACCTAGCGATAAGCGATGAGCTGCAAGTAAATACTTTATCTCCAAAAAAAATAATTATGTTAAGTTCTCTGAGTTCTCAGCAACGAGCGCCAGAACGAGAAGCGAAACACAATTGGGATGAGCGAAGAGCGACTGCGACACCTCAGTATTTACAGCCGAGCGAAGGAGGGGATGCTACGTTGGCGCCGGGAATTTCGGATGCGTTGTCTACTCGCAGCATTGCTGGCAAGGGGGACAGATGTGCGGAAGAGGGAGGATGGACGGTTCAAAATATGGCCGCCGGAGGGAGGCTATGCGAGAGGGGGGAGAGCAAGGCTAGCGGGAGGGGGGCCATGCGTTTGAGAGGGGGAAGAGGTGACACGTGGCGGGATAAAATGAGTACACTTAAATTAAATTGCGAGGTATAAAATTAGAACAAGGAAAATTATGAAAAAAAAATTACACAAGAAGTACACCGTGTTACAAGCATTCACGTAAAATTTCATAATTTTTTGAACTAAGTTGCTATATTTTAAAAATTCTACGAAATCGGTGATTATTGGCTGAAACCCTAACCCTAATCGGCTTAGAGCACGTGGCGGGTGGCGGGGCCACCGCACGGCGGCAGTGCGGTAACGGCGATGTGGCGGGCACGGGGGCTCTCCGCATGGCGGCCGTGCGGACGGGATGATATTTTTGCAATAATAATAATAATAATAATAATAATAATAATAATAATAATAATAATAATAAGCACCCCCATATCTGTAAATACGAAGCCAAAAAAACGTTGATACTGCCAAAAAGTAGAGCGAAACACAAATAGTTAGACATGCAAGCTACTTTACTAGAAACTAAAATTTAAGTGGGCCTCCTCAGTCTTCTTTGGGTTTGTCCCTGCTTGTACGTCATATAATTTATTGTTTTTAGACTATTTTTTGAAACGTACGAATTTAAGTAGTAGTCTAATTCTAGTATGGATTGGAAGAAATTTCCGTGTTCTATTTAAGGTGCTTGGAGGAGAGGATATTTGGATTCAGTGCAAATTTTGAGACCTTTCGGTCTTAAAATACAAGAATAAATTATCTGTGAGATTGGACTGAATCTCTCTCTCCCTTGCACAATGTATATATACATGTAACGACCCTTTACTTAAAAAGAAAACGAGCAATAAGAGCATATTTATTATTTAATAATGTTTGGGCCAATTGTCACGTACTCGCTCCGTTTCATAATATTTGTCCACAGTCAACGATACGTACAAACCAATGAGACACTAAATTTAAGAAATAGTTAATGCGAAATGGATATACATATCTCTATTAAATGACATACTACAACCATTTAATCCCTTTCAAAGTATTTAAGTAAGGGTAAAGAGTAGGAAAAAAATGCAATAATTATACTCTACATTCAAGGCTATGGATATATATAGCTGTGTGGCACGTCGGTGTTTGACAATAATATGTTGTTATGGAGCATGTTTGAAGAATTGGGATTCTATAGTATTTATTTATTCGTAAATTTCGCAGGCAGGATCATATTAGGGGAAGGAAAAATAAAGAGTAAAGAATAACTCAAATGGCCGGTCATCTTCGGCGGCTTCCTTCGATTTCTAGCGCGTCGTCCTAGTCAATGTCAATATCTAGAATACTCTTTGTTCGACTTCATGCATCTGTCCTCGCTAGACACTACCACTCAATCCCTGTGAAGTATGAACCCTAAACTCTTGCTTGGCAAAATCTGTTTTGTTTTAGTTAAAATATATGACCTAACGGAATAAACCGCATGATGTATGCTAGTAATTAAATTATGTTTTGTCCAATGAAAAAAATTATCTTTCAAGATATCGTTTTAAACTGGATTTTGATTACAAGAACCATTAATTTCTTTTACAGGGAGACAAATTTTCCCTTTATAAAAGGTAAAAAAGTAATAAATATGCGGAGACACTATATTCAACAACGCAAAAAAAAAAACACTATTAACAACACACCATAATAGACCATCAGATGTCGGGGCGGATTTACTGTAGCACACCAGGGTACGCAGAACACTAAGTCCAAAAATTATTTTTCTTTGGATATACCCTTAGCCCAATATGAGAAGACACTGCAAGCCACAGCTCAGTCGAACATGACCCATCTTGGCTCAGGGACCCCGATCAATTTTGTTCTAGATCCATGTACCACTGAACAGATGCATGTGTGGATGTTCTACAATACAAATGTTGAATTGCATGGGCGCATTTGTTCCACACTTATAATGTGTAGAATATAGATTTTTCGTCTCGTGAACAATAGTTGCTGTATTTGGAAAAGAAAATTCACATTTTCCATAAACGACAGCGCTGTAGTTCTCACCAGCTAAGAAAATCTAGCTACCGTAGCAAAGGGGAAAATTCCAAAGCAAAATGGGGTTTTCCACGGCAGATGTATTAAATATTTAATGAAGTAGTAGCGCCAGATCGACTTGCGTCGTCCATGCATGCACCACCGTATATCTATTCCTCTTTTGAGACTACTTTGGAATGCAGAAATTTTGTGGTAATTTTATAAGAAATAATTCAATTCCCGCGTAAATCATGAAAAAAAAATTTGTTTAGGTTTTCATAATAAACTACCATGAGTAAGAAAATAATTGCATTCTCACACTTCCGTTTTGGACGCATGCATATGCATAGTTGCATACACATGAGTGGACAGTACCGGCCCGCACTGGTCTAGACACGTGTGTTGCAGCGCGCGCAAACGACCTAGAACGGCCAGGACCACAACGAGATCGATCTCCAGATGAAGACTCGAGTGACAGATACAGGTAGACTATTGCAATTAATTAGGGAAAAGTCCATCTCACATCTAATTAAACTTCTTTTTTTTCAAGAACGCGCAAAAGTTTTGCACATTATTCCATTAAGAGAAGAGCGAGCTACAGAAAACCAGTCCCAGCGGACAGACAGAACCAACAGGACAAGACTAAAACAAGAACATGAACAAGCCTAGACGAACAAACTAAAGAACGAAAACAGAAAGCAACAACAAAACAAACAAACAAAAAAGACGACCGCAGAACACGGCTTAAGTGGAACTACTTCCGGTAGAAAGCGCCTCCCGACCGCTAGCTTCTGCCATGCGCCAATGAAGATGCTCGTCGTGGATCCGCTGAACCAGAAGGTGCAAGGGACTCGCCTCATTATTAAACACTCTGCTGTTGCGCTCCTTCCAAAGCATCCAAGAAATTAGGATGATAAAGGAATCCTGGTCCTTCCTTACTTGTGGAGAGAGAGCACCCCGAGCGAAAATCCAATGGTCATGGAAAGAGGGCTGCCCAACCGGGACAGCTCCCGACAACCCCATGAGCGAAAGGAAGTGCGCCCAGACTTGAGAAGTAATGGCACACCCAACGAGAAGGTGGTCGATGGTCTCTTGGGAGTGCCCGCAGAAAACACAAGTGCCATGGTTTTGAAGCCCACGACGTTGAAGACGATCTGCCGTCCAGCAACGGCGATGGACTGCTAACCACACGAAAAATTTGCACTTTAGAGGAGCCCGCGCCTGCCAGATAGCCTCCGCACAGGGAAACCTGCTCGAGCCTAAGAAGAAAGCCTTATAGCCGTGGTGGCTTCACTGTCCACTGTGGAGAGCGTGCGCTTAGCTACCCTAAGCACTTTCCCAAGGCGTGCCCGTCCACTAGATCTTCCCCATGGCCGCTTCCTTTGCTCCGCGTACTACAGCTTGGTCTGCCTCCCATGGTGGCTTCACTGTCCACTGCGGGTTGGCTCCATAGTGTCGGGGTGGGACGGTCGTGCGCGGTCTTATGGGGTTCTCTATCCGCGGCGGCTGCATCCACACTACTGCTCCGGCACAACACTACGGTTTGTGATGGCATCCGCCATATTGCTCTGGTGCAACACCGCGGCCGTGGCCACGGCCGCTTCCGATCTTGGTCTAGGTTGGACGCGACCTTGCAAAAACAGCCGCCGCCCTCAGCGGTGAGGCGAGCCTTCTTCTTGGGGAAGATGGAGCGGGGGACAGTAGAGGAGGAGGAGGGAGGCTAGCGGAGGAGGCCGTGACCGCTGCGGATGGAAGACGAGGGAAGGAGTAGGAGAGGATGAGGACAGCCATGGCCAGGAGCTTTGGGAGAGAAGGAGAGCAGAGGGGGAATAGACTCGAGCACATTCCTTCTCCATGACATATGCCACATCAACAAATTATTGCCTACTAGGATGCCCTGTTGGTCAAAACCAGTCTACATGTCAAAACCATCGTCACGTTAGGTTAAAATCGGAGTGAAATGGACTCTAGGGGGAGGGGGTAAAGTGAAACGGTATTAATTGATAGTTGGGGGGTTGAGGGTCTGGTTTAATAGTTCAAGGTTGATTTCTGAACGTTTGGAAGAGTTTAAAGGCGTCAAATAGATTTTTTCCATTAATTAACGTGTGTACATATCATGGAGAAAAATTTCACGAGCACAAGTGCAATAATTTTCATACATTAGTCGGTGTGGTCGGTGTCTGAAATGTGCTGTGCTTAACTCGTTTAATGTTTAGGTCAAACCGACGAGTGACGACCGAACATTGGAATTATATATGTCATGCAAATTTTTGTCTCCAGCCAGCTCCCAAGTTGCATGACTTCTCGTAAGGAGCTAGCTAGCTGGACGTGCTGACATATATATTTGATGTAGGCACGCGGCTGAGGATGACCACCATACGTCCTGCATGATAGATCTTTTTTTTTTTAAGGATGATCTAGCTACATGACTTGTATATATGCAAAGTTTAAAATCGCGATTTTCTCGACTTTGCAGCAAGGTTCCAAAAATGCTATAGTACGCACTATAGCTAGCTATTTATCTATTTTCGCGGTTTAGCGTTTGGGGTCCAAAAAAAGCTATAGCTAGCTATTTAGAACCTTGCTTGTATGTTTCAATTGTACATTCACAATGATGCATTAAGGACAGAGCACTGCTTCTATGGAGGAGAAGAACCCTAGACTCTACCACCAGATAACCAAATTGCCACACGGCTTGAGTTAGCCAACAGTTAGCTGAAATACTACATATATATCGATAAACTTGTATTGGGCATGCATCTTTAGTCTTTAGTAGTCTTCAGCCTTCGCACGTACACTCGCCCTCTGAAACGGTGTGGCTGTGGCATCATCAGACGGGGTTTTTCCCCGTCTATCCCCGTCTGATGATAAGAATACGAGATTTGGCTTTATGGTCGGATGGTGGGAAGCTGTTTAAACTCACCACCTACGCACCCGGGTTTAGTCCTAGGATCGGCTCAGATGCTCACCTTCATCTTCAACAAATTGGCAAAGTGATTACCTTTGTTTGGAAGAAAAGGTTAAAGAATACCTTCATCTTCAACAAATTGGCAAAGTGACTACCTTTGTTTGGAAGAAAAGGTTGAATAATTCATTGTGCTATATATGCACTTACCTGTAAAGTCTCACTCATTTAACACTTCGACTAATCCCAACCACCCCTGAACCACAAAATGCTCATTGTTCTCTTACGGCTGGCATGCATATATGGCATACAAATCAAGTCAAGCAAAGCATAATATACTCAAGACAAGTTTGGTAGGATATATTCTCAAAAAATGGCAACCATCAACATCTTCTGATCACCTGCATTATTTTTTGCCCCTAAAATTCTTGCTTTAACATTAACATGTGCACATTCACATAAAAGGGCAAGCCAAACAACATTTTATTTAATTCTTAGTTTGCTTGAAACTTTCTTTTCATTTACAGTATATGCCAAGGACTTACATGGAACTATATAAGTACAGAACGGCAAGGCTGAAAAAGATGGGAAAAGAAGATACATCTAAATTACTACTCCCTCCGTATTTTAAAGCTTGTCGTTGATATGCTTTGCTTCCTCCACGCCAACGTCAAGTATATAAAAACAGAGGGAGTACCCCACAAGCACTCTCTTTTACTCCTAGCTAGCTTTGATTATTATTGTACTATTATAGCTAGTGTGAATTCTTCAAGAACATCGTATCACACTACACTAGTGCAGTAGTAATTAACATAAAGAACTCCCCTGTTTAGTTCAGTCATTAAAATACTAATTTAATTTACAGGGGGTTAATTAGTAATTAGAAGAGCTCAAGCTTGTTCCATGCCTCCTGGTCAAACGCAGCGCTACTCCTCTGGTATTGGTAAACGTCGTTGAAAGTTTCATCGTACACCGGCGGCGCCGGCGGTTGCACCAGGCATTCGTCCCACGGCGACGGTGCCGGCGCGATCATGTAGTCCAGCCCCATCAGGTACATGATGTCCGGCCACTCCATGATCGGGAACAGCGTGTCCTCGTCGCAGCTGGTCGACGCCGAGGACGAGGACGACGACGAGGTGGAGTAAGACGTCGTCGTTGCCGATGCGGCGCACGTTGGTGTTGGCGGGGGAGGCGGCTGCGGCTGGTCGCACAATGGCACCATGATCTCGTCCGGGTGGATCATCGGCACCTCGTCGGTGCAGAAGCCAGGAGACTTCCTGAGGAGGGAGTCCTCGTCGTGCAGGTCGGCCGCGGCCTCCGTGTCCTCCTCCTCTGGGTGCTTCTGCTCCGGTCGTGGTCCTTGGATTTCCGGCGAGCCGCCGGCGAGCGGTGGATGCCGGTCGTGCTGCTGCTGGGGAGCGGGTGGGAGGGGCTTGTGGGTGAGTGGGTCGATCCCCATCTTCTTGAGCTTCTTCTTGACATGGGTGTTCCAGTGGTTCTTGATCTCGTTGTCCGTACGCCCTGGCATGTGGGACGCGATCTTGGACCATCTAACATTTTTTTAAAAAAAATAAACAATTTAATTATAGTCCGACTGGTAAGACACCTATATCGTTAATTTATAATTAGAATTTTGGTAATAGTATAGTAAACTAGTAGTACCTGTTACCCAATTGGGCATGTAGATCGATGAAGATCTTCTCCTCTGCCTCGGAGAGGAGCCCCCTCTTGAGGTCCGGCCGTAGGTAGTTCGTCCACCGCAGCCGGCAGCTCTTCCCGCACCGCAGCAGCCCTGTTTAATTTGCGCGAACATATACAAAAAAATTTAGGAACAGAACCAAAGAATTGTTCAGGGAATTAATCCGGTGGATGATGACGAGGCACGCACGTACCGGCGAGCTTTGGCACGGCGCGCCAGCAGCATTGGCCATTGCTGAGGATGAAGCTGATGAGCTTGTGGTCCTCCTCCGCCGTCCACGGCCCCTTCTTCAGCCCCACCTTGTCGCAGCACGGCTGCCTCCCCATTGCTGGCTGCTGCTTCCTCTCTAACTTGGTTTGCAGCCAGGCGACCAACAACAACAAACTCACAGCTCAAAGGCAGGTGATTGATCAAGAACCATGAGCAAGCAAGTGACTGGCAATGGCAGCACAGGCTCTGAGGTGCAATGCTCACCTTCCTTTATAAAGGGGGAAGAAGAGTAGGAAGGGACATGGCTAGCTGACAAGCAGCAGCTAGCCAGCAACTAACTACTAAGAAGTCACAAAGGGTCGTGTACTCGTGTGTGGTGTAGACTTCAATCCTTTTATATTTATTTATTTTGTTTTGCTAGCTCCATGCATACTTGTCAGCGGCGGTGAGGCTGCGCGGCCTGCCGGGGCGGGCGTCGGCAGCGAGCCTACGTGCCACACCATGAGGCCTGACCTTCTGCTCATGGGTCCCTTTTGCTTGCTTTGCAGGTGCAAGTGCTGCACTACAACGCCTCCATGCTATCCCTTTTGGTGTTTAACAAAATTATCTTCGGTTGACCATTCCTTATTTCCCCTGGTTTTTACGCCAAAATTTCACTGCCGACTAGATTACGTAGAGTCTTTCGATTGTCGGATTACGCGGTTGTTGTGAACTTGACCTCTGTAAGTACTTGTTCAGTCATTGTTCTAGAGATTCAATGTCGCGTATATGGGGCTCCTTGCTGTCCTAGGCTCCTAGCATGGATAAAAAATTCCATTCCTTTTTTTTTCTGAAAACAATAAGGTATTGCGATGGAATGCGCGTATATATTGCAGATTAAGCATTGGTCAGCAATTCAGAGGTTTGTAGCCGCAGTCTACTCTACTTGGTGGACAAAATTTTGGCAGCCAGCAGGATGCAAATTTTGAATGATGCCATGCATGTAGAGGTCAACATTTTCACTCTTCTTGTCAACATCTGAAACTTCCCATGACATCACAGAAATTGTTGGACCGAATTAGCGACTAGACGAGAGACGAATAGTGTTACAGATATGATTCGGTTCCACCGAATCAACTCTTGGAGACATGATTCGGTCCATGTATAGCAACCGAATCAATCTCTTGTTATTGTTATTTGGCATGTAATTATCTTGTTGAGATTCATCTTGTTGTGCAAGACACACCATGTAATCCTATGCCATGAATTGTGGCAATTGCTAAACAACTATTCCCGACTTCCTCTAGTTTTCTACTTGGTATCACCTTACCAATCCAATCCGCCATGAGCTCCTCTTCCACTGCAACTCTCAATGCCACTACCTCCTCAGTCGAGTCTTCCTCCGCTGGTGTCCTCGTTGGCACTCTCTCCAGTGACAACGCTACCGCCGCTCTGGCCACCGCGCACTCCACCTCGATAGGGCCGTCTCTCGCTTCTCAGGCCATCAACGTGACCAGCATGAAGACTCGTCCCCATCTGCCTCGATCTGAAGGCCTCCAACTACTTGATGTGGCGCGCATTTGTTAGTGTCCTCCTCGGCAAATACGAATTGCTACACCATGTCAACGGCTCCCTCCACGCTCCGACGCCGCCTGGGGCCGAGAAGACTTCATCTTCCGTTCCTAGCTCTACGCCTCAATCTTGGAGGAGATTCTATCCATCGTCATGGAGCCAGAACAGTCAGCTCGCATGGCTTGGGTGAATATCGAAGACCTCTTCCTCGACAACAAGCTCAACCATGCCATCTTCATCGAGGCCGAATTCCGCGCGTCAGTCTAGGTAGAAATGAGCATCACTGACTACTGCCACAAACAGAAGACCCTCTTCGATACTCTCCGGGATGTTGGTCCCTGCTGTTGCTCAAGGAGATCCAACTCGCTCAGACCGCCAAGGCTATCACCGCCACTACTCTTCTATCTGTGACCGGCACCTCATTGTCCTTCTACTCTTCGGGCGATGGTGCTGGCCGTAATGGTGATCGCAGTGACTGACGCAACAAGAACCGACACAAGGGCAACGATCAGAACAACCGCAACACCTCTTCTACCTTGACAATCGGCCCATGGATTTGTTTCAATCCTTGGACCGATCAGATGCAACCCATGGCGGCTCCCAACTCTTGGTGCCTACCGGCTAGGGGATCCTCGGCCCACGCCCATCCTCTGCACCGCAGCAGGCCTACCACACCTCCTTCGCCCTCTACATGGCCTGCATGCCCTACCGGCACCTCCATCCCCCGCACCCACTACACAGCCAGCTAAGCTAGGACAACACTAGTCTCATCACGACCCTCAACAACATGAGCATGCAAGCACTGTCTCTCGGCGAATGGGTCATGGACTCGGGAGCCACCTCGTACATGTCCTCCGATGCTTGTATACTCAATTCTCCCAAGCCTTCTTTTCTCCTGCTTGCGTGACTGTCAACAACGGCTCCTCCGTACCCATTAGCCATGTTGGTCACTTCTCTCTTTCTCCTTTTCATCTTAACAATGTCCTTGTCGTTCCTAACCTTGTTAAGAATCTTATCTCTATCTGCAAATTCACCAAAGATGACTCTTGTTCTATTGAATTTGACCCTTCCAGTTTCTCTGTCAAGGATCTTCATTCCAGGAAAGAGATGCTTCACTGCAATAGTCGTGGTGAGCTCTACCTGTTTCCCTCCACCACGTCTCTAGCCAATCCTGGCTCCTTCCTCTCTGTCGCTGACTCCAACAAATTGTGGCATCGGCGTCTTGGTCATCCCGGGCGCGACTCCATGGCATCCCTCCACAAGTCATATTTAATCCCTTGTAATAAAGTAGCTAACACTCCTTGCCATGCCTGACAACTTGGCAAGCATGTGCGACTACCCTTTCCTAGGTCTATGTCATCTACGGATACTCCTTTTCACCTCATTCATCGTGATTTGTGGACCTCTCTAGTCCAAAGCAATTCAGGGTTTCAGTATTATCTCATTGTGCTTGATGACTTTTCTCATTTTTTGTGGACCTTCCCTCTCTGCAAGAAATCCGACACCACAACCACCCTCTCCACTTCTTCGTGTATGCTCGGTCAGCACCACCATCCGTTCCGTTCAAGCCGACAACAACACGGAGTTCGTCAACTCTTCCTTGACGTAGGTACTGCTACGTGATGGCATTCGTCTTCGCCTCTCTTGCCCCTACACCTCCACCCAAAACGGCAAGGCCGAAAGAGCCTTGCTCACCATCAACAATGTTGTGTGCACGCTCCTCTTTCAAGCTCACATGCCAGTTTCCTTTTGGGCTGAGGCACTCACCGCGGTCACATACCTCCTTAACGGGCATCCATGCTACCAAATGCCCCACCCCCTACGAGCATCTCTATAGTTCCCCACCCACATACCATCACCTTCGAGCCTTTGGATGCCTTTTCTATCCGAAACTCTCCGCCACCACTCACCGTAAACACTCTCCTCGGTCTACGGCTTGCATTTTTCTTGGCTATCCTGACCTTCACAAAGGTTACAAATGCTACGATCTGGCCACTCATCCAACTACTTTATCCCGTCATGTTATCTTTGATGAAGCAACCTTTTCGTTCACTGCCGTCTCTCCATCCCCACCCAACACTTCATTGGATTTCCTCCATGATTTTGTCTCCACCACGTCCTACACTCCAGTGCTACCATCGCCTGCCACGGCACCAGTTTTCCCTGCTGTGACATCCTCCTCTTTTGCCATGGCACCACTCTTACCGAGTGTCTCTCCCTCTGCCACGGCACCGATTTCTCCTGCCACGACAGCTCTTTTTCCTGCCACGGTACCATCTTCTTCTACCGCGGTAGTTTCTGCCCTCAGCCTGCCACCAACTATGGTGGCAGACCCTCAGCCCCGCTTGGCTCCCGGTCCTCATCACATGCGGACTTGCGCCAAGACAAGCATTGTGCGGCCTATTGACTGTCTAAATCTTTTCGCTACCATCGATCATGTTTTGCCTGTGCCAAGTCCTATCGTGTCACCCTCCATGACCCTCATTAGCGTAAGGCTATGGAAGATGAGTACCACGTGCTCCTTTAAAACCGCACATGGTCTCTTGTTCCTCGTCCCCCCGGTGTGAATGTCATCACCAGAAAATGGATTTTCAAACATAAACACCACTCTGATAGTTCTCTTGCCCAGTACAAAGCTCGTTGGGTCATCCGTGGTTACTCTCAACAACCCGACATTGACTTTGATGAGACTTTCAATCCTGTGGTTAAACCCTTAATGATCTGATTCATCCTATCCATTATAGTTTCTCGCTCCTGGCCCATACACCAACTCGACGTCAAGAATGCTTTTCTTCACGGCACTCTTGATGAAATGGTTTTTTGCCAGTAGCCCACCGATTTCATTGATCCCTCTCGACCTGACTTCGTCTGTCTTCTCCACAAATCGCTCTATGGGCTTAAGCAGGCCCCCAAGCCTGGTACCAGTGGTTCGCTCACTATGTGCATCGTCTTGGCTTTGTTGCCTCTCCATCCGATGCCTCTCTCTTTATGCTTCGCCAAGGGGTCGACATGGCCTATCTTCTCATCTACGTCAATGACATCATCTTGATGGCCTCATCCACTCGGTTTCTTCGGCGCATCATGCACTCTCTACACACCAAGTTTGCCATGATAGATCTCAATGATCTCCGCTACTTTTTGGGCATCTCGGTTACCTGGTCCTCGCATGGCATATTTTTGTCCCAACGACAGTATGCGACTGATCTCCTTCACCGAGCATGTATGGCTAACTACAATCCAGCCGCCACCCCTGTTGACACCCGTACGAATCTCTCATCCACCGATGGTGTCCCTATCTTCGACACCACTGAGTATCGGAGCTTTGCGGGTGCCATTTAGTACCTCATGTTGACTCGACCAGATATTACTCATGTCGTTCGTTTGGTCTGTCTCTACATGCATTCCCTCGTGAGCCGCACCTCCAGCTCATCAAGAGGATCCTTTAGTATTTGAAGGGCACTCTGGACTTCGGACTACAACTACACGCCACGCCATCTTCTTCCATTACAGCATACTCTGATGTTGATTGGGCAGGGTGCCCGTATACACGCCACTCCACTTCCGGGTACTGCATTTACTTCGGTGATAACTTGGTCTCATGGTCTTCTAAACGTCAGGCCACTATCTCCCGTTCCAACGCCAAGGCTGAGAATCGTGTTGTTGCTCATGCAGTTGCTGAATGCTGTTGGTTACAGCACTTGCTGCAAGATTTGCACCACCCAATCTCCTCCACTATGGTGGTGTATTGCGAAAACGTTAGTGTTGTCTACATGTTCGCGAATCCTATTCAGCACCGCTGTTCCAAGCACATCGAGATCGACATCCATTTTTTCATGAGAAAGTATCTCTCAGGCAGGTCCGGGTTCTTCATGTTCCTTCTCGTCATCAGTGTGCCGACGTCATGACAAAAGGTCTGCCGACGGTTCTTTTTTAGGATTTTCGGTTCAGCCTGTGCGTCCATTCGGCTACCGCTACAACTGAGGTAGGATGTTAGAGATATGATTCGGTTCCACCGAATCAACTCTCAGAGATATGATTCAGTCCATGTATAGCAACCTAATCAATCTCTTATTATTGTTATTTGGTATGTAATTATCTTGTTGAGATTCATATTGTTGTGCAAGACACACCATGTAATCCTACATATACATGCAAAGGCTATGCCATGAATCGTGGCATTTGCTAAACAACTATTCCCAACTTCATCTAGTTTTCTACTAATAGGAGCCACCTATTTTAAACCTCTGCAGTATTTAACTTTCTTTTCACTCAAATAGTTATAAAAAGCTATGAAGATCAAAGTTACAAGATCACAGCGGAAGTCCTGCATTGAAACCGAAAAACCCTGAGCTCAACGCCTCTCGGTCGATCTAACCGCCTTGCCTTGCCGGTGTGACTGTCGACGCCGTTTTGACCGCACCGGTCTGATCGGAGGTCGGTCTGATCGCTGGTGAGGGCAGTTTGACTGCCAGCTAGAGATTAGCAGTCCAAAAGATCCACAAAATGATCTAACTTTTGATTTGTTGATCCAAATTCTATGATATTTCAAACATAGCTTATTAAGAAGGTCATGAACCTATTTCAATCGACGATTGAAGTTAAGGTTCCACGAATTTCTTGATTGAGACCAAGAAGACACAAAAACAAAAGAAAACCAAAACTTCAGACAAAAGCTTGCTCGTGGGTGAAAGTTGGTAAGATAGCTTTATATCAGATCCCACAAGTCCTAGCAAGCTAGATCACAACAAAAGACCTTTCATGATCTTCATCTTCTCTTGACCTAAACCACATCTCCTTTGCACCATCTTGCGCCGCAGTTTCTCCAAGGTCACCAACCCAGTATTCTGGCGAAGATACCAAACTACCCCTTCTCAATCCTTCTCCAAGGCTGAGTCTAATCAACGTGAAGCAATCCCATGCTTCATCATGCGTATGTTCATCAATGGCTCTCTTCATGTCGGCAAGTCTCTCCATCTGGCTGCCACTGGATCTACCCTGGCAGTTGCACTAAGCCCGAAGCCACTTGGTGCAGCCCATTGCACCGAACTTCTAGTTCGGTCGTTCTTATCCATCTTGCGTCATGCTTGTGTCAAACCACTTCACTTGACATCCCCAATCATTCTAGACCTCAGCTCTCCTAACCTAGTCCCGGTCATCCCTGCCATTAACCGTAGTAGACTTCAAGCCACCTGCACAACAATATACTAAGAAATCGATCCCGAGCACAAGTCCTTGCAACTTGATCCACGTTAGGCAAAACATGCATCATGCAACACCTATGCACTTGACTTTGGCCAATTCCACAAGATCATCACACCTCACTGTGCATGATCATGCTCTAGCCGATCTGACTGCCGCCCTCAACTGGTCTGACTGCCAGTCACACCGATCAGACCGCCACCTAGCCAGTCAGACCGCACTCTAGAATTCCAAAACACCACTCTCTAGACTTTTGGCAAAACTCTATCTAGTTTCGCGTCTAATGTCCATTTTTAATGGGACCTAGTGCAAACACACCCTCAAACGCTCTTACACAAGTGTTTGGTGCGCAATCCCCAATAGCTCTAATCGCCGGCCACAACCAGTCTCACCTCCTGCCTCGGCTAGTCTGACCGCCATCTCTGGTCAGTCAGACCGCCCCCAGTATGACAGCAAATCCGAATATTTGCTAAATCGAGGTTTTGAACCCCAAACACCTCGACACCGATGCCAATTATTCATCACTAAGATTAGGATCATACACATGATTTTCACAATCTCCCCCTTGATGAACACATTGGAATCTACCCAAAAATATATGGATGTTGTTTTGAAAAACTCTCACTCTATTTTGCAAAAAAAAAAAAAAAAAATCTACAACTTGGTCCAAAAGCAAGATAAAGTCACGAACATGACCAAGTTGGCTTGAGAAATACAGAAGCAAACTGGTAGAGGCAATGAAGTGCAGAAAAGCTTCAAATCTAGAGATGGCTTCAAACAATTACTTAAGGTCCATATGAAAGAACAGTTGTTCAATTTGACATTTGATCATAGTGAGGTCTCACATTTGCAATTTAAACCAATAAATAAACATTAGAGTTCAAGAATGCATATGATATGCTCTTCCTCACTAAGATCTACCAATTTTTTTAATTTCTCCCTTGTCTGCATTTTCTCCCCCTGAATGCATGGAAAGCCCATTTTGAACATTTTTACCACATTTCTCCCCCGTTGACAACAGAGTCATCAAGGAATCATGCCTTCCTCTCATCCAATATTTCAGTTCTAAAGATGCAAGGAAGAAGCATAAAAAGGAGTATGCAAGAAATGTAATGGAGTGGCTTCATTTTTGAATTTTCAGTTTTTAGGAGTAAGAAGCTTTGAAGATTACCTAATATGAAGAAGCTAGCAAATTCTAATACACAAGACATAGCAAGTATGAAAGCTAGCATATCATGAATGGCAAGCTACAAGTTGACATCAAGACATATATCAAAGAGTCATCTAGTCTAGTGAATAATTGAAATCACTAGAGGATAATCATATAGACCGCAAAAAATATGAACAAAACCATAGCAAGCATGCAATCCAAGATAATGAAACAAACATTGACTACTAGAAGCATTACAGAGCCTACAACTTGAAAAGCTTGCTCAATTTCATTTGATTTTTCAGTTTTTGCTCTCGGTGTGTAACAAACCATTTGCGAGCAAAGATATGATATTTTTGCCATGAAAAAGCTCTAGTGGGGTGTAACCGACCACTGTTGAGCTAAGAATGTTGTAGGCGTGTAACAGACCTTTTGCAAGCACTCTTGTTTTTTCTTTTTCTTTTCCTTTCATGATACAACATGAAGTTTTTTGTGAAAGCAAGGGATTTTTCGCTAAAGCACTAAAATTGAGCAAAAGTTATAAACTGTCTAAGATTTTCTTTTAAGTTCAAGACAGATTCAAGATAAGACAAGTAACCCTAGTTGGCACTCTATAGGCATGAACAAGATCTCAAAAGACATAAAAGTCTAGCTCGACTCATACACAAGCTGAATTTATATATCACTTGGCAATTTTAGATTAAGCCTAGACCTTCTAGCTCTAAAGCATATGCCAAGGCATCAACAAGTAGCTAAACAAATAAATCATGCTAAGACAATCATACAAGCTATAGCATGACATCAATCAAAAGCTAGCCACATCAATAGGGATAATAAGCAAAGTTTCATCAAATTAAAAGTTGAAGCGGTAAAGCTTATATTACAATGCATCATATTTTTTATTTTTCATTTGAATGCAATATGATACAATGCATGAAAAACAAGTGAAAAAGCAATGAAAACCAAATAAAACAATTGTTGAAGAAAAGATAAAAAAAATGATCAACTCCCCCTCAAACCAACCCAAAAGGGTAAACTCTAGCAAAAAAAAAATGGTCTCTAGGGCCTTAGACTCCACAAACTCTAGCACCAAGAACCTCTTACTCCACATGGTCTCTAGGGAAAGAATCTCTCACAACTAGGGAGCGAAACACCATTATTGAAAAACCTATAGGCTGGTCAAAACCTACTAAAGACTAGTGACTGGAGACAGACTCAACCTAGGTTGTTAAGAGAGTGCATTCTAGCAAACCATGAGATAAGAAAAGTGCCTAGGAAGGACACATGCTAGAAGAGAATCAGAAGCACATGTAAATCTCACATAAGTATAAACAACTATAAAGCATATGAGCAATAAAACTTAAAGCATGACAGGGAATGTGTCATGAATATAGAGCATACTAAGATAAAACTCATGTATCCACAATAGAGTATAAAAGCATGTAAAGCCTAAAGCATGCCACAAGCTAAACCAAGGCTAAAAATGCTAACAAAGAAATCAAATGAATACAAAGAGCAAGGTACTAGCAAAGGCATGATAGAAGATGAGAAAAGAGTAATACATACCGATATGATACAAGTGAGCACATAGATAAGCACAACATGTCCTAAGCTTTCTATTAAGAACACTTACCTTAAGGATACTTTAGAATTTTTTTCTAAGCATAAGAAACAGCTTAATATGGTTCTAGACAAGTCCAAGATTCCTATTGGGAAGCAAGGGTTAGGGTATAGCTTTGCTAAGGATAAAACTAAGTCAAATGTCATCCAAGTGCTAGAAGATGGGCTATTTGAATTCAAACCCCAACCTACTAAAGTGATTTTCAAGTCTGGAGACTTTGCTCAAATGACCTTAGATTCGCATGGTGCTTCTCCCAGTGGTACCAAGTACCATTGCACCTATTGCAAGAGGGATGAACATTTGATTGAGTTCTGTTTGCGTAGGCTGAAGAATGCTAGAAATTTTTTTGCTAGAACCAACTTGCTAGTTTCTAAGCATTTTTAACAGGGATTAGATTTATGCTCAATTATCTCATTCATAGCATTTTCAAGATGGTTCAAAATAATGTCATGAGCATTTCTCAATTTGTCAAGTTCAGCATGCAAAACATGGCAAGAGGTACATTCATCACTATCAAGGTCCTTAGCATTCACATGTTCAAGAGTTAAACTATCAACTTAAGATTCTAAGTCCTTAGCCCTAGCCATGATTTTCTTAAGCACTTTATTCTGACTAATCACTTGATCATATAGCCCATCACATCGCAAGGTGAGCACTTCATAGGAGGGTGGTATCTGATAGGATGCGTCGACGCCGTCGTCGTTATGTGCCATGAAGCACATACCGGTGAAATCCTTGACCTTGCCCTTGCTCTTCTCTGGAGGAGTATCCATCTCTTTGTCTTCCTCGCTCCCAAAGTCCACATCACTCATGGAATGTTATCCAAAAGGGGTAAGGACTCGGTCATCGACCTTCAAGAGCTTGGAGGGATCAAACTTCACATTCTGCCCTTGACGCTTCTTCCAGGAGTCCTTCTCCTCCTTGTAGTTGCCCTTACCCCTTAGCTTGTGACAATTATACCACATGTGGTAGAGCTCACAACACTCATAGCAAGTCACCGGACCACCCCTCTTCTTGTTTCTCACATTGTGATAGCTCACCACACTCTGGCTCGGGAATGGACTCAAGCTCCAATACATTGATTGCAAAAATACAAACAAAAGAGAAACTCAAAGACTCCGAAGAACTACCATCATAAAATCTCTTAGAGGGATCGACTACCAATGTCGTGCTTTCCTTCTTGGTATGATCAACTATTTTGATCTCATGGGTCTTGAGCATGCTATACCGCAACTCCAAGGTGAGATCGCTCAAGTTGACTTTCTCCTTAATGGCGTTAGCTTTCATCTCCTACTCTTTGGTGTTAATGGTAGCCAAGAGATGAGTGACATTCTCAGATTGAGAATACTCAATGTCAACCGCTCTTAGATGGTTGAGCACTTTGTTGAAGCGAGTAAATACAACATCAATGCTATCTCCAGGAAGCATCTCAAATTTGTTTTACTCTCGCTTGAAGACCATTTGGGGCGCTTGCTTGATTTGGAAAGAGCCCTCATCATAGGTCTCAAGAGTGTGCCAAATCTCATGCGTGGTCTCAAGGTGATAAATCCTGTCATACTCCTGTCTACCGAGCCCAACATATTGGAGGTTCTTTGCCTTACGGTTGTTAGCCAAATTGGTTGCCAAAACAGGTGTAACAACCTCAGGCAGAACGAGGGGAATCCGAACGACCTCTCATATGGCTTGACCTTCGCTCTGAAGGTAGACATGCATTTGGTTCTTCCAATAGGTATAGTCAAACCCATCAAAGACATGTGGCTTAGTGGAGTACTTTTCAGTCGTCATGTTCATCGACTGGTTAAGATCAAGTATAAACGAACCGAGTTCTGGTACCACTTATTGGACGACCAATTAAGATCAAGTATGAAGTAACCGAGCTCTGGTACCACTTATTGGACTGAATTAGCGACTCGAGCGGGGTGAATAGGAGCTACCTATTTTTCACCTCTGCGGTATTCAACTTTCTTTTCACTCCAATAGCTATGAAGATCAAAGCTACAAGATCACAGCGGAAGCCTTGCGTTCAAACTAAAAAACTTCAAGCTCAATGCCCCTCGACCGGTCTGACCGCTGGTGAGGGCGGTCTGATTGCTAGCTGCATATTAGTAGCCCAAAAGATCCATAAAACGATCTAAAATTTGATCCCATGATCCAAATTCCCTAATATTTAAGATATAGCTTATCAAGAAGAACAAGAACCTATTCCAATCGACGATTGAGACAATCAAAGCAAAGGTTCCACAAATTTCATGATTGAGGTCAAAAAGACACAAAAACCGAGAAAAACCAAAACTTGAGCCAAAAGCTTGCTCGTGGGTAAAAGATGATCAAGATGACATTATATCAGATCCCACAAGTCCTAGCAAACTAGATCACAGCAAAAGACCCAGCAAGACCCTTGGAACACAAAAACTCCAAAATCAACAAAGAGAGAACAAGATACAACTCATCTTGGGGTAATCTTGATTGGATTGATTCGAGAGATTATAGGTTTACAGCTACTCCACCATGGAGGACAAAAGCCCACACTTGAGCACATAATTTCTCAATCTATCTCTCTCAAACCGTAAACTCCTCTATTTTCGTCACTTTCCCTAAATCACAAATTAGGGTTTTCAAGGCTTGTATGGATGGATGAACAAACCCTGCATCGTCCCCTTAAATAGTGTAGACTAGGTCTAGAGAGAAAACTCTAATGGGCACCCGTTAAATCCACACACAAACGGGTCTACACTCACGTACGCTTCTTAAAGCGGATGACGATCTGAGTCTCCTGAATCCATCTCTTCACGATCTTCATCTTATCTTGACCTAAACCGCCTCTCCTTTGCACCATCTTGCTCTGCGGTTTCTCCAATATCACAAACTTGGTATTTTGGTGAAGATACCAAAATACCCCTTCTTGATCCTTCTCCAATGCCAAGTCCAATCAACGTGAAGCACTCCAATGCTTTGTGACGCCTAGGTTCAGTAATGGCTGTCTTCATGTCGGCAAGATTCTCCATCCAGCTCCCACTGAAACCACCATGGTAGTTGCATCAAGCCCCAAGCCACTTGATGCAACCAATTGCACCGAACTTCTCGTTCGGTCGTTCTTGTCCATATTGTGACATGCTTTAGTCCAACCACTTTACCTGACATCCTCGATCGTTCTGGACCTCAGCTCTCATAGCTTAGTCCTGATTATCCTTGTCGTTGACCGTAGTTGACTCCAAGTCACCTGTACAATAATAGACCAAGAAATCGATTTCGGATACAAGTTCCTCGCAATTTGACCCACGTTAGCCAAAACATGTATCATGCAATACCAAGCACTTGACTTTGGCCAATTCCATAAGATCATCATAGCTCATTGTGCATGATCACGCTTTGGCCGATCTGTAGCACACCAGGGTGCACAGGACACTGAGTCCAAAAATCATTTTTCTTTAGATATAACCATGTATATATATGTAATGTGGACACCCTTGGTCAACATGAGGGGACACCCCAAGCCACAGCCCAGCCAAACATGACACATCTTGCCTCAGAGACCCCCGGTCATTTTCGTTCTGAATTTGCCACCGCCGTCGGCCATCGGTCGGTCAGACCGCACCCCATAATTCCATAACACCCCTCTCTGAACTTTTTTTGGCAAAACTCTATCTAGTTTCACGTCCAGTCTCTATTTTTAATGGGACCTGGTGCAAACGCACCCTCAAACGCTACCACTCAAGTGTTTGGTACGTAATCCCGAAAAGCTCTCGTCGTCGGCCACGGCCGGCCTGACCGCCACCTCTGGCTGGTCTGACCGCCTACCTCGGTCGATCAGACCGCCATCTCTGGCAGGTCAGACCGCCCCCGGCCTGACAACAAATCCAATAATTTACTAAACCTAGGTTTTGAACACTAAACACCTCGACACCGATGCCAATTGTTCATCACTAAGATTTGGATCATACACATTGTCTCCATAGAAACGAAGTGCTCACAAGTTTGTGCTTGCTAGCTCCAAACATTCCGCAGTCTGTCCTTAACAGATTGTGAAGGCTGCAAGGACCGTGGAGGATTTGGGAGTAAATATGACATGAACGGTGCATAGAAGTTGAGTCGTGAAGAAAGATTCTGGATTGTAGCAATGGTAGCAATAGTTTGATCACATAGTGAGCCTGTATTTTGTTGTATTAGTTGTCCTTGGATTTAAGTGGGAGATCCACCAACCAGCAGTTCCCATCGGTCGGATGATCAATTCTTTCTTTTTCCAAGTAAAATATCAATTCTTATTTTCTATACTTTTATTTTTGAGATGAATTATCACTTCATTTATTGACTGACTTTTCCAGCGAACTGGATCTGCATGCTTAATCTGAATTTCCAAGTCAAATTAGGGATATACTAGTCCACTTTATCATTTCTTTTCTCTCACTAATCAAGAATGCAGAGATGATCCTAGCTAGTCAGAATAAACATATCTTAATCGGCACCAACACAGCTAATTAAGCACTCTTTAGGCAATCAAAGCATCTGACTTGACCCAAAACTAGCCGTCGGTACACCGCGTTTCGGTGTCGTTGCGTGGTCCGATTTGCCACCCATGAGATGAAAAATTAAGAGATTATTATCATGGGTTGCACAATTAAAGGGGTTGTTAAGCCTTTGACATGGGATGTGAAAGCGTCAGCACCCTGAAGATGAGGAGGGCCAGGTGCCGGTGCCAGTGCCATTGCTAAGCCTTTTCTTGAGCCACTTCCACACAAAGCAAGAGATCAGATCACCATACATGATGGGGTGGTCCAAAGATTGTGTTCTCCCAACCAACGCCTCCTCACTGTCTCGTGCAAGAATCAAGATTGCATCTAGCTAGCTCATGACATATGTATCACTCACAATCAGAGAGCTCTCCTTTTGCTGATGCTCTCTGCAAATTCAGAGCCTCCTGACGCGTGTATTCCGGGGCTGTTAGTGCTCATGTAAATGTCATGGATTGGTGGTTAGTTCTAGGGTATCTGACGGACGGTCACCGACACAAAAAAAAAAGTTTCAGGTTGTGAGGTAGCTGCTGCAGTATTTTTTGTGTGAGAAAGAAGAGTTGCCCTTCACTTCGGTTCATTGCGAAGAGCAGGGGATTGGATGGAACAGCCCAGCTACTGCCTTGCCTTGGAACTCACTAGTGAAGGGTGTAGTAGCACGGTTCCTTTGTGCGTCGAATTTTCGGGGACGTATTTGGTGGCATAAACAAAGTGCTATGGCTACATTATACGTACGAAATTCTTTCGAAAACTGATCTCCACATTCAATGACCACCTACATTCAGATTCACCTTGATTTGAGGTTTCAAAATGAAAAATTCACCTTGATTTGAGTTCACCTAACCCTGAATTATACCCTCCATTCAGATTTTGCACAGGTTTTGGAAAATAGTTTTAGGACAAATAGCGTTGCTCTTGTGAAAGTTCATGCAAATTTGGAGGGAAAAGACCAGAAGCAAACGCTGGAAACATGGAGCTTCTGCAGTATCGTTTCTGTACCGTTTCTTACCAGGATATCATCTTACAGTTCTAAATGCATGTTCCAGTCAGCATACAGGACGCTTAAACATTTATACAAATGGACCAAAATTATCAATGTAGATGAATAATTGTGTCCTTCAACTATCATATTGTTCACGTTGTGGCCTGGAAAGTTAACACATCCATAGGCATATGCCAGTTGAGAGCATTAGACTCTCATTCAGACAACAAGTTGCACAAGTCCATGAAGTCTACAGCCACTTCATTTGACAAAATCAATTGATAATTCACCATTCTAGAACGTTCAATTAGTCTCATAAGTTCGACGCGTCAGGTAAAAGTCAATAGCAAATGCTGGTACAGAAACAGTAGTTGCATATCTAAGTACCCAATTACTTGTTACAGAAGAGGAGCAGAAGCTCACTTCTAATAGCCTTCTTCCTGACTCTCGAGTGAGGTACCAAACTCCATGCAACGGTGACAGGTAAACTGGCCAAACGATAACAAAGGGATCTTCAAATTCTCATGCCTCTCGCAGTAGGGCCTATTGCATGTGCTGCATTTCAGGAGCTTAAGCCAACAATCCATGCGCAGAAAGTCTGAGCAGGCAAGTTCAGTTTCACCGAGCTCCTCCAAGTCGATACACCCACCACATGTTTCACATCTAGCAACACAGAAGAAGCAGCCTCGGCACTGAGGCCAACTGTCCTTCACTTTCCTGAAATATAATCAAATTATCAAAATGGAGGTATACCAAACTTTCTTTTTTGAAAAAAATATAAGAATTGGTTCAGGTCAAAGTCAATAGACCTGCAGAAATACAAGAATGTTCAAATATTTGAATCAGTTGTTGCAAAGACAAGAGCAACAAAACAAAAAGTAATCACCAAGTTGCTTTCATGTAGCCCATAGGGGCAAGTAAATGAGTTTTGGGACAGTTACTTAAAAGCTATTCAGAAAAGAAGACTTCCCCAAGTCAGCTATTCCACAACCACATGAGACTAGGAGAGCGCTTCAGCACAAGCAAATATCTACATGTACTGACTCTTGTGACAATCATAAATCAAAGATGAGTTGTGAACTAGAAAGAAAGAAAAGGCAAAACAATGTTAATTCTTCCAATAAACTGCAAGGGGAATTTTCAATGAGAATATCTAATTGGAATTCAAAGGATCTGAAGGTGCATACCTACAGTCATCCCTTGTACAGTCAAACACCAGCCTCACATTTGTGCACATAGGGAGGCATCAACATCAATAGAGCATTCATCATCGGTGTTGAGCATTTCATGGACTCCGTGGTTGTAGAAAAGTGATCTCCCATCGTGTTGTAGGTTACCACTGCACATGAGAGAGTTGATAATATCAAGATGATGCTTAACCATCCTGCAAATACCATATGAATCGGAGACGGTTTAGATTTCCCTTGAGTTCATGCAGAAGCTGGACAATATTCACCACACCATCAGCAGTCAAGCCTGTACATATGGGTACACAGAGCTGCAAGTTAAACAGTTAAGTTAGATTAGATGCATCTAAAGGTCAAGCAGCTGTTGCATAAGAGGAAGTGAGCATACTCAGTAAATGTTATATTCTGCAAATCTGCGGTAATTATAGAATTTTTTTCATGCACATATAATCTTGATTCTATCATCCAGAGATCACAAAGCAGCAATCAAACAAATATATTTGCAATCTGCACTAGCAAACAGATTTACACAATAGAAGAGCCGCAAATGCTGGACAGCATCTATTATGCAAATCAAACAACAAGATCAATAAAAATAGGTTAAGGACACAACAGTGTTATATATGAATTCAATGTTTCATACAATAATCAGCTCATGTAAGTATTTCTCATTTTGTTTTTGGCTAGAACCTCCTAAATCATTCCGATAATTCAAAAGTAATAACTTAACAAGCTCATCGCTTGCTCACAAAGTTGGGATCAACAATCATGATTTTGGAATGAAACTGGTCCTGTTAGTGACCCAATACTGGTTCCCAGCTAGTTACTAGGTAGAATGATTTTTTTATAAGGGAACTTTTGGTATTTAGAGAGTGCCTATCATTTGGTTTTCAAATGAAAAAGCTGTATACCGGTGATAATCAGTTTCTCAATTATGCAATTGAAAAAACAAAATATATTTAAATAAACTACATCTATGACTAACCCTGTCCACTTGAAAAGTTAGAAAAATTACAAGGAGTTAATAGTGATACTGTCCTATCGTAATCTACAAGTTTCTGAACTGAGGATTTTTTTTCTTATTTAAAAAGCAAAAGAGAGATGTAAATTAGAGAGTAATTACTAAATACAGTACAATGTACCGTATAGGGTTCGATACATCCAAGAAAAATCTATCTCGTATAGTTCCAATTGTTATTAATATTGTGTATGTATGGAAGAGACCCAATAGGCAATATATATAGGGTACAAAGGGGACATAAGACTAAACCCTAGTATAATAGGAAATACCATTAATACCCTTAACACCCCCTCTCAAATGCAATAGCATTGCATTTGGAAAGTGTTGATACTACAAAAGGAAAAATCTGAAGTTCAAGTCTTGATAATATCGTCGTAGCATGCATCTCTTGGAAAATATATCGAGTATCAAAAGATCTCCTCCCATTCGGGGTCGTGCGACAGCCCATAAAAGCACAAGGTGCAGGGGCTAACGAAGTAGAGACAAGCGGAAGCAAAGTCGACCGCAACAAACGACAAAGAAAATGATAAAACCAACATGAATAGAGAAAACTGTCAAATCAAGCTAAAGAGGAATAAATAGAAGTATGGCGACGCAGATCGAAGCCCAAAACGGCGGCGGCGCAGTGCACAAAAAGTGCAACGGAGGCGCAGTGCAGAAGAAGTGCGGCGACCTTAGAAGCTCGGGGCAACGGCTAAGAGGGAGCGACAGCATCATAACGACTTCGACGATCTGCAGCGGCTTTGAGAGAAGAGCGGCAGCTGCTACCATGGAAAAGAAATTCCTATGCTTCTATGACTGACAATAAATTGGTGAACTCGCATGGCTTAAACGAACTCAAAGATAAATTGGTTCGGACTTAGATGGACGCAGCGGAAGAAAACGACACAAAGAAAGGATAACTAGTAGCAACAAAAGACTCGCATAACTAGCAGCAGCAAAAGACTCGCACTATCAGCAGTAGCAACAAAAGACTCGCATAACTAGCAGCAGCAAAAGACTCGCACTATCAGCAGCAAAGCATAACTAGCAGCAGCAAGAATAGCTAGCACAAAGAATAGCTAGTAGTAGCAGCAACAGTCTCACACACATAGCCAAGTAGCAGCACACACGCACTGCAGGCAGCAGAGGCAACGCACGCGCAACCAGCAAGCACGTGATCTCACGTGGAAGCCATCGATTAGAAGATTCACACACAGCCGATTGACTAGAAAAGATGCACTGGCGTCGCCGTTGACTGGCAAGCTATCAAGAAGCGAGGAAAAAGTTTTGGTGCTGTAGCGTCGGCGAGGAACCACTGGAGAGGAAGACCGGTGGAAGACGACGCCGCCGATGAAGACGAGGCGACGCCGGGCGAGGAAGAGTAGATCCGACGACGAGCTCGAAGATGCGTCGGCGGCAAGTCAGGTGCCTGCGTCGGCCTCGGCTGCGCGATGAAGATGAAGCACGGAGGAGCGGCAACCTCCAGTCAAGAAGCTCGAATCTGCGTCGGCCTATGGAGGGCTGGTGACCTCCAGGCAAGAGGCAACGCCAGCGGATCGAGGCAACGCTGGAGAAAGACCGGCGGATCAAGGCGACGGCTCCTCGGTCAATGAAACCAGCGACGTCAGCGGCGGTCCAAGAAGACGACGTCAGCAGATGCGGCTCGGGCGGCGTGGGCAGGAGCTATATCCAGCGTCGGCTCAGGAGACCCGGCGAGAGAGCACAGGCAGCGACGAGAGGCCTCCCCCGGGAGCGGAGAAGCTCCTCCCGAGGGCCGCGGGCAACGGAGGACGAGCGGCGGCTAGGAGACGGCGGTGGCTACAGTAAACCCTAACATGGCTCTGATACCATGTTATGAATATTGTGTATGTATTGAAGAGGCCTAATAGACAATATATATATATATATATATATATATATATATATATAGTACAAAGGGGACACAAGACTAAACTCTAGTACAATAAGAAATACCATTAATACCCTTAACACCAGCAAGGCAGCCAAGGACAACAACGAAGGCATCCCAGGATGAAGATAATATAGGATATGATTTGCAAATATTGCAGTGCCCTAAGTGGCAGTGCTCCAGCTTTTTGTAGCCAAGAATAAACATGCATTTCCAGTAAAACGTACTGTATAGGTTTCCATAAATCCAATGCACATCTATCAATGATCCAATCAAAGCAGTATATATTTAAATATATTAGCTACCAACGCTAGCCAAGGGTAAGCAAAAAATTCAAGAAGTATAAAGAAATACAAATCCTGGTGAAAGTGAGGGAGAGAAATCTAGCAGGTTTTGTAATTTGCTTGATTTCCATACATCCAATGCAAATCTATCAATGATACAATCAATGCAGTGTATACTTCAATGTATTAAACTATTAATGTCAGTAGAGACTGTTGGTTTCCTAATCCCAATAATAGCTATCACCGTTAACCAAGGGTAAGCAAAAAAAATCAAGAAGAACAAAGAAATCCCAATCCCAGTGAAAGTTAGGGAGAGAAATCTAGCAGGTTTTGTAACTTCATTCTTTTTTGTAAAAAAAGAACACCCTGTATTAAACCGCACAGGAGTTCTGCATATGCAGTGGCTTCATAATGAAGCTGTCTGATTTACTAAATAAAAGAACTCGACAATGAGATACATCTTGGGCATAAAATGAAGCATTCAGCAACAGTAAGTTAACAATACTGAAAATCATGTTAAACTCAAGTTGAATCAGCAAGAATATCAACCAACCGAAGAAAAATTGGTAAGGTGGTTCTCAACTAATATCCGCCCCTGTCTAGGATCTTTTTCTTAAAACCTTAAAGGCAGTGGTGGAGCCAGAAGTTTACACCCGTGGAGTCAAATATACAAGTATTTATTAAAACTTTGTATTCGAATGGACTTTTCTATGAATTTTTATATGTACAGGTGTTTTTGCCAAAAAAAAAAATGTTACTTCTTGGCTCACAATGCTTATGGGTGGAAAATTCAAAATAAGGGAGGCATCCATGTGAACAATTGATGAGAAAAATAGGACATGCAAAGAGTATTTCAGAGAATTATTTATGCCAAATAGTGTAATTGTAGAAAATACGAGAACCTTGGAGCTGTGGTTATTATATTTTTATCCCATGCACTGGCAACTGTGATAAAACATGCCCTATAATATGATGGCTCCCCATTCCAGTTACATTGTATTTAGCACATGAAATTGTACGTTAAAATGGGCAGCAATGGCCAAAACCAGAATATGAAGTATCATTATGAAGAAGGCTCATTTGCCAACTTATAGACCAATTCTTCTTCACACACATAAAAAAATAGTCATTTTAATGGGTAATGAGATCATGATGGCGAAATCCAACAAATATGAGAACTGTTGCTCTAAAATTTTCTGTTGTAAATGGGTCAGCTATAAGAGTAAAGAGTCATAACATAAAGCCTTTATAACAGTAAATGTTTTATAGAAATAAAGATTTGTCACATCCATCTTGCTATCTGCCACTAGATGCACTGATTTGGAGCGTCTCTAAAATAAGCCTTCTTTTTAATTCAGCATGCTGTTCATGAGGTATTACTACGTTGGTCACAATGCAATATGCAGAATAAAATGTTCACCTATTAAGCACTTTAGACCAAGAGGAAACATCCAACAAAATGTAATTGAACCCTCAAATAGTATTTGCTGATTGAGGGCAAACCCTGTGGAAAAGCTTAATCTGGTGTGATGGGCTAGTCTACTACACACGGGTGTAAATTAGCCCATGGTCAGATCTCAAACAGTAGTACTATGTCAAAACAATAGAAACAAATGAAATAAAGCAAGTAAGGAAGAGAAACTTCAGTTTCCTTTGTTTCTTCATGTTTTTATCTTTTCTTTAGAGAATTATTGTTTCTCATTTTTGCCATGTCTAACAAATATTTATGCCAGATTTTGTCCAATCAGAACTTCCACAGGAATTGTTTATAAATATTTTTAAAAATGTAAAGAAACATGGCATTTGCATAGGGTACATTCCTAAGCTGTTAATATTTTACAATGACAGATGTGAAGAAGAGATCATCCAGAGCTCTGCAACAAGCATACTTGTTAGTAACTTAGTATCCCATGGAATCACTGCACATGGGTAACAGGATACAAAGTGGGAACCGTTAATGATTTTTTCTAAAAAAAATACATTTTTAATAGAATCACAGAAATAAATGTCTGTTTAATAAAATTACAAAAATGGGTATTTGGCGATAGAGTATTGTTTGGTAGACAATCTTGTCGCTGATTCATTTGGTCGACAAATTCATTTGGGTGATAGGCTCCTGTCGCCAAATGATTTGACGACGAAAACCTATTTTTTGTAATTTATTAAATGGGCATTTATTTCTATAAATTTATTTAAAAATGTATTATTTAAAAAAAATCCCAAAACAACCAGCATACTAGCACTCGCACTTGATTGAGTAATGTGCTCCACAAATTGAATCAGACTTCATGATTGTATTAATTCATGTGCTTCCCAAAACAACAAATTTTTGTTGAGATTCGAGACATCATAAAAGATCAGAAATTTTGTGTCAAAAAGGTCCTTATGACAAAAATTGGACTAAGAATATTCTCCATCAGAAGACAAAGCTTATACCTGTGTTTCAACTTTCAAGTTGCTCTTCGGTAACAACTAATAACATATTATTTCCTACAGCAATAGATAGAATAATATGATTACATCCTAGCCTTCCTGGTAAGTTGTGTGGGCATAGCACATCAACGATAAGCCTAACCGAGCTCCAGATGTAACAAATTACTCAATTTTATCTAATATAACACTTTGTATGAGTAAACATCCAAACTTGAATGGTGATAACATGAGCCGAGTTGCTGAACCTAAGCAACCACGCGCACAGGCATAACAACAAACTCTACGCGCGCGCCACCCATTCAACACCCAAGCATGCCACTCATTCACAAATTCACAGTTTCACACACTTTGACGACGAGATAGCCACGCGTGGGAAACCTCCCAATACCTCGGTGATGCAGGGGTTGCGCTCGACGACGCGGAGCAGGCCGGCGTCGGAGACGCGGGGCCACCCGAGGAGGTGGAGGGACCGGAGCGTCCTCTCCGCCCTCACCTCAACTCGAGGAGGACGTCTTCAGTGATCCGGTGGCTGAGCGGCGGCTCCACCGTGACGCCGCGCCACAGGAGGGGGTCCCCCGCGACGGCCTCGCGGAGACAGCGGCACACGCGCCCGCACGACAGCAGCTCGCGCAGCCGCGGGTAGCCCAGGGCCAGGAGCAGGGCGGCGTTCGGCTCACCAGGGGCGGCGGCCGGTGGCGGCGGAGGCGTTGAGGCGGTGGCGGTGGCGGTGGCGGTGGTCGGGAGCATTGAGTGGTGAGGATGGTTGCCTTGGGAGGGAGGAATAGACACCAGCGAAATGAGAACCAAACGAGAGTTTGGTTATCAGGAGAAAAAATGGAAATAAGGAATTTTTTTACTGATAGATTGGTATCTACTATGCACGGGTACGAGATACCGGTACACCGGTGTGGGTATGTCGGTACGGCGATACGGTATTTTAAAAAAAAAAACTCCGGTACGTCGGGACGGTAGTATACATATAATAAAAGTAATAAAAATATATAATATAAAAAAATAACTGATAAACTGGGGAAGCACCGAATCAGTGAATTAACACGAAGAGAACAAGAGAAACCAACAAGAGAAATCGGTGGGATAAAGAAGGTACCAGCAGAGGGAGCAACAGGAAGAAGCCAAAAAGGGAACAAGAAGAGGGGAGAAGAGGAAGTACCTCGCCGGAGCCTTTGTCGGAGCCTCGTCAGAGCCTTGCTGGAGTCTCTCCTTGCTTCTTCGTGCTCGCTGCTCGCTGAGAGTTGTGGCTGACGGCTGGGGAGAGAAATGAGGAATGGCTTTTGGTATTTTGCACTACTATGGTTTCACTTAATAGCATCTTTATGGGTTTCATGGGCTGGGCTTCCAGTTCTTTATGTACCCAATAGTACCGATTTTTTTGTTTTGTTTTAATTCGTAAAAATCCTGATACCTCTAAGTACCGTACCGATGCCGCACACAAGCCGTACTGGTACCTGGTATCGCACGGTGCTAGTACATCAACTATGAGCAGTACCTGCGCATCAGATATCGGTATCATGCCTTAAAGTTGTTTGACTCTTAAGCCTATTGAATAAGTTTGGTCTTCTTCTCTAGCTCACCTGGTTTGGCGCAAAGAAGTAAGGACATGGTAAAGAGGCGAAATAGAGAGGAGCAATGTGGGTGCGCCTTGGCTGTCTTTCATTGCCATGTATCGCTTCGGGTCTATCGCATAGTACATCGAGCAAGGAAATAGTTTGCCTCTCCTATGTCGTGCCTAACATCTCATGCCACGCTAGAAGACTACCTCCCCATACTGGAGAGTCAGGTTGGTCACATCAGCATAAATCGCATGAAAAGGGGTGGCAAGGGGTTTGAGCCAACCGCAGGGGGCGGGAGGGGTTGAAAGTGCCATGAAAATAATTATAGGGGACATCAAACTCCGACCTACTTTAAGTAGGTTTTTACAAATTTGCCTATGTATAATCTTTATGTTCCCAAATAGATATCATTTAAGAATATGTACAGTCAAATCCTGCATTAATAAAGAAAAGTGGGAAATGTGTGCAGTCAAATCTTGCAGCAATAAAGAAAAGTAGGACCTAATGCAGCAATAGGCCAAGTAACACAAGTGCACAAACGATAAATTATCCAGGGAAAAGACCTGCTTTCACTGAAACCTTTGTAATCTCTCCGTCAAAAGGCATTGGAGTTTACTTAAACATTTTTTTTTGGCACTTTGTGTGTAATTTTATGATGAAAATGCACGGTTAATTGCTATCAGTGACTCTAGTGAAAAAAAATACTCTCCTAGAACGGTAAATGATTATAGGCCAGTATCTTTTCTAAATTGTTCAATCAAGTTATTCACTAAACTCCTTTGCAATATGCATGCTGATTCACACAGCATGTAAAAGCCACCAACAAATTTAATTACCACTTCAAGAATACCATCACTTAGGGTCTGTTTGGTACGGCTCTGCTCCAAGTTTTTGCTGCTCCAACTCTAGCTCCACTCTTAGATCCACTTCTATGAGAAGTTAGAGCAGCCTAAGTTGGTGTTTAGTTAGAAAGTTAGCTCCAGCTCCAGAAATTAGAAGGATCATTGTAAAAAGACTGTACTATTCATGTTTTATGACTTGTGACATTTTTCTATTGCATAACTTATAATAGTTTAATAAGTTGATTTCTATCATATTATGCGCTTTTATTTTTTTAAAAAAATGGCCATGTTATGCTCTACAGTGCCATCTTTTTTGCCCACATTTTTTTTAAAAAAAAAAGTACCTGAAAAAAATTAAATACTACATAGATAAACATACAAAGTTCATAACAAAAGTTATAATTCAATTAGTATCTTCTCTAAAAAAAATTAATGAGTATCGTAACAAAAGTCCATAAGAGAGGCAAGGAGGCAAGAGATGTCGTTCACAATTCTCCTCATCTTTATTAATCAAAGCTACTGTTCAAGTCCAAAAATCACTACATCAAACGACAACAATGAAAAGAATAAAACATCCAAGGGCAGCTCGCCCAATTCAGGTTCTACAATTCTCTAAGGCTTGCCCACCTCTCGTACGTTGACATTGATCTATCTCCTTCTCCATAAACCTATATAAACAAAACATAAAGGATTCTTTAGAACTACTACTACTGCCAGCTAACACAAACAAGAAGATGGAGGCTAACCGGTACCGACTGAACACTGATCCAACTACAGGAATAGAACAACTACACAAACCAAAGTAAGAACACTCAACTGAACTACTACCAGAGATCTACACACAATAAGAACTAAATACGAACAGAAAACACAAACTTACCATGAGCAATTGACAAACAGAGATAATCAACAAATAACACCACAAGATTAATAAGTATCTAAACTCACAAATCACAGATACACCAACTAACAATTTTAATTATCGGAGTACATCATCAGTTCATCACAATTCAGATGTTACAGTATCCGAATAACAGAGCAAGAAAATAAGAAGAGAGAAAGAAAAGAAGGGATTGGAGTTAACTAAGGTGTAGAAGAGGAGGCCAAGGAGGCCGAGGCGGAGGAAGTCGGGGAAGAAGGGGTCGGTGGAGATTTCGTGAGTGAGGAAGCAGGGTGGACGCGGTCGCCAGCATCGGTGTCGAAGCAGAGAGGGTGGTGGCGCGGCTCGACTCGACGACATAGTGGATCGACACCGGAGCGAGGTCGACGGCGGTTCCTCACGGCAGCTGTCGTCGGGGTCGTGGCCGGTGTCGACTACGGAGGAACAACAACAACAAGGGGGCAGTGAAGAAGAGGTGCTGGTGGTGTGTGACCCGACCTTGGACTCGCGGATCTCGCTGAAGGGGCTGAAGGCGGCCTCGAGGGAGCGGTCGTTGGTGGTCCAAGCGAGGCCGCCGGCGAAGCAGCGGTACTCAACAACGTCCGACGCCGCCATGCCCACCTCCCACCGGAACCTCACATGAAGCAGATCCGGCCTCTGCGGATTTCTGTGGTGAGGGGGCTGCGAAGGGGTGCGAGGAGTCAGGGGGCGACGGAGTTCAGCGGCGAGGGATCTGGCGCGAGGGAGTCTGGGGGCGACGGAGTTCGGCGGCGTGGGTCTCCAGGCCGGCGGTGAGCATCTCCGGTCGACGGCGCCTAGGGTTTGGAGGGGAAGATGTAGGGGCGAGAGAGAGAACAGAGGGGATGTGGCTTGAATTGGGAAGGATGTGGGTGACTAAGGGGGCGAAACGGTGGGGGTGAGGGGGTTTTGTGGAGTGGCAAAGGTGGGTAATTACCCCCTGAATCCAAGGACATTTTTATAAGGGAGTTGCTGCTCCTTGCGGGGAGCTGGTGGAAGGTTGCTCCAAAAAATTGCACTACGGACTGCTCTGCTCCCGGTTCCTTCAACTCCAAAAAATTTGTGGAGCAACCCCGTTTTGCACAACTCCACCCACTCCAATTATGAAGCTCGGAGTTGGAGCCATACCAAACATGGCCTTAATAATCATCATTGTTCAACTTAAGGATCACAACATGTAAGGAAATTGCACTGAAGTTCTACAAAGATACTTCTCAAAGCCATTTAATGTTGTCCACGGAATAATTCATATCTAGTTCTTTGATGCCATAACTAATTTTCAGTATTAAGACAAACTTAAAGCTAGCCTAATTAAGAGACAACCACTGTCAAGAACTAGATAAAGATGTGCACAAGACTAGACCTCTCTTGAGGAACAGATAAAACAAGTAAATAAAAGGAACTAGTTATATACCAGACTGACAATTCCAAAATGAACCGAGTGGTACAAATCAAAGCTATGTGCCAATATGTTTTTTTACCAGAATATGCACCAATATGTTCGACAGCTAATAGAGCAAAGATAATTGCCTAATCCTCTCTAGCACAAAAAAAAATACACAAAGAAAATCACCAAGCTAGTTGACAGATACCAGTGATTTAAATAGTGGGCTATAGCGGTTTTCGCCCTTATAACGCTAAGCTATAGCACAAATGCATGCTATGATATCTATGACTGCTATAGCGGTAATAGCAGTCCGCTAAAGCGATTTGTGAATAGTGGAAATAGCAACCGCTATGCTTCATTTTGTAATTATTTAGGCTTGTGAACAATTATTTGGTATGCTAATTACATAATTTGAGTTTTTAGCTAACTAAAATTTGTTTTTGACACAAAGAATCAAAAAACTTAATTCATACGTTTGAATTTGAATTTAAAAACAAGTAAACGAATTCAATACTGCCTTTGAACAATAAAATTTATTTGGAAATATATAAAAGTACAACTTGGCGTTAGGATCATTTGAGTTCTAGTTGAATATTTAGAGACTTTTACATTTTATATTGTATTTCAAGATATGGAAATTTCTTTCCAGTGTTACAAGAATATAAAATTATACATTGAATTCAACTTTTAAAATTTTGAAGCTTCAAAATTATTTTTTATTTGTGCTAATAAATCAAGTAAAAATGCTACTTTTTTGGGGGAAAAAATATGTATTATAAAAAAAATTAGATTTTATGTTGGATAGTCATGAAAATGTTGTAAATGTGTGACTTTTTTACTTGCAATTTGCCCGACTTTTTTGCGTTATAAGTTTTTTTCTATTCATGTAGTATTCTATATAACATGGAAATAAATTGAATTAACATCTTGTTCGATCGAAATGGCGACTAGAGGGGGTGAATAGGAGCACTATCACTTTTTCACCTTGATCGGAGCAACTCAATTTTTACCCCAACGACTATAAAAGCTATGAAGATCAATGTACAAGCATAACAGAAGACTTATATTGAATCCAATTGAAACTCCAAGCACAACAACTAAAAACACCAAAATTCCGATCGATGAACAGTGACAACCATACCGGATGAACGATGCAGATGACGGCTATGAACGATCGTCTTTGGTGAACAATAGCGATGTTCTTTGGATGAACAAGAACCAAAGACGAAATCCAAGACCAAAATCGGCTCAACTTTTGATTTAGTGATCAAAATCCCCTCAAATTTCAACCATAGCCCATCAAGAAGGTCCGGAATCTATTCCAATCGACGATCGGGAAGACCGAAGCTAAGGTTTCAAAAATTTCATAGATGAGGAAAGGATGGTACAGGAACATTAGAAAATCAAACTTTGATCCTAGAATTTGCTCATGGGTAAGAGATGATCAAGATGATCATAGATACATTCCCACATGTTACAGCAAGTAAGATCTCAGCAAGAAACCAAAGAAAAACCAAAGGATTACCAAAAACCCAAAAATCACCAAAGAGAGAACAAGGACAAGAAGAGACTTATCTTGAAGAATGTTGTTTGGATTGATTTGATATTGAAGTTGGTTTACAGCCACTCCACCATAGAGGACAAAAGCTCAACACTTGAGCACACAATCAATCCATCTCTCACAAACCCTAACCTCAAGTACGCCAAAATCCACAAAACACAAATTAGGGTTTTTCACTTGGAAGAGCTTGGGAACTCCACACCTGGACATCCCCTTGTATAGTGGAGGTTAGGCTATAAAAGGAAACCTTAATGGGCACCCGTTAAGCCCACACACAAACGGGTCTACACTCACGCGCGTTTCTCAAAGCGAATGACGAACTGGGCTTCCCGAATTCGTTTCTTCGTGATCTTTATCTTTATTTGACCTAAACTGTCTCTCCTTGCGCTGTCTTGCACCGCGGTTTAGAAAAAAGTCATCAAGGCGGTATTTTGGTGAAGTTACCAAAATACCCCTTCTCGATCCTTCTCCAAAGACCGAGTCCAATCTTCATGAAACAATTTCATGCTTCGCCACGTGTAGGCTGATCAAACGGCTCTCTTCATGTCAGAAAATCTCTCCTATCCGGCTCCCACCGAAACCACCATGATACTTGCACCGACCCCCGTGCCGCTTGATGCAACCCATCGCACCGAACTTCCTGTTCGGTCATTCTTGTCCATTTTGCACCTTGCTTGAGTCCAACCATCTCACCCGACATCCACGACCGTTCTGGACCTTGGTTCTCCTAACCAAGTCCTGATCCTCCTTGTCGTTGACAATAGTTGACCTCCAAGCCTCCTACACAATAGTAGACCAAAAAATCGATACCGGAAACAAGTTCTTCGCAACTTGATTCACGTTAGTCAAAACATGCATCATGCAACACATATGCAGTGAAACCCATGAAATTGACCTAACCTACAAACACCGCTGCCAAGCTGGCCAGCGAACAGGGTAAAATCAGTCATACCGCCATGGAAACTTCGGTCCTACCGCACTACGATAGTACCGCTCAAAAGATATGGTCATACCATTTTTCAGAGAAGAAGAAACTCCCAAAAACATGCTCTTTGGAAGAAAAAATATGAACCACCAACTAGAATCCGGTCCTACTGTGCTGCGGTAGTACCGCTTATCAATTGCGATCATACCGATTTTCCTGAACTGAAACCAAAATCATTTTTAGGGGCCTAGGTGCTTTCAAGTGTTTTGACAAACTCTTGACACTGTTACCAATTGTATCATCATTCTAAGATCATGAGCATATCCCCATGATATCCACACATCTTTTCAAAAGTACCATAATGTAGGATAGCCTCTACCCTGCTATGATAGCCCCTGCTATTCGCTATAGCTTTTTTGTCCTGCTACCATGATACTGCCATAATCGTGATTTAAATCACTAATAGCTACTGATACACTCAAGTCTACGACTTAATGCAACAATGGGCCAATACCATAAATGCATAACCATAACTCATTTAGGGAAAAAATTCCTTCAAAAAAACTCAAGTATACAACTTCAAAGTACCGCAATGTAGGATAGCTCCCACTATTCGCTATAGCTTTTTTTTTTTATTGTGCTACCATGATACTATGATAATCATGATTTAAATCACTGATAGCTATTGATACACTCAAGTATACCACTTAATGCAACAATTGACCAATACCATAAATGCATAAACTTAACTCATCTACAGAAAAATTCCTTAAAAAAGACATCTAGGGAAAAAGATCCCCCTTTTTCTTAATCAGGTTTCTCACTAAACTCCTGGCCAATAGATTGTGTCCTTTAGATGATAGCTGACATGTCATTCACTTTCCTATACATGGACTTGTTGAGTACCTTCTGTACTCATCCCCTATTCTATCTCTCCTTTGTTAGAATATGAGCCGTATGATCAAGGAGGAGATTACCCTCGGCCAATGAAGGAGCATATGTCGGAGAGGCTCAAGATGATGACGAAGGTGGAGTGGACTACTATGACCATCCCATCTTCGATGATGTCGGTGACACTTGAAGTCATTGACAGTTTCTCCTAGCTTATCATGAGTAGTAGAATAATTCCAAGTTCGCCCTACGTGGCGTGACATCTTTTGTTATCTTAAAGACTTTCGCTGTTTTTATTCCTAGCTTATCATGAGTAGCAGAATAATTCCAACATTTACGAAGCATACTCACTGTCATGCGCAATAATGGCCTCTATTTGAAGCAGTCAAAATGTACCTTTGGTATGCCATCTGTGGCATATCTCGGCCACGTCATTTTCGCCAATGGGATTTCTATGGATGAAGACAAGGTGATTGCAATTCAAACATGGCCACAACCACCATCAGCAAGAGGGCTACATGGATTCCTTGGCCTAGCCGACTACTACCAAAAATTCATTCGTGATTTCGGTTCTATCACCGCCCCTCTCACTAAGTTACTCAAGGAGACTTTTCAGTGGTCCGAGGAAGCGACCAAGGCATTTATCACACTCAAGCAGGCACTCGCCAGTGCTCCCGTTCTACACTTGCCCGACTTCTCCGCCAACTTTATCGTCAAATGCGATGCTTCCGGCACCTGGTTTGGTGCCATCCTTCACCAAGGCGAGGGACCCCTTGCTTCTTCAGTAACAAAATTGTGGCACGACATAAGAAGCTAGTCGCTTACGAGCGATAGCTCATCGGATTGGTACATGCCATCCGGCACTGGCGACCATACTTGTGGGTCGCTCTTTCATAGTACGTACGGACCATTACAGCTTGAAATTTTTATTGGATCAATGTCTCTCTACTATCCCACAATATCAATGGGTGAGCAAATTATTTGGGTATAGTTTTTCGGTGGAATATCATCCTGGACGCTTGAACACCAAGGCAGATGCTCTTTCCCGTCGAGAAGGAGACCCAGCAGACCTAGTAGCCAGTTTTGTGCTCTCGGGACCAACCTTTACACTCTTTGACAAATTTCTGCAGGAAGTGGCTAACTCACCTGACTTACAAACTCTCTATTCTCATATTCGGTCTGCTGAATTGGGAGCACCATGGTATTTTACAGATGGCCTTCTTCTGCATGGCAAGAGGGTGTATGTTTCTGAGACATCACCGGCCTTACCTGCTATTCTATCGATAGCTCACGCGGGACATGAAGGGTTCCAGAAAATATTACATCGTTTGCGATCGGATTTTTATGTCCCTCATGCGAGAAGGGAAGTGCAGAATTTTGTTCAGGCTTGTGTAATCTGCTAGAGGAACAAGACGGAACATCTACACCCCACGGGTCTACTACAACCACTAATAGTACCAACTACAGTATGGGTCGATATTTCAATGGATTTCACCAAAGGGTTGCCTTGCGTACACGGAAAATCGGTAATTCTATCTGTTATTGATCGTTTTTCTAAATATGCTCACTTCATTCCATTAGGCCATTCGTATACAAGCCACAACAGTTGCTCGTGTGTTCTTTCACAAGATTATCCGACTACATGGCATTCCACATTCTATTGTGAGCGACCATGATCCTGTTCAGTGTTCCCCCAGGCGGGCGCCTAGGCCGCCTAGGCGCTAGGCAATGCCTCGTCGCCGCGATTCGGTGCTAGTTGGTGCTCTAGGCGGGTCAAGCGCCTAGTCGGTCCAAGGCGTTCCAAGGTGGTCCCAGGCAGCACAAGGTGGGCAAGGCGCGACAGCTCTGAGCGATCTGGAGCGACGGTGGACGACCTGAGGTGGCACTGGGTGGGGTCGGGCGGGAGAAAAAGGTAGTGAACTCACCCATGGTATGCGGCTGTGCATCCTCCCCAGATCCACCGCCTCCTCCCTGGCTCCCTGTCGTGCGCCGCCTCCTCCCCGAATCCCCTTCCCGCGCCACCTCCATGCTGGGTCTCCTTCACGCACTCCTCTACCGCGCGCCGCCTCCATCCCGGGTCTCCTTCTCGTTCCACCTCCTCTACCGCACGCCGCCTCCTTCTCGGCCGAGAGGAGAGCAAAAGTGAGAGCTATGGGAGAGAGGGATGAGGAGGCGGTGACGGGATGGGAGATGGGAAAATGCGAGCGAGACGAGGCGGAGAGCGAGAGGATGGCCACTCAAACTCACTTGGTCGACGTGGTCATGCGGATAAGGGGCGAACGCGGACTGGATTAGGCAGGCCGTAGGCCACTCTTTCTGTCAACGCGGGCTTGGGCTGGACGTCGAAAGGTAAGTTTTTTCTCTCTTTTCTTTTTTCTTCTTCACTCCCTCCGGCTTCTTCACTCCCTCTGGCTGCTCTATTCCTCCAACTGCACAGACCACCGCCTAGGCGCTAGGCGGCCACCCTCCACCTGCCTTCCGCCTAGCGCCTAGGTGAACATTGATCCTATTTTTACTAGTGCTTTTTGGAAGGATTTATTCATATTAACGGGTACTCATCTTCATATGAGTTCTGCATTTCACCCACAGTCAGATGGCCAGACAGAGGACGTAAACAAAGCTATTGCTATGTATCTTCGTTGTCTCACAGGGGACCGACCGCGCGCTTGGGTTGAATGGCTTCCATAGGCCGAGTATTGTTACAATACATCATATCATACAGCTCTTCGTCACACTCCTTTCAAGATTGTATATGGGTGACCACCTCCTAATTTGAAAACATACGATGAGGGTATTGCAAAAGTAGCCGCGGCAGAAGCACAACTTCAGGACCGTGATACATTTCTTCACGAAATCCATGATCGATTACTCCAGGCCCAGCACTATGCCAAGCAATACTATGATAAACATCATCGGGAGATCACATATGAGGTAGGAGAATGGGTATGGTTATGGTTGATTCATCGGCAAGTTGCTTCATTGCCCAGCAGAAGAATGGGCAAGCTGGGTCCAAGGTTTTATGGGTTGTATTAAGTTTTGGATCGCATTGGGACAGTGGCATACCGGCTCCAACTTCCTGAAGGCTCACGGCTTCACAATGTTTTCCATGCGGGTATTCTTAAGAAGTTCTATGGAACGCCTCCAACAGCAATCCCGGTGCTACGTCCGATTGATAATGGTCGCCCAATTCCGGTTCCTGCTAAGGTCTTAAAGGCCAACCTTCGTCTCGACGTCTGGCTTGTCCTTGTACAGTGGGTTGGTCAATCTCCTGCTGATGCTTCGTGGGAACCAGTTGAGGATTTCAAGATAGCATATCCTTCTTTTCAGCTCGAGGACGAGCTGTTTGTTGTGGCCAGGAGAGATGTTATGTGGGGAATTAAGTACCAGCGTCACAACACAAGAAGAGCAATTCAACCAGCAGCAACAGAGAACGGAATCAATTAAGGGATATGTGTCGGAGACTGATTCTAGTTACGAAATACGTATCCTAGGCTGTCTTCAGTTACATGCTTTTTTTAAATAGCAGATAGATTACGAAACATTAAGAGTTGTATTCGGAATAGGCAAAGATTGATCTAGTACTATAAAAGGGTAGCCTTACTCAATGTATCAATAAGCAATAAAAATACAATATTCTGATTTCCCAAATCCTGAGTTCTCTGTTCCCTGTCCTCTTGCTTGTCGACATTGTATCTCATCACGACACCTGGACGTCACGCAGCTCGGACAGGATCACCGGTAACACATCGCTACCCCTTTCGATCTCTGAGACATATCACCTTACCTGGCTGCCTGCCGAGTGCGGAGTGATGATTGTCGTGCCGCCGCACCCTCCAACACCAAGTATGCTTGTGCGTCGAGGGTTCGCACTATGTAGCAATGAGCAGCCAGCAGAGTAGGAGACATTTTCCACTGATTGGGCTTTCTACAAACAACAAAACAGTGACCCACCAAGGTATTACACGACCACTAAGGAGTCCACTGCCCACACTTAACGTCTCCTTCCTACAGACGTTGAGATGCTTGATTTCTACTGGTCCTGCGCCGCCTACATGCCCAAAATTCAAGCGTCGGTGCCTGGGGGGTGTGTGGGGGTGGGGTGGGGGGTTACTTGGGGTCCATTGGGGGCTGGAGCCCAAAGTAGCCCCAACACTGCTTTCACCTCTAGTTGTTGGTCGTGTCAGATTGTTGTCAGCTTGGATATTTTGCTTTGTCTAAGTTCAATGATGTCCTTGTGATGCGCCAAAAAAATTTCGAACTCCCGCCACCCGTGCTGCGAATCACATACGGTTTCATACAAAACCCGTCTGTGATGACATATCACAGGCTGTTCGTATCACGGGAGAGTAAGGAAAATTTCAAGCCATGGTAAAATCAGAGAGTAAGAAAAATTTCAAGCCATGGTAAAATCCAAGTCATAGACGGTTCTTAATACCAACCGTCTGTGATGAGGTCATTATCACAGACGGTTCGTATTAATAACCGTCTGTAAAGTATCACAGACGGTTCGTGGTATGAACCGTCTGTGATATATCGTCATATCACAGACGGTTCGTATCACGAACCGTCTGTGATACTTCACAGACGGTTCTTAATGTGAACCGTCTGTGATAATGACCTATCACAGACGGTTTCAAAAGGAACTGTCTGTGATAAGACAACACAGACAGTTCCAAAAGAACCTTATGTGATGAGGCGTCTACTATGACCTGTTTTTGTAGTAGTGAAACTTCGATTGCGGCGAGGGAGGAGAGGAGAGGGGCTAAGGTTTTCAGGGATATGTGAGGGAAAGGAGAGGAACGGTATGCTCCCTTTTATAGGGCAAGGGGGGGTGGCCGGGGAGGAGATCGAGCGCGAGATATTTGTGGTGGCCGTTGAGGATTCCGACGAGAGTGAGCGCGAAAGAGAGGGGACAAGGGCGAAATGGGCACGACGGGATAAGGGGAAGAAGATGTGCACGTGGGCGCGAAAAATATGAAAGACAAATGACAGTGGTTCGGAGCTTGCAAGGCGGACATGGCGATCAGGGTGAGAGGGATTTTTTTTAAAAAAATAATATATTTTTAAAAAGGAATTACAGAAATAACTAGTCAAAAAAGAAAATTACAAAACTAGACCCCTGTTGCCAATTGAATTTGCGACAGGGAGCTGTCACCATTTCAATTGGTGACAGGGGTTTAGTTTTATAATTTTCTTTTTTGACTATTTTTTCTATAATTATTTAAAAAAAATTATTATTTTTAAAAAAATGTATTATTTTTAAAAATATTCAGGACGAGAGAATGAAGAAGGGAGGAACAAAGGAGGAAGGGGAAGGAGCTGACCGGTGAGGACGAGATGGCAGAGAAAGAAGAGGGAAGGGGAGGCCAGGTGGGCTGGGTGCGAGTGGACTAAGAAAGAGAAAAAAGATGGGCCGGGGGAGGGAATTTCCTCCTGTGAGCGAAAAAGGGATTTTAATTTGATTTTCGAATATCAGAAATAGAAACAAATCAAAAGGGTTTTTAGAAAATAGCAAATAGAGTTCAACAATTATGAAAAAACTTACAAAAATTCCTTAAATTATTTTTAACTTAATAAAATTATTTCCAACTTAAAGTTGGCCTTTTATTTTTGCACATAAATTATTTTTTATTTCTACAAAATAGGAAAAGCCTTTTTAAAATCCAAAAATTCAAGAAATTAATTAGAATTTTCTTTTTTAACTTTAAATCCAAGAAAAACCAGAAAACTCAATAAATTTTATTTTTGACTTTTAAAATCTAGGAAATTCAAGAAAAGCAAGAAAACACTTTTAAAACTCAGCAAATCCAAGAAAATAATAACTTTATTAATTTTATTTTTGGTAATAGTACTTTGGGATGTTACGTACTTGAGCTTAACTGTGAGGTCACAGTTCATGAGAATAGGGCATTCTCTAGAAAGCTCATGAGTAGATAAAGAAGCATGACCAAATAATGCTCTGTTTAGACATGGTTCTTTGACAACCAAGTATCAGTTAAGATTTCAAGTGAAATTTAACCACAGAAAGCTGTGAATTCAAGGCATAGTCCATTCATCAGTTGTGAGAAGATGGATCTTATTATTCTAGGTACAAGTTCAATCCATATGAGACTTACACTGAAAGACTGGTATATATTAACACCACTTCAGCACAATAGACCTATCATCATTTTTGCTGCTTACCTTGGAATTGATGGGGGATTGTTAGAATTAGGCCCATAAGTGTAAAGGTACATTCATTCCTGAAATGCCAAATCATGCATTTCTCTCTGTCCTTTTAGACCGATGAAACCAGTGTGGTCAAAATAATGTAGTAAAAACACAGTGGTCGAAAAACACTAATCGGATCCATAGACCAGTGTGGTCAAAATAAAGTGATCGAAAGACTGTGGTCGAAACCATAAACCAGTGTGGTCGAAATAAAGTGGTCGAAACACCATAGTCGAAATAAAGTGGTTGAAGGCATAGTCCACCTTTCTTTTGCTAACCGTGCATTTATCTCTCTCCTTTTAGACTAGTGAAACCAGTGTGGTCAAAATAATGTAGTCGAAACACTGTGGTCAAAACACAGTAGTCAAAAAACACTGGTCAGATCCATAGACCAATGTGGTCAAAATGAAGTAGTCAAAAGATTGTGGTCGAAGCTATAGACCAGTGTGGTCAAAATAAAGTGGTCGAAACACCGTGGTCAAAATAAAGTGGTAGAAACATAGTGGTTGAAAAATAGTGGTCAAATTCATAGACGAGTGTGGTCAAAATAATATGATCGAAAAACACTAGTAAAAGCTGTAGACCAGTGTGTAATTAGGATATGATAAAACACTGCTTAATTACCATTAATTGGTCTTAAATTAGCAATTACCGGCGGTTTAATATGTGCTTTCTTACGAAGTTACTAGAAAGTAATTACCTCAGACTTTAAAAGATCTGAAGACATCCAGACCTGACATAGATTGATTCACTTCCATTTTATTCTTCTTCCTCTCTGTTCTGTTGTGCTGGAAAGTTGTGCTGTCGAACCAAACTGTCCCTTCTCAGCGTGCACCGGGAAGGAGGGTGAGCTGTTATCTCCGAACCATTGTCACAGAGTCCACTTGCACAGGGTGGCAATAAGGTTTCTGGACAGGGCATCTGCGCGACCGCTTGCTGTGCTGCTTCATCTACGTTTTGCACTGCTTTGAGTCTACGCTGCTTCTTGTTCTTCATCACGCCTGACTGTAAGTTGGTTGTGCGACCAAACTATTCTATTATAATCCTTTTATTGTGTATATTTAGAAGTGTAATGAGTTGCCTGTTGTTAGTGTTGTTTTATGCATCTATAGTTTAATATGATTTTTGTCTCATAATAAAATCTGAAATTAAAATATTGTCCATATTTCCAACACTAAACACACTGCAAAGTATGTGACGTCCACAGATAAGTACGGGCATAGAGGTGATGCGGCGATGGTGCACCGTGCATGGGTGGTGGTTAATAGGAACGTGAGGGAGCAGCAGGGAGTGGTGCGCGAAGTTTTTCAGATCGCAAGGTATGGGCACGGTTGGTGCTGATCGGCTGCTAGCATATGAGAGAATCACACCAGATAAGAGAAGGGCCCACACGTTGGCGTTCAATTTTTCCAGAGGTAGGACGAAGAGGGTAGGAGGACGGACGACCAACATACATTAACATTGTAATCGAACTATCTTACCTTCTTCGCTTCTTACACGCTTTCCCAACCCTTGTGCATATCCTCTTTTTCAAAGCCAGTCTCTCTCAAAATCGAGCCTCCAAGTGTTCAGCAGTACAACGACAACTTTGGGTGAGCTCCCTTCACATTTGTTCATCACCTTGGCATCTTCAGCAACTGCCCATGCTGCACTCTTGCCCTCACGCTGCAATGTGTTTCCACAGATATTCTCATTATAAAAATGCCCCATAGAAGGTTCTGCAGCAATAGTTGCCGGAATAGCACCCTCATGTCTAGCAGCTGTAGACTCATGCGGGATAACATTGACAGCACTCGAGACAACATCTTTTTGTTGTGAACTCTTCTTCTTCTGCTATGAAGTTTGGGCAGAGCTCCTGCCAGGTTTGCTAAAAAAAATAGGGGGAATTAGCTTAGTGACACTGCGTTGGGATGTAATCGGAGGAACAACACTCCGTTCGTGACGCACTGAAAAATAACATCGTGAACACCAAAAATTATGCCGAATGACATCGCAGTCAGTTACTTTCGTTTGTAGAATTTTTTAAATATAGAAACTGAGCTCAAAAAAATTATCAAATTTTTTGTGTAGCCTCCCGACACAGTTCAATTGCCTGTGTGTTTTTTTTTTTAAAAAAAAATTATACATTCTGATTTTGTCTCTAAAATTTATTTAATTATAATGTTTGTAGGAATTTTCTAATATAGAAAATTTGTTCCAAATATATTTTTTTTCCACATTCCTTACACAGTGTACTTGATTGTGTAATTTTTCTGAATTTTTACAAAATCAATTAATGTAAATTCATAATGTTTAGACCTTATTTTCTATATTAGACTCCTTACAATGGACATTATGAAATTATGTTAATTAATTTTGTAAAAATTATGAAAAAATTACACAATCAAGTCCACTGTGTAAGGAGTGTGAAAAAAATTATAATATTTGGACCTTATTTTCTATATTAGAAAATTCCTACAAATAGTATACTTAAATTAATTTTAGAGACAAAAAAAATGTATAAAATTTTGAAAAAAAAAATACACAAACAATTGAACTGTATTGGGAGGCTCCACAAAAAATTTGATAATTTTTTGAGCTCACTTTTTATATTTAAAAAATACTGCAAACAGAAGTAATTGACGGTGATGTCATTCGGTATAATTTTTGGTGTTTACGATGATATTTTTCAGTGCGTCACGAACGGAGTGTTATTCCTCCGATTATATCCCAATACGATGTCACTGAGCTAATTTTCAAAAAAAAAAAAAAAACCACCAAGCGAGAATAACAAACACAAAGATAAACCTACGATGCTTACACTTTGTTATTTATTGGTGACCCTGATTGACATCAACCTTGGTGATGTCTCGACACATTGGTAAAAACAAGGAAACCTTTGGATGGACGCATGCATGGTTAGCCTCCAACCTTTCACGGCAGGCCACCTACCGTGTCTCCTGTGCGTGATAACAACAAAAAAAAAAAAAAGACAGTGTAGCCCTCTAGATAGAAGCGGCAAAGCAACGACTACTACCACAAAAAAAAAAAGCTTTCTTAGCCTTCAAAGAAATATAAAAGAAAAGCTTTAACTTCACTAGTATATGCTACTAGCAATTGGTGCAACCGTCTCTTTTCGCAGCTACCGGTTTGGAATATGACACGCACACGCAGACACTGTAGTTGTTGCTTTCAGTTGGGTGTGTGATCGAGTGATGTGTCGTAAGAGCGATCAAGGTCGCAATCTCATGTCGATTTAGCTAATGGCACTGTTGATAACTTGGTATGGTGTTTATGTTAAGTCCTTTCAGGTGTACGTTTATGCAGCTGAATCATATGGAAACTGAAAAGCATTGAAGTTATTGGTTGGAGAGTACAAATAAAGATAATAGAAAGGGGCTCGGTTGACAATTTGACACGTTACTGGATTTAGTACCACGGATTATATTCCCCAATGCTACTATTTCAAGAGCCGTGTAGGCGTGTATATTGTTTTGAGTAAATACTAAAAACATAAATTTACATGCCAGTCAATCTACAATAAATGTAATGAAACCATAAAAAGAGCACGGAAACGAAGAGGAGGGTCAGTAATTCATGGAGAATACATGTTGGGAGAAGTTAACAGATAAAAGAGAAGCCCGAAAAAAGTTAATAAAAAGATATAGACCCACGTGTTAAAAAGTGGAAGCCCCACATAATATTAAAACCATGTGATAACTCAGCGGTTAAGACTGTTTGTTGTTGTACGAGAAGTCGCGAGTTTTACTTCTTTCTAAGTTATACAATGTTAACAGCTTTTCAAGTGAGTTACCCAGTACCTAGCTCAAAATTTATTTATTTTTTCCTCTGCTTTTGTTTGTAAAAAAAAAAAAAAAAAAAAAAAAAAAAACAGCTCAAAAATTAGGGGAAAACACTTGAATTGGTCTTGGCCTCTTGGGCCAGATTTAATTGAAATTCTTCGGCTGGAGCCCAAGCAACAGTTCTCTTCCTCCTTGGAGCCCATTTTTTAAAAATTAATCGGCTTGTTTTGGCCTTCTATATTGGGGTGAATCTAATGCTATGGTTTTTGCGAGTCCAATGGTCTCTTAATTTTCTGAGAGGTTTTGTATTATCCGCACGGGAAACAACTTCGATTTTAGTTTTGATCACATCCAGATTACATATATTTCGAGTCTTCTTTGGTGACTTAGTTCGACACCTTGGCTAATTCTGAAATCTAGTTCCATTTTCTTCAACAAAAAATGGCAAAAAAAGGAAGAAAGAAGAAAGAAAAAAAAAGAACATAAGTAGCCTGAGTTCGTGCCTTTGAAAAGCTTAGACCTTTCATGATTTCATCAGAACTGTGAACATTCAGGAAGAGCAACCAAGTTAATTGAAGAAATGTGAATGGCAGCTATAGATCGACACATTTCAAGAGCAACTTCGGGTATGGCTAGTGATGCATGGCAGTGCGAAACAAATTAACCTCAGCTCGTGGACTCCGCCAATCTGGAGATGAGTATTGGCACTCCATATATACGTCCAGCCATCTCACAGCTGCCAAGTACCAACAAACAGCTACAGCTGAAACTCCTTTAAACATAGCATCGTGATCAGCCAATAACTGCGTGTTAGCTGCGACATGCAATAAACCGAGCGAAAAGTTGTGTTAAGGTAGGGGTGCAAACGGAACGGATAATTCTTGTCTAACTATCTTTTTTTTGACTTGAAACAGGAGGGGCAGAACCCCTACTGGAGAAAAAGATATTCTTGTCTAACTATCGACCGAAGATTTGCGGTGCGAATACGAGAATACGTGTAGCATCCCTAAAATCACATTTTTAGGGACATATAATGGAAATAAATGGGAGAATAATTTTGAGCATGTTTTGTATGTAAAACTATTTTAGTATGATTTTTGAGCTTTTGCATAAGTTAGATAATGAAATCACATGCAAACAGCAACTTGTAATCATTTTTGAGAAAATCCTGAAAAAATTACACGAGTAACCATACTATGTCAGGAGCATTCACAAAAAATTTCATGAATTTGGGAGCCTGTTTGATAGGTTTAAAAATTTGGCAAAAGTCTCAACCTTTTCTGAAAATTTTGAATTCCATTTGAAATTCCCGCTCGCCTTTTGGGCCGGATCCCAGCCGGCCCATTTCCACACGCTCGCTCTAGCCCATGCCAGTGCCCCCGCTCCCGCGCTCACTGACACGCTGGCCCCGCATGTCAGGAGCCTTCGTCCACCTCTCGCCTTGCCTGTGCACCAGCTTGCCCTCGCCAGCTCCGCCACTTACCCACGGTTTGCGACGCTGCGCCCACAGTTTCTCACCTCAACCACCCTCCTGTCACCTACGCCTGCTATCACCCATACTATCCACCCCATTGATGCCCTTTTCCCGCACGGACGAAGAGACCCGAGAGCTTCAGCGAGAATCTCGCGTAACCGCCGGTGTCTCGTCGATTTTCTCACGCGAATGCTCTAGCTACTTAAGCAATGGAGCATGCACCTTTCTACTCAGCTCATCACTATTCCATTTCGCGCAAACCCAAGCTCGATCGTTCCTTTGTTTCGCGGGAACATTAGCGTCATCTACGACGCCGGTGAGCGTGCCTCTGCAGCTTCACTGCTTTGGTGAGCTTCCTCACTCACAACACTCATGTCAATTTGATCCTTACCCATCCCTTATTCTTCTCCTTTACTCAATGTAGATCTGGGAGTCTTGTAGCACGATCGCGCTCACCTTCGTCCTCGACTCTGGCGTGCACCAAATCTTCGCCCACGCGTTCCAGTCGTTCCAGTAAGTTCTATCTCAACCCGAGCACATCACAATATATTCTATACCATATTGATGTTTTCCCCCACTCAATGCAGATAGGCTTGCCGAAAATCCAAGCGTTGCCTCCATCTTCCTCTATCATGGCCGCCACCGCTATTTTCGTTCTCCTTCGAAACCCAGTGAGCCACGGACTGATTCCTTGTTCTACACCATTTCTAGAACCTCAGTGAGCTAACACGACACTCCTTGTAGCTTCTCCGTTGCTGTGGTGGGTTGTCGTCGTGAACCTCCCTCGCGCCGCCACTACTAGTCATCAACAAGCCGCCTCAACCCTTCCCTGGCCTCATTTTCTTCACCCTCGCCGTTGTGGTGAGTCACTGATCCTAATGCACACATCAATTCGCCAAGGGTGGGTCTCTAGTACACTTCTCCTCTTAGCCACCCAAGGCGCTGCTGTGGTTGCATGCCGCCGGCTCACCTCCGGTGACCCTAGGTCCCTGTGCTCGGTCCATTAGCGTCGTTTGGACTGCCTAAGCCCAGTGTGCCACTCCTTTAGCCCGGGGAATGCCTCTTGCATGAAGTGCATCGCGGACCTAAGGCGTTCCGCCGCCCCTCTCCGCTGCAATGCCGCCTCCGGCAACCTCTGTTGTCGCCACCACCACCCATAGCTTCGTCTTACCTTCCTCTTTCCATTCCGCCGCTCATCATCGTCGCTCATCGCGCCGTTTACCGGCGACAAGGTCGCCACGGTGCTCGGCTATGTGCGCAACTCTGTTCCTTTGCTCTCTCTCTCTCTCTCTCTCTCTCTCTCTCTCTCTCTCTCGACCAGTGGGACCCACTCGAGGTTAGGATTTGATTAGCACTAATGACATAGGTTAAGGGTAAATAGTCTATGACAGATGGGACCAGCCGAGAAAGTTAACAAAAATATAATTTTAAATGTTCCTAGTAAATATGTCTATGACATGTGGGACCACACATTGTTCTTGGTTTTAAAAACACGTTTTAAAGCCGAGAGACTGACATGTGGACCCCCAGCTGTCAGATAATTAAAATCAAAAATAGGTTTAATCATTTAGTTAATAAATAATGAGTCTATGACATATGGGACCGCCTCTGTATTATAAATAAAAATCCAGAAAAGAAAAGTACGATGGACTTATAAGTAGGCCCCACATGTAAGTTAATAAAAATCCAAAAAAATGAGAAAGCCGCTTTCAGTTCAGAGAAAAATACGCTTTCTCTACTGGAAAGCATAAACCTCAGTAGAACTCAGAGGAAAATATGCTTTCATTGTTGGAAAGCGTAAACATCAAAAAATAAGTTTTCGACGTCACCCTTTTCTGAATTTCTGGAATTTTCAAATTGAAGCAAATTGAATCGTTAATAACTTTTGCATACGAACTCCAAATAAGATGAATTTTTTCTAAATTCATCTAAAATCATGCTCTACCTAAATATGCAAAAATATTTGGATTTTTTCCTATCTAAATTATTGTTCTATATTTAATTTGCTTTTGTCTCTTTTTATTAGACGTCGATTGTTCGAGCGAAATTTACAACGATCATCCTTCCTCTTATTCAGAGTAGTTAGAGCAAGGGAAGCACCCCCTTTGACCATGTTGATCTTACTATTTTAATTATTATACTTCTTTTTGCAAAATATATTATGTATGCGTGTATGTTTGTTTAAAATTGCTATATTTAGGGATAACGACAGTTATAGTCCTATTCGATGCATGATCCTCTTTGAAATATTGATATCCTTATTGTTGTAACCATTAGGATATGGTTTAGACAATGAATGATGTCGAGTTGGTTTTTTCAAATACGAATATCGCATAAATGCTTAGCCTAGCTCTAGTCTTTACTAAAATTGGAAAATGGATACATGTTAAATATGAGTTTGGGAGATTTTGAAATGTTGGTCCAGAGGGGTTTACCTCTGTTATGTTTGTAGAAAATTAAAAATAAAAATCTTAGTTTGTGACGCAGGCGAGTTATATTATAATATGAGGAGTGTGAGAGGTGTATCTTACAAGTAGATATGGGGAGATCCTCACCTGGATCAATTAAGGACCGAACGTCGGTGCTCCCAATCTAAAACCTAAGCGTACAACCACATGTGCACATATAGGACGGCCTTAGCTAATTAAGTCATCAAAAACTAGTCTTGCATGTTGGTAGACCGTAGTAGTACGACCATGTGTGATTGCTCAAAGGGGCTCCCTTCACTGAGGTGTTGAAAACAAAGCCTTCCGACGCAATGATTAATGCCTCACTTGACAGGGGTGTGCCCAGGCGAAGTGAGGGTGATAATTCATCGGGCTAGTGCAAGGTTAGGACTAAGTGATGTAAAAGCTTCAATACGTACTCTAGACTGCTTACCAAAGATTAGTGACCGGTGGTATCAACAGATGACGAACAAACTAGAGAATTCATGTACTGTAGGTAAAGTTATACACCTATGTAGAGCGTAAATCTATAGCCGTGCTCGCGGTCATGAGCATACTTGGTGCGGTCCATTAGGTATAGTCTTGGTTTTTACTCAAAATGGTTCTTATTGGAAAGTGGGGGAATGATTTTATTGTTAATATTTGAGTTGAGTGCTATGTCTATGGCTGAAAATAAGATATTGATCGCAGCCAAGGAGGGTTGCAATCTGTTATTTATTCAAGTACTTGTTCAATATCTATTTAACTGCTCCTTAAATTTCTATTGCAAAAATTCTTCTGAAGGATAGACTTAATACTAAAGAACGTCTTCTTCGCAAGGGGTTTCAGCTTGATCATTCGGATTGTGTGTTTTGTTCAGATCATTCAGCTGAAACCTTGCTTCATCTCTTTTTTGAGTGCTCCTTTAGTCGTCAGTGTTGGTCCTTAGTTGGATTGGAGTGGGATCTATCTTTTTAAGTGGTGGATTTCATTCAACTCGGCAAACAACGGGTTCGCTGGCAGTTATTTAAGGAAGTTCTGATCATTGTGTGCTGGAGTATTTGGTTACACCGTAACAAGATTATTTTTAATCACGGAGTGGTTTCTTTTGGTTTTTGGAAACGAGAGTTTAAGGAAGCGTTTGCCTTGGTTATCCATAGGGTCAAACCTTCGCTTAAGGAGGAGTTTTCTTTTTGGTTGAGAGGTTTAGGCTAATCTTTTTGTGTTTTTGTATATCCGGTAACCTTGTACAGTTTTTCTTTTAATCTATTTCTCCAGTAGGGGTTCTGCCCCTCCTGTTTCACGTCAAAAAAAAATTCTATTGCAAAGTACCATGTATTGATATTGCAAATAAAACTTGCTTAAACTTTGCGATACACTACAAGTCTTGCTGAGTACGCAATGTACTCAATCTTGTTTAAATTGTTGTTCAGACTTAGAGGATGATCCTACGTCGGGCGACGCGTTCTTTGCACCCGGTACCAAAGGGTTCGGTGACGAGTCTTTCTAGGGCTTGTTTCCCACTGGACTTTTGGACCTTATACATATTATGCTTTTGCTATTTTAGTTGGTACTTCTGATACTTGAACTTTTATTTGGTTGGTCGACCCTTGTGATGTAAACTCTGTAATCGTCTAAGTTATGTATCATATTTGTTTCATTTTGTATGTATGAATGTATGTATGCGATTATCAATGTTGTAGATGTATGTACTAGCCACTGGTCATGGGACTAGTACGATACACACACACGAGAGCTTCGGGTATTCAAAGCCCAGGGTCCGACAATACGAAAGGGGTAAATAGGTATATGACACTATCCGTGTCCGATTCTAATTCCGAGGAAAAATGTGGAATATGATACGGGATGAGGACTACGTATACCAGGTGGTATGAGAAAAGCCTATTGTGACTTCACTTAGGAATAGGATAACAGACAGGTGGGTTGGTGCATCTAAGCAAGCAGGGGATATTGAGTGTTTTTCCTTCGATATCTCAGTGATTAGTCTCTCTGTGTTTGCTCTGATTGCACCCGTACTGTCTAATATCCACTACTACACGGCCTCATCACGACGGTTCGGTCAGTCATCACGCACGGTTCCAACCGCTCGTGTTTTTATACGCCTGTGATAAGCTGCGGTTATCACGAGCATTTCGCTAAACATCCGTCGTGATAAGTCACAACACGAGCGGTTCTAATTATAAAACCGCTCGTGATATCTAATTATCACGCACGGCTCTATTCAAGAACCGTCGTTATAGACGCATATCACGCAGCGGCTCTATTTACGAACCGTCTATGATATACACATATCCGAGCGGTTATCATTATATAACCGCTCGTGATATACACATATCCCGCACGGTTCGTAAATAGAACCGCTCGTGATAAAAGGATATCTCGCACGGTTATATTTACGTAACCGTCGGGATACGTGTATATCACGACGGTTATATAATAGAGCCGCTCGATTATATATATCATGAGCGGTTTGATTGATAAACCGCCTCGTGATAGTTATTTCAGCATAACTATTTTTTAAAAATTTCGCTAGCCTCGTGATTGCTAGCCATGCCCTCTGAAAATAAGCAGCGTAAAATAGATACATCACGTATATCAATCGTTGACAACCCAAAGTGATCATTGTCATACAAACGAACATATATCAAATCTGATCAAACATTGTAATATCAACTCGTTCGTAAAATATTGTCATACAACCCAAAGTGACAACCCAAAGTTTACCATTGAATCACAACTATTCAAAGTGAATTTCAACTATATCAAATATATTAATTGTTTCAAGGCCGTTCAAGAGTGAAACTCTCCGTTGGCGCAATGATATCCGTCGTGATGAAGGTGCAGAGCCTCCTCGAACATCCGAGATCTCTTTCGAACGAGTGAATCTAAATCTATATTCAAAACCTACAAACAAGAGTAAAGTGTTACACATATATATTTAAATTTATAATTAGCAATTATTGCGAGATTGACCAACCTCGGGATCCGCAACCTAGCACTCATGAGAATCGCATATGATGGCAAACGAGAATGCACATTCTTCGCTTTTGTCGGGCGGCACTGAAAAAATAGAATTACACATATAGGTATAGTCGGTTCGAGACGCATTATTACAGTATGATATACGATTATTGTGTTGTAGCACGCTCGAAATCGCGCCCCGTGATTAAGTGTGGCGTTCGCTCCTTGTATAGCCCTCCTCGGCAATATAGGAGATGAACGACCTACATGTTTCCAAAAGTTAACCTCGGCCATTTCAAACGAAGGAAGACTACAATAGAGTTATGTATGGAGGAAATGAGCACACATCGACTACTTCTTGCACAAGGGTGAAGTCGTGGGTTTTTTCATTAGGGAATCAAGGTATAGTACTGATTCCTCTTTGGTATAATGACTAGAAGGATCCAGTGATGCCTACTCATGTATGTCGCTATAGTCATTAAACCTAAGTTCATATCGTGATAAAGTACAAATGAAATTTGTATAGCAAGTAGTGAAGCACTTACTTCGGTTGTAGGGCACCATTATGTAGTCCACGTAGTTTTGAGCAAGCAATCCCGCCGTTATGTATTTCGACGAGGATGCGTGCGCCAAGATGGTTTGCTCGGAGACCACGTGTGGGTCGAGGAAACCCACCGGTTCTTTCAATCGCCGCGCGGTTTAATCATGTATCTATACATAAGCAATGAGTTGTTATATTACGTGAATGTACGTGAATGTAGAACTTGATTGTACACACTTACAAATGTCCAAAGATCGTAGAAGTGAGGCATCGAGGGCTTTGAGGTTGAATAGGTCGAACAAGTCGCCGGGCCCACGATGAAGGGGGCCGCTCGTGGAGGAAATAGTCCTCCGTGTATCCGACGATGATTCCATCAGCGCACCCTTTCTCTTTGGTCTTCTTCAAGTACCAATATGCAAACTCGACAACCTAATCCGGCAGAGGCTAATCATCGTGCTCGCCGCCAACGGACTTCCGAAAGAGTATTTCTTAGGGTTAGGAGGCGAAGCGCCTTAATGTTCTTCGATTTCGATTTGTCCGAACGACTTGCGCGCTACGCGCCTTCCTCCTATCGACGACTCGAACCGACACGGCGGCACGCTTTTTTGTTCGTTCGTGTCTTCTCCAGATGTACCGGCGAGGCGGGCTTCAAGCGAAGGTTGAGGTGCGATCATGGAGGGTCTGTTGGAGAGACATGGTCGTGTCGAGGTGGTTGGGGTAGAGTCATCAAAGGTTGAGGCGCATCGCAGGTCCGTGACGATGTCCTTCAAAAGTTGAATTGGAGGGCATGGTCGTGTGGAGATGGTTGGGGTGGAGTCATCGAAGGTTGAGGCGGCATCGCAGGTCGAGCGATGTCCTTCTTTGGCCACCGAATAAAACATGCATGGGCATCCCCTAGTGTTATGATTTCGTCGTTCGGGCGAATCTCAGCCGGACGGCCCTAAAATTATCATGTACCATGTCCACCGACTCGGGCGTAACCTGCGCCACCTAGGCACCATGGTCGCACTATCCCTTCATTGCATGGATACACCACCCCTTGACCTCAATAGACATCCCAACCATCCTCACTTGGAGTGTGCAGTCGTCGGCTCCTACAAAACGATACGCAATTAGCTAAGGCGCCCTATAGGTCTATCTTTGGAGTATTCCAGATGTACATTACCTTGATGTCGCCGATAGGTAATTGGACATCATCGTGTTCACAATTTTATGCGGACGCGACGCCACTCGATGTTGAGGAGGATCGCCTACCAAAACAACGGGGCGCTCGCGATCGGTTGTTGAGGAGTAGTAGTTGATTCACTTGGTCCTGCAATCTTGCTATCTTTTCTTCAAATTTTGCAAGAAGCACCGTTCTCTTCCTTCAAATTTTGAAGTAAGCACATGTTCCAACAACGTGTCGCACTCGCCTTGGATCTCTTCCCGCTCCTATACGTGCATGAGTCGCCTGGGAATCCATCCTCCAAGATACGTTAACCCCTTTGCCTCGCGTGCGACCCGGTGCTCCTTGTTTCCTGGGCCGTAGTTAGTATATCCTTCTCCCCGCCTCGCTGGAAGGAGCCTTGGAACATGCGGAACTCAATTCTTGCTGCAAGAGGTCATCATGTTATTATATACATTATGAAGTTATAGACTTATTAACAACTAGGTAGTTCAAGACATTTACCACACGGTTGGCCACATCCGATCCCACGGGTTGGTGAAAGAGATTTCGCCAAGACGAATCGATGCCCTCGCTCTTAACCGTGAGAGAGCGCTACTGTCCGTGATCTCAGCAAATGGCCTTGTTTCGCTCGCGTCCTCCGCGCCCATTGCGCGGTTTTACCCGCGCACCAGCCGTGCCGAGTTTGTGGGGTGAGTGTTAAGTGTCTGGAGAGCCTTGTGCGCCGCACTTTCCTCACGAAATTCGGGCGTCGTCTTCATTTGCACAAAGCGCCCCATATATCCCGCGACAAGAATTTATACGCCGTGAAGGGCGCTCGACCGTGTTCACGCACCTTGTGACAAGCACGCTCTTGAAGGTCCTCCACGCCTTCCGATCGAGAGCAACGCCGTCGCTCCACGCGCGCCAGGTCTGCGGCTGGGAAAGTGAACGATTTTAAAACTTCGTCCCACAGCTGGCTTCTCCGAACATCCGACACAGTGTCCCAGCTCAGTGTGGTGATGGGGACCCGTTCCCTTCCAAGTATCCCGCACAAGGTTCGGAATCTCGCCGCTGCTTTGGGGGGACTCACAGGGATCCCATTGGCATTGACCTCCGTGACGGTCATTATGCCTGGAGGAATTCTCGATGTTCCTCTGCCATCTCGCGTACGTACCACTTTCCTCGGAGATCCAGACGGCGGCGAAGATGGTGAGGACGCCATGTCGCTTACTTGCTATCTATATATGCACGAAGCAATATGCGTAAGCTCTAACTGACCAGATTCAAGCAGATTTACTCAACTTAACCGAAAATGATGCACAAACGTATAATATATAAAGAAGGATTGATGGTAGTTTGTGCTCTCAGAAGGAGAGTTGCAAAAGAACAAGTCTTTGCCATCTCAATCCTATTGTCTATACTCTTCATTAAATGAATATGATAGTATAAATTCAAACTATGAGCTCTAAACAATACTTTGCTTAATCACAAATGATCTCAATCATACGAAAATGATCTCTTAAAACATTCAATCTCAAGATAAGAGAAAAGTTCATCACAGAGCGAACTGTAACAAAGCCCATCGATCAATTTCAGTTCACATTATCAAAGACTATCAAAGTCACATCACGGAGGGTTCGTCAATACAATAGAGCTCATGAATGAACTAATAAAGATATCAAATTGTGGATGCATTCAACCGTCTCGTGATAACTAGCATTCAACCGAAAGTAACAAATTAACAAAGATATGAAATTGAAGAGCAAGTAATTTGTACAATAGAGCTCAAGAATCAACTAACTATCACATTCAATCTCAAGATAAGATGAGTTCATCACGAGCATGTCAACAAAGCCCATCGATCAATTTGCGGATCTTTAGGAATACTCACAGAGGATGCCGCACAACAACTCACGGTGCAAGGAGGAGGTGCGGGAGGAGGCCGACGCGGGGAGGAGGGAGAGGCGCGGGGAGGAGGCCGACACGGGGAGGAGGACGGCGCGGGGAGGAGGCCGGTGCAGAGGGAGGAGGCCGACACGGGGAGGAGGCCGGTGCAGAGGGAGGAGGCCGACACGGGGAGGAGGCCGCGCGTCGAGGCGAGGCGCGTCGTCGATGAAGGCGGCGCGCGGGTCTTACGGCCGGGAGGTGAACAGGCGAACCCTAGAGGAGCCGAGAGAGCGCGCGAGAGCCTAAGGGGCGCGGGAGACGAAGTGACGAGTAAAGAGCAAAACCCTAGGGTGCGCCTTTTGATAAAAAAGAATATCACAGACGGCTCTATTTAAGCACCGTCTGTGATAATATCACAGACGGTTTGCTTAAAGAACCGTCTGAGATATCCTCAATATCGCTGACGGTTCTTGAATGGCACCGTCGTGATATTGAGGATATCTCGCGGTTCTTTAAGCAAACCGTCAGTGATATTATCACGCACGTGCTTAAATAGAGCCGTCGTGATATTGATGATATCTCGAGCGGTTCTTTAATAGAGCCGTCGTGATAATATATCACGACGGATCCATTATAGAGCCGTGCGTGCTATGGATCTCATTCCTTCATCTCCCGCGCGAGTGTCTCTTCGTCTCTGCTCCAAATTTTTATATAAATAGACAACCCTTATCAAAGGGATTTCTCACGAAGCTCCTTGATCATCCTCTCTCCACAAATTCCAAATGGCTTCTCTCTCGTCCGGCCAGATCGCCTACATTTTGGTTGTGTACTCGCACCTCTCGATCGCAACTCGCCCAAGCTGCGAACAAGGCGCCCGCTCGCAATGCAATCCGTTGTAGACCCTCCCATCTACAGGAGACCATAACGGCGCCATCGGCCGATTGGAGCTCCTCCTCCAACAGACAGAGGCGAGGCTCTCGGCAAAGATCCGCGAGTAAACCTCGTCGTGGAGATTGTCCTATGGAACTCTTTGGTCCGCACCGAGGATGCAGCCCGAGAGTCGAGGACGACATCGACATTGCAGAGAGCGGGTCCGCCTAGCCGAGACCGTGTGGAGACCGGGGTTGATGGCCTGCGGGCTATATGGGACTTGATTACGAGTCCGAACATCTACAAGAGGAAATTGAGCGTGCAAGGTCACAGTGGAGGCGTTTGGTGAGACGATCGGTGATCCCGCTCCCACAAGCCGACGAGAATGCGACGAAGATTTGAAGACTAAGATAGGATCGCCATCCTTTTTTATCGCTCGTGATGTAAAACGATAAGGCCGCCTATTGTCCGCATGCGTGATGTAAATATGGTCTTTTTGTCATTGATGATATGGTCTTTTTATAAATGCGTGATGATATGGTCTTTTTATCATCTAATTATTACCGGGCAAATCAGATGCGCTATCACGAGCGGTTGAATAAAGAACCGCTCGTGATAATATACTCATCACGAGACGGTTCCTCTCACTAACCGTCTGTGTTGACCATCACAGACGGCTCCATGTGGAACCGTCGTGATATCTTCCATATCACGCAGCGGTTAATAAGTATAACAAATCAGTGATATTGAGTATATCACAGACGGTTCCACATGGAGCCGTCTATGAAAGTTCAACACAGACGGTTTGTGTAGAACCGTCTGTGATATACTCGTATCACAGACGGTTGGAAATAAGAACCGTCTGTGATATTTCACCCCTATAAATATAAAGACCCGACAGAGGCCCCCTGCCCTAGCGCCGCCTCTGATCTCTTCTTTGGAATAGAGGGGCTTGAGAAGCTTTTGCTCTGTGTTGGCTGTAGGAGGCTTGTTTATTTGGCTTGCCTTGTTCTTGGTTGTGGGTTGCCCTAGCAACTTATGGTCATTTGGCTTGCATGCATGCTTGCTTTGTGAGGCTTTGGTGGTAGCTCTCGGTTTGGGTGTTGTGAATGAGTGTTTTTGTGAGTGGGATAAGCTGGTGTATTTCGACTGTGGCTCTCTTGCCCTGTTCATTGGCCTGAAGGAGAAGGACAGTGAGGAATCTCGCGGGATATTAGGAATTTTCGTCGTGAGCTCCGAGGGTAACGATCTTTAACTCTTTATATTTGCTTAATAGGAGGAGTAACGTATTTGCAGTTAATAGGAGGAGTAACGATTTGCGTTTATTAATATAATTTAACACTACTAATTGTTACATGTGTAGCGTAGATGGACCGAATCGATGTGCGGTGCGAACCGTGTGAGTGAAGAGTACATTAACGGCGTGATTGCTTTTAAAAGAGCCGCGAGCGGGATATCTTTGAATAAGGGGATAGAATTTATGTCTCGTCCATGCATTGATTGCGATAATCAAGATTTTTAACAACCGCGCAGATCGTAGGGCACTTGATTCAAGGGGTTTCAAAAAGGGTATACATGTTGGACCATCCACGGTGAAGAGCGATTATACAGAAGTTAATAATGATGACATCGACGAGGAAGTCAACGATATGCCGGATGTGGATCAGTGTTTTTGATGACGATAGGTCGTGACGATGACAACTGGATCGATGCTACGCGATGCGTATGAAACTACTGATGAGAGAGAGTTTTGTAAATTCGAGCGCTTAATGGAGGACTGGGAAACCTTTGTTCCTCGCCGCAAGCGGAATACACAAGATTGTCAACCGCATTTGAACTGCTGAAATTGAAGGCGAGCAATGGTTGGTCCGACAAGAGTTTCACGGCGTTGTTAGGTCTCCTAGCGGACATTCTTCCGGAGGGAAACGTGTTGCCCAGCACCACCTACCAAGCCAAGAAGGTTCTTTGTCCATTGGGAATGGAAGTAGAAAGAATACATGCATGTCCGAACGATTGTATCCTGTATCGTAAAGAGTATGCAGACTTGCATGTATGTCCCGTGTGCAAAGCATCCCGATACAAGCGTAAGAATACTGCTAAGGTGAAGCAAGGACCTCCTGCTAAGGTGTTGTGGTATCTGCTTGTGATCCCACGTTTGAAGCGTTTATTTGCGAACCGAAAGGAGGCAAGATTGCTGCGTTGGCACTCGGAGGAGCGTAAGAAAGATGGAAAACTAAGACACCCTGCTGATTCTGCCCAGTGGAGAAACTTCGATCGGACCTTTAAAGAGTTGGTGCGGAACCGAGGAACATAAGGTTAGGGTTGAGTACTGATGGAATGAATCCTTTCGGTAACATGAGCAGCCGACATAGCACCTGGCCCGTGAATCTATGTATGTACAACCTTCCTCCTTGGTCGTATGAAGCGGAAGTACATTTTGATGTCACTACTTATCCAAGGGCCAAGTAACACGGGAACGATATTGATGTGTACCTAGCACCATTCTATGGATGATCTTGTGACACTGTGGAGCGAAGGGTACAAGTATGGGATGCGCACAAACAAGAGAACTTCTCTTTACGCGTCATGTTGTTCTCGCACTATCAATGATTTTCCGCCCTTGGTAACTGTCGGAGCTTCAGACGAAAGGAGCCAAAGCTCATTCGCCACCGCTTAGATGCTACGGAGAGTGTATGGCTGAACAACTCGCGCAAAGCGTGTATATGCGTCACCGTAGGTTCCTTCCGTGAGTCACCCATACCGCAAGATGAAAAACAATTCGACGGAAATAAGGAGGACAGTTCGGCTCAAGGGCTTTTAGAGGAAAGAGGTCTATGATATGGTTAAGGATATCCATGTTGTGCTTGGGAAGGGATGTAAATTAAAACCCGTCGGAAGAACATCCGGAAGAAGCGGTCAATTTTTTGGGACTTGCCTTATTGGGAGCACTTAGAAGTTCGTCATTGCATCGACGTCATGCACGTGGAGAAGAATGTAGTGAAAGCTTGATTGGTCTCTTAATGAACATTAGTGGCAAAACAAAGGATGGTGTTAACGCACGACGCAACTTGGTTGATATGAACATAAGGACCGAGTTAGCACCGAAAGAGACCGATAAAGGATGAACATACCTTCCACCAGCTTGCTACACTATGTCCAAGGCCGAGAGAAATGAATTGTGCCAAAGCTTGCATGGTGTCAAAGTCCCGTCTCGTTACTCCGCTAACATTAAGAAACTTGTTTCTATGCAAGATTTGAAATTAATTGGTATGAAGTCTCATGATTGTCATGTGTCGATGACACAAATGCTTCTGTTGCAATTAGGGGTATCTTGCCAACAAGGTCCGAGTGGCAATCTTGAGGTCGTGTTATTTCTTCAACTTAATTGCTCGTAAGGTCATCGATCCCGAAGGACTAGATGCTCTCAAAGCCGAGGTGGTGACGACTCTATGTCAACTTGAGATGTATTTCCCTCCGTCATTTTTCGATATTATGGTCCATCTCATTGTTCATCTTGTGAAAGAGATAAAGATATACGGTCCTGTGTTCCTACGTCATATGTACCGCTCGAGAGGTATATGGGAATTCTCAAGTCCTACGACGGAATCGATCTCGACCGAGGGCAGCATCATCGAAGGTTATGCAACCGAAGAGGTCATTGAGTTCTCGCGTCGACTACATGGCTCGTGGAACCGATAGGTGTGCCTCTATCTCGTCATGAGGAAGGTGGATGGTATCGGGACCATTGGAAGGAAATCAATCACTCCCGATCTGGATACGTACGCTCAAGCCCATTTCACGGTCTTGCAACACATGACCCAACTGTCCCCGTACATCGACGAGCACAAAGACATGGTACGCCAACGTAATCCGCACCGGTCGGAGGTTTGGATCACGAGAGCACAACCGTCGGTTCAACGAATGGGTAAAGGTGCGAATCATGACTGGGAGGTCATCAAGTGATGATACGCTGCTATGGTTGGCAAAAGGGCCACAATTTACAATTGTCACATGGCAAGGATACGACATAAATGGGTACACATTTTATACGGCACTCAGATAGGAAGAGCTGATCCGAAGCTGCGGTGTCCGTGATAGATGCATTCGATCGATGGGCCGAGGAGCTCGTACTATGGGCAAATAGAGGAGATATGGGAGCTCGACTCACGTGCTTTTCAAGATCCCCTATTTCGGTGTCGTTGGGTCCATCTCCCACATGTGAAGGTCGACAAGCACGGCGTCACTACCGTGGACCTCGATCGTGTCGGATACAAAGACGAACCATTCGCATCAAGCAACCAAGTTGTTCAAGTCTTCTATGTAACCGACCCGGCAAATAAGAAGCGCCACGTAGTTCTTCATGGAAAAAGAAGGATTGTCGGAGTTGAGAATGTAGTGGACGAGGAAGAATACAATCAATTTGATTTGAGTTGCCTCCTTTCGGAGACGAGATCGCTCGAGGAAGAACCAGCGAGGAAGCTAGCTATATGCGCGTCGATCATCGTGAAGGACTATATTTTAATTAAGAAATTACTCCATTGTAATTAATTTATTCCATAACATCATGTGTTATGAACTTGTAATATGTCGCACGATATTTTGATGTCAACGTGGAATTGTAATCGCTCTGTCCTTGTGGACCGTATATTTTGGTGCATTAAAAATTCATTTCATTTGGAAAATAGTCCGGTGCACCACCTTTCTAGAAACCTAAAAACTAAAATTTTATGGCAAATAGTCTAACACCTTTGCAAAGAAACGGTATACTCATGCCTAATCCTCGCGATCATCGCAGAAGACGACGAGTCGCCCCACCCTTCCACACCGCAGCCAATGCTCGTGCACCGGTGGCCATCCTCCGACAGCGCCACACCCGCCCCGGTGGCGGCCTTCTTCCCACGCCGCTCGACCATGTCCGCGGCGAGCCTCGCACCGCCCGCACTCCCGGTTGGTCTTGGCCATCTCGCACCCGCCACGGCCGGCTCGTCCTCGACTGGCTGATGTAGTGCTTCCCAACGTCGCGCGTCTCGTCGGTGTAGAGGAGGAGACCGAGCACGAGGCCGCGCCTTGTGGCCGCCATGGCCGCCGCTCAAGGAACATGAGGCGCGCCGCATGTCTTGGGGCGCGAAGACAAGCCCGAGGCCGACGACGAAACAAGCCCGGGTTGCCGGCGGCGCCGTGGTTGACGACGGCGAGGTAGCGCCGTTGTGTCGCCACTTCATCGCCTCCTCTCGCTCAGCGCCACGCGCCTCCCACGCGCGTTCCTTGACACCTTGTACAAGGCCTTACAACTATACGTACATACATTCAAGATGTTAGAATAAATAGTAGTATGTACGCACGTATATTGTAGACATAAAGATGTACGACGTTAATCGTAGGCTGCATAGGTCCTCCATGGGCTGAGGAGAGCTCGCGGCCACGGCCGACGATGTCGACGACGACATCGTGAGAAAGAGCGGCGATCACCGACCTCCTCGCCTTGGTGCGGCCTCGATCGCTCGCATGCTAACCTTGGCGATTGACGTACTCAAAACCGTGAGACGAAGAGCGATGGGAGGAGTTTAATCTTCGTGATTATTCCGTCTTATATCAAGAATTAGGAGTAATCGCACGTGAGACGAAGAGACGCATGTATCGTCGGCGTGCGAGAGACGAAGAGGTTGTGCGATGGTGAAGAGACACATCGCGCGGGAGCGATATCGCGCACGGCTCTATATGGGAACCGTCGTGATAATAATATCACCGACGGTTATTTAATAGAGCCGCTCGTGATACTAGTATATTACGCATAGTTCTCAAATTGAACCGTCGTGATATTTCCTGACGGTTTTATTTCCAAACCGCTCGTGATAAGCGTCCTCATCACGAGCGGTTCATATTACCAACCGTCAGGATACTTCACGACGGTTGGTAATATGAACCGCTCGTGATATGTCCTCATCACGACGGGTCATATTACGAACCGTTTTAGAAGTATCACAAACGGTTGGTAATAAGAACCGCTCGTGATGAGACATATATCACGCACGGTTCCAAAGGGAACCGTCTGTATAAGTTCAACACAGACGGCTCCTTTGGAACCGTCTGTGATGAGGTGTCTGCTATTGCCTGTTTTGTAGTAGTGATCCTCTGTAGAGGTGCAAAAGACGTGGATAATTTCCGTCCAACTGGCTAAATGCTTGCAGAGCGAATACGTGATGGAGAAATGGTTATCCGATACTATTTGTATTCGACTCCGACAAAAAATATAGAGTATGATATATGATAAACGATATTCGTCTGTATCCGCTCCGATTGTATTTTATGTTTAAGTTTGCTCAGATTGCACCCTTCGTTAAAGTCTGACTCTGACACATCCCATCGAAAAGGGCAAAAAAAAAAAAAGGTAACCGCCACTAGAGATGCCATTCTCGACCGCCCGAGATGGCTTTCCTCATCTCCAGATTCGTGTACCTCTGAGCCAAGGTCTCAACCATTCCAGATTTAGGTTCGCCACGGAAGTAGTACCATCACGTTCGCTCCGCCTTGAACCATACAAAAAAAAAAGAGCATATACTCTCTCGTTTCATAATAGTTGATATTTTGATTTTTTACGGTCTCTAACGTTAAACTTTGACTGATAATTTTATGGAAAATTTAACAACATCATTTTAATACACGATCAATTAAATATTTAGAAGATGATTATTAGTTGAAGATTACCAAGTTTGGCCCGTCAATTTAGAAACGGCACGTATTCTGAAACTGAGGGCGTAGTAGCATGGTTCAGCGGCACATGGCAGAATAGCAGCGCAGTTTGTGCACTCGACGGGAGACGATAATAACAAACAACACTACGATTAACAGTAGTAAAGAATGGAATAATTAACACGGAGGTGGAGAGCGCAAGGCGTTATCCGCGGTGCCGGCCGTCGGCATTGACAGTGTCTTCTTCCCTCGCCGCTCCCGTCCAAACCGGGCGCTTCAGTTCTTTCACCTCGAATTAGCCAGATTATTACAGCTGCATGCGTACGAATGTGTACGTAGCTGGACTAAGCGATCGAGAGATGGGAATGGAACTTTCCGCCGTGCGTTGCATTACGCGCCCTAGCTATTTAGTCCAGTTTACACCTCAGATCAGATAGCTCCAGAAGGAGAAAGTTAAGCTAGCTCGAGAGCCTCGCCAGTCGCCGTCGCCGTCGCCGAAGCGTTTCCTCCGGATCATCCGTCGCTGTACGTGCAACATAAAGCTACCGAATTAAGCGTCCTGTGCCCTTCCCTTCGTTCTTCTCTCGTTACACATCAACTTTTTACTAGCTTTTAGCCTGCGTGGTACGTACGTGTTCTTGCACACGCCTGATCGATCACCTGGCCTCCTTATAGATGGCCTCCGGGCACCGCGGGCCGGCGGTGGTGGCGCTCGGTGGCCGCGCCGTCCTCCTCCTGCAGCTCGCCGTTGCGTTGCTCGCCGTGCTGCCCCGCCGCGTGGCGCCGGACCTGGCGGGCGACCGCGCGGCGCTGCTCGCGCTGCGGAACACCGTGGGGAAGCATCTTCCGTGGAACCTGTCCGTGCTGACGCCGTGCCAGGGGTGGGTCGGCGTCGAGTGCTCCCCCGCCGGCGACCGAGTCACCAGGCTGCGGCTGCCCGGTAAGAGCCTCATCGGGCAGATACCGGCGGGCACGCTCGGCAACCTCACCGCCCTGCAGAGGCTGTCGCTCCGGTTTAACGCCATCTCCGGCAGGATCCCGGCGGACATCGGCAGCTGCACCGAGCTCCGATGGTTGTTCCTCACTGGCAATCGGTTCACCGGCGAAATACCGGAGAGCTTCTTCTCGCTGGCATTGCTCAAGAAGGTCGACCTATCCGGGAACCGCCTCACCGGCGGCGTCACGCCCGAGTTTAACAGGCTCCGGCAGCTCGCCACGCTGAACCTAGAGGGAAACGACCTTAACGGCACTCTTCCGGCCGACCTTAACCTCACGAAGCTTACGCAGTTCAACGTTTCGTACAATGGACAGCTCGGTGGCCCCGTGCCCGCGTCGCTCCAGGGGATGCCAGCGAGCGCCTTCCTCGGCACGGCGCTCTGCGGCGGCCCTCTCCCTCCGTGCGCCAACCCTCCGCCTGACAGCAAGAGCGGCAAGCTATCCCGTGGTGCGATCGTCGGGATCATCATCGGAGCCGTGGTCGTGCTCATGGTCGTGCTCACGGTGGGGTTCTTCGTCTGCTTCCGCCGGCGCCGGGCGACGGCCTCTGGGAGGTCCGCTGGGGCAGCAGCCGACGTTCACGAGGGCACAGAGCCTATAACCGTGACCGTGGCGACGACGGACAGGGACGCGGTGAAGCGGTCGCACTCCCCGCCGCCGGCGATAGCCAGCGAAGGCAAGAAGCTGGTGTTCCTGGGGAGCGCGCCGGAGAGGCCGTACGACCTGGAGACGCTGCTGCGAGCGTCCGCCGAGGTGCTCGGTAAGGGCGCCCTCGGCACGACGTACCGCGCGACGCTCGACGGCGGCGAGCCCGTCCTCGCCGTCAAGCGGCTCCGCGAGGTGCACCTCCCCGAGCGCGAGTTCCGCGACAGGGTGGCCGCCCTAGGCGCCCTCCGCCACAACAACCTGCCGCGCCTCCGCGCCTACTTCTACAGCAAGGAGGAGAAGCTCCTCGTCTACGACTTCGTCGGCGCCGGCAGCCTCTCCTCCCTTCTCCACGGTTCGTTCACATGATCACATTCTCCTCATGTAGTATGTCTTCTCCAATCTCCATGGACGGCATGTTTAGATTCTCTTCTTGGCTCGTAGGCAACGGCGCGGACGGCAGCGCGCGGCTCGACTTCACGGCGCGCGCGCGCATTGCGCTGGCGGCGGCGCGCGGCGTCGCGTTCATCCACGGCGGAGGGGCCATGTCGTCGCACGGCAACATCAAGTCATCCAACATCGTGGTCACCGGCACGCGCGACGGCGCCTACGTGGCCGACTACGGCCTGGCCCAGCTCGTCGGCGCCGCCGAGCTGCCGAAGCGGGGAACGGGGTACCGCGCCCCGGAGGTGACCGACGCGCGCGCCGTGTCGCAGAGGGCCGACGTGTACAGCTTCGGCGTGGTCGTGCTGGAGCTGCTTAGCGGTCGCGAGCCCGCGCCCGCGCTGCCGGACGGCGGCGCCGACGGCGTGTACCTGCCGCGGTGGGTGCGGTCAGTGGTGCAGGAGGAGTGGACATCCGAGGTGTTCGACCCCGCCATAACCAACGAGCCGCGCGTCGAGGAGGAGATGATGCGGCTACTGCAGCTTGGCATGGAGTGCACCGAGCAGAACCCCGATCGGCGGCCGGGCATGGCCGAGGTGGAGGCCAGGATGGAGCGCATTGTCGAGGACGCGTGCCGGAAGGCCGATTTCAGCAGCACGGACGGCAGCCGGAGCGTGTCGGCGTGACGGCCGGCCGGCCAGCATCCTCGGTTTAGTTCTTGCTTTCGACTTCCTTCTGAGACGAGACATTTCGGTTTGTATTGCCATTTGTTATTGTTCCATGTTCTTGGCTGAGGATTCTGCAGTGGCGTAAGCTTATATACATTGTTTGTTGTTTTATTGTTTGCTGCATTATTTTCTTCTATCATGAGCATTCAAATTCTTTCTTGGTGAAAGCAATAAAGTTGCTACTGCGAAATTTAATCAAGTTTAGCAGCGAAGAGCTAGCAGAAATAACTCACAATCTCAACATTAGTCTCATCAAACCTTAGTTCGATGACACTTAACAGAGCTCTGGCATAGCAAAGTCACTCTCTCCTGCATCTGTAGACAAATGCATCAAAAGCTGCAAAATCGGAACTGCATACTTCAGAAAGAGCACAACTGCGATCGATTTGAGGTTTCAACTGGACCAAAACGAGGCTATATGCTACACAGTTGAGTTAGTAAATTTCTGGTATAAACATGCTACAATTCCTCTACTTGGATTGAAAAACCACATGGGCAGCGTTTTGTCCGCACAAACGTCTCTTCGTCAAAGCTCTGATCTTCCTCCGGAAACTCATGCTCATGGTCAAGAGCAGGAAAAGGATTCGATGGTCGATCCGCCTGTAGTCTGCTTGGGCGAGACTTCGTTTCCGAGCATCGACTGTCGCTAGTGCTTTTCTGGTGGTTGTCATTTTTGGATGGTCCTTCTGGGGCTTTGTAAGAGTCCTTCAACCGTTGTCTGGTTACAATGGAACAGAGCAGCTGATACCACCTAGAGAGAGCATGAGCTTCCTCCTGCTTCCTCTCGTCGGCTTGTCTCTGTTCCTCTTCTTCTGCATATGCCTAGCAGGAAGCACAGAAGTCAAAGTTACACCAACTGTAGATCTACCTTTTTATGGCACCACGATGATGAAACAAGGACACTAAGCTTGCTTCTGAATTATGGCACACAATTTATGCAGGTCTTTTTCAGGCATGCACATTCCAACAAGGACACCTAAGCTACAGCATTCCATATTTACAGATTAGGATAACTTGTGAGAATTATAGATTATTCAATAATTTCACCTAATTAAACAACATCACTAGATTGTATAAAAGAATTGGTAAATCTTGTTGACAACAGGATAAAAGGGTTCAAACATTTGAAAATAAATCAAATACTCTGAAGTCTCCTCTATTCAACATACCTCCAAGATAGTATTTTTGAATTCGGCACAGACAACAAGGCCTTCAAAAACTGGAAGGCACCGGCCACTTCGATAATCAAATCCAACCATGGCAGGAGCAAAATCAATTCCAAGTCTCCTTGCAACCTGGACTAATCTAGGTAACCTCAAGTGTACTGTACCAGGTGGAAGGCACTTCTCTGACCATACATCAACTTGGCCACGCTCATTCTTGGAGACATTTTAGCATTTAATCAGTATGGAACACCACAAAACAAGCACTGAAGGTTACAAAATGGCAAGTGATACTCATAATGGAGTCATACCTTTGGTACAATACCATGTACAGCATGAGGAAGTTGAAGCGGTTCCAGTTGCCATTTACCATATAGTTCCATGGTTAGCTTAAGTCCATCTTCGTTACTATTGGATTGAAGTGACTGAGAATTTAAAGTCCTCTTTGGACGCGTCACAACCTACAGACCAAAAAAAAAATGATTACTTCACCATAAAGACGGAAAAAAAAAGCCTGTGCTTCTGTTATGAACCTTTGCTGGCAACTTGTTTTCTCTGACTTGCAGACCCTCCCGCAACCATCCATGTCTTGATTGCAGTGTTTGAACACAAGATCTAGGATAAACAGGATGCCCTTTACAGAAGCCAAGCACTGGACCCTTGGGGTGAAGAACTTGGTTCTTGTGAAGCCACTTCTCAAGAGCATATAGGTGATGGTCTTTGTAGGCCTAAATGGTTACATAACTAGTTAAAGCAAAGCCACAAATGCAATTTTGCAAGAAGCAAAAGGGATAACAAGAAGTGATACTAATCTCTTAAATCCTGTAAGGGCTGTACCTGTTGACTGGTAGGAAGAGGCTCTGTTAGGGCCCTGGTCTGAAGTTCCATTTCTTCAGAGTCGTTTGTTGCTGCCAATTCAAGTCGCTCTAGTGGTGCCAAAACATTCTTCCACCACTCTGGATTCACTCTCCCCTGGACAATTCTGTGCCATTGCAAGCAATACCTGGGATAATGTAAAACACAATTTTCAAACCAGTTTTTGAAGAATTTCCATAGCGAAGAATGCATCCTCATGTTTTTATAGTGCTACTTAAGTAAAAGTTGGGTTGAGCAAACCATACAATTAATGAAAATTGGCATGTTCAAGTCTTATTATCACACAGTGCTCCAAGTCATTCAATTTAGACTGGATTTGCATTAGAAGTTATTTGCAATAGGGAAGAATAATTCAGTAATCATGCCTACAGTATTTTACTCTTAAATAATTGTGCCGTGATTGATTTGGCTGACAAATAGAAGGTTTAGTAAACAAAGTAAGATGGCATAATGTTAGTATATCTTTGTGATAGGAACATGACACAAACTTAAGAATTGTGAAAGAGGCAAACCTTCTGGTCACATCTTTAGCACCATTTCCAGCAAAGGCAATGACATATCTCAAAGGCTTCCTGCAAACAGCAGAAGCAGCTTCTACTTTTTGTTCACCATCAATAATATCATTTACAACATCAACATGCACCCATCTACCTGTCGATGTCTGCCCGTGGCAGTATACCTCGGCCCAATATAATGGTGAACCACTTCTTGACCAAACTGCACTTGAATTGGATGAAGCTTCTGCATTTTTGCGTAATTTCTTCAATGGTGGAGTAGAATCTAGTAAGCTACCAGTTGACTGACTCAATTGAGTAGCTAGCTTGTTGTCTTGAATTTCGGCTGCAGTGGCTGAAAGAGCCATTTCCAGCTGCAATTCAAATTCCAAGTCCCCTTTTCGTTTTGGTACTTCAGCATTATTGGAAGTGGAAGGATATTGGCTGCTGGATGATTTATCTTTTGATGTCGATGCACAACTACTTGCAAGATCTGCCTTGCACTTTGACAAATTTTTAGACAAACTTCTCCTGCAGGCTGATGTTCTTTTCAAATTTCCAAGGTTGCCTCGTTGCTGAGTCACACTGATGCTATCTTCGGTATTATCTTGTGATTGGACAGGAGAAAGAGTATTAAACTCATTATGGCCTGCAACAAAAGAACTAGATGGCAGTGCCCTTGTACAAAGCCTAGGTGCATCTTGATGTGCTGTCCCCATTGCTTTAGCGTCAGGCTTGAGTCCAGCAACATCCAGATTTGTAACAAACCTAGAAGCGAAGCTATACTTAGGTATGGTTCAGAAAACAAAAACACATGATAGTGTAGTGAGCCCACATTTTCTCTGGGCAAAATTTGATATATGCCATTAAGAATCTTGCCACTTTGAGATATGCCACTGATTATATTGAAATTTGAAATATGCCACTCCAGTTTCCTTTCCCATTCTCACCTCTTTTCTCTAATTTCCCATCAATTCGAGATATGATATACCCATTTTGCCCTTCTCCCAAATGAATCCATCCTCTCTGCTAGTCAACTGCCCGTGAGATTCACATGTGCCCCATCCATTTGGTTACCAGCCATGAACCTGCAAGCAAGGGCTTGAGCCGCCGGTCCTGCCCCCCTCCCCGCCGGCCGCTGGTCCTGCGCCCCTCCCCCTACTCCTCGCCCAAATCGGCGGCGCCTCCCCCCAGTCGGCCGCCCCTGAGGGAGCTCCAAGCCGCGTCCCCAGCTCGTCGGCCGCCGCGTCTCCAGGCCACCCCTAGCTCGCCGGCCGCCGCAGGTCCGTACTCCCCCTTGGTCCTCGCCCAAAAAGGCGCCGCCTCCCCCTAGTTGGCCGGCCCTGAGGGAACTCTAAGCCCTCGTAACTTGACTAATTTTCCATCAATTTATTTGTTCAATGACTTGTTTACTTACCTAATTAATTTTTATTGCTTGTCTAGTCACTAGACCCGATTCCAAAGTCTGAAGAGGAGTCCCTATATCTTGAAGATAAAGAACAACTTCCTGCCCCAGCTATTTGCAGTGGAATTCAAATGGAAGAATCGTATTGTAGCAGCAGCAGTGATAAAAAAACCGGCCGGTTACCGCCAGTAACCGGATTTACCGGTGGGTATCGGGAAATGAAATCCTGGCCGGTTTTCTCGGGTTTTTCAAATTCAAATTCTGATTTTCGAATTTTGGATGGTTTTTAATCAAATTCGAGCGAATTTCATCCGGGGAAAAAACGGTTTGACCGGTAACCGGCCGGTTACCGGTGCCGGTGGCTGGCCGGGATTTCATCCGGTAACGGTTATTGGATCCCTGGCAGCGGGTAAATATATTTTTTCTATCATATTGTGGACTATATGTGGTGGAAGAAGATTCTTCACTGTAGCTAATATGTGCTTCGCATTTCATTTATTTGTTGGTGTTGGTGTAGGGTTGAGTGTGGTATCGCATATAGAGTAGTTGCTAACTTTGTTGCGTACGTAGCACGGCTTGATGATGGCACCAAGTCATATGGAGTTGCAACTCACGATTTGGTAGTAGATGATAGAGATTTGTACTTGATGTTAGATCTGAACGATGACTTGAAACGAAAGTCAATTTGGGGGTCGGCGCAGGATGCTTTGATATAGTACTTTGATAGTAAGAAAGGAACACAAGTACGAATATGTAGCGATGTCGAACTTCTGGGGTTGTTTGATGCAAACATGGATAGTAAGTTGTTTAATTTGTTCATCACAATAGTGGATAGCCAAAAAAAAGTTGTTGGAAATATTTTATTTAAATACTAGATTATTTATTATGAATTAATATAATTTTTAACAAATTTTAGAAGTTATTTTGATCTCATCAAAATTCTAACCATTTCACTAATGTAGTTTTAAAAATAATTTAATTCTGACAAATTTTAGTGTGAACAGTACTTAAAATTATTTTTCCTAAGTCCTATTTGACTCTCTTAACACTGACAAAAAATTTCAAATCTTTCTTCTATTTTAAATCGCTCGGTCAAACTTTTAGCCTCTCGGTCAAAATTGAATCAAAACCCTAACTCAACCCAACCCCGACTGGGTTGTTCCGACCGAACTAGTCTTCTTGGCTTGATCGCACCGCCTCCTCGCGCCAATTTTCGTGCGGACCGTCCGATGCAGATCGCACGGCTCACAGCGTTTGGGACGTTCGGACCATCCGAACTCGCCAACGCATCTAGACCATCCAAAGCTAATCGCACGGCTCGCTAGCTTGTGCCGTTCGGACCGTCCGAACTCACCAACGCATCTAGACCGTTCACTGTTGATCGTATGGTTCATATCATCAGTGCCGTTCGGACCGACCGAGCAAACACTGTTTCGACTCGAACGCGAGTGTGACTCGATACGCTCGCATGCACCCAAACCCGAACGCGTCGTTTCCATTCTCCCTCTGATGGGCGGGCCCCACATCCTAGCGCTGGTTATCGTCTTCTCCGTCATTGCGCCGCTCGCCCGTGTGCGCTGGCGCCTTGCATGTTCGCCACAGGGGTCACCCGTGCCACCTGTCACCCTCGCAACCTCCTACGAAGCATCGCCCGGACATCATAAATCTCCCAGGCCAACCCATTTTTCCCCTCTCCTTCTCTTTCAAGCTCACTGGCCATTTCTTTGTCTCGGCCGGGGAGGAATCCAAGGCAAGCGCCGCCGCTTGGAAGCCTTTCGCGAGCCCGCAAGACCACCACCGGACTCCATTCACTGTGCCGCACCCACTTTTGCTGATTCGAGTCCTTCACGTGCACAGAATCACTGAGTGCGATGTCTTCGTCCCCGCAGCCAGTGGTCATGGCTGCATAGCGCATAGGAGCTCCGGTGAGTTATTCGTTGAATCGTCTTGTCCTTTATGATCGCAGCGTGCCACTGAGCTCTTAGGCGAAACTAATTTGGATTCTGGTGTTGTTTTGAGGGCGTCGAATCCTTCTTCTCCGAGCGCGGTGGATCGCCGCCGTCTGCATTCCGGCCATCTACACATGTGAATCTCACGGGCAGCAGACTAGCAGAGAGGATGGATTCATTTGGGAGAGGGGCAAAATGGGTATATCATATCTCGAATTGATGGGAAATTAGAGAAAAGAGGTGAGAATGGCAAATTTCAATAGGAAAGGAAACTGGAGTGGCATATTTCAAATTTCAATATACTCAGTGACATATCTCGAAGTGGCAAGATTCTTAATGACATATATCAAATTTTGCCTTTTCTCTGCGTGTTTACTTAACTTAATAGGTTAGATGGCATTGCAAGTGGTAATTGCTTGATCTTCATGGGAAGTTTGATAGGGTTGGAGAAAATATGAAAAGCAACTTGTAGAGAATTAATTTCAAACATTCAAACCCAAGCATCAAAGCATTTTATCAAAATGTAGTTTAAGCGAGTATTGATGCCTAATCGCCACTTGCATCCGTTGTACTGGACCACTTTTTTTAAAGAAAGAATAAATCCTTTTTCTTAGAACACGGAAAAAGAAGAAAACTATTCTCCCAAAGAGATCAGCAAATCCAGTTTTCCCCACATAATTAATCAAACCATACATATCACAAAAAATGTTTGCTATCATTATTCACCTGTGTGACCAAAGCAAACAACATTCGACAAGAGCTAAAAAGACAGCAAAATGATGTATGGCTTGCTGATGCAAACAGTTAAGATATGGTTAAAATCAAGCACATAACTAGTTACACAGTGAAATCCATACCTAGCCGTTAAGTTGAGGGCCCTAAACAGTGCCACTGAAAGTGCACAAACCTGCATTGCAAACCATTTATGTGGCAACTTTACAAACAGAAACGATGTGTAGCTTTATAAAATAAAGCAAACATTGAGAATTCATATCCAATCTCAGATAGAAAATAGATTGTGGGGCAAGAAAATATGATCACTCTCATTCATTTTTTAGGTTTCCCAAATCTGAAGGGGAAAGAAGGTGAATAAGAAAAAAATGCTTGCTGAAATAAGGACAGCTAATTTCTTCAGCAAGCATAATCTTCAGGGAGAAGATACAATACCTCTTCAGCAGTGCCTACATGATTTTGAAGAGTGAAAGCCAAATTTGATTCAAAAGATCCCCTGTCATCGGATTGTGCAATTACACAGAAAGTACGATGGAACTGCACGCACAATAAATGCAAATTTAAAAAAGTTAAAACTATTGTTTGATGAAACTTCACATATCAAGTCAATAAAAATAATATACAGAGGGGGCTTACCCAGCTCACGAGACTACATAGGTTGTTAGCTTTCAGTCCCGGAGTGTCTATAACATTCCATAGTAAGTGGTATGGTAAAAGAGAGAGAATTGAAGCCTGCAAAGAACATTTGAAACAACACTTATACAGTTTAGCTTGAAAGACACCTCAGTTTTGTACTTCCATAAATCTATCATGACATTTCATCGTTTTGGAACATGAGCAATTCAAAATCTTGTATAAATGAATACCACAATAATGCACCTGAATAAGAGGATCATTGCAAGCCTTGTCAATTACCCTACCCCTTGCTAGTAGGCAAAGCAAATGGACCTTGTGCACGAGTTCAGCCAACTCCTGGATAAATCAGAAAATAAAACTAGTCGGTCAAATTTCAAAGACAACGTAGTAATTGAAGTACATAACAAAGGAATGGGAACTGACGTCCCTTTTATATATGGTTCAAGGCCTGCTTGTGACTAGACTGGAGAGCATTACATACTACTCGGCAAACAAGATGGGAGATGGAAATCCTCAGCAGTCAGCAGTCAGCACACTTTCGTAAGGCCAGTGATAATGAAGAATTCGATTTCACAGGATAAAGTTCTGTTAACAGGTTAAAGCACATATTTATGCGCTCATCCATGTCAGACACCTTGACTAACAATTTCTTTTACTCATGAAAAACTACCTTTTCTTCAGCAGTAGCCCTCCGAACACTCTTCTTTTCAGTGGAAGAGGGTACATCAGTGAACTCAACAGTAACTGTCTCTCCAATCTCATGCCCCTCTTCGCATTCCACCACAGAGACATGCCCCTCTTCCCAGTCCATGCCAGCTGCATCACTGTCCCCAATGGTCCCTGCCTCTTCTTCCTCCAAATTGTTCTTTTCAGAACTCCCCGCAATGCACTTTTTCGTACCAGCATCATCATTCCACTCTGTGTTGACCTTACCTTTTTTGCATTTATTCCCCAATGGTGATTCCATTTCTACCTGAAGAGAACAATGTAAGTAAACCCCATCAAGGAACACGTAAGTTTTCCTTGCGCAATTAAATATTCACATCCATATGCCCCATTTCCCCTCCTACCTTAGAAACTATCCAGAATTCAATACCTCAAGTTTGTTTATTTTTCACTCAAAACTCAGAAGTGCTATAATTCCTGAGTTTCCCTTGGGAGTTGGGACATACGCTTGGAACTGAATTGTACGCCTTAACATACAAAACTCGAACACTTCAACAGATAAAGACGTGCCCTTCTTAATCAATCCCCGTGTGAAATTTCAACTCATTTAATCTGAATGTGTGTAAAACAACCGTGGTAAAAGAAAAGGAATATTCAAAGTTGAAAGTTGAAAGTCCTAAAACAAGTCTAAATATCATAAAGACGAAACCGCGAGAATCTTCTAAAGAAACACTACATGACATTACTAGTTCCACATGCATCCGACCGACACTATCAGTTTCTCTCTTAATCCTCTGGAATCCGAACGCCCAAGTTGGCGCCTTTACTAATCTCCGATCGATTTGACTAGCGCTGGCAGCCTCACCTTGGCGGGCGATTTCCCTTTCGCGGCGGGCGAAGCTCTCCGGCGATTCGCGCCGCCAACCGCAACCTCCGCCCCCGCTCCTCCCCCTCCTGCTCTAGGACAAAGGACAATAACTCCAATCAAAACAGGGGATAGAGCACAGTTAGGAAGCAGCAGAGAGGATCGGAGGAAGAAAAGGTAGCACCGGAGGAGGCGGGGAACGAACCGGGCGGCGGGTGTTTGGCGGCCTCGCGGCCGAGCTGGCTCCTGGTCCGCATTACTTCGGTACCACCAGAGAAGTAGCAGCAGCAATCTTCTTGGCTTGGTTCCTGCGATTCTTGGCGAAGGTAGGAGGAGAGGAAGGGGAAGCGGCGGAGGTCACCGCCGGCCGTTAGGTTTTAGGGAAGGGGAACAAGGACGGCGCCGCACCGCGTCTGGTGGTGGTGGTCTGATCTGGGTTTCGCGCGCCGCGAGGCGAGGGTAGGACCCACCTGGAAGAAGGAGGGTGTGTGTTTCTCCCCCCTCCACGTAGGCCCACCAATGATCGCCCTTCGTGGGACCCACCTGGTCGTGTGACTAGGACGTGGCAAGAGCTCCGTAACGCCGTAAGTCACCGACGGTAAGGCCACCATGGTTTCTCGGAACTGATCCTCTGTCTTTCGGTAAAGGTCCACTGTATAAACAGTATTATGTAGAGCGGAGAACCATACTCTGTAACAGTTCTATCATAACAGCCAAATATGTATTGTGCTGAATTTAGTGTAGCAAATCACTGTAGCAATTGATGTAGATCTTCGATTTTCGATCGGACGGTAGAGATCCCACTGTAGATGATGGCTTCACCCGGGACCCTTTTATGTATTATTGTATTAGTTTCATGATCAGTAGCCAGTACACATAACAAACATCGTTGCATTACATCCATACACGAATTTAAATAAAATAGTATTTAGATAGTATTAAGCCGTCTTAGAAACGAGGCCATAATAGCCGGAGATAAAGTAACAAAGTCTACAGCGGATGATAAAAAGATAGTTCCCACGTGGTTTGTCATAGTTCAACAGGCAACCAATTGAGCCTCTTAGTCATCTCCAAATCCGATAATATAGAAGTAACCCATTGCTGGATCTTCTTATTCAATTAATAAATTTTCAACAAAAGTGAGTAATTTTTTTTGCAAATGCTATTAACTATATGCATACCTTTCAAAGGAGGGTTATATGTCTTGTTGCATAAAACAATTTTTTGATTTAAATGTGGGTAATAGTAATTTCAAGCTGTTGATGTAAAAAGCATGGATTTAATAAAGATAAGTACATACCATGCAATGGTAGCAATAATTCTATAAAAGGGTACCCTCCAAGGCACATGCTTCTCACCACGATCCATGAATTCTACCTGTAGGCACTCGCCAGGCTGCCCAAGGATGAGTTGCGCTCTCGCTACCACCCTAGCATGTTCATGGCTGGCCACTGCTACGATGTAACATCCCAAAATTTAGTTGTATTCTAAATTGTTGGAAAATATGAAAACTTTAAAACTTTTTAATAGGTTTTTATTGGTGCTTTAATTTCCCTGGATTTGGTTTGAAACTTCATCGTATTTGAACTCCGTGATATCAATTATCAAAGATACATATAGGCTAAAGGCAAGAAATCTGAAACTAAACTGAATTAATAATGGAACCTGAAACACCAGATAGAAATACGAATTTAAATTTGAATTTAGTCGCAAAGGAAAAAGAAAGAAAAGGGATTTGAAACCCCAAGATTATTTTCGGCTAAAACCCACCGGCCCAACTTGCTATTTTTCTTTTCTTCCCTTTCTCCTCTCGGCCCGACCGACTTCTTTTCCTTCCACGCCCAACTCCTACCAGCCCCTTCCTTTCCCCCTAGCTCGGCCGCTCGGCTCGACCTCCTCCCTCCTCTTCTCTGTATCGCCCGACAGCCGCTACTGGCGCCACACCGCACCACCCGCTCCCGTCGCCACGCACCTATTAAAGCACGGCCTCCTTGATGCAGAATAAAACATGCTAGAGCGTGTTGAGGTTGGAAGAGAATCTCTACCCATCAACCTCCTCCGTCGCGTCTTCCAGGTGGTCTCCCACTTCTAGCGAGCTAACCTCGCCACCGATGTGGTCCTCCACAATAACGTTGCACGTCTCCAGGAGGCTTGCCGTCGCTTAGACTGCTTAATCGAGGCGGCAGGCGATCGAGTCGACCTTGCCGAGATACCTCAAGCAAGGAAAGAGAGGCTATGGGCTCAATTCTTCTTAATTCAATAGTCAGTGGGTCTTCAGGAGACACTCGAATGAACACGTCAACATGTGGACGTATTTCGGGCTTTGCTCGCTGATGATCACGCACTGTCTGATGCCAACGACGCCGCCTACGAAGTTTTGAAGACGGAGATAGCATGCTAGCTCCGCCACTAGAAAAAGTTGATTATTTAGGTTTCTACTTTTTTTTAAATCTTTGTAAGAAGCGAGTGGCCACGCTGTTTGGCCATATATAAATACAAAAAAAAAAATCGATTGAATTTGTATTTAATTACTATCTTCTATATATGTAAACGGTCTTAGTATAACGACGCACATGACGGCATTACTAATCGGTGAAAAACAAGTAATACATGCTTATGTGTAATATGTTCTGAATTTGCATTTATGTATTTGAGAATGTGTCATATATTCTGAATTTGCATTTATGTATATAATATCACAGACGGTTATTTATTGAAACCGTCTATGATGTGTAATTATCACAGATGATTTTACTTTATAACCGTCTGTGATAATTACGTATCACAGATGTTTTGTGGTTGGAACCGCCTGTGATATGTTCAATACTTCATCTCTCACGCGATGCGTCTCTTCACCTCGCGCGCCGACGTTACGATGCGTCTCTTCGTCTCGCTCGTCGACGTTATGACGCGTCTCTTCGTCTTGTGCGCCGACGTTACTCCTTGTTTTATAAAAATAATCATCGCGCGCCATGGTGAGCACGCACAATATTGAATACATACGCCATGGTGAGCACACGAAGCATGACGGCGAGGACCAAGGCGAGGAGGTCGGCGATCACCATCGCTCTTCCTAACGATGTCGTCGTCCACATTGTCGGCCTCATGGCCGTGAGCTCTCCTCAGCCCATGGCTGACCTGTGCAGCCTATGAGCCACGTACGCATTCTGTTCTTTTGTTTTTGGTAGTTCTGAAAGGAGTCAGTATTTTGTTCTATTTTTTCAGAGTCAGTTTCTGAAGATGACTGTAGCGCATCATCCTAGTTATCAAAAAGCTTCAGGTGTTCGTTGAATGATCAGAGACCGATAGAGAATTACCTGATTGTAATTCCTTTAAAAATCTATAAAAAGGAGAAAAACCAAAAAGTCGTATCACTTGATGTGGTGCAAAATAATCTCGTGTTGATTTTATTTTGTGTCCAATATCCAGTTCTAAACTGAAGGAGAAAGTCTCGGTTGTGTTTGTTCTGTTTGAAATATCTGCAAATTTAGTTTTCATAGAAACATCGATTCTGGTTCTTGTTTTAACAAACATGTCACTAATCTGACTAGCAACAATGACCTTAGTTTGTCCTTTTAATTTCTCTTATGGAGTAATTATTGTTTGTCGTCTTGAATTTTAGTTGCAAGGCCATGTACAAGGTGTCCAAAGAGTGCGCCGTGGGGTGGCGCGTGGCGCTGGAGCTAGAGGAGATGATGAAGTGGCTGGACAAAAGGTGCTACTTCGCTGTTGTCAACCATCTGGCCAGCGCCGACAACCTGGAGGCCTGCTTCATCATCAGCCTCCTGCTTGTCTTTGCGCACCAGGACATGTAGTGCAGCCTCGTGTGCCTCGAGCAGGCGGCCGTCGCCTGCCACAAGGCTGCGGCCTACGTTCTCGGCCTCCTCCTCTACACGGCCAGCGAGGCGCGCGATGTTGGAAAGCACTACATCAGCCAGGTCAAGGGCGAGCTGGCTGGCGACAGGTGTGAGACGGCCAAGAGGACCAACCGGGAGTGCAGGCGGTGTCGGAGGCTCACTGTGGACGCGGTCCAGGAGGCGGCGTGGAAGAAGATGGTCGGGCCGCTGGGCTGGGTGTGGGCGCTGTCAGAGGATGCCCACCGGTGCACGAGCACCGGCTGCAGCGTGACAGAAGGGTGGGACGACTACATCGTCTTCTGCAGCAACGACTATAGGATTAGGCATGAGTATGCCAAGTTCTTTATAGAGGTGTTAAACTACTTGTCGTAAAATCAGTGGTTTTAACATAGTTTTAGCAAATATTCAAATACAATTCTTTACTAATATGTGAATGTGTCATATGTTCTGAATTTACATTTATGTATGTATATTATCACAAACGGTTATTTATATAAACCGTCTGTGATATGTTTTTATCACAGACGATTCTACTATATTTATCACAGACGGTTCCACTTTAGAACTGTCTGTGATTTTCATCCCTATTTATATTCAGACTCTAGGGTTTGCCCATGCCCCCCCACTCAAACGATTAAGTTTCTCCTCCCCCGAGCCCATCACCGTTGTCCTCGATGCTGCCTCCCCCCCGAGCCCAGCGTGTCTCCTCCCCTGAGCCTAGTGCACCTCCTCCCTGAGCCTGTTGCTGCCGTCCTCGACGTTGCCTCCTCCCCCGAGCCTAGCGCGCCACCTCCTCGAGCCCGGCGCACCTCCTCCCATGAGCCTGGCAAGCCTCCTCCTCGAGCCCTGTGCGCCTCCTCTCCTGCTCTAAGGTGCACTCAGGCAGCGCATCCGTGGTGGTTCTTGCATCCCTTCGTGAGTTGTTTCTATTTTTTTAGAATTGATTTATTTTACTAAATGTGTTGTGCTAGTTGTGCTTCAATCTGTCTTGACTAGCACTAAGAGACTTGGTATTGTGTTGGGCTCTGATAATTGCTTGATAAGGATAATTGTCATATTATGAAATTGATGTGATAGCAATATCAGACTTGGGCTATTTGGATTGCTTCTCATTGTCAATTTGTACTAAGCAGCAATATCAGACTTGGTATCATGTTAGGCTCTGATAATTGCTTGATGATGATAATTGTCATATTATGAAATTGATGTGATAGTAATATCAGATTAGTGATTCTGTTCAGTTTTCATTTAATTGATTACTAATTGATGAAACCGAAGGTCTGTTTGTTGGCCCGATCTTTCGATGAGAACGATAAGTCCGGTAGGTGTCGCTCAACTCTCACGATCCTGTCTACGAACACGCAAGGCTCGAAACCACGCAATCGCTGAACTGATTGACAAGTCGTTATCAACCGTGCACGAATACCCGGTTGACCTGACCACGAAGGTCGATTCCTGCATACACCGAAGAAGCACGCAAGAACAAGATAATAAGCAATCTGAAATTGCAAATAGGATTGAAATATTTAATTGAGTTGGGATTCTGAAGCGGTATTATGGTTGGTCTAGTCGACACAAGCCAATACACGAAGTTGCAACAAGGCTAACTTTTAACTAAACAAAATCCAAGAAAACTAGAGGGGGTGCGGCCTCCTTAAATAGGGGATGAGGAGCCACACAACTAATAGAACTAGCGGGGTGGGATTAAACTCATGGATACTGTTCACATGAACAGTAACCGCACCCCCAAGTGGCCCGATGGCAGATGGGCCAAGTTCAGTATGATTACAAAGCCCAGATTAGCCCAAACAATTGATATGACGTCTTCTTTTGATGATTGCGATCAGTCTAGAAGGAATTTGAAGATGAGGCCGGATCCGTTGGAAAGAGGACGAAATAAGCTTTCAATCAAGTACTTGTGGACCTCAAACGGACACCGTATGAGAAAGTTATGCCTATTTTAAGTTGATCTTTGTCAGGCTGATTCGGAGGCCGAACTGGATTCCAAACAGTCCGGCTGAATCGCTTGCTTCTCTTGGACCAAAAGTGACATGGTGTTGCACATATATATATTTCATCATTAGGTAGCATCATATAGTTCATATAATATAAATACACTCCTAAAAACGAGCTCACCTTATAATTTAAGTGAAGCGTACGAGTTCTTATACTTAGAACATTAAACATAGCAAATATGGTTGTATCCATAGAGGTCATGTCCTCATCATCCTCCCTTTCTTGAAAACAAAGCCGTCCTCGGCTTTTGATAAGCTGAAAATAGGGTAACAAAGAAGCCAAAGTGTATGCATGATATATGTATATATCATCTGTTTTAACAGTTCTTCGTTGTTGCACCATTAATGTTAGAAGACAGCAACAATCATATATGTGAATGATCAAAACAAAAGTTCTCACACAACAATTATTGCAACTAGTTTTGCAAATGTAAGTGAAGCGTTTATGCAATTCAAATCTCTGAAGTTGTAAACTTGCAGTGGTAGCATATATGGGCAAATCTACAACTTTTGGAATCAAACAAAATTCACCCATATAATCATATGTCGACGAGCAATAGCAAATTCATCTAGCAATGGTGAAAAGATTTGTAAGTTCTTCCATAATTCAACATCCGCATTTGATTGTCCTTACTAGATGGTGCCATAAAGGTGAACACATAGGCATGAGATGAGCACTAAATTTTATTTGACTCTCATATTGAACAAGATTCAGCACACAAGAATTGTTGTTCGAAACAACATGCTTCAATTCATCGATGTGATCACAAGTTATGCATATTCGATATACAAGAAATTGATTGTCTACACCATAAACTCCAATCAAATTAAACTTATATCCAGGGGTGTAGGTGCTAAACAAGAATTTCGAACATGCAATTACACAAACTTTTTCCAAGGCATGTGACAATTTCATAGGTGAATCCAACATAATATAACATAAAGAATCAGCAGAAGAAATTTTAGTCAAAACGTCTTTATGTCTAACCAATTCCACATGATCATTGTATGCGATTAAATCATCACATGAATAATTTAAAACAGCAGGCAATTCAATTACTTCAGCACATGGTGCACTCAAGTTAACCGGTAAATCAACAAGTTTATCACATGGTGCACTCAACTCAGCTGGCAAATCAATCAAATTATCACAGGATTCATGCAAATTCTTAATAATATCAGATTCTGTAGCTAGGAAATGAATTTCTACCTTCTCAGCACTAGTCTCATCCACCTCATGTGATGCAGTGGTTTCTACTACAATCTGATTTTCCCTTTGCTCAATGATACTAGGCATGAAATCATGGTTATTGTTCTTAGATTGAGTGTTCAAATCAGTACCTTTTGTATTACCTTGTAGGCTCGACTTAGATGATGTTGGTACTGAAGTTGGTGAGTAGTGAGAAGCTTTTCCTTCTTCTTCTTGCTCCAGCTCAATTAACAATGAGCGAGCCAAGGGTGCAAGACAACGAGACAGAGTAACGCCCACAGCAGCAGGGGCGGCAATCATGGTAGATGCAGCAGCAGGAGAAGCAACCGAAGATGATCTTGATGCGGAGGTTTGTACCGTGCGCTTATTTGTTTCATGTACACGTGAAGGTGTAGTGGAAGTAGACGAAAAAGCACGAACGGTCTTGGATTGTCGTCCCTGTACTTCTTTTTCAACTTGGCAAGCAAGACGAAACAAACGAGTGACATGTGAGGACCCCAGTTTATTTGGTTTGTAATGCTTAACCAACCACCTGGTCCTAGCATCACAAATCAAATAAACTGATCCTCGAGATATGTATACTTCCTAAAGCAAAGATACACACCTCGGTACAAAATTAGACATCAACTCCATTCCAAACATAGAGTCCAAACACTACACTACCAAACGGAAGATAAACAAATAGTAGAGTTATTACGCACAAAGGCCGATGCACCAAGATACACAAATAAACAAGAACGACAATGAAGCAAAAGTGCCATAAGATGGCTATAAACAAAGCCAATCGTGCCTCCAACCCACAAGGCATCGGACCGACCGCCAAGTCTAGTCGCCCACGAAACGGCAACACTGACTCACGTAGTGAGGCCCTTGGGGCTCACCTTCTTCCTCTGCAACAAAAACATTAAGCAAAGCACCTGAGTACAAAGATTGTTTTTGTACCCGCAAGACTGACGTGTGAACTAGCAGACCTATTCATAAGCTACATGCAGGCTTATTTGGTGGAGGCCATCTGTTTCATTTGCATAAAGCCAACTTTCATTTGCAATAATATAATACAGTTTGAAGGCAAGTTTGCAATTCATTTTTAAGGTTGAAATACAGTAAGGATAATAATACAAAAGAATAGAGATAAACATCCTAGAAGTGACTATCCCAATAGTCACCACAACAATAGCACGAATCCCAGATTCGTACCACCCATCAAATTTTTAATTTAAATGTTGTAGTCTAGTTCTTGGGGGGCGTATCCGAGCGTGTCCATAACCTAGGACGAGGCTATTCGAATAGTTTTAACCTGCGCAGGTGTACCAATGTACCCACACTTGCATCGCCTTTAAGCCAAAGCACACTTAGAAGGTATCTTTGTACACTAAGTCCTACGAGACTTTTTCCAATATTGTGTATTAACTACGAGCGCTCGTATGGATAGAAACCCATACGCTTACATGGTAAAGCCGAAAAGACAACTACCCACTCGGGATAAAGCTTTTGGACAACTACCATGCTCCCACCTCCATCCTCCCGCGACCTCCTGCGACCTGAGCCAATACACGCCAAAGTACTAGGTCAAGAGAGGTCCCATATACTCTAGTGTGGTTAGCACACAAAATGCTCAAGACTGGTGGCGCAAGTAACTCGGTCCTTAATCGACTCTGCACCTTTCAGTCACACCCAACAGATCACACCAGTCTTACCATTGTGCCCAAGTCTAAATCATTTTTGTTTTCATTTTTAATTTTGCAATTAAACATAGCGAAATGCTAAAACATAAAGTTATAGTAAATTTTGTGTGATCAAGGTTACCGACTAAAGTCGATAACCGCTTGATTCTACCGATAGCTAAGCATGTCTAAGCAAGTTGACCGGATCTACTAAGTGATAAGAGATCATCCAATGATCTCTAATCACAAAGAAATAACCTAGGCTCGGTAGTAGAGATCAATATTTTGTCTACAGGATATGCAACTACGGATTTAACTAATCAATTTAACACAAATTAAGCAATGCATACATACAATTGAAACAAAATATTAGACTTTAAAATACCGGGATTATCATGATCAAAGCGCTTGCTCGGCCGCTTGTTGCTCGTAATGCTCAACTGCTGCAGAGGATCGCCTCGTGGTTGCCGCAAATATCGAAGCCTAACGATAGAACAAATAATGTGAATAAGAACGAATAACACCGCAAAATTCAATAATCAAACACAAACACCAATTGGAACACAGAGGCTAGACCATCACAAAAGAATGACAAATAATCACTACTGAGACCCACTCACTTATTAAACAAAGTTAACCACAAAATTAATCCTCTTATATGATTTAAACTTTGGACAGACTTTGATGGTGATTGTGTGCACATCTATTATTCAATCATCAAGTTAATATATCAAAACACTAGTTTCTCTAACTCAACCATTATTAGCTGATATTACAGAACCTACAAAAAGCTATTGACAACACTAACCAGTCAAGTATCCAACTATGAGATGCTAAACAAAATTTTCTATCTAAGATAGGATGTTAAAGATACTCAGCTATTCATACCCCTAAGCATCACACCAAGATATTGCAAGGCTAACAAGTTCCAGCATGTGGCTACTATAAAACCTTTCCTCACTAAAATACACATCACAAGTACAGAGTCAACACATCTAGTCTCAATCACAGCTTCATAGATCAAGGCCAACAAGTGATTTGAAACTCAGAGAGCCTAACTAATTAATTTCTTGCTAGCACTACTTCTCGTGGAGTCATCAAGAACTAACAAACTTCAAGAGCACAAGCATGATACCCAAAATCGACATCGACAAATGTAAAAATCGACAACAGAGAAGAACAATTACAGAGAACCGGTGACTACTTCTTTCCAAGCCTCAACTTTCCAATTAAGCTTAAGCATGTGAGTTACTAATGACCATTACTAAAGTTGATTAGCATTTAGAACCTGGCTAAAGGAAGATGGGGCCCACTGTCAGTGAAACAGAGAAGAGCACAGCCGAAGAACAGAGAGGCTCGTGCGCTCGACTGAACTTGCCGCCGGCGAAGAAGTGGCGGCGCGGCCGCGACGACGCCAAAATGGGTCGCCTGAGGTTCGGAAGCCAAGGGTGGTCGCGGGCAGCCGGAGATGCACCGAGGTGGCGCGGCGACGAGCACGGCGGCCGGCGATGGGGTGACAAGGTGCGGCCGCACTGCAGAGGTAGACAATGAAAATTAGCGCGCGCATGGGCATCGATGAGTTACGTGAACTCACCGGTGTGCTTGGCGACGACGGAGAGGCACCGGAGTGGCTCGGCGACGAGAACCAGCGGTGGCGATCAAGGGGTCACCGAGGAGGGAGCAACCTGAGCAAAAATAGGGGAAAAGAGAGACGGAGATAGCTTGAGTGAGTGCACTAGATGGTGCTAGCGCGAGCAATTGTCCAAGGAACCAACTCACCGGAGATGAGGACGATGATCCAACTTTCGGCCGAAGAAGAGGGATATCAAAATTCAATGACCCCCTGCGAATGAAACTCAAAATTAGTTGAGGGGAAACCATGATAGGGATCTGGAACACGATGTGACGCGCAAAATAAGGGATGATCTTCACTGGTTGTGGTGCTGACACGGCGGAGCGGCACGGCCGTGAACCAGAGATTGCACACTACCACAATTTGAGCTCAGGGAAGGCAATGGAGGGTAGGAAGTGGTTTTAGGGTGTCCAAAGGAGGATAAGAGAGCTTTGCGAGGGCTTAAGTAGGGAAGAGGGCGGAAGAAATCGAGAGCGACGCTTTCGCACCGAGGAGCTCAAGAACGGGCCGACAAGCCGGTGAAAGGAATGGTGGGCGATTAACGCTGCGCAGGCATGGCCACGCAGCGGAAGATGCGGCGAGGCAATGCGCGCGAAAAACCGGAAAGCGGTGACGAACGGCAAGGCGAGGTGGCGACCATGCGCGATATCGCGGCACACGCGACTCATGCGAAAGGTAGGTGACGACCGACGAGTGGGGCCCGCTGGCGATGGATAAAGAATAGCGGCGCGAACCGTAGACCGCACGGTGCGATTAGGTGGTCGACTCGGTCGAAACGTGTCGACCACCGGATCTAAAATGGACGGTCGGATTGATGTATACATTCGGACAAAGTCGGTTGCGCGACGCGAACGTGGATCGTGCGATGCACAACGGACGGTCACGATTGATTAGATTCGCGGTGCGATTGGTTGGCGCGACCGAGCCATTTAGGTGCGGTCGGGTTTGAGTCGGCTCGGTCCGAGCCCGACAAACGATGAATACCGATTTGAAGTTTTAAAAGGTCGAGAGAGTTTGGAGAATTTCTAGAGGTAGCTCCTGAGCTCCAAAAATTCCGAAATTTTTATGGTAGTTACTTGAGACAGAGATCAACATTGCATAAATTTTCCAGAACTTTTATGCACTGAAAAATTCTGCAGAAAATTCACAAGCATGCTGACCTAGGGTTTGACCAGATTTTCAACTAGTTTGACTTGGCCATTTGAAATAGCAAATAAAATCTAAAAATTGTGAAATAATTCAGGGAGGTAGATAGGATGATCAAGATGACAGGAAAAATATTCCTAGGGGATGATCACAAGTTTGAAGGCTAAGAATGTGCTGACAACAATTTCTATTCACAAGAATTTAATTCTAGAAAATGGAAATTGCTAGGGAAAAATGTAGAAACTTTCAAATGATTTGAAGAGACAACAAAAGTTTTTATTTCTCCTCAAAATTTTACATTTGAAATACAAACCCTAAGTTAGGGCTGTTACATGACAGTGGGAGGTTTATAAACAAGTTTATTCCGAATTTGATGGTTTAATCCTCCTAGAAATCTAGTTATTTTCGCATCTTCAGTTTCTTCTAAACCACAACGAGACAAAATAGTTTGCAAATCTTGATAATAATCCTCTACAGAACCACTACCTTGTCTTAAGCGTTGCAATTTATTAAGCAATTCACGAGAATAATATGAAGGTACAAATCTATGTCTCATTGCTCTCTTCAAATCATTCCATGTTCTAGATATATTGTGATTAGTACGACAATATTCACTCCACCAAACAGATGCAAAATCATAAAACTCACGGGTAACAGCCCTAACTTTTAGATGATCAGGAAATTCATGGCATGCAAATAATTGTTGTACATCTAATTCCCATGTGAGATAAGCATCAGGATCATAATTCCCAGCAAACGAGGGTACCGTGAAGTTAATTTTATGAGACATACTATCACTATCATATACCTCCCGCGGTGAAAAAACTTGTCTCAAGTGTGCATCTTCCTCGTTCACTATCTTGCACTCTCGTCCAACAGTTCGAAGAAGAGGTGGATATATCTTGCAATCTTTCTGTGAACCTGCCATAGTTAGTAGAAAACAAGGAAACAAATCACAAGTATATGTCCTTATCAACTACTAGGTTCTGGAGGCTCAACCAAGTCACTCACACTCAAGCTTATACCCAGTTCTTACAAGTTCTTACCAATGCTGCAAGGAAGTGGTACAACCGGTGGCTGGTTCATGATACTCTCACTTGCGATCAGCCCAACGATTGCGAGGAACGACACCTGTTGAGTTAGTAGGAAGTGCAGCTTGGAAGGCTTCAATATGGTAGCAAGGATCAGCAATAATCAAAACAGTTAATGCAAGTTGAAAGATTGTTCAAAGTACTAGCCAATGTTGCTGATCCTAGCCTAATCAAAGCTAGCTAATCAAAGCCCTATGCAAAGAAGTGTATGTACGCACACGCAACGATCAATGTGACTTGATGCAAGCAAAGGAAAGCCTCACAACAAGTGCTAGGAGAGACGCTAGCCAACTACTCAAACTTCTTTCTAAGGGCACAAGATTGTTCGCGTGATGTAGAGCACAAAAACAGCAATATCGATGCACGCAAACAGCCCTCTAGATTGAGCAGAAACAATAGCTAGTCTCAAATGATGAAAAAAAACAAATTTTTATATGGCTTGTATATGCTTTTCTGAAAGGTTTCGACGAGATCTACAACTTTTCAGTTGAGGCGAACTCCAAATTCTGAAAGGAAGATCGAAGGAAACGGCAAAAACAGAAACAGAAATCTTGCGACGAGAAAACAGGGCCGAAGATGGCCGATTTTGGGGCACCTGGATGGCGACTAGTGGCTTAGGTGGAAAGGATGCGCCTCGTCGTTAGCTTTGAAACGAGCACAAGAATGTCAAAAACGGACACCGTATGCAAAAGTTATGCCCGTTTTACTGAAGGTGTCTCGGAAACGGAATTCTACTCGGACTCGAAACCGATTCGTGTTTAATCTTGAAACTATTATATCTTTTGATTCTGTGGGCCAAACTTGCTGAAATTTTTAATGGAAGCTTGTGGCTATATGTAGAAGGTCTCCACTAATTTTTATGCACTTTTCTTTTCGTTTTCTTTTTCTTCTTTTTTTTTTCTACCGCGGCTTTTGTTTTTGCGGTTGCCTCTTTCTCCTTCTACTATTTGGCCGACCCTAGGATTTACCGCAAGTCGCAAATAACATCAACTATCCCAAAAGATCATAGCAATCCTCTCTTTTTTTTGGATGAACAACAATACAAATTTTCTGTTTTTGGTGCGGATTAGAGGAGTTCTAACCCACGAATTTCTGTTTTAGATGCAAAAACTAAGAACCCTGAAAGAGCGATCAAGCAACGCGAAGGAAAACACGAGATGCAACTAGACAAAGACTAACTAGACAATAACTAGAACTAGAAATCAGCAACTAGACACAACGATGCAACCAATGATTCAACAAGCAAAATACCGAAAAGAAAATTGCAATGGCTCAGATTGGTTCGGTATGGATGATCAATGCGAATTTTTTTAGGGCAATTTTCTGGACTCTAGGTATGAAAAACAAATTTACTACTAAGGGTACTGATTTCTCACCGAAGAACTGTAGCTCTGATACCACCTGATGAACCCGAAGGTCTGTTTGTTGGCCCGATCTTTCGATGAGAACGATAAGTCCGGTAGGTGTCGCTCAACTCTCACGATTCTGGCTACGAACACGCAAGGCTCGAAACCACGCAATCGCTGAACTGATTGACAAGTCGTTATCAACCGTGCACGAATACCCGGTTGACCTGACCACGAAGGTCGATTCCTGCATACACCGAAGAAGCACGCAAGAACAAGATAATAAGCAATCTGAAATTGCAAATAGGATTGAAATATTTAATTGAGTTGGGATTCTGAAGCGGTATTATGGTTGGTCTAGTCGACGCAAGCCAATACACGAAGTTGCAACAAGGCTAACTTTTAACTAAACAAAATCCAAGAAAACTAGAGGAGGTGCGGCCTCCTTAAATAGGGGATGAGGAGCCACACAACTAATAGAACTAGCAGGGTGGGATTAAACTCGGGGGTTACTGTTCATGTGAACAGTAACCACGCCCCCAAGTGGCCCGATGGCAGGTGGGCCAAGTTCAGTATGATTACAAAGCCCAGATTGGCCCAAACAATTGATATGACGTCTTCTTTTGATGATTGCGATCAGTCCAGAAGGAATTTGAAGATGAGGCCAGATCCGTTGGAAAGAGGACGAAATAAGTTTTCAATCAAGTACTTGTGGACCTCAAACGGACACCGTATGAGAAAGTTATGCCTGTTTTAAGTTGATCTTTGTCAGCTGATTCGAGGCCGAACTGGATTCCAAAACAGTCCACTCAAACCGCTTGCTTCTCTTGGACCAAAAGTGACATGGTGCTGCACATTTATATATATATATATATATATATATATATATATATATATATATATATATATATATATATATATATATATATTTCATCATTAGGTAGCATCATATAGTTCATATAATATAAATACACTCCTAAAAACGAGCTCACCTTATAATTTAAGTGAAGCGTACGAGCTCTTATACTTAGAACATTAAACATAGCAAATATGGTTGTATCCATAGAGGTCATGTCCTCATCACTAATAGACTAATATGATAATAGAGCATTTCTGCACACTATTAGTTGAATGACCTTTTGATGACTAAAAGTATAAAACTGCTGTTTTAAAAAGTTATTTCTTGACATTCCAATGAAGCATTATTTGAGCTCAAAAATCTGATTTATTGTTATCACATTTAATTGATAAAAAATATTGGCAAGTATCGAGAAAGCCAAGATTACATCTTGTGCAACTCTACATCTAAAAGCAATCATAAACATTCAAAACTGAGCAATATGTCATTTTCATATGGTTGCTTATCTTATCTTTTGAGTATTTTATCCTGGTTAATTGACTTACATAAATTACATGTTTATATGACTTGAAGGATTCACATGCTTATATGTCAATTATGTTATTTAATTGGTGCTGAAAATATGCTTTATTCATAATTAATTTTGCAATACAAAAGAATATCACAGAAAACAAAATTTGCTATTCCATTCCAAAACAAGACCAAATGAGTCAAAAACTACTACAACACCTCTTCACCTGCTTCTCGCCATTCACCTATGTCTATGTAACCGTGTTCGTGCTGGTTCTCCTCTCTTGTGTCCCAGGTACATCCTACCATTCCATTCCTGATCTCTTCTCTATAAAGTCTCCAAGCAGTGGCTGCTTGTGCCTTTAAAACTGGTTATATATATAGTTCGTAGTCCCTTGTGAGCTAACTCGAGGCCTGAATTCAGCTAGCTAACTTGCTCCTTGGGCGTTTATCCTAAACATGCAGGTGAACCACGGCCTATTTCATCGAACCTGACACAATGGAGTGTGTAATTTGCTTCATGTCAATCCTCCAAGTACTTGTAGAATCCTCCTAAACCACGGCCTCAGAAGTAATAGCAGTAGAACTGGACTTGAAGTTATTAATTACAAGCATGTAATTGTTTTTAAACCCAACAAGAACACCAAGCAACTTGAGTTTTGGTTTATATGTAAGGATGGCCTCATCGTAGAACTTGACATGAAGGAATGATTGGTTGTTGATACATGCTGCCACTTCCTAGTCGGAGTATCTACGTGTCCACGCCACTTTCTGAACATAGCGACGTCCAATTACCTATCGATGACATCCAGGTAGTTGGATGTCCACACGCTCTCCTGGCAGTCATGCTTCTTGAATTTGCAGACTTGATGAAGTTGGCCGTGGCTGCTGTCTCATCCTCCTCGTGCTGCGTGGACGACCACCCCAAAAAAACATGCTTTGTGGTGGGCTTGGTTGCTTTCTTAGGCATACTCGTTGTCTTCTTCAAAGTAGCCGCATAGGTGATGGCCGTCTGTGATGACGTTTTTGAACCGTCTATGATAATCTTTTCTGTAGTAGTGATTGCTTGTACGTAGTTTATTAACAGTATATATTCTTAAGTTGTTTCTGCTGGCCGCAGACGCATCACGGAGCAACGCCGTCACGAGGAGCAGTGCAACGACGACGACAACCTAAGTGTTGGACAACGTCATCGGAACACTAAACCAACGTCCGATCCCGGATCCGCTAAACTAGCGTCCTAGCCCTAGGTCGTTGGGCCGCTAACCCGTAAGCTCAACTATAGAGCAATAACCAAGTGTTCTTGGACCACCCCAAAAAAACTAGCTTGATAGGTGGGTACACCTTCACCTTTATAAATCGTGTGCTATCTTCTCCCACAACCGATGTGAAACTATCCCAATACAGAGCCGCCGTCCCTTTCGCCATCGATCGCCGGCTAACCCTGGAGCAGAGAGAAGTAGAGATGGAACGCGCGTGCGAGAGCTGTGAACTAATGCAACGTCGTTAAGGGTGTGTTTGGTTGGGTGCATAAGTTTGGGCCAGGCTCTCCAGATGCAGAATCATTTTTGTTTCACTTGTTTGGATGGTTGCATGCATAAAGCAACCTGGCTGAGTAGATGCAAAAGTTGTCTTCGGGCGAGGCTGAGCAGAAACGGCCAATTTCTCCGTTTCTCCCGATACAGGCTCTGCTAATGACGTTATTAAGAGGTGATTAGTACATATTAGGTAGTATTAGAGTGGATTAAAGTGGGTTAAGGTAAAATAAAGGTTATTAGTATATATTAAGACAAAATAAAAACCATGCTAACATTTTCTTTATACCGTCTCTTGCATCTACGCTTGCGGTTAACATCCTTATGCACCCAACCAAACAACATTTCAGCACAGCCTGGTCCAACAGAAACAGCCAACTAAACAACCCATATTGCATCCACACAACCTGACTCGCTTCAGCCTGGATGACCCGTACGGGCTAGGCTAAGAGTATGCAGGGAACCAAACACACCCTAAATGGTTGTGTGATGCAAGAATTGCAGAAGAGGAATATGGATAGATCTGCATGGCGCGTGCTATTTATAGCCAAAGCTAAGCTAGCTAGGCAATTTCTGAGACGGTTTTGCTATTTTTAAGTTGCCTGAAATTTTGTTAAGTTTAAGTCACTTATTGTGACCATTGGATTTGTATAGAGATTGGTGTGTCATATGATTGGATATTGATCCAATGGATGCCATATGATCAGATATTGATCCAATGGTCACAACAAGTGACTTAAACTTAACAAAATTTCAGACAATTTATAAATAGACAGTCCCTTTCTGAGAAAGTAAGCGTCATACCTTGATTTTAATCGTGTATCCATGCCCCTTTCTTGAAAGCCGCGGCATCTGACCCTGCCAAAAATGTATGACCACCATATACGTAGACGTAGGAATAAACTGCACAGTACGTACATCATATCGCACGGACATACACTAGCAACAGATGGGTGACTGAATTGGAATCGAATCACACAACAGTTGAGGTAATATTGATCGAGTGGTGTGCTCTAGGCACTTGAACTGCAGATTGTACCTCTTGATGTTCAAGTTAGGGTTCTCATTTTTCATCTCTTGTTGAGCGAGCGAGCGAGCGGAGACCGGAGGAGAGGACAAGCACACGCGGCGCTCGCTTCGCCTCGCCGATCGGCCCACCCGGACGGCCGTCGGCGTCGCGTCAAGCTCCCCCGGCGAGGAGAGTTTTCCTCGTAGCTGAGATCGTTACTCGCTGGATAGCTGGAATTTCTACATGCCAACATCCCACGGAAGGAGCGTCGTACTCCGGCGGTCTACCCACTCGACGGCCTCCGCAACTTCGTCTACATGAAAGCAGTGGTATATACAGAGTAAACTAGCGATGGGCCTCTGAGCGAGAGAGGTCTGGGAAGGAGAGGCCGGCGGCCGGGGAGGGTGAAGATGGAGTTCATGAAGCTGGGCTCCAAGCCGGACGCCTTCCAGTCCGACGGCGCCGACGTCAGTTAAAGAATCCCGAGAAGAGGCTAACTGAGTGATCTAAAGTTCCGCGTTCACCTTATCGCCAGAGGGAAGTAGCATCCGAGCCTGAAGCGGCTGTACTATTCACGGTCCGACAAAGTCGAGGACGCTGCAACGAGAAGGAAAAATGGCAGATCCAGGGTGAGGCAGTGGGAAAGAGGATGTTGCTAGAAGGTTTCATCTCCTTACATTTCCACGTTCTTCTCTCAGATAAGTAACACCCTCCCTGGTTCTTGCTCCTCCATAGCTTCTCGCCCAATAAGTGTTGTTCAGGTTGTCTCTTTGACCTTCTTGGTGGCTCTCCTTTCTTCGTTTTTTTCGTTTTCCTCCTTCTCGGCTATCATGTTCAGGTCTCAACGCTGGCATCCTCCTGCCCGTCTTCGGGGGAGGCTGGCTGCAGATGGTTGTGCTTTCGAATCTCTTATGTTGTCCAAGTATTTCTCTGCAACTTGTGATCCTATTAATTCTCGGTACCACTCTCCTACAACTCTGGTGGCCAAAATGATCTCGTCCGGCATTGTCATCTCGCCGGAAAGGCTCGCCATTCTTCTTACATTTTGTTTCTCACAAACGCACACACACATATGCACAAGAAACACTTTTTTGGTGTTTCGCTGCTAACTGCATAGCGATGCTTTTTTTCCCTTCTTCATGGTACAAATAAATAGCCTAGTATAAGGAAGCTTATCAACTGAGCAAGGAAACTAATCATATTGCCTAAGGAAGGAATTACTTGCTAAAACTAACTCCTGGAATCACACCATGATCTAACTTACCAAACATCTAACAAATTTACCAAGTAAATGCCAACGACTCGGTCATGCGTGCATGCACGCCATCACAGCATGAGCTTGCACATCTATCTATATGCAACACGTAACACGCGATAAGATTTTCCCACTTTATTCACTTTTGCAACGCTGCCAAACTGCTCAGTCCGATCGCAATTTCAAGATAATAATTGGATGATATCCCTACAACCAGTTCTTTCGCAACAAACTGCTTCAGAATATCAAATACTGCAAGATTTTCTGTCCACCTAACAACTGCAATTGGATACTTTGGATCAGAGGGTAGCTATATCAACCATGGCCGCGCCGACTACATCAACTTTTTACAGAACCTTATCATTTCATGGCTTAAAATGGCCAGCTATACACTTGGAATCAATCAATACCTCACAGCTGCAGAGTCTTCCTATGGCTAGCTTTTAGAGGTCGTCTAAACACCAGAGACAACATAACAGTCAAACATTGGACACAGGACCCGCATTGCGACATCTACCCTGCAACAGAAACAATTGATCACATTATCCTGTGCTGCCAGCTTGCAGACAGTCTATGGAGAAGAATAGGTCTTACAGAAGAAGCAAACTCAGCTCAGAACATACTGCAATTTCTCGAAAAGGTTATGACAAAGGACAAAATTTTCCATAAAATTTGGCCAATTTTTTCCGCGGCATGGACGTGGCGACTACGCCCCCAGGGGCACGGGCAAGGCTCCACCGTACCCCAGGGGCACAGGCTACGCGACGTGTCGTGTCCCAGCGGTTGCCATTTTTGCACTTAACATAAAGAGGATGCTAGAATTGCTAATTCACATATCAACCGCGCTAAATATGCCAAAAACTCTGGTGTTGACCATGGCCCAACGGCAGAGGAGGCAGGCAAGCGTGGTAGCAATAGCGGAGGCAAGCAAGCCCGATTGCGGGCCGGCGTACCCACGTGTCACGTGCTGGGCCTCGCCGTCGGAAGTTCGTACCGCCGCGGTCCGTTGTGCCCATGCCATGCTGGCACGGCACCGGCCCGGTCTAGTCGGCAGAGGTCAGAAAAGTCTGCAGGCAGCGCAGTACTCACGTCTGTTGAACTCTTGACGGATGCATGCATGCATGCAATGTATGCATGTCCCGATTTTCCATGCACAAGGGCTGGAAAATTAAGGTCGATCGCATGTCAAGTTCAGATGTTGTTTGTTCTAATTAACGTAGTAAACTAGTAGTAGGGCTAGATCAGGTGTCGAAGGTTAATTAATTAGCAGGGCTGATCTTACAGATGACATGTGGTGCCATATCGATCCGTTTTCTTGTTGTGGCGACAGACCTTTTTAATTTCATTAGAAAGAAGGGTGACATACTGACATGACGTAGAGATATCGTTGGCCGGATATATTCCTTCGATTTATTTATTTTTCGAAAAAAATGCATTCAAATTTCAACCCATTTGGTTAAGTCGATCGATCTAATAATAGTACTAGCAGATGATAAAGACGCACGATGATTTCGTAAGTATCCAAGGATTTCAGCTTATATAGTTTTTGAAAGTGCAAATTAGTAGCTAGATTTTCTTTTTTTTTAATGCTTTAGCAATTGATATAATCAAGTTAGCCCTAATGAAAGTGCGGAACATAGCAGGTTGTCATTTCCATCAAGTATGTCGCAGGAGGCTACAAAACTCGGCAAAAGCATCCGGTGTCGTGGTATCATAGTACCCTCCGACGGTACTGACCGGGGCATCGATTCCCCGGATGCGCACATACATTTCTTGTATTCATTTTTCTTTCTTTTTTCGGTTTCAACTTTCCAAGCTCAGCTCATTGTTTTCCCGTTTCTTCTTCTTCTTCTTCTTTTTTTTTTTGCATGGCTGCCAGCATTTTGTTTTTCCATGTCCATCTTTCTGGATTCTTGACGAATTTGATCTGTTTAAAGTTTCAACAGGGCAGCAGAAAATTTTAGTCGTGCAAGATGGAACTGGAACTCTGCAAGTCAGCACAGCAATAAGGCTACTGGCCTGCGTGCATCACAAATACAGACAACTGAACGTATAATCCCTACGAATTATCCCGAATCCGGACCATAACCTTAGCACCAAGCTTAAAACACCGACAGCAGCCACTTTCCTGACCATTAACAAGGATTCCAACAAGGCAACAAAAGTTACATCTGAAAGGAGGACCTTAATCTGGTGAGCATTTCGCGCCTTCTTTCTAATTGCTACTTCTCAAAAGCCCAGTATTGCAAAATGGGTAAAAGTAGAGCAACTCAAAATAACACAGCAACGAAACACAATATGTGCCACATAATACACCTGCAATTTGAACTATATAAGTCAGCAGGTCCATTGTCAGCATTTACAAGAAATAAGAATGAGCATGGTCCTATGTATCCCAGAAGGCCGTGAGTCTGCAAGGCAAACAAACTGTTTCCTGCTCTGCATTATTCTCTGACAAAGCGATTTTTACGCCTCTGCCTTATTCTCTGATGAAGCTCTATTTTTACGGGTAACAAGCGGCAACAGGACAGATGTACACGGTGTGAAATCCCTTAGTAGAGTAAGATCCACATTGATGTGTAAGGGGGCGATCCAGCTTAAAACCATGAGTTGGATAGGAGGTAGTGGTACTGAAAAAGCAGCATCTCATGCTGGTGCATCTAGTCTGTAGAGAATGCTCCATCACAGTACCTGAGAGTAATGCAAACATTAACAAGGTCAGGTGCAGATTTAGACTTGCCCACAAGAACAAGGAGATGCTAACTCAGTTTTAAGCATCGATGTAATCAAACCAGGTGACATAATGAGGTAAGGTACGCACATTAAACATTCACAGTAAAAAGATAAAAATAAATATTTGCATATGATGCCCAAACAGGCAAAAAACATGGCTATCCAGGAGTACAATTCAAATACAAGTGAAGGTTGCCCAAACAAGCCCTTGCATAAAAAAAAGAAGGGCTACGTAACCCTAGTTTGGGGCATTTAAAGAGGAGCATGACTTTTCATCAGGCATTAAAGAACAATCAACAACATTTGCTAATTGCCAGTGAATGGGTCGTAGTATATATATTTTTCAATTATTTCCTTCAAATAGCTGCCCAACAGAGCATGTAACTGATGCCTTATCCAAATGCATCATGCATAGATGATTCAAAGTAATCACGGCATGGTCATCGTGAATATGAAATTGAAATTAGCCACCACACAGCAAAAAGTTACCTGTTGCTAAATTTCTCAACAGCCGTAGATGCATAAAGAAGTGTTTCACCACCCTTCTCTAAAGCCATATAGAGTTCTCTTCCTCGAGTAATTTTAGCAATAACCCATGCATTATTTTTTGCTCTGATGCATACTTCAAAATCCTTGTCATGACAAGGGTCGCTCCTCTTAGCTCTTGACTTCTCCAAATATATTTCTTCTCTTAGCCTATTGAGGGAGAGTAGAGAATCCTGCACAATTTCATCACAGAAGGCAATTTCAATAAACATGATAAGGGAAATCAATTCAAAAAGACCACATAAACTTGAAAAAAACTGTTGAACCTAATAAACAAGCTAGCGCACCTACTAGTGTATGAAAACGAAATAACTGTTATATTTATGAGAGGAGAGGAATGAGGGCTGAATAGTTAGTTGTATTGCAAGAGCCCAATAGGCAATATATAGTGTGCAAGAGAGAAACCCTAGACTAAATTACAATTCCATAGCTACCCGTAACACTTACATGACTATTACACTTATACCCTTAACATCTCACTCAAAACTCAATGCATATGCAATAGCATTGAGTTTGAAAAAGACAACAATAAAATAAAAGATAAATCCGAAGTCCGGGCTTGAAGATGTCGTCGAAGCATGCAACTCTTGAAAAAAAATCTATCCGGTAGCAAACAATCTCCTCGATGAAGTGGTACCTCAAAACCTTCGCAAAAATTGTCGTTCGGCTCTTCACACACGAATGTCTTGATTTGGGGATGTTTGAAACCGATAGGAATAGAGAGATGTGTCAAATCAAGCCGATGAAGAGAGAGATATAGACGAAGACGCGAACCAGATCCACCCACCCAAGAAATGAGGTGACAGTATCGAATCTAGCGCCTGACAAAGACAAAGACGGCGAACCAGATCTACCCACCCAACAAATGAGGTGACGGTGTCGAATCTGCGCCTGACAAAAACAAGAGGAAGAGACGGTAGTGATGACGACAAAGAAGGCCACAGGTAATGAGTCGCAATGATGCGAAGATGTGTAGCAAGACGGCTACAAGAGAGGACCAAGAGGGCACGGTCGCATCAACAATGATGATGATGGGGCTGACCGCACTGGATCCAATGCACGGACCGCGCCAACCGGCTGATTGACAAAGGATTTGATGGACTAGCAACGCTTCGATGAACTCAAAGGATGCAGCGGACTTGGATGGACTCGATGGAAATCAAAGGAAAATAGACTTAGGATACTAGCAGCAGCAACGATCACACCTCTCCTCCAAACAGCAAGAACTAGCACCAAATAGCAGCAGTGCAGAAGAACCACACAAGCACCAACATCAAACAGCAGCAGTGCTCGAACAAACCAGCACACATGCAAGTTGCAGCGCAATAGCAGAGGCACGGTGGAAGCAAATTGCACATGAGCAACCAGTAACAGCAACAGCTCAGCCAACCAGCGGAAAAACCAAAGAGGACAAGATGGAAGATGAATACATGAGGCCGAAGATGAACAAGACTGACAGGAGCTGGTGATGGAGATGGCCGGCGATGATGACGAGGCTGGCGAGATGGCCAATCCCAACCGGAGCTAGTGAAGACGATGAAGCCATTGGTGAAGATGAAGATGGACCGTCGACATGAAGACGATGACTCCTCCCCCTATAAAAAGCGCTGGCGGTACAAAGGAACCCGATAGCGTCGGTGATGGGTGGGCAAAGCGAAGAGGAAGGCCGGAGTAGCAGACGTGATGTGGCTACCAAATCTGGTGATGAAGTGGATGGCAGCGCGAGGACGTGGCAGGCAAACGATGGATGTGAGGACGACGGTGAGGATGTCGGATCCGGCAGCGCGGTGACAAGACGACCTTGATCCAAGGTTGGTGATGATGAGGCCAACCGGATCCGCCGAGATCCGTGGCCGGCGGCGATGGATTGTGGCACCGACCGGCGATGGTCAAGTCGAAGCAGATCAAAGTAGCCGCCGGCAAGAGCAGAGCAATGGCGACACCGGATCCGGCCGACGACGACGGGTCCAACCGGGCGACATGGCTGTGATGGTGACGCCGGGTGGAGGCGAGCGACGTGGCGGCGAGATTGGGTGGGGGCGGCAGCAGTAGCAGCGGCCCGATGCAAGGACGACGCCGGGTGGAAGCGAGCAACGAGCTGCGTCGGATCCGGCGAGGATGAGGCCGACGATGATGCGCAGACGGGGTGGCAAGGATGCCAAATCCAAGCCGGGAGGAGCTCGATGAGGACGGAGGAATGGATGAATCTTGCTGCTGCTGCTTGACGACGAGGCGAAGAAGATGACCAACGACGAAGAGGAGGCCCAAATCTGCGGCCGACATCGATGGATCCGGCTGGATCTGGCCGGGGAAGAGCTGGCGACGAAGAGCACGACGGCGACGACAACGCCAGACTTGAGCTTGGCTAGCAATAGCTCCCGCGTGACGCCCTTGAGGCTGGTCTCGACGCGGTCCATCTTCTTGACCCGCGACGACGAGGACGCGGGGGCTGGGAGGAGTTGGAGTTGGAGGAGCTGTTGCGGTAGATGAGGAGCCAGGAGATGGCCTCGCAGAGCACGATCGTAGCGTCCGAGATGGCCACCACCGAGAGGCTGTCGTCGTAGCGTAGGGAGGACAACGCCGAGGCCATCCTTTTTCTTTCAGCTTCGTTGCTGCTTGAAGACTACAACTAAATGCTTGAAGAAGACTACAACTAAGAGGTGGCCACCCCCGGGAGTAGAGATTGCTCTTCCTAGGGGCAACAGCAGCGGAAGAGGATGAAGGCTAGGCTATTGATCTATGCTCTGATACCATGTTAGATTTGTGAGAGAAGAGAGGAATGGGGGCTGAATTGTTAGTTGTATTGCAAAAGGCCAATGACCAATATATAGTGTACAAGAGAAACCCTAGACTAGACTATAATTCCATAACTGTCCCTAACACTTACATGACTATTACACTTCTACCATGTTAGATTTGTGAGAGAAGTGAGGAATAGGGGCTGAATAGTTATGTAATACCCCGTTTATTTAAAGAGAATACAGGGAGATTGGAAGATTTCATATTTGCCTTGCCAAGAAATGAGACATAATCTATCCATCATCTTGCAACGTGATTTTCGTGACTGAAACGGTTTCAAATGGAAAACCTCATAACTACAAAGTTGTAGATCATAGTCCAATTTAGACTCCTCATTGACCTTATTAGAAAATTGAGACTAGGGTTTTGCTATTCACAACTGTGCAACTTATTCATTAATTGAGAGGGTATATATAGACATTGTTACATGGACCTCATGAGCTACATGGGCCACATGGGCCAAGAGAGAGAGAATATAGAATACACAACACTCTTAACATACCTAATTTGGAGTTCCGATGTGTGAGATATGGGCCCGCAAGGCAGGTTGCACAGAGAATCAATTTCCGCAACTGAGTCAACTTCCAAAGCAAATTTGACAATGAAGACGGTGTTTTCAGAAAAGCTCCACAAATAGAAAGTTTGTACTATGAGTTAACTAAACAGGAAAAAAAAGGTATCACTCAATTCCGAGTTCGGGAGAGAAATTTATGACCTCAGAAAGGTCCGCTGCATAGAAGGAAAGTGGAAAACCAACTCGAATTCGAAGTCTATTCCGAATCAAATTCAATGTCAGTTGTTTCCAACCCTACCACGTCCAAGCCACAACCCTCCATCCCTTTGGGCTTTAAATAGGACCCTAGGGGTGCCCTGTTGCGCTCCCAAAATCCTAGTTGCCACTCCTCCCTACCGCGCGCCCCTCCCTGGTCAAGTTCCTCCCCTGGTGGTGGTGGTGGATTGCCGTTGGTTCGCAAGGGAGAACACGAGGAAGGGAAGGGAAGGGAAGGGAAGGGAAGGAAGGTGGGAAGATCAAGGGCTTCGCGAGCATCATCGATTTTCTTCATGAGGAGTGTCGCCTCTCTATCCGGCTCTGAGGGGATAAAAGGGAAGTGCATGATAGAAAGGTGATCGATGATTTGATCCCTGTCTTCTTTATCATGCATTGTCATTATGCTGTTTATTCCATTACATTGCTTATTTACACATCTTAAGAATGAATATGAATTGTTACTATTGATGATATGAATTTTTGATGATATGATGTGGTAATAATATAGAGGTAAAGATGATAAATTATGTTGATGAATAATTAAAGATGTTGCATCATTTACATCATTATGATAAGAGTGCATGAGCCAGGTCGGTGAGAGTCATGTAACTAGCCCGGTGAGGTCTGTGAGAAAGATACATGATTAGTTCAGAGAGCTCTAGATAAAATCCTACTTCGATTGGGGCTTCACGAGAGTGGAGGAGGTCCCTAATCCTTTTGAGGACGGCTTGAGAGTGAACACTGTCGCGGATATTCACTCATGCTATACCCGTATAAACGAAGAAAAGAGTACGTGGACATGTGGTATAGAGTTGCATCGCATTAAATGAAAAGTGGTTATGATATTTGGCTATGAGCAAAAAGAGAAAATAAAAGGATAATGTTAATGATGATATTGATTATAGTTAATAAATCATTGTTCATTGTTTCATTATTGTGTTTGCTGAGTCATTGACTTACTCTTGCTCTACTGTTGTTTTAGGTGACCGTTGACGGCATTTTACTTGGGAGGGGATAGCACAATTGGAACAATTGTATACACTCAAACACTCGATTCATTTGTCATCAGAAATCTTTACCATATTGTGATGGAATATCTTTTAGGACGTGACAGATATTGAATAATTCTAGATGATTGATTAGAACTTGTTTATTCATTCAAGAGAGACTCTATTTGATTGGTTTTACTTAATTCTTGGACTATTATTTTGCTATGCTATCTAGAATTTAAATAATTGTGCTTACCGTGTCGTTATTCATATGCTATTGTGACCCGTGGACGGGTTTTAATCTTGATATGCTTGATGGAATTTATCATAAAATAATGTTTAAATCAGTAATTAGCATAGGTTGGTGACATTCTAGACTCTGTGTTAGACCGGAGTGTTATAGTTAGTTGTATTGTAAGAGCTCAATGGACAATATATAGTGTACAAGAGAGACCCTAGACTAGACTACTATTTCATAACTACTCCTGACACTTGCATGACTATTACGCTTCTACCCTTAACAATAACATCATCAATCTCCAAGCCTTACAACTTACGTGTGTACGAACTACGAAGATGGTTATATGTTTCCCAATGAATAAATTATCAAGAAACAGACGAACTGAAACAGTAGTTTACTCAATGCAAAAGAACAAACCTTTGACAGAGTGGTAACTTTCCCAGGTGGGGAGGCTCTTGATACTTTTCTGTCTGGATCAACGATTAAGTAACGATATCCACTAACATGATAGGCATTTTCTCCTCCCCATCCTCGTGATAATTTCTGTTCGACGGTCACAATGTTCTGTGATGCCTGCAAGATATATCAAATTATTGAGCATGCATTCACAGCCAGATTCATCATAAACAATATAACAGAGGTCATGAGAATCTTTTTCCATAAAAATAGTATATTTTAGCTCAGCGCTGTATTAGGAAATTAAAAAAAAAAAAGATCACTCGCATTTTCAAGAAGATGCCTCTTCACATGAGCAATACCCTCTTCTCCATTTATTAGTGAGGAAGCTGGAACCAGTAGTAAGATAGTAAGATTCTTGTGCTGATAAACACATAGATACATGCGCTCCTCTGCCTGCTGGAACCACAGTATTGGAGTCAAAGGTACAGCACCACAAACTTCTGTAGTTGCAAAGCCAGCAGCAACAAAACCATCCTTTCCCTTGGACAATTTCTCTCGCTGGAGAGGCCTGAAATTATGATGCAGCTGATTTTGTCCACCAGGAGAAGTATCACGAGATCGACTATGATACCTTTCTGCTGCAGCTGTTCCATTTGACGAACTTAAAGTGGGGCCAGCATTAACATAAGATCCTTTCCGCAAATAGGACCAGGAGTTTGAATTGGAAGATAAAGCACGAGGAGTCAACCTCAGCACAGCATAAGTACATAGGTTTAATGTATCATCCTACAACAGAAACTTAGAATCCTTAACCACAAACGAACCACATGCTCAAACCAGAAAAAGCAAATAAAAATCCAACGGAAGTAGTGATTGTAGGGAGACCATACCGGGGGAAGCGTTGTTGACACCAAGAGGTCATCAAATAATACAAGCGATTGGCAGGTGACGTTTCCAAGACATGATCCAAGAACTGTGGTGAGTGACTGAAACACTACTACATCAATGGTTGAAATAAATGAAACAAATCTATGCAACTGTTACAATCAACTTGATTCTAGAAAATACTGCAAACCATGACGTTTATATACAACATTTTTTTCAATTTAGCCCTTTTTTCGTAAAAAACGCACATTTATACCCCTGCTAGTCTTATTTCCAGTTTTGGACCCAGGGGGTCGGCGCCGTGACTCACGGCGCCGAGCTAACACAGCTCGGCGCCGTGAGTCATGGCGCCGAGGTCCCGAACCCTAGCCACCGGGGCAGCCAGCGTGGCCACCGGGCTAGGATTCGGGACCTCGGCGCCATGACTCACGGCGCCGAGATGTGTTAGCTCGGCGCCGTGAGTCACGGCGCCGACCCCCTGGGTCCAAAACTGGAAATAAGACTAGCAGGGGTATAAATATGCGTTTTTTACGAAAAAAAGGCTAAATTGAAAAAAATTCGGGCTTATATACTAGTACTACTGCTGGAGGCTAGTCCAAAAGTTAATATGGTGTTTGAATTGGTTCTCAAAGATTTTCCTCAGAAAGCAAACTTCTACATACTTATCCAGAACGATTTTCACTGTGCTATAAGCCTACAACGAAAGCAACCATTTTTAAGGATAATGCTCATGCACGGTAAAGGAATATGTCAACAGCAGCCCTTCCCAGAAGCCATATTATATTAAAAAACCAGCCAAGAAGTCATGTTAACAAATTGCATAAAAGAAAAACTATGAAGTATGGAATATAACCTAGGTTTAGCTTTTCAGTGGAAACCAGCCAGAGACAAGAAGGGACAGTATTAGATTTTTGCAAAAAAAATGACCAGTTTAGGGATACATAATAATTTATACTGAGCTAATCCAAATTATGACTGGTGAAAACTGTAACAGTACCCCGCCAAGGAGCCAGGTACCCAAAAAATAAGTGTTCAGCCCGAGCACTGCACCAGCTACCCTAGAAACCAGTACACTGGTTTTGCAAACTTGACTACAACTCTGGACATGATATGAAAAACAAATTGCATGGAACAAGCAGGACAGATTTTTCCATACAAAAAATAATGGTAAAAGGATTTTAACTGAACAGGGCATCCTGCAGAGGGATTAAGATAACATTGCAGTTTCTATTGAAAAATACAATTAAGATGGACTATCTGTAACCAAGAGAACACATCAGATTTCAAAGCTATACAACCTACCTGAACTTCAAGTGCCACTTCTCGTGAGACTGTTAGCATTTGGACTGTTCCCCGCTCCTTTAGGCTGTCACGGAAGGTCGGCAATTGTAGCTTTTTGCCAACACTAAAATCTGCTCCAGAACATAAAGTAGCAGATATTGATGGGATTAGTTTAGCTAATAAATTTGCAAATATCATCGTATGTTTCATATCAAAAGGGTACAATTTATTCATCCTACTGCACCTTGGAATAAATCATGTCGACAATGGAAATAAATATGGTGACCACAGAATAAATGGAAAAATAAACCCACCGCTCAAATAATCTGTGACAAATGTGTGGAGGTGACCACGGGCAAGTTCAGCACTGGGTTGTCTGTCAAGTAAAGTTCGGATTGGTCCATGAAACATTGTGAAAAGAGAATGAACCTCTTTAAGTATTCCTTGCAATGCACCACAACACCAAGTTGTTTCACTGTCCTTAGTTTTCTCCACCACCTAAACATTAAATTGCATGTTAATGATTTGAGCAGTAAAAAAGGATACAGTCATTCAAGTTATTTTGATGTACAGAGGATGAAAAATCAAATTTTCAAGGAAAAAGAACACAAGTAAAGAAACAAAGTCCTGTGTTCCTCAATTAAAGATCAAAATCTCCACAATAAGCTACATGCTATTTGGGAAGATGGTGCGCTGGAACATGTGGAAATGCACAACTACATTAAATCAGCGTTGTCGTTCAAATTGTTGTACGACATGACATAAATAGTGAGTTTCTGGATCCAGCGCTTAACTCTAAATATGAATATTTCCAGAATTTGCAGTAAGTATTATGCAATGGTAACAACAGCCAGCTAGACATTATTTTTCTATATCAATTATCAAGTTTTCCATTTCTATTGATAGATAAAAAAGAACAATGCTATCAAGATGCACACTCAACTGACAAGGCGGACAATAAGACATTTTGCTTTAAAAAAATGTTAAACTAGAAAAGTGTGGTCTTTTTGGGATTAATTGTGAATCCCGTAGGATCTCCACACCCTTTATTTATAGTCTAAAAGTTGAATCTGACTCTAATACATGGCTAGATCCGACTCTAACACGACTCATTATTAGATCTTAATATTAACTCACCAACACTCCTCCTCAAGATGGGCCGAAGATATCAATCATACCCATCTTGTTACATATTGTAGCACCATCGCTAGGACCCAACCCTTTAGCGAAACAGTCAGCCAAGTGTTAACCGGACTTAACATACTCTAACTTTAGCATCCTGTCATCGAGATTTTTCTTGATGAAAAACCTATCAATCTCAACATGCTTGGTACGATCATGTTGAACTAGGTTGTTAGCAATGTTGATTGTAGATTTATTTTCATAATGCAACACCAATAGATTATTCCTCCGTTGTCACGGACGTGATGGGATCGGATGGGATACTCTTGATAAGTCGCTAGACGCGGACCTGGACCCCGATAGCGCGGTGGAGGAGCCGTGACGACGGCAACCGTGCGGCAAGGGCAAATTCGTGAACAGTAACAAGAGAGAAAGTTTGGGTTTTCTGGTATCTTGAATACTGCATACGGAAGATATGAGTCTCTTTAAATAGAGACGTAAGCCTAATAATAGGAAATCTAAACTATCTCTTACAGAGATCAATACTGGAAACAGACTATCCCTTATGGAAAGCTAATCAATCAAAACTATCCTAATACATAAGCCTTGACATAAATAACGTAAAGTCCTACTGCTTCACATCTTGCTGCCGCTGCTGGGCGCCGACTCTGAGTGCACGTTGCTGTCGCCTGGAATCATCTTCTTGCAACGAGAATACGTTAAGCCCCACATGACATCTCTCCCCTTCTCGAGGGGCAGCTCGTCCTCGAGCTGGAAAAGAGGATAGAGTTGCTGAAATTGCGCCAGATCTTCCCAAGAAGCATTGGCGGCCGGAGCACCTTCCCATTGAACCAGAAGCTGCAGTTGACCACGAGCCATAAAGGATTTAAGAACTTTAGCCGGCACAGGACACACTCGCCCATGCAACAAAACTGGCAACGCTGAAGGACTGGCCGGCGGAGTACCTACAAACGGTTTCAATAGACTAATGTGGAAAACGTCATGAATTTTGGCGTGGGGCGGCAATGCAACGCAATAAGCGACCAAACAAATGCGTTGAAGCACTTTGTATGGTCCAAAATAATGTGGTCCTAACTTTCCGCGATTGGGGAGAGACAATGATGCCGCCTGACGCTGATGAAGATGAAGCCATACCCATTGCCCCTCAGCCAATTCCAATTCATGATGTCCCTTGTCATACTTTTTCTTGTAAAGTTGTTGTGCTTGAAGCGGTCATGGACCTCGAGCAAAAAATCATCACAATCGCGTACTAACTGCTCCACGGGAGGAAGACGCGTGCTACCCGTCTCATATGCGTGCGAAGACGGTGGCTCCTGGCCATACACCACTTTGAACGGAGAAGTATGAAGTGACGTCTCGAAGGAGGTGTTATAGCAGTACTTGGCCCAAGGTAACCACCAAAGCCAGGAGGTGTTATAGCAGTACTCGGCCCAATTCACCTCCGATCAGATCCCGATCTGAAATCAGATCTCGATTGCTTCTTCCTCTCTCGATCTTATCCTCTGCTCCCTCTCTTCTTAGCTCCCGCAACCGTCGTTCGATCCTACGTGGGGGCACCGTGGCGAGGCGAAGGCCAGGGTGGTCCGTGGTGGCGACCCGAGTAGTCCTAGCGGCGGTCCGATCTCCTGGTGGCGGCGGTCCGACCTCCTGGTGGCGGCGGCCCCCACACGCGCAACGGCAGAGGCCGGCAGCCCACGCTCCCGCGTGATGGCGTGGTGGTGCCCTAGGCGACGGCGACGACTACGGATGGGTGGTGGTGGCGGTAGTTGAACGGCGATGGTGGATTGAATCTAGATCTGAGGTGAGTTCACGAACCTAGCTCTGATAACAGGTGGTCTTTCTGGGATTAATTGTGTGTATCCTGTAGGATCACCACACCCTTTATTTATAGTCTAAAAGTTCAATCCGACTCTAATACAAGGCTAGATCCGACTCTAACATGACTCGCTATTAGATCCTAATACTAACTCACCAACAAAAAGCACATAAATTCACGCAAAAACTTCATCACAACCAATGTTTACAGAAACCCAAATGCAAACTATTAATGTAGTGACCAAATATTACCAGAACCATCCAAATATCTGGCTCGGCTTGGTAAAATATGTGGGAGTGTTTCTCTGATTCTATCACCTCGCAATCATCTTCAGGAGAAAATATTCTGCAAATAACTAACATTAGAGAGAAAGTATGACAGAATCCAGCTAAATAAGGCAATAGATGAAGTAGCACAACTAAAGACTCAAGAATGGTTTGGAGAACTGTTTGGGATGGAAAGCACTAGCAAGGAATAAACAAAGGCATATTGTAACCACAAAAGGATTGTTGCTTATAAAGAGCTCCCATCTTCGGACCTTTAATAGCCCCATGTTAGTTTGTGCAATCATTAATAGATGTTTATAGTTGTCCAGAAATATACCGGAATAGGTAATCTCTTGACGAAACAAGGCAATCTACAAAACTTAGGAGCTTGAAGAGTAAGATGTACTAAGTTGATATGCAACATCTTGACCCTTAAAACACTGAATGGTGCATCCTGGCAGCAAATCAGCACTGGAAGGTCCAGAACATGCTTTATGTTAGTTGTTGCTTGAAAATCTAAGCCGATTGTCATGCTACCGAATTCATAAACCTTAGGTTTCCATTTCATACCAAACTGCCCAGAAATCTTAGAGCAGATCAGCACACATATCTTGGACTCAAGGTAAAAGTTTAGGTACTGTTCGGCTACACCACGAAGCAGGGCGCAAGAATTGTGCCCGCAATAAGCTTCAGGAGCAACATGGTAGCACATATTACTGCGCTAATTTTATCTTGTAAACAGGCAACACGGTGAAACAAACTCTTCAATGTTTTTGTGCTAAATCAGGCAACAAAAATGGAGGGCAACGAAGAGGCAAACCTTGTGAAGGTGATGATCCCCTCGCAGAGGCCAATGACGGAGAGCTGGAGCAGGATGGGGCAGTCGGCGGGGTGGAAGAAGAGGATCTTGTCGAGCTCCTGCCCCTCCTGGTGCCCCCTCCTGAGGTCGAAGACGCACATCTGCGCCCCGTCGCCCGCGGCGGCCGACGACAACCCCATCTGGGCCGAAACCACCGAGGAATCACCCGCGCGAAACCCGCACCTCCACGCAACCCAACCCCCAGGCGGAGACGAGACGTAGGGGGTAACCGAGCAGCCGAAGCTAACCTGATGCGGAATTCTTGGATACTTGGTTCTGGGATAGAGCGAGATCCAGCGAGCCAGGGCCCGCGGCGGCCGAGGGATGGGCGGCGCGATGCGGCTGAGACGACTGCCGGGAGAGCAGGAAGGAGGAGGGCGTGGACGCGTGGTTGGGGTCGGCGACTGGGCGGTGCGGTGCGGTGCGGCGCAGGCGCGGTCGGTGGGAGTTAGGGCCGGGTCGCGCGCGGCCAGTCGATTTGGGCCTCGCGACGCGTCTGCCCAACCGCTGACTTGCCGAGCCGGGCGGTGCTTTGGGCCGGTTCCTGCACTCCCTGACAAACTATTTCGTGCGGATTGGACGGGACAGGCCGCGCGGCTACCCGCGTCGGCGCGTGTGGGCGCGAGGTTTGGGCCCGTAAAGACGGCGAGCCGCCGAAGCGGCACCCGCGGCCCGGCGCGTTGAGCTGCGCTGCGACTGGTCCTGCGGGGACGATTGGGCCAGCGTTGCGCGGTGATTTGGACAACCGCTTCTCTGTACGCGCGCGGCTAGGCGGCCGCAGGCGGCGTCTCACGGGCTGGTCGGCTTCTGTTAGGCCGTGGGCAGATTTTGCCGGACCGATTCTGACCACTGGGCGAATTTCGCTACCCAAAGAAGGCCGTCGGTTCGTGTCTCATTTTTGTAAGATGAAGATGGGATTTGGAGTCTCCAGGACGGAAAAACCAAGGTTTAGACTGATAAGATGAGATGAACAGTCAACCACTACGGTCGAAGGCGAGTTAATTGCAGCTGCTCTTGGTCTGATGAAATCTGCATCCACCCCTGCAAGAATTGACAGGCTCATCACTGACTCCCACGAAATTCCATGTGGTCCTCCTCCTACACATGCACTTTTTCAGGAGCTAGCTAGCGGACGATCGGGCACGGTAGATCGATTATTGGCTATTGCATTTTAATTAAGCACGTCTTTCAGCGCATGCACGTACGTACGGGGCTATAGTACCCGTGAGCCGTACGTGCACAGCCACCCAGCGTAACACACTAGTTAACGCACGCACAGTAATACTGCTTACTCGCGTAATAAACTGGTACGTGTACGTCATAAGCTGTACTCTTCTGTCGAGCGAGATGCTAATAATATATTTGTACTTTGTAGTTTTCTTTCATTTATGAGTAATTCGTACCCGTAGGATATACAGAACGCACAGATCAAATTAACTTCAGTTAAATTTTTCGATCGACACTACACGTATATATATCAAGGAGGTGTGCAGGCAAATATTTCTTTGCTAGAAGTACTCAGGTTTTGAGCATTTGGATCCGGATCTAACGAATTTCATCCCTATACTGGCTTCAGCAACACCGCTGACGTCGAGGCCACCACCATCCACCCCATCCTAACTCGATCATCTTGCCCCTCGCCGTCCCATTAGCTGTCGCCGTTCACCACCTTCCTCTACTACGGCCAGGGATTTTGGTGGACGAACCCTAACTCACCGAAATTTGTCACGTACCGAAGAGACCGTCGCCGTCGCCGGAGCACAAATCTTTATGAAGATCCAAAGATGTGAAATTCGCATAATCTCAAGCCAAAAAAACACCCAAGAACTGTTAGAAATGTCCATGTATCAAAGGTGCACATTCCATTTAGATCACTGTCAGTAAAAATTAGTACTGACCATGCATGCATGCTAGGCCATACACGAATCACGCACCACCTCCTCTAGCTCATGTCCCTTTCGCGCCAATGGCGTATGTTTTTCGCCTTCAGCTTAATTAGGTCCCCCATTCTCGTGTTCCCAGCCGGCTGTAGCCGAAAGGGATCGACCCATGCGTGGACACATCGAATTAATCATGCATATATACAACAAAAAGAAGAAAGAAAGAAATGCTCATGTATGTTCCTACTTCCTATATATTGATCTCATTCTTGATCTCAACCTTGCTGGCCCGTACTGTTGATCCATAGTGCGCGGTGCCGTACGCACAGAATGTGTGTGTGTGTGTTTTTTTGTTGACGCCGTCTGTTGATGATCTTGTCACGTATCTGCCAACTCGTATGGGCCGTCCATGCTTCACGTGCCATGTCAACTGTGAGCGAAATATACGGCTAATTCTTCGACAGGGAACCAAATATTGTGTGCTCTAAGAAAAGACATGGAACATTGAATAAATATTGTGTGCTCTAAGAAAAGACATGGAACAATGAATAAATATTGTGAACAAAGCATTAAGCATAAATCAACCTCTTCTAACCTTGCAAATCTAGACATGGTTTGTTCCGTCGTTCGTACCATAATAAGGGTAACCTACTTCGACACGTGACGCATATAATAGACTAACTATTTTATATCTAGCGAAATCGTAGTTCCACCCATATAAAGAAGTCCCCTTCGGCCCGCTCCTAAAATTCTAATTCGTTCTCGTGGGTTTTCGACTCCATTACTGCAACGTAGTAGTATCATGTATTCTTTATATATATAGACTGCAACAACTGTTTAGAACTATTTATGGTGTGGTGCACCCGGTTATTTGAAAATCACATGCAGCTGCATGGTAAATATGTATAGATAAGTTTTTCACTTATAGAGGACCACAAAGATAGTAACAGTAAAACAAGAAAAATGGCATGTAAGTATGTAACTAACAATTGGTAGGCAAACGTAGGAGTGCAATTTTGAGGCATTAACAGCGAAAAAAAAAAACAAACTCCATTCCTTAAGAAGTGATTATACATACCAAAATGTAGGTTGAACGGTGATGAATGAGTGACAGCAGACTGGTGGTCCAAACATGTGCAAGGCCCCATGCAAATAAATGACCAATTCGAAGTGACATGTACCATAGTGCAGTGCAGAGAGAGAGAGAACGTTTGAATGGACACAGATGTTGCACAGGGAATCACTTTATTTCGATTGTGCTGTTAGCTTGCTTTTTTTTTCCTTCTTTTGCCTCAATTTTTTTTTTTCTCTCTATCTTTTGTCAGATACTGAGCAAAAGAGCCGACAAAGTAAACAATAGAATGACATCGATGAGGGGACAGACAAAGATGGTCCACTGCTAAATGATTTTGCAATCCATTGCTTTATGATTGGGTTCTTCCTTTTTAACCCTTCTACTCCATTTAATTTCTTTCTTCTGCTTTTTTTTGGCACCCTTTTATCCCATTGCTGTCTGAAAACAATGTGCATTTGTTTCTTGCAAGTAATGTTATGACTTCGTGTGTAACTGTCACATTGTCGATCTGGTCCTGCCTCCCTTTAACATCCATTACTTTATCTTATTAAGAGAACATTGATTTGATCTAATTTAGACTTATTTTCCATAAACTAACTTCAATTTTTAGAAAAACACTCATGAATATTTGTAGGCATGTTCCTTTTGACAAGCCGCGGTAGGCTTAGAATTACACCATGTAGTTAATTCCTAATTGGAGGTAGTTGTGAGAACCCGCATAATTAAGCTAAGCTAATCTAGCAGTAGTCGGTAGTTAGCGTTTGTCAGTCCGTTAAGTTCTTGTCTCGATGTTAGCTCTTTCTTCAGCATTCATTCATTTCTTGCATTTAGACAATAAATCATAATCATCGTCATCGTCCTCATATTTATCATCATACATCAATGCAACCATTTCTTATCTTGCAAGAGTGCATTAGAAATTGCACTTTAATCAACCATTCCCCCTTTAGACCATATCTACACTCTTTCCTGTTCAACCATGCCACATCACAGGAGCTCACAAGCACAGCTAAGCCAGCAGTCGAACCTCCCCCTTGCTCTATCTCTCAATCCCTCCCACTGCTCATTCTGCCTTATCACGAGTGCACAGCCGGCCTTCTCCAGAGACTTCCATCGCCATTCACTTTTAATTCCATCGCCACACCCACATTTACCACCCCACTGCCATCTCCAACCGAACCCCCCTTCTCCAGAGCACAGAGGAGCCAAGGAGCAAAGAAGCAAGGTGCCCAGGGAGATTGGAGCAGGCAAGCAAAGGCGACGCCGGCGACCACCAGAGAACCGCAAGCGACCACCGGAGGGCCGCACCAGCATCAGCAGGAAGCGATCATCCTCTTCACTGCCGGCCGCACCGTCTCCACCACCAGTGACCACCGCATCAACCACAGCCCCCACAGATCAACCCCAAACCTCCAAGCCTGCAGGTAAAACCCCTCCCAAACCCCCATACCATCATCATCACCCAGCAGCCAACCGAGGCATGCTTACCTGGAGATCAAGCCACCCTTAGTTCTTGTCCTGCCTGCATGAGCATAGTCATCATCAATTGAGTAATCAAATGCTTAAGTAAGATTTTGTGCTTTATGAATCTAAAGAAGAGAGCAGAGGTTTAGAGAGAGTCGGGTGGTAGCGCCGTGGCCGAGGCCGCCGGCCGAGAGAGAGAGGTGGCCGGCCTTCGCCGCACCGAGGAGGAGGCGCAAGGGGGCGAGGCCAACCAAGAGGAGGAAGACCAGGGGAGGTAGGAGCCGGTGAAGAGCAGGCGGAGCAAGAGGCGGCGCCGGTCCTAGAGAGCTGGAGATGCGGCGCAAGAAGACGGCGGGAGCCGGCCGGGCGACGCAGGAGGAAGACCAGAGGAGCCGGCGGCGGGGCACAGTAGGAGGTGCTGGCGCCAGGTAGATGGGGTGGAAGTTGGACCGGGAGAGTGGAGAGAAGAGGGAGAAGAAGCAGCGGCCAGAGGAGGGGAGATTCGGCTGGGAGTAGAGGCGCCAGGAAAGAGATCGGCTGGAGGTGAGGGTTGAGAGATGAGATAAGAAGAGAAAGAGGAAGAAGCTCCAGGGAGTTAGTGTTTTCGGCTGAGGGAGGGGCTGTCGGCTGAGAGGTAAGGAGAGAGAAGGGATTGGGTTAGAATTAGGGTTAGATTAGAAATTTAGCTTCGTTGTTGGTAATTTTCAGAGGAATTAGCGAGGTAGATTATATTGTTTTGTGCTAGTAGCCTGAGTAGGATAATTAATTTTGTTCGTGTTTAGCTAATCTCTGCAGAAGTAGAATTGTATCTGGAGATTTTAATATGAGTTATTAGTGTGATCGCTAGTAGTAGTCTAGTAGGCGCGTATAGATGCCTTGTCAGGCATCGATTCTTTTGTTACTAGACTATAGGTCAGCCGCAGTGGGAGAGTGCTAACTGAGCGAGAACCCGGCAGATCTTGTCTAACTAAAACTTCTACTAACCCTTATACTTCTAGTATTTCCCAAAGCCAGCAGTCTATTTATTTTGTCTTGTCCGTACTATCGCTTTCTTTCAGAGGACGATCCCACGCCGAGGGGAGTAGTTAGTCCGGAATTCTTCATCGACGATCTCTTCTGCAGTTCTACAGGCAAGCGACCCTCTTGAACATGAATATAGCTATTTTTAACTGTAAACTGTATTCACTATATCATATGCAATATTGCATCAAAACTATTTCTCAAAACTCAAAACATTTAAATGAAGATGTTGAGGAAAGAAAGGAATGTTATGATGAGTAAGGAATGAGAAAAAGATGATGTAATACTATGGCTGGTAAAGGGGACCCGTGGCAAGGAAGAGAGAGGGCAAGAGGTGGGACCCCTTTACATATGGTTAAAATATAAGGACCAACAACACTCTTACTCGGTCAGATGCCGTATTTGAGTACCAACCATTTTCCCGTTTCGACGGGCAGAAAATGCTACCCTGTTACGTAATTATGTTCTCCACAACGGACGCACATTGGAGTGTTGGGAGCAGGAAGTGAGCCGCACCAAGGGGGAGTGTTGGGAGCTGGAAGAGAGCCGCACCAACCAACATTATTGGAACTCGGTGGAGGACTGGGTGCGCTCATGACACCGACGGAAAATAGTGGGTGGAGACTTAATCACGTAACTCGGAAAACGCTCAGATTTCGAACTCAAGTCGCATCAAAGGAAATGCGATGGACCTAGCTCATATAGAGCTCAGAATAGCTATGGGTAAAGTGGTACAAGCCTGTGCAGTGCTATATCAAATCATGAATTCATGCCAGTCTCCTGGATTGGAGTCTACGGGAACCGCTAGGGGTCTTTCTTCTCTCCGAGTGACTAGTAGTCTTTTCAGAATAAAATTTTGCCACCTAATGTTTTAAAGAGTTATGTATTTTCATAATCAGAGATGAGCTAGAAAATGAAGTAAAGACCAGAGATGAGTCATAAGTGCATTTTTGCTATTAATGCTTGCTGAGTACATTAATTTGTACTCAACCTTGATAGTATTCTCCTTTGTAGATCCTAGTCCGGCCGGGAGTCATCCCGAGTGGGACGAGGGTGTTGCAGGTGCAGATGAGGCCACGGGAGACGAGGGCGTTAGCCACGAGGAGCAGGGCGAGGTGGAGCCCGTATCTGACGAATGGGACTTTTAGGAGACCTGTACCTCGGGGCAGGCAAGAGATGAAGACTAGTCCTTTTGTAGCTGTTTAATTATCTGTAATAAGAACCATAGCCTTGCGTGGCTACTACTGTAATAAAGATGTGCAGTTACTAGCTTATTGTTCTGCTACGTGACTCTGGTAAGGTTTACTATTTGTCGGAATGGTGTTCTGCCGTACAGACAAATAGTAATCCGTTTGCTTAAGTGTGATTATCCTCTGGGATAATAACACGGGGCGCCGCAGTAGTACTCTATCTATCTCTCTCTAATTTGAGAAAACTGTGCATATATATGATATTTCTTGATCAAATCAAATTGTCTCTCACCATGAGGGTGCTAATTAAGCCTTTTCATGAACTTTCATTTTGGCATTGGCTTAAGAATCTCAAGTTTCAAACCAGGGTCTTGTATTCTGTTATCCAAGTAGACTTGGTGCATACATACCAATCTTTGGTTTTTTAAAAAACACAGACCAATCTAACTTATTGACCACGTGTTCATAACAGTATGAATACTGCGTGTATATAAATAGATGTTCTTGTACAAAAAAAAACTGATAATTGTCGCATGGCAGCTACTTGAAAGAAATCCAAATAATAAGTTCAAAACACAATAGTGCTCAACTGTTGAGGTGGCAGAAGGTTGCAGTCCTAAATATAAAACACCACTGGTCATTAACAGTTTCAAGATTTGGCTTTTCTAGGATATATAGTTCATAAATAGAAAAATGTACGAGCAAGCGCTTCAAATATGTTGTTACAATAAATAATCGCTTAAGATACCAAACACATGAGATATATAGCTCGTAAAATAGAAAAATGTACTAGTAATTTCTTAAGATATGTTGGCACGAGAATCGCTTAAGATACTAAGCACATGAGACAGTTTCTTAAGCAAACCCATTGTCACTTGTCCTTGTCTTCTCAATTACGGTTACCATAGCTGCTACCAATGTTGGCAATGTACATCAAAGCAACTATTCAACGGTTTCTCCAACAAAACGCAAAGCAATAGTAAATGTGGGGTGTGCACCCATGGTACATGCATATTTGAAGTTTTGAACTTAGGACTGTTGAGTAGGGGGGCCTGTATATGTACAGGCTTTGCATCCAACAAAGGTCAACATGAAACTAAAAGTAACTAATTGCGATATATTTAAAATATGCGCAGCATGTCATTTAGTACTGTAATTAGTCAAGCATTCCACGTTTGTTACTGGAAAATATTCAGTTAATAATGTGATCATGTGGAAGGAGAGCGGGGTGGAAGAAAAATATATATGCAGCACAAAAAGAAAAGAATCATCATCAGATTAGATTGCTTTTTTTCTTTTTCCATGTGCAAATGATACATTACACCAGTCACAAAGTCGCCAAATAGAAATAGCTTTAAGCTTCCTACTCTAGCTGATCCCCTCATGAACAAAGTACTATACTTTCGTGCTCAGGAGAAAGACGAAAAGTAACGAAACTACGCAAAGAAGAAAGCGAATGAGACACTATTGTGTTCTTTTGACAAAACACAAAACCACTATTTTTCATCACATTGCTGAATTCTTGGCAACACACTGATCAAAGTATGGTCATAAATAGTATAGCTGAATGTGCAATGCATGGGTCTAGCTAGCTTGCGAGCAGCTAGTCATGATCTGCAATATGCCAGTTCGGTCGCCCTAGCGTGAACTCGAGGCTAGGGCAGCTCAGTTCATGGTTGGATACCTGCAAGCTACTTGATCTACAAGGCTCTACGTCCTGATCCAAATGAATAAAAGGTTAGTATATTAATTAAAGAAAAGTAAGAGATAAAATGAAGCACATGTGTACCTCAGCGGTGGACGACACTCCAACCGACCGATGAGCGTCCATGTTGCACACGTTTGACGACAGCCATAGATCTCTGAAGAAAAGTTTTCGTTTGGCAAATTTGTTACTAGAGTTAGGCATCTTTCAGTAAACAATACATAGTACTACTACTCTAGTTGGAGTACTACCAGCAATGCTTTTAATCCGAAATAGTAACAGTACGTAGTAGCAGCAATCATCGATCACAAATGCCTAGCCATATGTAGGGTCACATAGCTCAGGAAACAAGTCATTAAAAAGATTGTAGTGTTGGTACAAATATGCGCAGTACATGCACAGCAGAAATCACCATTGCCCGTGTGAGTTACTTAAGCTAAGAAACAAATTGCTAAGAACAATGAATGCATGCTGTGTCTAACTGCACCACTGTAAGAGATTTTTAGATAATAGAAGAGAAAAATTCTCTCGGCCTCTGTTTCAAGGATGCACATAGCCCAACCACCACCTTGCCAAGTTTGAAAAACTAGCTCAATGGCTCTCTTGGGAAAAGGGTGTTAAAACTATTTTAGATCACACTAACACAAATCCTAGTGCTGTGCTTTGTATAGGTCATATTATTTCTTTTACAGACAGAGAGACAAGTCATACTTTTGTATGCATATCAACATAGAGCTTCCTCTAGATCTTTGTTCCATAAGAAAACCATACCTTGTTTACCAAAACACACAACACCAATTCCCTTACTAAAAAATCATGCAATAGTTCCTTTTGTTGTTATGAGAATACATCGTAGTGAAAGAAATTCTTCATGCACTAAAATAGTTTGATAAAAATCGATTCACACTTTAAATATTCCTCATGATATATTTACCAATGATCTAATCCTATTTATCACTAATATACACCCTCCAATCTAATTTTCTACAAGGTCTAAAAAAATCTAAATTTCTACAAGTTTTGTGCATATAAGAATGATTTGTATGTAGTGATGTTATTAAAGTAATATCATTCACAAATAAGAAACGTACGCTGATTATATTTTTTTGAACAAGCGTAGTTGTTATATTTGGTATATGTGGTTTTTGTTTCAGTGCTCCTATTTTAAATTTTCACGAATCTCAAACCAAAAGTTCTTAATGGCTAGGGGAATTTTGTACTAACTATTATTATACGATTCTCTTTGGATCCTAATTAATTATACACCGGCAGATGCAGACGCTCTATTTGGAGGTCTTGGGGAGATGCTAACTAACCAACACAAGGATGAAGTGCTGATCTCAAAACACACACACAAAAGGATGAAGTATTTTCTGCAGCAGGCGTATCTTAAACTCTTGTTTTTAGATTCATAAACTCTTGTAAAAGAAGACCACTGAAGCAAAAACCTTGGTGTATTTAAATTTATTGAGGAAGAACCAGTTCAAGACTGCATGACTTCTTGAGGTAGAAGAACAGTTGTCTTGTAATTAAAACATAACTTATTTTTATAATGAAATTAGCCAATTTATTTTTGTAAAAAAAAAGTGGTACAGAAAGGTCTGTAAGAGCTTTAACATGCCACGAGCAACCCAGACATACGTGCAAATACACCAGACACTTTTTTATCGAACAAATGACTTTGGCAGGCAGGCAAGAAAACATCAAATATCATTATTTCTACGATCGAATGCATGGGCTCACAAGGTCTATAATACAGGGGAGAGAGAGAGAGTACAGAGGACTTAGGAGTGACCTTTAGTGTACCATAAACCTGGCATTTTTCTCCCATTTGTACCTTAGTAAATTAAGAAAGACGCAAAAACAGTGCTCTAATGAAAAATAAAGAGGGCAATATGCCTGAAGAGGCAGACAGGCAAGGAACCAGGAGCACAGCGTGAGTCCTTGGTTACACATTTCTAGGATGTCAGATCTCATCAGGTCAAAGTTCACCTCCCCCTGATACATAGCCATGCATTGATAAGAAAAGGTATAGGCAACCAGAGAGAGAGAGAGAGAGAGGCCATGGCTGCTGATCAAGTCAATGGGAGGGGGGCCCATGGGGCATCGACTCTTTCTTTCTCATGCTTTTGTGTAGGGCCAAACATCTTTTGAGCTTTAGCCGTTTTCACATTACCATTATACTACTACAACCTCTGTACACAACTTTATATTTGGTTATCTTTGCTCTTAAGCTAGCTAACTGTCACGTTATCTCATGACAGGCTACTGTCCAGATCGTGGAGAAATTGCCTCACTTTTCACAACAACGAAAAGCACAACGCGCTTGGCATGCGTGACAAATCAGACAAAACAGCCAAGCACGGAAGGTTTGGAAGGATGGAAATTTTGTGTGTACTACTGCAGAAATATACCTTGACGAAGTGCTGCGCACCGTGGTGTCGGAGTTGACGGCGGCTGAGGAGCAGTCAACGTCGCCACCACCGGTGCCGCCGCCAGGGCTCGCCGCGCCCTCGGAGGAAGACTGGTGGTCAGTGAACAGCCTCGGGTTCATGTCGCTGCCCGACGAAGCCTGCCTGGCGCTGACCGGGAGGTCGTCATCGCCGCCAGAGCCGCTGCCGTCCATTGGCCCTAAAGAATCAGACACGATGTATGTATGCGGTAGGTTAGTAATTTTTGGAACAAGAAAACATGGGAGTGAACTGATTAATTGATTAATCAGTGGCGATGTGGAGCAGTATGTGCTTGATGGGGCATTGCCAAATGGACTTTGGCAATGGGAATGGTTTACCTGAGGAGGAGGCTGCAGGCTTGTGATCAGTGCTCTTCACGGTTCTGTACATCTGGAAAAAGGGCAGCAAGAAAAGCATAACCAAGAAAGCAAAGCTGCAGATATATCTGTTTGGGATAGAGAGATAATAGTAAAAGACAGCATAAGGATGGATCAAGAAATGGCAGCAAAGCAAACACCAAGAAATGGACAAACAAAAATACTATGGTGCCATGTCTCTGGACCTTCTCTCTTTCCTCTCTCTCTCTCTCTCTGTGGCTGGCTGGGCTCCTGTTTCCTTGTTGAGTGCTTGGGGCAGCACACACACATTGCATTATTGCATAATGATGGCAACTTTTCTAGCACAAATCCCCACACATCTCTCCTCTCCCTCTCTCTCTCCCTCCCTCTCTCTCTAGCTCCCCCTCTCCTCTCTCTAGGGATGGCAGTTTCTTGGCTAGTGGAAGCACAAACTTTCTCTTTCATCCAGCTCCATCGGAATCTGTGCCAAGATTGGTCCTCCTTGTACAGGCGCCCCAACAAGATCAAGAAACAGTGGCAAGAATAACACAAGATTAAAGGAATTGAACGATACAAGCAGAGAGCAATCTCGGAGTTAATTGGAACTCACCTGCAAATGGCTCTTCACATGCGCTAGAGTCAGATCCTTGACGTCCATCAGCTCCAGCACCGACTTCGGCGTCGCCCCTGCACGCGCCGATCGATTGAGAAATTAGAGGGAGATTTTACTACATGAAATGATCCCAAGATTGCAAGGAAAGTTTATGGCTGGCGATTGCAAGCGGAATTGGGGAAGCGGAGGCGAAGGCGGCGACTCACGCTCGTGACCGCCGAGGAGCTCGACGGCGTGGACGAAGCGGGCGTGGAGGGTGCTCGTCCACCGCATCCGCGGCGCGCGCATGCTGCGCCGGGAGGCCGGGAGCTTATGCATGAAGCGGGAGGAGGCCAGGCCGAAAGGCTGCCCGCCGAGGCCGAGGGCGCCCATGCCGGCGCCGTAGCCGCGGAGCGTGTCGGCCAGCACGCCGTGGAGCCGCCCGGTGCTCGACAGCATCCGGTGGTACGCGGACGGCGACAGGAACGCCGCCGCGGGGTCCAACGACGGAGGGGGCGCCTGGGCGGGAGACGAGGAGCATACGGACGAGGGCCACGCCATCGAGTGGTACGGGTTGTAGAGGCCGACCTTTGGGTGGTGGTGGTGGCGGTGGTCGCCGCCGCCGAGGAAAGGATGGCCGGCGGCCGGGCTGCTGCTGTAGACAGGAATCCCCCGGATCGGCCGCGCCGAGGCATCCAGCGAAAGCGCCGGCACAGTCACCTGCACGGACGTCGCCGCCGCAGTGGTGGACGAAGCCGTCGTCTGCCTCAGCTGCCACGGCAGGTCGTCCGCCTCCTGCGGTGGCGGCGGCGACAGCGACAGCTCGGTCGACGCCGTGGAGCCGTTCAGCCTCCGCCACGGGTCCCCTCCCGCCCCCGCGCCTCGCCCACCACCACCAGCGCCCGCGCCCAACCCCGGCGTAGACGCCGGCGCCCCACTGCTCGGCAGGCTGATGTGCAGCGACAGGTCCGGGGACGCCGCCGCCTCCATGCAGCCAACCCCTTCCTTCGCGACGGCGGCCGCGGCGCGCCCGCAACGAGAGCTAAATGCTCCGCGCCTCCGCCTCGCTCGCGCACGTATGCAGCTAGCGCTAGTAGTATAAGGATGGAAGGTTCTTGGTGTTCTTGTGAGGTATTGTGTTTGTTTCTGCTTGTGTTTTGTGATGTGTGTGGTGCCTCTTTGTCTGTGTCTTTGTGTGTGTGCAAGTTTCTACCACATGAGCCACTACCTTCTACTTTCTATCTCTATATGTATCTCTCTGATTCCCTCTCTCAAGATATCAGGAGAGTATGGATGAATGGAATGGAATTGGTTTCTTGTGTTGTCGTGGTTAGGTACTGGTATTAAAAAGGGCTGGTGACTGATGAGAGAGAAAATGAAGAGTACAAATAAAGGTAGAATTGAAGAGAGAAGAGGGGAGAGAGAGAGAGAGAGATTTCAATTCCAACGAGCAGAGAAAGCATAATGTGAGATGCCAATGTTGTTTGGGAGCTTGCACGTAGGAGAAAAAGGCCAACCCTAGAAGGAGCAAAAGGAGTCGAAAGCGAAACTTAATGTGCTTTGTCTGTACCTACATCTACATGTGTCTATGGAGTACAGATACGGAGTATATACGTACTGGTATAGGAGTAGTAGTGGTATGTTGTGGAGGAAGATCATGGTGTAATAAAAGCTGAGGGATGGAGCTCGTGTGTTTGGGCAGGCTGGCTATCGAGCTTAACGAATTATTATCGAACTTCATTCGAAATTGATTGTATCGACATAGTTTGACCTAAAATTGTTTTATTTATGGTTTAACTGGCTATTTTAAAAGCGAGCTAACGAGCACTGTCAAGCCGAGCCTCATTAACCTTTTTCCATTTCAAATTAACGTCTTTCAATTTTGATTAGCCCATGACAAGTTTTTTTTCCAGCCGCAGCCTGGGTTCCTCAGCTTTCGCCCCCATGCCCTAAGGATTTGGGATGTCCTTTTCTCTCTCCACAAATCCCTTTCTCTCTCTTCCCATCCCAACCTCTATGGCTCTGTACTGGTACTAGTGTGTAGAGCACTGCGTCCCTTTTTTATGGGGGAGTGATATGGGCTGTATCAACGTAGATCACAGCTTCTCTCTATGCAGCTCTCTCATCCTAGGTGGTTTTGGGATTGGATGTGTGGGGGGTTGGAGTGGCCCCTGCAGGGGTTGTGTGATGGCTATCTTGGGTGAGGCTAGGACCTGCAGCCACGGCGAACACGTTTTTTTTTAAATAATATATTTTTAATAGAATTACTTAAATAAATATTCATTTAATAGAATTACATAAATATGTTTCTGTCGCCGTTTGAACTGGTGAAAGGATCCCTATCGCCATTCTAATAGTATGAAATGTCTCGGTCGCCATTTGGAATTGCGGCAAAAACATAAGTTGTCATTTGAATTGGCGACATGGCCTTGTCACCAAACCAAATGGCGACAGAGAACTAGTTTTTTTTTTCACAAATAAAAGAAATTAGCGGTAAACAAAAATAGAAAATTAAGTGTTTACATTGTTCATAATAAAAAAAACAGAAACAGAGAGTAACATGAAACAATATTAGTGGTACTACATAGGTTGTATAGAATTATTCGATGCACGACAAACATCAGTACATCAAACAACACAACTAAATAGGACATACATCATCATATAGTTGTTTGATAAATCATAATGACAGCAAGCAAAACATTCATCACAACATATTTCAATAAGGTAAACCATTTCTGTGGCCGTCACCTCCATGTCCGCCATCGACTTCCACGGTGCCCTCCTCGAGTGGGGCGATCTGTTGAGGTCTCCGTGGCACTGTTCGGACTGTCGACATCTCCTTGATGCTATTCATTTCTTGTATAGTAGTACTTGAAGGTATGTCCGGACTCCCTACAAATAGGGCATGTCTTCATACGACGTCCGACTTTCCATTCGTCTATATTGTTCATGATACGCTGTTTCTGCCGTCGGCTAACCGTTCCCTTCAGCCTATTAATGCCATTAGACTAATGGAAATAACACAAATCAACCCTCTTAGGACCCTGCGAGAACAATCCCTTGACCGTAGTAAATTTGAAATTGACCGTGTCCAACATATCTACGTACTTACCATAAATAAGATTTATATAATTAACCACATATCTAAAACTAAACTACACACACATAAAAGGATGTACTATAACACACTACACCACATAATTATACATCTAAAACTATCTAATTCATTTAGTTACAAAAAATTACCCGTAAGGTGGACAACTGGACGGACAGCGCTTCGCTAGCTCCTGTTCTCCCCTCTACTCCTTTCCCTTCCCTCCTGTCTTTCTCTTTTTTCGGAATAAAAGTGAGTTTTGGGCGAATTTTTTGGGCCTTCTATAGGAGAGATTGTGTCGTTATTCCAAATGGCAACAAGAAACCGTGGGGTTTTTGTCGCCGTTTGGAATGGTGACATACGCATTTAATACTGTTTGGTGGACGGCATGATTCCTATCACAAATCGAAATAGCGATGGAGATCCTGTCAACAATTGGATTGGCGGCAGACCCATGTCGCTAATTAAAACGGCAACAGAAGCCTATTTCTATAATTTTATTAAACATTCATTTATTTATACAATTTTATTAAAAATATATTATTTAAAAAAAATCGAGAACACACTGCACATGTACAGAGGGGACTGTGATGGTTTCTGATGGTCAGATCAAGAAATCGACGGTCTAGATTGATGATAGGATATGAAAAGGAAAAGAATCCCCTTAATTGTTCTTTTTCACCGTTGCCGATTTGGATAATTAGCTTTTTGATGGAACGGGTTATCTACCCATTCTTTAAGTTGAGAGATATACTGTGTTATGAATGCTTATATTTGACTCGTATGGTCAGATGGAGTTACGTGAGAAACTCTAAACACCATTTACTAAAGTAAAAAAATGCCTCTTTTCCGTACGCCATGGACCTAATCGAAAGCTACGGCTTCGATTAACGACGTAACCCCTTTTAGCCGCCCCCTGATGCCATTTCATTTTTGGCACTACTGTTCGTCATGCGTTTCTTTCTTTTCTCCTCCCCGGCAAAGGCATGGATGTCTATTCATTTTCAGTTATTAATTCTTTGACAATAACTCCTATATAGATCCTATACACTCGATCGGTTGATTGGGTACTGTATACCTTTTGTTAGAGCTCTTTTACGGTACACTCAATTTAATACGGGTTGTATATTCTTTTTATCCAATAATTCAGATTAGTTATGATTTAGCTATACTAATCCGGGTAATATAGATAGTAGCATCCCGAGAGGTAGAATTGTAATTGCTTATATGGGATCACATGACACAAGAGTAATATTTTCAACCCTATTTAGAAAAATCCATAATATCCTCACGAATAAAATTATAAATAGAAAGAAAAATTTGTTATACCTTTGACAAATCAATGATAAGATTTAATTTATATTACTACTAGTAGAATTAACCGCAAAATATCTCTTTGGTTAAAATCCCCTGTGAGCACTCGTTCCAGCATCCATGTTAAAAGTCACACAACCAAAAATGGAAATTAGAAGAGAAAAAAAAAAGCAACCAATATTATATTTGATGAACACTTCCTGGAGCAGAACGCGTCAATGCACAAATAGTCAACAAACCTTAATACTGTGATTGACTAAGGGTAGATAGATCCCGGGCTGAACATTGCTATCCAGCCAATATTATATTTGTCTGGGATTATTAATTTATTATGTCATCCCCACATGCACGCCAAATTTCGCACAAAACACACAGACGACGACATAGACCTAGCTAGTTTGACTCACTTTGCTTGCCGTCCACATGCGCAGCTACCATGGAGATTTTTGGCTGAATTGACATGTTTTTTATTCGTGATACTAAAAGTAGTTTCTGATCATATAAATTATAAAAATAACACCGCAGCAGGTTAGAAAGGTCATGTACCTCGCTCTTAGTCTACAGAAGTTAGGTAGCGCACTCCTAGTTTGCAGAACCCACATACCACGGATCGGAACCGCAGAAGAAACATACCGCGGATTAGAACCGAGGAAGAAAAGGCTACATACATGCTTAATCACTAAAGGAGATGAAACATCGAGTGCCCTCAAGCGGATTAGAACCGAATAAGGAAGAAAAGGCTACATACATGCTTAATCACTCGGCAAAAAGTCGTTTGTCGACGGATGACAAAAAAATACATGCTTCCGTGGCAAATTTATTTTTATTTTTTCCTTCCTTGCTCCAAACTTTTCTCGCTTTATACGGTTCGGAACTACATGTTCAAATTTGGCACATTTCTCGATGTGTTTTATATTTAGTTAATTTATTTCATTTAATTGAATTTTTGGGATAAGTCAAATTTGAAGCGCAAGTCATTCGAATAATGGAAAAAATGAATGGAAAATGATATTCATGTTCTTGAGGTTAGAATAATATTGAAATCCGCAATGAAAGGAAATTTCAAACATCTTGTTCACTGAAACATGACCACGAACTTGTGGGCGAATTGTTTTAAATTCTATAAAAAGCAAACGAAGTCGGAAAATCATGAAATTTGTCAAGATGTCATGATATCATACGTGGAGGCTGTGGTAAAAAATTTAAAAGGTTTCGCACAAGTTATCACGGCTGCTGCTTCCAAATCAAAGCATCTCCAAAGAAGATTCATAGAGTTGAGAAGGATCCAGTGAGATTTGAACTGCAAGTCATTCGAATAATGGAAAAAAATGAATGGAAAAATGATATTCATGTTACTGAGGTTAGAATAATATTGAAATCCGGGCAATGAAAGGAAATTTCAAACATCTTGTTCACGAAACATGACCACGAACTTGTGGGCGAATTGTTTTTAAATTCTATAAAAGCAAGCGGTCGGAAAATCATGAAATTTGTCAAGATGTCATGATATCATACGTGGAGGTGTGGTAAAAATTTAAAAGGTTTCGCACAAGTTATCACTTCGCTTCCAAATCAAAGCATCTCCAAAGAAGATTCAGAGTTGAGAAGGATCCAGTGAGATTTGAAAGCATGTCGTGACAACTTGTGCGAAACCTTTAAATTTTTACCACAATTTCCACATATGATAGCATGACATCTTGACAAATTTCATGATTTTCCGACTTCGCTTGCTTTTTATAGAATTTAAAACATTCGCCACAAGTTCGTGGTCATTTTCGTGAACAAGATGTTCAAATTTCTCTTTCATTGCCGATTTCAATATTATTCTAACCTCAAGAACATGAATATCATTTTTCCATTCATTTTTTCCATTATTCAATGACTTCGCTCAAATTTGACTTATCCCAAAAATTCAATTAAATGAAATAAATTAACTAAATATAGCAAACACATCGAGAAATGTGCCAAATTTGAACATGTAGTTCCAGAAACTGTATAAAGGCAGTAGAAAAAGTTTGGAGCAAGGAAGGAAAAAAAATAAAAATAAATTTGCCGAGTGCCTTCTCCTGAGACTCGGCAAAGAGCTACCTTTGCCGAGTGTCTGTTATTCGCCGAGTGTTTTATTTTATACACTCGGTAAAAAGTATATTTGCCGAGTGCCCAACATAATGCACTCGGCAAAGGAGCCGTTTCCGGTTTAGGGGGAAAAGAACCTCTTTGCCGAGTGCCAGATCGCGGGCACTCGGCAAAGGAGCCGTTTCCGGTTTAGGGTTTAGGCAAAGAACCTCTTTGCCGAGTGCCAGATCGCGGACACTCGGCAAAGGAGCCGTTTCCGGTTTAGGGTTTAGGCAAAGAACCTCTTTGCCGAGTGCCAGATCGCGGACACTCGGCAAAGAGCCTCTTTGCCGAGTGCTAGATCGCGGGCACTCGGCAAAGAAGTTAAATATGAGGCACGCGACACGGCCCAACACGCACACTCAACCGCCGCTCACCGCGACGCACACTAAACAGCCGCTCAGCGCCGCGCTCCACCGCTCCATCACGCGGCCGCACCGTCACGGCCGTGGAGGAGGAGGAGGAGGAGGAGGAGGAGGAGGGAGGCCGGAGGAGGAGGAGGAGGAGGCCCGCCGCGCCCTGCCGCCCGCCCCGGCCTCGCGGTGCCACGTCCGCCGCGACCGCTGCCGGCGCTCCGTCCGCCCGCGCCGGCAACGCAGCGCTCCGCCGCGTCCATTAGGTATGGTTTTCCTCCTCCCCTCCCTCTGCCGTGGAATGGTGGTGGCGGCGGTGGTGGTGGTGGCGGCGGGTGGTGGTGGCGGTGGTGGTTGTGGCGGCGGCGGTAGTAGGATGAGGAGTTGATATATATGTGGTTGTCGGCCATCGTGCCGTTGGTTTCTTGCGGGTTTGGAAACCTCACCGTGCAGGAGGTGCTGTCGAAATTTTCAATGTGATGACTGATTCGCTCCTTTTTGCAGAGAAGACACCGCCGAGCGAGCCGAGTACCGACCGCTGCGCACGCGCCGCCGCACCGCACTGCCCCGCCACGCCCGCTAGCCTAACTCCACCGCCACCCAAGGTAGAACCCCTCTTTTTGTATCATGTTCGTAGATCACGTAACCCAGTTAGGCGTCGAGGATTGTGATGCTGATGCTGGGGTAGGAGACATGTTAGATGACTATCACGGCTACGTCACTTGCAGGACGTAGGGAGGAGGAGATGGAGGCAACCGCAAAGGCGTTCTACGACATGATGTCTGCGGCACAGAGACCCCTTCACGGCCAGACAACGGTTTCTCAACTGTATGTTGTGCACAAGGTATCGCCACACGGTAAACTGATTTCTTTTGAGATTAAGTAGGCTTAATTTGATCTTCTTATATGCCATATACTTGATGACGGTAGGCGATTCCGTGGTGGTGCGCCCAAAGATCCCTGATCTTGGCATGGATGGTGGACAAGTGGTGCGGCCCCGAGTGGGAGAGGCGACAACGCTGTCGGAGCGCGTTTGATGATGCGGTATACCACACCATCAAGGCAGCCTTAGCCTCGACGGATACGCACAAAGATGGGTACGCGAATTCATTTATTTATTCTAACGCTCAATTCTACATGATTTCTAATCATCTTGTTGTTTTTCGCGATCGTCACACCATGGTGGCCACCTTGCTCCGGTTCAAGGCATTTGCTTTGGCCCACAAGGGCAAGGCGACGTCCGACGTCGACTACAACTCGGAGGACCCGCCCGAGGCGTCTGACAAAGAAGGCGATCGCCCACACCGCCTCGGTGAGTACACGCCGATGGCAAGGTCGGTCCATGGGACAGAGTACGATCCAGCACCGGGACCTTGATGGAGAAGTCGCCATGAGGGTGGGAGGAGGCAAGAAGCATGGGCGTGACGGCTTGGCGATGGCGCACTCGACACGCCCAAGATCTCCACTCTCTCATAGATTCGAGCAAGGAGCACCACGCCACGATGTTATTTTTATAATTTCATACGAACAAAGACTACTTTTACTATTATAAATAAAAAACATATCAATTCAGCCAAACACTCGTAACCCATATATAACCAATATGGTCTGCCAAGTAGGGCTGGAAACGAGCTGAGCCGAGCCGACTTGAGCTCGTATGGAACAGTGGCTCAGCTCATTCCAAGACCGAGCCAAAAGCCCCGCTCGGCTCAGCTCGACAGTGGGCTCGAAGTGGCTCGCGAGCCCTCGTGAGCTTGAGGCACAAGCGCACAACACGCACATCCTCCCCATTCCAGGCCACTGCCACTAGCGCTCCTCCCTTTCGCTTCGCCCGATCAAGCTCCTACTCTGCCACCTCTAACCTCTCCATGAGATAAAACAAACGCCGATCCAACATGAAAAGCATGAAATCATCTCAAGAACACAATCCACGCTGCCATGCATACAAAACACCAATCGCAATACAATACAACATGAAAAGCATGAAATCATCGCCGAGGAAGCTCCTGTCGGCTATGGAAGGGGATCACGAAGGGCACCAGGATGGCACAGAACTGCTGAGGAAGCTCCTGCTGGGCCGGCTGTGGAAGAGGAATCGCGAGGGGCAAGGGGCGAGGCGGCAGGTGGAGCTGGCCAGCTGGGCGTCGTGGGCGAGGCCGTGAGGGGGAGGCGGAGGCGGAGGTGGCGGGTGGAGCTTGCCAGCTAGGCGTTGTGGGCGAGGCTGCGAGGGGGAGGGGGAGGAGGAGGCGGGTGGAGCTAGCCAGCTGGGCGAGGCCGCGAGGGGAGGCGAGGCGAGGTGGAGCTGCGGGGGAAGGCGGGTGGAGGAAGCGAGGTGGGTTGGGTGAGCGGGGCTAGGGAGGCGAGGGGGAGGCGGAGGCAGCAGGTAGAGCTAGCCCTGGGCGAGGGGGAGGGGGAGGCCGGGAGGGGGAGGCGGCAGGTGGAGGAGGCAAGGCGGGTGATGCGAGGGGGAGGCGGCGGGAGGTCTGAAGGAGTCAAGGAGTTGGAGAAATTGGGAATTGGGAGGATGTAGCTGTATGGGATGACCGGTTGAGTGGTGACCGTGCAGTGAAAGCAACGAGCCAATTTGGCTCGCGAGCCGTTCGAGCTCAGCTCGATTTTTCATCGAGCTGAAAACTGGACTCGGCTCAGTTCGAAAAATCCCGAGCTCGAGCAAACCGGCTCGACTCGTAATAAGTTCAAGCAGCTCACGAACCTCGAGCTATGTTTCTAGCCCTACTGCCAAGTCGGACCCAAGGTTACACCAAGCTAGGCCTCTCTTTCTCTGTGACACACACATTGGGAAGTGCACCCTGTGCATGGAGAGTTGGACACTAGTCCCACGCCTGGAGAGAGACGCCGCATTGCCACAAGGAAATAAGGACGTGTATCCTCTGCCTTTTCTCCCTCTGCCATTCCTGCCATTCCGCGATTTGTGGCCGTTGGATCGAGCATCGGATGATTACGATCGGGGCCAGTGAGTTGATTTTAATTTCTCACGAGAAGTTCTAAAGTCCTCAATCTCTCTTAGGATTTGATCTTGAACGTCGATTCCCGATCAGATGGTCCACAAGGCCGTGCCCTTTGGTGTCTACGGACCTCCTCATCTTTAGACCTTACTAGATTCTTTCAATCCCATGACATCAACTTTAGACCTTAGTAGATCCTAAAAAATAGAATAAATCAACCCCATGACATCAACTTTAGACCGTAGTAGATCCTTTTAATAGAATAAATCAACAGCCTCTTTGTATTGCCATGATCTAAATCGGGTCTAGACTTTGTAAACTAGCATTTTTAGAGGGTGGGGACAATTGGCGGCTAGTGTAGTCGGCTTAGAGCATCTACAACAATCTATGTCACTTATTACTAAGGGGTAGATACATCAGCATTTAGGTGATGTAGAAGAGAGATAGCGAGGAGAGAATGTGAGCTTATTTCTAAATGAAGAAATAAGCAAGTTGTTAATACCAAGACATAAGAAACAACAAAATAACTATTAGAGACTTGCTTGTTACCTAAAAACGCGTTTTGTTGATATGAAGAAACATCATGCACACTTGTAGCAATTAAAGTTAAATACAAGCTCAAGAAACAATCCATTGGAAAACTTGTTTCTTTTTATTAGATTGAGTACTCTCTCTTTTCTTAGTAACAAGCTAAAAAATAAACTATTGTAGATGCTTTTGCTCCTACAACCCACATGTCAGCGATTGAAACCCCGAAAAACCATAGTGGACTACTCTACACTTAAAAAAAAACCAAGATGATTAACATACCTATATTAATTTTATGTCTCTTTTTACTTCAGTAAATTGGTTTGTAGCATAAACGCCACTTACCTTTAGCCAGAGTATAGTAACCAACGAACAAAGAAAATGAACCTTGAATAATGGAGCAATGTGTTGGAGAAAGGTACAGGTAGTTTAGAAAGATGAATTTAGTTTATAAAAGTAGGAATGGAGTAATACTAAATCTTTTTAAATAAAAAAAATAAGTGTTTTAATTAAAAACACACACACAAATGGCTGGGGTCTGCTGTATCACGACATTCTGAGCTTTTGAGCCATTCAATCAGAAATAATGTTTAAAATCAATTGCTATAGTACATCTACTCCTGTGTACTATAAAAAGAAAAGATACAATTTTTACTCCAATGTTACAGTACCCACGCATTACAGTGCAAGAATATAATTGGATTAATCTCAAACAAGGCTTTACAATTGGATAGCGGCGAGAGAAGGGCACGGCACTGTAGCACCATTTCTTCATCAGGTATTCAGATCCTCTTGCAAGGCTGGGGATTCCATTGATACATGCATGCATGAGGCATATTGATTATTGAATTCACCTTCTAGCTATTCCCTACAGGAGTAATCCTTTTGATCTCCTCGATCATTATATATAAGGGCGTGTTTAGAACACATTATTGGCGCAATTATTTGTGAGATAAAAAATTATTTGGTATGTACATGTCCAAACCAGAGGCCGAAGTGGTGAGAAAATGATTCTACCTACCTTGTGAGTGGTGACAATTTCAAGTGCAAAGTAAGTAGCTAGATGGAACGAAGCTATATTAATAAATTAACTAGCAGCTGGACACACACAAGAGCATATATAATTTTAACTGAGGGACAGTAGACAAAAAAAATCCCAAAAATTATATGCAAGATACACACTCCATCCTCGACCAGCATCTACCTGGCCGGGAGAGGCATGTGATTCCAAAGCAGTTACTGTTACTTGTAGTAGCAATACATTCACTGCAACTCAGCTGCTACAATACTTGCATTGAACACAATTACACTGCTATTGGTACTGCATGAAGCAGCTGTCCATACAGTGTACATGCCCTCACTGCATCACTGTCTTATAATGTTGGTTGTGATGTATGGCCTATAGGCTAACTTGGCCAGAAAGATCACGACTCTTGATAATTGCTTAAAAGGAAGAAAAGGGGGCTATGGGAAATATGTCAGCATAAAGTAATTTTTCGTGGTCATCGATGTCTCACTGACAGGTACGTAGGATCATGCATGATTCACTTGTCATACTTATAGTCTTGGCATTTTTGTAAACCACATTTTTTGAAGTGACGTGAAACTAAAATTTCTCTTAAAGAGCAGTTTTTTTCTGAAAAAACAAGCAATGAATTGGAGCCATACGTAGTACATCCATGAGGTCATATATGATCATTCATATATATATATATATATATATATATATATATATATATATATATATATATATATATATATATATATATATATATATATATATAGTTTTCAAGGACATTTTTTAAACATGTTGTGGTTTACAGTATGGAACGACCAGACTATACACACACATAAATACTGCATATATAAATGCAAGATTCTCCACACTAGATGCATATTATATGTCACATGCTCAGTATGTCGACGATATGTACCATAGGTCCTCATTGTAGAGGATTTTGATGACGTTCCTTGATTTTTATTATGCACGATTCTTGCTTCATTAATTATATATCTAACATGTTTTTTTTTACTACCGTCTGATTTATTCGGCATTTATAAGTATGGTGTATAACGCTCCACCAGCTGGTCACAAAGGTGGTTTGACAAGTATGGCCTAACTACATAGCATAGCACAAAGTTTAATTAGATAGTCCCTGTTGACAATAGTTGATACGAACTAAATAAGGTTTGACAATTTAGGCCTAACTGTAGCACGCAAGTAGCGCATGCAAATGTTTAGCTCCCATTTATCGAGAAGAATTGTTACGGCGTGTGTATGTTTGCAGGATTCTTGTTAGTAATTTTGTGTATATAGTATATCTAGATTTTAGGTAGAGTTCGCTTACGTAGTGCTACAGTATTTAGGCAGTATTCGTTATGGATTTTAGAGCTTGTGTGGTATCCCTTTAAGATACGTAGAATCCTTTTCGGATATGAATAGTTGTTTGCTCTTAATAAAAGTTCACCTCTGTAATCAGATTTTATGAACGAAAACAATAGAGCAAGAGAAAATCAGAAAAGCTGTTGTTGTTCTGGCGGCATAAAATTTTTCATTGTGTTTTTGCTTTCGCATTCTAGGGTTTTGTGTTCGTTCGTTTTCGGTTGAGACCAACAATTCTCGCAGAATTCCAGCGTTCTAGATGGAACCTTAATTCTGTTTTTTTCCACTCTTACGTCTTCGCTCGCGTTGATAACAATGATTGCAGACCGTATAGCCACATGCTGATGATAGAAAGAAGATCGGATCGAAGGGCTTTAATTTAAAGGCAAGCTCGACTTTTATTTGAGGCCGGACCACATGCATTTGCATGCAAAGCAGCTGATTAGTACTAGTGTCTAGTGTACTAGCTAGTAACTCTTTTGATCGGACTGGATCGTATTCAGTTAATTAAGCCATTCACAAGACTTGCTTGAATTAATGAATGCAGATCCATGTCCTTGCTCGTTGCAATTGATCTTCTCCATGGTGGTGTACGCGTGACTGCAAACGTCGATATAAAATGTCACTGGTACCAGAACTGATTGAAACCTTTATATCTGAAGATCTGCGTGACCGGATTCACATGCTCTAAATTAACTCTCCATGCAATGCAATTTCAATCATATGTAGGCAGGCACGTGTGATGATGGCTGATTTTTTTTTTTAACAGAGCACCTCTCCGATCTCTATTATTAGAGACCACACAGTTTTACCAGAGTTCTAACAGAAATAACAGGAACAGAAGCAGATGACAGACCAGAGAGCTTCTCAAAACGACTAAGCCCTCGAGAATACTCCTGTTACCATACAAAATAGTCCGCACACTATCACAAAACGAGGAATCCCTCACAGCCTTTGATTTTTTCGACGGGCCGCAAAGAACGTGGATTCCTATTTTGTGACGGGGATAATAATTCTATCAGAAAATTTTGAATTTTCTTGACAGATATAGCAAAACTATCAGGAAAAATCTATTTCTGTTGGTTTGTGCAAAACCGTGAGTAATTCTTCTAATCATCTATTTTAACACAACTAATTCTCCTGGACAAAGCTTACACCCTCCATTACTCTGGTCTTCACTTTTTTCTTCAGCCTCCCAGTGTGATCTTTCTTGCTCCCAGGCTTCACCCTTGACGCGCGCTGAAGACTTCTGGCTCCCCATCGCAAGTCCTCTCTGTTTTCCATTCTTGTCTGTAGGGACGCCCACAGATTCAGCCAATGACAAATAAAGTGGATAAAAGCAACCGATCAGTAGGCATTTGGTTCTCAAAGCAAGCTGCATTGCGCGACGTCCATATCCACCAGAAGATTGCCGCAACACCAATTGTGATCAGCTTTCTCAATTTCTTAGGAAGGTTCTTCAGCCGTGCTGAGAACAAAATTTCAACATTATTAGGAACATTAGAAAAGCCAAAATCACATTTAACTATGTTCCAAACAAATTTTGCAATTGGGCAGGAAAAGAAAAGATGATCAATACTTTCCTATGTCCCACAAAATTGACAATTAGTAGAACCTTTCCATTCCCTCCTTTTTCAAATTCTCTTTAGCTAAAATACCTTTTTAAAGATTAACCATAGAAAAAAAATTTGAGTAAATTTCACTTTGAACCATGTAACTTTACTATAGTTTCACTTTGCACCACCACCGGCAAATCTTTTCACTTCGCACCGTTTTTTTCTTACCTTTTGTTTTGCTTTACACGAAGAGAACGTCTTGTCAGTGAGAGGGAAACATGAGAGGCGCGTGGGGAGCTTGCCGGTAGTGAGACACGGCCGGCAAAGTTGCGGCAACCCAAAAAATAGAGAGAGAGAGCCATTTTGACGTCATCATCGTTGGAGTTTTTAGCTTAAATGACACTATTTGAAGTGGCATTAGCAAAAATAATACCCTCGCAGTCGCAATTGAAAAAATATCACTCTTGTCCGCATGACCACGAGTCAACATGTGACGCCTCACCTGTCTGGCCACGGGACGGACAAGCCGCGGGCCGACAGCCCGTGGCTTGTCCGTCCTGTGGCTGGATAGGCGAGGCGCCACGTGTCGGCCCATGGTTTGTCCGTCCGTGGCCGGATGGACGAGGCGCCACGTGTTGGCCCGTGGCTTGTCTGTCTCGTGGCCGTGCGAACGAGAATGCCATTTTTTTAATTGCGGCTACGATGGTACTATTTTTGCTAATACCGCTTCAAATAGTGTCATTTAGGCCAAAAAATCATCACTGTTGCTATGCCCATCGTCAGCGATGCCCCGGCTATTTTTCTCCACTTTTGACCCATTTTCTAGGGGATTGGATCATATACCCTCCCTGAATTTCAGGATTTCAGGATTTACCCTCCCACCTCAATGCTATTTTTCTCCACTTTTGACCCATTTTCTAGCTCCATTTACCTCCCCTCTCTCTATCCCATGCCTCACCGACGCCTCCTATGCCGCCGTTCGCCGTCAGCATGCACCAAAGAAAGCGGCAAAATCCTTATCCTGGTGCAAAGTGTAACGCGTGGTAAGAAGAGGTAGTGCAAAGTGAAAAATTTGCTAAGAGTGGTGCAAAGTGAAACTATAGTAAAACTACATGGTTCAAAGTAAAATTTACTCTAAAAAATTTATCTTCAAGGGCATTTTTGTTTTCCAAAAAAAACTTATAAAGATAGACAATGCCCTGAACCCTCGAGGCCTGGTAGAAAGGTTTCACAGTAAAGGTTTCATTAGGAGTTAGCTTCCATTAAATATTTCTTTCTCAGGAGGTCCTGCCACATGCCATTTTTGTTTCCCAGTCTCCATAGCCATTTTCCTAGTAATTAGCTTGGCACCCAGCCCCCCTTGCTCTCTTGGTAGGGAAATAACAGGCCATTGCACAAGGTGATACTTCCTAATCCCTTGATCCTCTTTCCATAACAATTAATCTAAATCTAAAAAAACATTATTTTTCTAACACCCACAGGAATTTGTAAAAAGATAGCATGTACAGAAGCACACTAGTTAAGCAAGCATTTAACAGGATTAATCTCCCTAGCTCCAATTGAGAGAAATTTACCTTGCCAGCATCCTAGTCTCCCTTCTATCTTATTTTCAGTACTTTGCCAGTCTTTATTACACAGTTTTTTCTTGTCCAGTGTTATGCCTAGATAATTCATAGGAAAGGATCCCACTTCACAAGTAAAGATCCTACTCTAGGCCATTTGCTTCTCTAATGTCTCACCTAAACAATAGATCTCATGCCATTTTCGTTTTCTAGTCTCCATAGCCATTTTCCTAGTAAAGATTGGTTCATTGTATCCAAATCTAAAATTCCCAGCCCCCCTTGCTCTTTTGGTAGACAAATAACAGGCCATTGCACAAGGTGATACTTCCTAATCCCTTGATCCTCTTGCCATAACAATCTAGATCTAAAAAAAATACATTCTTTTTCTAACACCCATAGGAATTTATAAAAAGATAGCATGTACAGTGCACACTAGTTAAGCAAACATTTAACAGGATTAATCTCCCTCCAATTGAGAGAAATTTACCTTGCCAGCACCCTAGTACCTTGCCAGCATCCTAGTTTCCCTTCGATCTTATTTTCAGTACTACAACAATATGAGGCACCAGGAGTCGAGTCTATTTACTTTATTTCTTTAGGAAACCAAGTCAGTTATGTAAATCTCCGAGATATAAAAGGAGTTTACGCTTATTTTTTTGTGGGTTCAGTTTAATTAACTTTTGGTTTTTGTGACTTCTCTATGAAACCAGAAAGAGTCTAGGTTGACCACGTTAATTATGTACTTGTGTGAGAGTCCTAATCAACTTTAAGTCGTGGTGTGCGTATGTGGCATGTGTGGCAAGGTTTTGTGCATGGTGTTGGCTATATAAGCCTATGGGGTGCGCCCAATGTAGAGGACAAAGCTGAATTATGAGTTAAAAACACGTGTGTGTTTTGCTCGTGTGTCGTTAGGGTTTATCCCTGTATTGTGAGTGTTATTGAGGAATTCATCGAGGGTTCTTCTTCGGGTGTGTGGGATTTGGCTGTAGTGTCGATTTTCATCTACTGGATCAATTGATAATATATCTCTCGTTCACGTGTTGTGGTGTACGTGGGTTGAGGAATTCTATTTAGGAGTTTGGTTCCAAGCTACCGAAATCGTCTATCGAAATCTATACGATTCAATCTTCTAATTCATGATCAATTCTTTGTTCACGGTTTGGAAGACCATGGCTGATCGCTTCTAGTTCGGTTCTTGTTGATCTAGTGCGATTCAACCATATTATCAAGCTCGTTTTACTACACAAAAGATATCGCGTTACTACACTACCATAGGAGTGTTACTGCATGAAAGTCATCGTGTCACTATACTACCGCAAGAGTGTTATTGCATGAAAGACATCGTATTACTACACTACCGCAGGAGTGTTACTGCACTTTTACCGTTGTTCTATCACGAAAGATCGGGTAACCTACATGATTTAATATCATCTCGAGGTTTGATCCGCATCACTCCTTGTCTTAAACCCCTCAAAGGTTTTAAATAAGGACCAATTTCATCATTTACTTTAACTCCACCCTTACCACCCCAAACTACTTGCATGATCCAGTCACACTAGAATTCACCTGAGTAACAGGATAATGCCCCTCCCATGCTGTTCTGACAAGAATTCTATCCAATTTGTCAAATGTAGGATTATCATGGTTGTTGCCCCAAGTAAATTTTCTTCCACTAAGAGTTAGCTCTCTTAATTCATTTTGCTTGATAATGGCATTAAAAAGAAAACTCCACTTATTGTAATCACTACTAGAAATAACCAATTTCCCGAGTGCCGAAAACACTCGGGAAAAGACCAAAACACTCGGGAAATCTATTCCCGAAGGTCGGCCATGGGGAAAAGCCACTCGAGAGACTTTAGTCAGGGTAATACAGGTTTCTTGAGTATTCCGAGATTTACACTCGGGAAAAATAATTTTCCCGAGTGTTCGAGATTACACTCGGGAAACATAAAACACTCGGAGAGAAATAACTTTCCCGAGTGTTCAGATTTACACTCAGGAAAGTAGGTAAATTGTCCCGAGTGTATATCAACTACACTCAGGAAATCTAGCCACGTGGCGACCCAGCACACAGGCAGATTCATGGTTTTCCCGAGTGTTTGTCAACTAAAGACACTCGGGAAATACCTGGACAGTATATGCGCCAATTTTGTACGTACAATGCATTTCATTTTAAACCAGACTCAGGCTGACAGGAAACTCGGCAATCAAACAGAGTATACATTCCAGAGCAAGAAAAATACCATCAATTAGGCACAAATCATTACATATATAGATTCGACAATATTAACATAATGTTTGAGTTCACAAATCATTACATTTATAGCATTGACATGCTCAGGACTTGCTGTGTCATACACAAATGTCATTGGATGCCAAGTGTTTTTATCTTTACGATCTGATGATGACTGGTTCCATGATGTATAGGTCAAAGTTCTCCTTTTTGGTTCATGTTCAAGTCCTTTGATCTAGAATATTAAAAGAATGAGCCGAGCATTATGAATTGATGTAAGGAATTATCATGTTAGTTCCAAATTTCAAATCTATATTAGCAATAACAAGCCTTACAGAAAATAATGTGTGCACATAGTGTTCATCCGGAATACAATAATGCTCCTTTCGAGCAGCTCCTTTCTGCGAGGTTCAACATGAACATCATATATAAAAAAGAAGAGCTAGTGAAAGCTAGGGGCATCATTTTCATGCAATCATATGGACAGGCATTACAATCTATATGAACTTTGATCTGAATAAATGCTTGAAAATACATAAAGAGAATGAGGATAACTGAATCTGTACCAATATTTGCTTTTGCCGAAGCTCAAATCCTAATTGTCTCTGAGCGAAAAAAAGTATAGTACTTTATGAGAATAATAATCAGAGGTGCAGGTAAAGACAATTCAATTTCGGGGATCAATATTATTGTTGGGTGCATGATGAATCATTGCTGAGCATGGGATAAAAATGGGAATGCCAATTTGATTGTTGATGATCCAGAGAAACAAAAAGAAAGCACTCGCCTCATAAAACTTACATGTCAGATCATTTTTAGAAAAAAACATTCACATCAGCAATATTTGCAGAAAAACTTTTGAGTTTATATCATGGAACATAGGACGGTGGTACATATCCAAAGTAGTTTATTACTTTTTTTAAAAAAAAGTACTTTATTACTACTTCCAATGCAAAATGGATGTCATTTTAACTTAAGATTTCATAGACTAAGGCAATGATTACTGTCTGGAGGTACTACTTTTTAAGTAATCTAATAAAACTGTATATGAATATGAACTCAACTAAAAACTTACAGCATTCGCCTTTCGTCCAAGCAAAGTCTTGGTCACTACCATCTACAAATTTAGGTACAACAAAAAAAATGTTGATGACTTGATGCCATATGTAGAAGAATATAAAGGATCAGTATAACACAAAGAATAGACTTAATTCAGCACAAGACCAGTTTAACTCCACTCATATAGTATTTTCACAACATCATGGGATACCTATAGCTAACATTTTTGTTAAACCAGTTGAAAGTTCAAGCATCCAAGGCTCTAGAAATGAATAGAAATTGAAACAGAAACATTGAAAAGCCATTTAACAATTATTTATCTTAAATTTAAAGAAGGCCAAGGATTCGAAAGGGCAAAATCAAGCTAAGCAGACATCCCAATGTCAACATGAACAACACAGCAACATACCATACAATGCTTCCTGAATACTTGAAAGACATGTTTATCACCAACAACAACTTCTGTGTGTTTTCTGATTAACATTACCCACTGAAATGAGAGGGCAGATGGACTTAGAGTAAAACTCTTAATAAGTATGAAAAATCTGTAAGAACAAGAAAGCTGAGAAACCACAAGAACCTGGGATCCTTTCCTCCATTTATCCTTTGGAATGGAAGGAGACATGTCTACAAAACTTTTAGGTGAAGCCATCAAGTAAGTATATATATAGCTGAAATTGTACAGAGGAACACAACTGCAGCAGAAAAAGGATAAATGTTAATATATATGTAGCTGAAATTGTACAGAGGAACACAAGTATGACAGCTTCAAAGCTAGATATGTCATAGATATAACAAACATAAATATACAGGAAAATAAATAGAAGAATATGTCATAGAAACATACTTTGTTGTTGATTGAAGAGCTTCAAAGCTAGATACACGACGCAAACTAGCTGAAATTAAGCATTGAAAAGGATTAAATGTTGTACTGTAAATATGAAATACCAATTGGAGAAACAACAGAAGATCAATGAAGATAATCTTAATTGACTAGAAGCAATATAATTTCTCCCATTTTTCAGCAAATCCTGGACTAGATGATATGCCAGAACATGACTGATTTTCCCGTGGTTTCCTGTTGTTTCTTTTCCATCTCACAGTAGCAGCATCATAGCTCTCATTGTTTCATCATAGAGCAGGGGTAGAGAGTGGAGGGAGGGTAGTAGTACCTCAGGCAACGGCACCAACACGATCACAGTAGCCCTCCCCAACACCATTCTTCATGTACAGGAATCAACCCCTATGCATAAACAAAAGCACACAAGAATCAACATTCATACATCCAAAATTAAATCAAGCTCTTAAAAAATCCGAAAATCAGTATAGGGGGAGGGGACCGAGCCCAAGGCGGTTGGCGGCCAGGGGTTGAGCCGGCCGGCACATGGCTGTAAGGGGAAGTAAATGGAGGCGCGCGCCAAGCTGGGGAGGAGCCGGGGTGCAGGGCGGCCATGGCGCGGGGAAGCGGTGGTGGCGCTCAGAGGGAAGGAGAGGCCGGAGGCCGAGACGGCGGCGCGACCGAGCCACCAGTGAGGCTGGGGCGCAGCAAGGGGCCAGCGGCGCCAAGAGCCGCAGGTGGTGGCCGAAGAAGAGGGTCGGGAGGAGGACCAAGGCGGTGTAGGTGGTGGCAGGCCGACGGCAAGTAGCACCAGGAGGCGGCGCAGCTCGGGTCGGGCCGAGATGTAGGCGGCCGAGTCAGGGCGAGCCACACGGCGACGGCGCACTAGCACCGGGGGAGCAGCGGTGCTAGGAGGGAGCAGGTGCTAGGAGGAGGTGGCGCCATGGGAGAGATGGAATGGAAGAGTGAAATTGGGGAAAATGCGATTGAGGGGGAGATTGTGGCGCGGGGGGGGGGGATATAGGGTTAGCAGCGGAAAAATAGGCGCGGTGGGAAAAAAGGGCGTGGTTTTCTTTCCCGGGTGTTTTCATTTTATACACTCGGGATTATATTTTACCCCGGGCTGAGATATCCCGAGTGTTATGGGAAACACTTGGGAAAGTTCTTTCTACCTAGTACTACCTTTTCGTCCCGAGTGTCTTGTGAAACACTGGGGACTTTCCCAAGTGTTTTCGTCCAAACACTCGGGAAAAATATAGCCACTCAGGAACTAGACGATTTCTGGTAGTGAATCCCCTTTCTTATTTTTCTCAGTTTCCTTTCTAATAATATTAAAGCCACCAGCAATAACCATAGGATGGTTGCTAGACTGACAAAATTGAGCTAATTCAGTAAGGAATTTTGCTTTACCATCCACTCGATCGAGCAGCCCCATAAACAGTGATTAAGTTCCAATTGAACCCAGCTGAATTGAAGCAACAACACAACAAGGGACGATGTAGCAGCCAGCTAGTTCTTGGCGATCGACGATCGAAAATACCTTATTACAGGCTTAATTACAGCTCCATTGTACGGGCTAATGCGATCCCAAGACCGGTACAGATTCAAGCAATATCCTGTTTGAAGGGGAGTTACTTACGCCATATTTGTCACAAACCATTGAAAATAGGGGCCCCTAGCGTGAGTGTAAAATCTGATAAAATGGGAGGGTTGAGCTAAAATATTGGAAATTATAGTAAAGCATTAAAGTATATAGTCTGACTACTAAATATTATGAAAAGTACATGCATTATAGGCTGTAGCTTAGGCACCCGAGGCTGGAACTCACCCAACCCTAGGCGGTGTACGTAGATCTGCCGCTGATTGCAAGCCATACTTTTACCACATACTTTTACCACAGTCTGCCCATTAACTTTCGATGGTTAATTTCACGTACCCGCAAGGTCAATCCTTGATTTGGATCCTCCATTCTGCATCGTCCGATCATCCAAACCATCAGCAAGTCTCGGTAGCTAGACAGTGAGGCCCCATTTGGCATCTGCTGACTTTTTAGAACTACTTGTTTTTTTACTAATCTTGGATATGGCAATGAGTAGAAAGCATCTTGTTGAGCTGTGGCAGCAAAGTCTTACTATAATCCGAGGTAGATCTCTCTCTCTCTCTCTCTCTCTTCCCCTCTCTCTCAAGGTGTCAAGAGCCGTGACACCAGGGACATCAACATTAATTAGCAGTGAACCGTCCACATCACGAACCCACGGCCAAACACGCACTACCCCCCTCTAGCTAGATCGCTGGCTATGGCTAGCTAGCACCTGGAGCAGTTACATCCAGGGCGGACAGAGGTCAAAAAAAAAAAAGCAGAGTACCTTTGTTGAGCTTAGCGGGGCACAAATAGTCAGGTATTGGACTACTTTATTAAAACTGAAATTTGAATGGTGGCTAGAGTCTGGACTCAACCTTCTTTAGGTCCGCCCCTGGTTACATTCATGGGAGGCACCGTGGGCGGAGCTAGTATAGGAATATGGGGGTACAACAGTATCCTCAATTTTTTTTGGGGAAAATACATGTTATATATATATAGTGTGTATATATGTATATATGTAATAGATTTTTATACAATCAATGACATTTATGATTATGTGTAAGTGTTAAATTATATATTAGTACGTAGAATTTTATAGATTATATATTACGTAGAAGTAAAACAGTTAGTAGTGAGTTAATTAGTCAGTTATAAGTCATTAGAACTATATGTTACTTAATTTCGCATCTCTATATAAAATTTATGACTCCGCCACTAGGAGCGGCAGAAGATGGGCTAGCTAGCTATCTCGATCTACACGTGAACATCTCCATCGATCACTCTTCTCGATCGACCGTCACCAAGTTTGCCTGGCAGGTAGGGTCAGAGGAAAATTACCTCTTTACCCTTTAGCTTGCAGAACGTACATGCCAGTTCTCCCCAAAGTAGCAGTACACCCTTTATCAGCAGCGTACAGGGACAAACGTATTTACGTATGCGCGGTCCATGCTTATATGCTGTGTCAGTGTGCGACCAGGATTCCTGAATGATGATTAATTGGCGTTTTGGTCCTGACGGGCTTGTACTCGATCGACCAGAGATGGGCATTCATTCAACAACGCCCGGCCGGCATATAGCTTGAAGCTGGGTTCTTCATTTGGAAAACATACTTTTCTAAATTTTTAGTTCAAATTTAATTTGGGTTGGGAGAGACAAAAAAAGAAAGAAATACACGATCGACTATTATAAGCTAAAATAAAAAATACAGAAGTTACTATTCACAGGGAAAAAATTCCCCTTTGTCTTTCTCCTAACTTCTTTAGATTTAAAACTTGAAGTTTTAAACGATGATGTAATACTCCTTGGACTGTCTACTCAAAACTTTTTCTAGAAATTTTCCATGTTGACCTGTTACTCAAACTTAAATGATTTTCAAGTTAATTTTCAATAGGACGGTGGTTTTCGCTAGATATATCCTCTATTAACTACTGGTACTACATGAAAAGGATGGGTCAATGTGGCAGCTCAGTTAATCAATTATGTATTGATTAACCCATTAGTTTCCTCTCCTATCAAAACAAATACGGATACCGGTATGAATTCACTAATACTGGTCCTCTATAAAAATTAATCCATTCTCATCAACCGCCACGAGCCAGCGTATGTTGTTTTTGAAGAAAACAGGTAGGAGGGCTGTCTATTGCATTAATAGAGAAGAAACAGAATAACACGTGAGGCCGAAGACCTCGCTCAAAGGTTTTCTTTTAAATTACAGGGAAATAAATTGTTGCAAGCACTTTCCCCCACGAGGGACCAGGCTCTGCCTTCCTCTTTGATATTTGCAAGTAGGTCCAAGTGAGTGCATGACCTATGTTAGAAAATTCTCGCGTTGCGTTCCTTCCAGATCTCCCAGGTGGTTAGAATGACCACCGTAGCCTTAGCCCTTTTTGGGATCAGTGCGGAACTATTTGTTTGAGACCACCAGTTGTCAATGCTGTAACCGGCAGTCCAGTGTGTTGGTCTGAGTGGTGCGCATCCGAGCCAGTCAGCCATTGAGTTCCATAGTCTGTGGGTGTATCGGCAGCAGGCGAAAAGATGCAAGGCCAATTCTAAGGCCTGTCTACAGAGGAGGCAGATGACTTGGTTTGGCCAGCCCCTCGTTTGTAATCTGTCGGAAGTCTAAAGGCAGTTTTGAATGGCCGGCCAGGCGAACAATTCGCATTTTGGGGGAGATGAGGTTTTCCAGATTAATTTTTAGAAATCTGGTACTGTGAACCAAGGAACTACATCTCGTAAGTTGATTTTTCCGTGTAATTGCCTTGCAGGGTGAGCTTCCGGGTGATCTCATCTGTAACGGTTGGATTTAAGGTGATTTGGTTTAATCTTCCCCAGAGACCCAAGAAATGATGGACCAGTTGGGCTGTTATTTCCCCTGGAGTGTTGATGTCTTGAATCCAACGACTGTCCCGAAGCGCGTCGTGAACTGTTCTATTTTTTCCTTCTAGACAAAAGGTAGATTGTCGGGGCCAGCTCTCTCGGGGTTGTGCCATATAGTCACTGAGAGGTCCAAAAGGTTGCACTATTTCCGTCGCCCGGGGTGATTTTAGTAGCTGCCGCAAAAAGATGCCAGCCAGTCTCATCACACGGGATCTCCATACCAACGCAATGTTTATTGTGCGCCTTCCATTCTTTTCCATAACCATCAGAGTCTTAGGGCCTTTTTGAATGGTTCAAGGCTTAGAATGCCGAGACCACCTAGGTCGGTTGGACGACAGACCTTTACTCAACTGACTTTGCACTTCCCACCTGTTAACGCATCCGCTCCTCCCCTGATGAAATGTTGCCTGGAGCGGTCTAGCGCATGCAAGATGGAGCGGTAGATTGGGATCGAGGTCAGCACAGATTTGAATAGGGTCGTCCGGCCGGCTGTCGTGAGTAGTTTGGCTTGCCTACTAGCGAGTCCGCGGGCCACTTTATCTAGGATCGGCTGGCAATGGACTCTTCTTAGTCTTTTGTAGCTTAGCGGCAGGCCCAGGTTTTTGATGCGAAAATTTTATCTTATCGCGGGGAAATCTTGGAGAACCTCTTGAAGGTCGATTTGGTCACAGCTTATAGGTAGCATTGTGCTCTTGTGAAAATTGGTGTGGAGCCCTGAGACATTTCCAAAACTTTGGATAATTTGGGTCGCTACTGTAATGTTTGTGTTTGTTGTTGAGATGAAGATGACCGCATCGTCGATGTACAAGGAAGTCCTTAGCCTATCAAAATGGTCGCGCTGGCATTCCAAGTGACCTAGGTCCGTTGCCCTCTGGAATAGGCGTTGGAGTGGGTCGATCACCAGAATGAAGAGGAAAGGGGATAGCGAGTCTCCTTGCCGCAAACCCATGCCGTGGGCGATGGCACCACCAAGGATGTCGTTTAGGAGAACTCTGGAAGTTGTCGTCAAGAGGAGGGCCGCTATCTAGTCTCTCCATCTGTGGGGGGAACCCAGTCGTTGTAGAAGGTCTAGTAGGTAATCCCAGTGAACCGTGTCAAAAGCTTTTGCCATGTCCAACTTGAGAAGGAGCATTGGGGTTTTTGACCTATGGAGCCGTGATGTGAGGTTTTTGACATACAAGAAATTATCGTGGATAACCTAGGTTGTTTAAGTGCGGCACCAATCTCAGAGCGAGCCTCTTGGAGATCCATTTCCCCACTCCATGGATGAGACTAATTGGTCTGTAGTGGAAAGTGGAAAGTGCGTGTGGGATGAGACTTTCAAAACGTATATCCCATGCCTCATTACAAAAAACTCTATCTAATTTGACGAGTGTTGGGTTTTCTCGCTCGTTGCTCCACGTGTACTTTCTTTTTTGGAGGTGGATCTCTTTTAGTTCTCATTCGTTTAGAGTCCAACGAAATTGTCCCATCCGAGCGCGGTTTAAGTTGTTTTTGTGCACGCCCTGCAGATTAGGTTGAAATCACCTAGGATGAGCCACTTGGTGTCCGAGTGTGGCTTGAGGGAGATTAGTTCTTCCAGGAAGGCCCTTTTGTCTAAGTCACGAGACGGACCGTAGACGGTCATAAGAAGACAGACAATGCCACATTCCTTTATTGTGATTATCGTCCTCAGGTTAAATGCCTCGACCCGAATGGCTTCGACTTCGATGAAGTGTTCATTCCACAGGAGTAGTATGCTGCCCCGTGAGCCGACTGCCGATCTTTGCGCGAAGTGACGGAGTCTGTGGCCATCTAAGAAATATGCGAGCGCCTGGTCCACCGATTCGAGCTTGGTTTCCTGCAAACAAGCGATGTGACAGGTTGTGGATGATAAGGTCTCATGCACCGTCGTTCTACGAGCTGGGGACTTCAGGCCTCTTACAGCAGATAATGTTTAAGTTAGGTCCAGGCATTTGTTATTCTGATTCTAAACCACTGATAGCCGAGTGTGCCGGGTTGCGGCCCCGTGTTGTCATCTAAAGACGCGTTGGTGACAGGCAAGCTACGGGAGTGTAGACGCAGAGAAGCAGGGGTTGAGCAACAGTAGAAACACATAGTTCGGATGGAAGAATGTTGAAAATACGAACATGCAACGGGGAAGCGTAAGGAATCAAAGAAAAGATGACAATTGGGAAAAAGCGGTAATGTCGATGACTATGCTGATCATGGGGGAGGTGGTCATCATCCTCTTTGTCCTGGGAGAGTGGCCCGGCTAGGAGGCCACAACTGGGGCCAGCACTCCCACCTGGGCGATAGCCAAAGGTGTAGTTGCGGTTGTGATGTCCACCAGGTCCGGCTCGTCATGGCCCACCAGGTCCAGGAGTGCGTCGTCGGCTTGTGCTGTGAGCTAACAATCTATCTTGAGGAGACGGGAGAGTGCCACAATGGCCTCTTGTGGTAAGGGGCCATTGAACCCGTGGAGGTAGTCCTTGAGGGCGTCGTCTATCAGAGTTTGGTCTTGCGGCAGTGTCCCCAGCTTATGGGCGAGCGTCTCTTGCGCCCTGTGTAGCATAGTGCTTGTCCACCTTTTCTGCGCTAGGTGTAGACTATAGTGAACCTTTGAGAGGTCGGTGTTCCTGGTTCGGCGTTGCTTTATCGTGGCAACGAGCGCCGGTGTGGTAAGGATCGGTGGTGGTAGCTCGGCGAAAAGGGGTTGCACCAAGTTGAGGAGCGACGTGGTGGGGGCAATGTTTGAGTGGCCTTTCTTGGCGTGTTGGCTCGGGCTGTCCACCGGGTGGGGTTGAGTCAGAGAAGTGGCCGCCATGCAAAGACCAACTGGCTCGGAGATGGGTTCAACGGAGTTGGCAAAAGCGGCTTTGTCGGGGGGCGTGGGTGCCTTGTGGGGAGCAGTCGCTTTCCTTGGTCCGCCCCGTAGGGGGCTATGCTGCTTAGCCCAACGGTCGATCGGCAGTTGAACGACCACTCGGGTGGCTTGGTGGAGCTCACTGTGTGCAACGCGAGGATGGACGTCTGTCGCTTTGGTGCCTGAGGCCGTCAGGGGCGTGACGAGGAATGGTCGAGACATGGCCAGGCCAGCCCCGTCCGTCGCCCGAGCCGGGTGTAGAGTGGGAGATGGCCGGCATCCCGTGGCCAGGCCGAGGGAGTCGGACGCCTTGCCTGCAGCCTGTATGTGGGCTTCTGCCTTACGCAGCCATTTGACGCATGCCTCTTCAAAGGGAAGCGGAGCTGGAGGAGGAACCTTTGGTGCCTAGTCAGCGCTGTTGCTGCTGAGCATCTCATTGAGAGCCTCCCTTAGTTGTTTTGCATAAGAGGCAAAGAGCTCTTACAGGGCTTTGTCAGTCTTGAGCTTTAATTCTTCCGACGTTGGTTTGTTTTTTTGGGAGGGGGGGGGGGCGAACACTCTAGCCCACTGGGGTGAAGCCCACAGTGGTTTGGGGGTGTTGTGGCACTTCCTGCCGGAGCCGCGCGTCGGTGGCCATCATCTCTTCGGTAGCTTTCGTTGTGGGCCCGACGGGGCCCAGCGTATGTTGTTGTTCGATATAGATCAGGATGGCCCAGATACGCTCCGGTCCTTCACCTTCACTCCCCGAGCTCAGCTTGTGCAGTGCCCATGCGTACGTACCATGGCCTGAGCTCATCTAGACCGTCCGGATCCATATTACATCGCCGGAGACGATGGACCTCTGCGATAATGTATCGCTGGGATCCATGCTGGATTAATTCAAGAATTCGTGCATGCAGTGCCGGCCGGTCGGTGCCAAAAGAGCACGGAGATCTAGATGCATGCATGGACCACACGATGTGGTACGTGCGTGACGCACCCATATGTGAAGATGTGATAGCGGTGACATTAGCGTAATATGGCAATGATTAGGTAATGACGCATATAGTTACAACCATGCATCTGACCATGGGGAGGAGAGGTCAAATTGTTGGGATTTGGGGAGGAGAAGAGGAAGGAAGAAAGGAAGGAAAGAATGAGAACATGGAAGGAATGCAAACGTACGGCCAGAGGCGAGATTCCTGGCCGACCGGCCGATCGTCCCGTGAGGGAGGAGATGTCGTCGTCACATGACCCTGGCTTCACGGGATAAAATGAGCATGCTTTCTTTCATACAATATACTATGGCCACTATGCGCCAACCATACTGTAGCAAATTTTTTTGTTTTTTTAATGCGGTTAGGATTTTTTCTATATCTAAAAAATTTGGAAAAAAGAAAACACGGTGGGCGATAACAATTCTAAACGAATAAAATTACAAAAAATTTACACAAGCAAGTACACGGTGTCATGAGGCTACACAAAAATTTTCATAATTTTTTGAACTCATTTGCTATATTTTAAAATTCCTTCAAATTTCAGACTCTAACTAATTATCTAATTAACCTAAGCTAAGCTAAGCTAACCACTAACCCTAACCCTAACCGCAGGCTACAGGGGCGGGCGCGGGGTGGCAACGTGCCATGGGAACAGGGGCTGGCGCGGGGTGGCAATGCGCCAGCCCCTGTAGCGGCTGAGGTGGCGAGGCTGGCGCGGGGTGGGTGCGCGCCAGCGCTGCGTGTCGGCACGGCATCGCTAGCGCACGGTGGCCGTGTACCAGTGTTGCCATTTTTGCAAATACGGTTCGGCGACGGTCAGAACTGCAAATACGCTTTGCAAACTGGCCGTATCGGTCAAAAATTCGGAACCCTGATTGCCACGCGTGGCTACAGTTTGTATTGCGAGAATCTTGAAGGATTCATGCAGGAATCGCACTGTCTTTTGAAATTCCTGCGTATCCAAATAAGACTTAGGAGATATAATAAGAACTAAGCAATAGACGGCAGCTAGTATAATATATCCAGGAGTGTCAATTGGAACAGTCAATTTCTTCAGCTCTCCTCAAGTACATGCTCGCTAATTAGCCACGCTAAACTGCTAACTATGAGGTCAATGAGAGCTTACAGCTAACAAAACCAGTATCTCAAGAACATTTGGGAGAATGGAAATTAAATGGAATGCTCAGCAGATTCTGCCCAAAAAAACCCTTTACTCCTCTCTCTCTCACACACACTCTCTCTAGTCTCTCCTCACTTCTCTTCCATCCCTCTTTCTCCCTTACATTTCTTGTTGTGGGCCCCAAGAAAAACATCCTAAGATAATAGCTCCAAAGCTTGTAGGGCACAAGAGTTTTGAGTTTTGACTTAGAGGGATCGAGGGAGGTCTTATATCTCTTGAGATGCACAACCATGTGCCTCCAATAGTTGCCTATAGTACCAAATTGTCCATCCCATGCTCTTGGCATAATAATCTTTAACATTTCTAGTCTCATGACCTTTTCTTATATGAGAAGTCAGCACATTTCATATGCAGGCTTATGAGACTAGAAATGTTAAAGATTAATGATATTCCTACTTTTAATTGAAAACTAGAGGAAATAACCCGCGCAATTGTGCGGCTAAATATCAAGATTCTATTGTCTTTGTTATACAATTATAATTCCTGTGATTGAAAATACAAATGTATTTGTTCTACAATATTTATGTACTAATAATCTGCATTGCTATAATTTGGCCCTACCAAAATAAGCGGCATAGTTCCTTCTCATTTTTCTTGATTAATGAGATAATTTCTAGGATTTTTTGTTTTTTTAGGGATTATTGTGGGATTTTCTTGCCCTCACCGGTACTAGCCAGGGTGGCCAAGAAGTTTTGTATTTCAATCAAATTAAAAGAATTGGTGTTTGCTATCTATCGAATATGAGATCCACAGTTATGGAACGAATTCAGACAACAAAAAGACAAATCCCTTACCTTCTCCAACTCCAGTGGTAGGATCTTCGACGATGGAAAGCGACGATGGTGGTGAACAGCGGTGGTGGGATAGAGGGCTACAACGGATTCACCGAAGCCCCCGGTTGTAGAGGGAGGGCGTTGGCGGCCCGGTAGTGGTAGCGGTGGGGCCACCGGCCATGGGTTTGGGGGAGGGTGGTGGGCGGTGGTGAGCGTCACGGCACGTCAACCAAGAGAATATCAAGGTGGGAGGGTTACGATCTGATATCCAAGCACAAAGTTTTCATCTCACTGAATCTTAATTAAATTCCTCTACCATTAACTCTAAGCATCAATAAGTTAGTCCAACAGTAGGACCATGCATCTTACTGAATCTTAATTACATGCTTCTACCGCGGTTGTTTCGCCGTGATTACATTTAACTTCATTTGTGTGGATGGACGGCCGGCCCTGAGATTTTTTTACCGCAATACGGAACATTGGGGTAATCCACATCCTAGCAGAGCCTAAGTTGGGAGTAAATGTTGCAGGGGGCTTTGAATCCAAATTAGAGAAATCTACCTTTACTCGCTCTCATTTTGTACCATAGCTACCAACTGACCACACAGAAATTTTTAACAGTCAGAAAGAGTAAAAATCACAGTATACATTTACTGAGTACACAGCAGAAGCAGTAGTGGTACTGGTAGCATAGTAAAAGATTATATGCAACCAGTGTGCGCGTGCATAATATGAACATATGATGCATGCAAGTGTGCAGATGATCAGTGATACAGTGGTACTGTATCTGTCTGTTACTAGTTGTCACGAGAGAGAGCATGGCACAGTAGTACCACTGCAGTACAGTACGTGGGGTTGGAGAAGAAAAGGATGCACAGTGTGGCGTAACTGCGGCAGGCCGTGGGTGGCAGTCACAACATAACTGCGGCATATCCTCCTCCCCGGCATGCACTGCAAATTATTAAGGCCATGGTGGCCACCACTGTTCATTTCATTCACTTTGCTTCTGCTCTGATGATGGAGATGGATGATCAGTGGTTGGGGTAGTAGAGATCAGGACTAGTCATGTGTGTGTATACTAGCTAGTACTAGCAGCTACCCCTACATGACCACCCTCATGGCCGGCCTATATTCATCTAGCCTTATATAGCTAGCTTGATTCAGACAAACTGTTGCCTTTATGGCCAAGGTGTGCTTGCCAATTACTACCACGAGGGATGCATGCATGCTAGCTCTGGGTACATGTTGCTGTGAACACTACTGAGCGATCATACATGGATGCATGCATGGGCCTGATCAACCACGTATATATATAATAGGATTAATTCTTTCTATGTCATTGGAAATTCTAAAAAAAAATCTGATTGTGTTATTGACATGTGATCTAAGTCTATATATCAGTAACACAATGAATAACATATAAAAGATGATACAAGCTTTCAATGGTAAATAAGAAATTGCCTCTGTATAATAAGCTTGCCTAAGGATCAAATACTAAATGGAGCAATATTTGTGAAATGAAGGGTAACATAGTTCACGGTTATTGGTAGGAAGGAAACAACAAGTTCTACCTATTCGATCTACTACTATATAGGTTAGAACGACAAGAAATGTCGACGACCATGGAGTATACTCTATGGCATTTATATTTTTCTGCAACCAATTTTTTTAAATAGAGATGCTTAATTAATCATACCACCAAATTTAGCCTAAGTGCCAATCAGTAAGATACTACTCCAGTAGCACATTCCTAGTTACACATTTTGTGACAAGGTAGACTTCAAGATGCAAGATGGGTTGCCTCCAGAGCACAAACCTATTGGAGCTAACTACTGCAGCTGCTACTAGCTTGTTTGTCTTCTCTTCCACATGCTGCATCCATGCATGCATGTCCTTGCAGCTTGTTGGGGTACTCATTTATTACCACCCAATATAACTGTGCCCATGAATACGGAAAAGAGATGCAGTTAATGTTGATTCAAGAATGGTAGTGGTAAACGAATAAGGAGAAGATCGTTGCCATTTTTTCGTTAAATGCACCCCACTCCTAACTTTTTCTTGTTTCACTGTTTATTATTTAAGGTGATGCAAGAGAGTTGAACTATCTTTTCTCAGATAGGGATCCTTGTATATTTATAAAATGGCGTTTTACGTTTTCAAGGCAAAACATATAATCCTCAAACTACCCTCCACTTGTGTAATAATGCATACTTCATTGCACCGCGGTGTCATTAAATAGAAATACTCTTAATTGTTCATTGGCCACTTACACCGATAAGACATACTCCCTTCAGTTCACAAAACAAGTCATTTTGGACATCAGCACAGTCCTCAAAATACATCTTTGACCACTAATTATTATTGTAATATATTTGTAACTCTCAATAAAATGATAGTATTATGAAAGTACTTTTTGAGAGGAATCTACACATGTGATTTTCATACATCTAATCTAAATATTTAAAAAGATACTAATAAGCCAAAGTTTGACTGTATTAATTCCAAAACAACTTATTTTTTGTGAACTGAGGGAGTAGTAGTAAGAGAGACAAATTTAATAGGGGTATTGTAATTAATCTTGTGAATTTTCGTAATATGTGTGCATGAGGCAAAAACATCATTAAAAAAAAAGAACAACGGGAGTACTACTTTAATAATTTTCTTGATCATTAGAGTGCTAGTTAAATCTTTTACTTTTTCAAGCCTCAGGAAGGAGATGCATCCATTCGCAAAAACTTGCACTTTGGCTAAAAGGTTAGTTAAATCTTTTACTTTTTCAAGCCTCGGGAAGGAGATGCATCCATTCGCAAAAACTTGCACTTTGGCTAAAAGGTTAATTCTGATAATATAGAAAATTTTTGTAGTACGTGTTGCACATAAAGCCCAAATAGCATGCTTGTACAACATGTGGATCAGCTAGCCTATACAATTTTCAGATATTAACGTATCGTTAATATTGTCTTGTTGGATTGCGATTTGTCACAACCATACATTAATTAATTTGGTCATGTCGTGTCTGTGTACGACAATTGCTTGATCGAGAAATCTTTGCATCACAATGAGCTAGGCATCTACATGTAGTATGTAGATTTATTGGTTTATTAGACATAAGTAGTACAAGCACTGTTCGCTGGTACGTACCTTACTACCTTTCCTTGTGTACTGAATTTTGTTGTTCACGTTATAACTGATTGTCATTCATGTCGGGGTATGCGAGCCGATCTGTAACACAGTACCAACTATAGGATTCCATCCCTGTCTCACAGTATCTTTTCTAGAGTATCTCATTATTTTCCTCTCTTCAATTGTTCTTCAATTGTTCACTGTAATTTAGTTACTCCCTCCGTCCAAACATTACCAGGATGGTTCATTTTGGTGACGGGATAAACCGTCAGAAATATGGAAATAACCGTTAGGAAAATAATTCCTGACAGGACACAGTGAGGAAATATCCGTGACAACAACGATGATGCGAAAATTATAAATGCCTGATGGTTACCCGACAGGGAATGTTTTACCGACGGCATTCCCAGACGGTCACTAATAGGAAAATTTCGATCTCATCAGGTTTTGCATATCCAATGCCCTGTCGGTTACCCGTTAGGAAAGATCGTGAGGCATGTAATCCCTGACGTGTTTGATCAGGAAAATAATAACCTACAGGATGTCTGGAGGAGATCCATGTTGGTTTGGCCGTCGGGAAAAAAACTATGCTAGGTTAATGTCGTGAAATTCACGGTCGGTTTCCCCATTAGGAAAATTGCATCATTTTATTTCAGAAAAACAACATAGAATCAATAAAGCATATGGCACATTGCCCACTCATTCCGTACAACATGTTCATATACATTTAACATGACACGTTGCACATCCACAATTCACCCAGGAGACATCAGTCTAGCCCATTGCACATTCACAATGCATTTTAGTTGGCATTAAGTTGGATTCAATACAAACATGAACTAGTAGAGTTATTGGATTCAGTACAAACAATGCATCTTAGGATTGAGCGAAACTAGAAGTCCCTTGTTAATGTTAGGGAGATTCAATACAAACATCAACTAGTAGAGTTCTTGGATTCAATACAAACCAAGTTGCTACCAAAAGAACAAAAGATCAGTCGAAGAGTTACTGTGCCAAAAGTCAAGTAGAAGGGACTGCTACTAAGAGGCATGATTGTTAGACAGTGGTATTGTTATCTTAGTGTGGCAGTGAATCTTCCTCGACTGCCCCATTCTTGGTCCCGTCATTGCTGCTGTTGCAATTACCTTCGCAACCGCTGTTGCCAGGTACGTTCCCAACAATTTCATGGTTCGGCTGTGCGCCTACATATGAAGAACCAGTCCCCTACATATATGCGAGCATAAATAAATGAATAACATTCAACATAAAGCAAAGGACATGAATTTAATGGTTTAGCTATACCAACTACCATTTTGAGAATGATTGTAAGAAGAAATAATAATTTCTCAAGATAGCAAACTTTAAGTTAATTTAGCTGCATATTGAGGACAAAATTGAGACTATAACTTGTATCTGTAACACTATTAAGTTCTAATTTGGCATAAGTACAGAATTAAGTGCAGATGGCAAAAGCTCTAATTTAGTTCAAATTTGTTGTTCTACAAGGCAAAATTACTAGTAATTAAGCCAAGTTCATGACATGAGGAGTACCAAACAAAGTTATCTTGCCATCAATTAAGACTAGTCATCTAACAGGGGTTGCATTCCTTGCTACCTTACCATGAACTTAGAACTAAGAATGATGTTATGCCCAGGTGTTATAGTAATCAACATGAAGCTTGTGAACTGCTGCACTGGGTGTTGTCATTCTGCCATACCAAAAATGATTAGATGTCGTTATGGAATGTTCACCAAAAGGAGAAGTAATCAACCCTGTTACTTGGATTGTTTGCATTTAGGCAATAGAATATGATTTACTGATCATCTTACCTGAACTTGCACTGGTGGTTGACAGTAGTCCATTTCATTTTCAACTGGTGGTTCTTCCCCGAGCTTCTCAAAAAGCATATGCATTTGGAAAGCACACAAAGGAAGTTGGACTCTAGAGGATAAATGAGACCAATGCAATGATGTATGTTCAGATATTTTAATTACCCTAATCATTCGTGCTTGAACTTCCTGTCGATGGCGAAGTTGTGCATTTTTATTTAGCAAAGTATGGAAAGCCAGTGTGTTGGATGGCCTAACGTTTCTTCCTTTGGTAGCTGATATAACATCTGCCTTCCTCACAACACCATCACCAATTGGAATACGACCATGTGGCAGGCCTCCACCGATGGTGTACAACACCTTTCCATCTAAGTCATGCTCTTCAGCATCTTCTGGATGTTCAGAGCTAACTGCTGCACTGTAACCATCCTACCAAAATAGCAATAACTCAGTTCATACAGAAATAATGGACATGACAAATATTGTAAAGCATGCAACAAGTTGTCTAAAAGGAATGCAAATAATGAGTATGTACCCGGCGTTTTTGTGCTTTCTAGCCCTGATTGCACCACTACTTCCGCTGCTATCCAAATTTTTAGCACCTGGTTTCATTACGGCATATGAGTTTACTCCAGTAGCCTTGTCAGGACCAAACTTATATTCCTACAAGACCAGCCAACCACAACTTAACCCATATAGCACCTATGACGTAGTAATGACTAAGAAATAATGCTTGATGGATAGATTTCGTACTAGCCATTGTTGTGTCTCAGCAAATGATCACGATCCTCCTCTATTTTGAGCAACATCTTCGGATTGCAGCCTTGATTCTTGGGCTTTCTTCCACTTTGCGATGAACTGGTCAGTGGCTCAGCGGTGGCACAAGAGTGGCCAATCTTGCTCTTTGATCCACACAACCCTACCATCCAAGTACTCCTCTTCCTCCAGTTCAATTGGATGTGCTAGAGCATCATCAAGTTCCTGTCCAAGCTTTTTCCAGTAGTACTCATTGACCACGTTCACACGAGCTTGGTACATAATATCCTTCACTCGTTTGGCTGCATAGTTTTCGAGAACACAGTCGGCCTCTACCTTGCCATCGTCTATCACAGAAAACAAGTCCTGCATGTTTATTTTGGGAAACACATAGTTAAATATGAAACTGAACAATCATATGTAAATTAGGAGTGTCAACTTACTTACCCAAAATTCTGGCTTTACTCGATCTGCATTTGTCTCTCCTTGGTCATTTCAGTGAGATAGTAATCTGCCCATGAGAGTATAGGGCGAACATTAATGGGGTCACCTTCATGATCCAAGTCTTGAACAATTATTGGGTATTCATATTTGAGAATAACTCTAAGCTGTGTGCTGTACTTATAGTCTTTGGGGTTGAAGTTGCTATTCTCAAATTGCCTATACAGAAGTTGAGCATAATCATATTCCTAAACCAAGCAGTGAAATACCTAAGCTTCTAGAGCTACATACGAATTAAAAGATGTCCGGGTTCATTTTTTATTAAACATACATCCATAATTAGCACTTTCCATTCAAATAGCTAGGCTTCTAGAGCTAGATATCAAATAGCAAAAATTTCAATTATTTTTGACAAGGTCTGGACTGACATAAACATGGCATGGATAGAACATTTCATATGTTTATTATAACTAAAATAAACGATAAGCATGTGGTCTGTACTTATGCATCACCCTTAATTAGTTGGGTCCAATTGTGTGTTTTACCAAAAATTTTAGTGTCACCTACAACTGTGTTCATTTTTTCTTGCACTTCCTCTCCCCTTAAATGCCTAGGTGCTTCATTCGACACTTTTGTGTTCTTTCAAAATGCATTAGCTTGCATTTCGAAATCATGGTTTCTAGGTAGGAAATGCGTATGACAATCAATTAAACCAGTAAACTTTGTGACCACTACGGAGTTTAAAAGCTTTGCTATCACATAGACATTATGGACACGCGAACAGACCATGGGTGCTCCATCTAGCAAAATTACCATAAGCAGGGAGATCATGGACGGACCATAGATAGGATGCCCTCATGGTAAAGTTTCCCCTGCGTGAAGCATCCCATGTTTGTACCCCATCCCATAACTTCACAAGTTCATCAACTAACAGTTGCATTAGAATATTTAATTTCTTCCATGGATACGTAGGACCAAGTATTAATAAGGGCAAGGAATAAGTATTCTGGCCTCATGAGCATGCCTACAGGCAGATTTAATGGAGAAACAAAGACTGGCCAACACGAGTAAGGAGCAGCACCCAAACTGAAGGGTGTGAAACCATCAGTTGTAATAGCAAGTCGCACATTTCTCGAATCTCTGACAAAATCTATGAAATCCATATCAAATTGTTGCCATGCATCCCTATCACAAGGGTGCACCATCTTACCAGAGGTGGACCGTACGTGACTACAGTGCCTTAGCGGTGTACTCATGTGCATACAACCTTTGTAGCCTGTAACATCCCAAAAACCACATTTTGGGAAAATATAAGAAAAATAATTGGAAGAATAATTTTGAGCATGTCTTTGTGTGGAAAAACTAGTTTTAGAATGATTTTGATCCTCTGCATAAATTAAATAGTGAATTACATGCAAACAACAACTTGTAAGAATTTTCGAGACAATCAAAGAATAGATAAAATCCTAAAAAATATACAAAAGGAACCATATTGTGTCCAGAGACTCCACAAAAAAAATTAATAATTTTTGGAGCCCATTTTTTATGTTTAGAAATTCAAACAACAATCAGCCAGTTTGGAAATTTGAAATCAAATTTGAATTCCCGCCGAGCCAATGGGCTAAATTTGCCACGGTCCATCTTCACTCGTGCTCGCTCCAGTCCACGCCAGCCCTCACTCTCCCCCTCGCTGACTTGCTGGCCCCACCTGTTGGAACCCATCTTCCACCTCGCTTCGCATCCGTAGGCCAGCGCGCTCCGCCGCTCGCCTGTTGGTTTTGACCGTCGCCCACCGTTTTTGCACCTAAATTGCCCCCGTCACCTCTGCCTACCATCACCCATGCTAGCTGCCTCATCGACACACCGTTATCCCGCGCAGGCGACAAGACCGAAGCTCAGCGTGAGAAACCCGTACACTATGCCATTTTCTCGCCGCGTCTCTCACGCCATTCTCGGCTGCATTTAAGCCCCTCACCGCATCACGAGCTCCTCAGCTTGCCATTCTTACTTCCCATAAAGAATCAAAGCTTCTCGTGCTTTGCTTCATTAGGAACGACAACGTCGTTCTCGACATCGGTGAGCAAGCCTTCCGCCGCCATTGCCTCTGGTGAGCTTCCTTACCCTCGCCACCTGTGTCACCATGCATCCCTTACCTCATTGATACTCCTTGTTTGCTTGATGTAAGCTCTGGGAACCCTGTAGCGTGATCGTGCCGTCATCTTCTTTGTCTCCGGCGCACACCCCGCTTCGAACCCCAGCGTTCCCGACGCTTTGGTGAGCTTGAACCTCACCTAACCGCGTCATATCGCATTCTATACTTTACTAATGTTCTTCCTTGCTTAGTGTGGACCCAAGCTCAGGGAATCACCAGAATCAAGCTTCTTCCCCAAATTCGGCCACCGCCGACTCCTTTTTTGTTCGTTGTCACTCCGGTGAGTCCCCGTTCAATTCCTCACTTCTACACCATTCTTAGGACTCTAGTGAGCTAATGCTACACTACTTGTAGCACCTCCATACCCAAAGGACGCCAGCACCATGAGCCACCTTTGCGCCACCGCTGTTCAACGTCGACACACTTCTCCGGCCATCCCCTGATGTCATCTACACCCTTGGTGAGCTTCTAATAGTCCCCTAGAGCTTTTGCATGCATTAGTTTGGATGATTAGCTAGCATAGCATGGAGTTCACCGTGGCCGCCTATGGTGCCGTCGTGGGAAAGGGTACTGTCGCTGCTCCGGTGACCATTGATCTCTGAGCCGCTGCCTATAGCATCGTAGTTGTCCCCTAAAGCCAATGTGCACCATCTTTCGCCGCTGATTTGCTCCATGCATGAAAGCCATTTCGGACCGAGGAGCTCTACCGCTTATTGCCAGCGTAGCACCGTCTTTGTTCATCTCTCCGGCCTCCACCACCATCCGGTGGGATCGCCGTCGAGAGGGTAACCCATTTTTCCACTCCCCCGAGCCTCTCCGTGCCTGCTTCGCCACCGACAAGCTCGCCATGGTGCTCGGCTGCACGTAGCTCTGCTCCCTTCTCTTCTCTCTCGCTGACAATGGGACCCACTCGGGTTGAGTATTAGCTTAACACTAATGACGGTGGTTAAGTGAAACCAATCAATGATATGTGGGACCAACTGAAAACTTAATCAAAAATATAATTTAAAATACATTTAGTATATGAGTCACTGACATGTGGGACTACCCACTGTTTTCAGTTTTAAAACATCTTTTAAAAACCAAGAGACTAACATGTAGACCCGAGTCGTCAGTTAATTAAAATCAAAAATAGGTTTAATCAATAGTTAATAAATAACGAGTCTATGACATATGGGACCACCTCTATTTTTATAAATAAAATCAAGAAAATAAAAATATGAGTCACTAACAAGTGGGCCCCACATGTAAGTTAATAAAATTCAGAAAAATGAGGAAAAATCATCTTTCAGTTCAAAGGAAAATCCGCTTTTCATGTTAGAAAACATAAACCTCAGAAGAGCTCAGAGGAAATATACTTTCTTTGTTAGAAAACGTAAATCTCAGAAAATACGCTTTCGATATCACCCTTTTCTTATTTTCTGGATTTTCAAACTGAAGCAAATTAAAATATTAATAACTTTTGCAAACGAACTCCAAATTGAATGAATCTTTATTATAAATTAATCTAAAATCAAGCTCTATCTGAATATGCAGAAATATTTGGATTTTCTTGCTGTTGAAATAATTTTGCTATAATTAATTTGCTATCGGCTCTTTTTGAATAGACGTCGGTACTTCGAATGAAATTTACGACGATCCTCCATCCTCATACTCTGAGATACCAGAGCAAGGCAAGCACCTCCTTTGACCTTGTTGATCCCATTATTTCAATTATTGTAGTTTTTTTTTTTGCAAAATCTATTATGCATGCGTGTATGTTTGTTTAAAATTGTTATATTCGTAGGTAATGGTAGTTATATTTATATTCAATGCACCGTCCTCCTTGAAATATTGGTATCCTTACCGTCGTAGCCATTAGGTTATGGTTTAGGTAATAGATGATGCCGATTTGGGTATTTCGAGTGCGAATATCGCACAAGTGCTTAACCGAGCTCTAGATTTACTAAATTGGGAAAATAGATGAAATATTGAATATGATTTTGGGAGACTTTAAAATGATGGTCCATAGGGGTTTACCTCTGTTATTTTGTATAAGAATAAAAACAAAAAACTTAGTTTGTGACGCGGGCGATTTATATTATAATATGAGGAGTCTGAGAGGTCTATCTCACAAGTAGACAGGAGGAGATCCTCGCCCGGATCAATTAAGGATCGAATGCCGATAAGTCCTATCTAAGCCTAAGCGTATAACCACATGTACTGGTATGGGACGGCCTTAGCTAATTAAGTCATCGAAAATTAGCCTTGCATGTTGGTAGGCCATAGTAGTGCGAGCATGTGTGATTGCTCGAAGGGGCTCCCTTCACCGAGACATTTGGACGAAAGCCTTCCAACACAACAATGAATGCCTCACTAAGATAGGGTGTACCTAGGTGAAGTGAGGATGTTCATTCGTTGGGCTAGTGCAAGGTTAGGACTAGGTGATGTAAAGGCTTCAATACGTGCTCTAGACTGCATACTATAATGTTGTGTATGGTGGCATCGACGAATGCTGGATAAGCTAGAGAATTCGTATGCTGTGGGTAAATTTGTACCCCTCTGTAGAGTGTAAATCTGTTTAAATAGCCGTGCTCATGGTCATGAGCGTGCTTAGTGCAGTCTTAACGGGTATAGGCTCTATTTTCACAAAAAAAATGATTTTGTTCGAAAAGTTGGGATGGATATTTTTTTATGATATTTGAATCGAGTGCCATGTCTATGGCTAAAAATTAGGTGTTCGTCACAACCAAGGAGGGTTGTGATTTGTTATTTATCAAGTTACTTACATGTTTATTGTTTATCTATTTAGCTGCCCTTTAAACTTATGTTGCAAAATACTATGTATTGATATTACAAATAAAATTTGCTTAATGCTGAAAACAACTTGTAGCATAGAGCCTCCTCAATGTACTCAATCTTGCTTAAATTATTGTTCAGAGGATGAGGATGACCACATGCCAGACGATGCCTTCTTCGGTCCCGGTACCAGGGGATACGGGGATGAGTCTTTCTAGAGTTTACTCCTTGTCGGTGCCTGTGGGTTTGGATGGGTATGCCACTGGACTTTTTCTTTTAATCTACTAAATTTTCACTGCTGCTTTTGATACTTGAACTTTTATTTGGCCGGTCGACCCCTGTATTGTAAACTATGTATGTATGCCAATGTTTTGGATGTGTGTACTAGCTATTGATCATAAGACTAGTACGGTACACACACGGGGATTTCAGGTATTCAACTTCCGGGGTCCGACATACCCTATCTGTAATGGGGAGATACCGCAAGACCTTGCGTGGGACTTTATTATGTCCTTGCATACATAGCGGGAGGTGTCACAAAAGTCACATTTCTCTTTGTGCTCGTTATCTTTGTAGTAAAGCATGTAGTTATTGTAACACCCATCAATTTTAACATATGGCATACCAAAGCCCTCTAACATTTTCTTAGAACGGTAGAAGTCCACAACCAACTAAGACTCCGCAAGAAGTAGTTCATGGGTTAACTGCAATGTATCGTCGTAGTGTGCAATTGACATATTGTATTGTGAATTTAGAGCTAGCAAACGGGCTACAACAGACAGAGTTGAGTGTGTAGTGCTGTCATGGACCAATTCATCTGCACTAGCAACCATCCTATAGAAAACCATAGCAGATGGTGTTGGCTCCTCATCAATTGTTGGTGCATGTTCACCTCCTAGGTCAACTAACATATTATCTATGCGATCAGTTTCATCAAATCCCTCATGTGCCATTGAAGAACAAGGTTCATCCTACCCAACAAGTCTCTCTCCATGTGTTGTCCATATCTTATAGTTATCCCTAAACCCATGCTTGCACAAGTGCATCTCTATAACGTTCCTTTTATGCCTAAAATAGATGTGACACAAGGCACATGGACACATAATGGTGTCACCTTCAACTACACCGGACATGGAGATGGCTCGATCTAAGAATAGGTTGGTTTGTTCTATCCATTCATTAGTGGGGGTAGAACCACGACGCCCAATACTATACATCCACTCTCGTTCTACCATTAGATTATTTTGTGTTTAAAACAAGATGATTATTGTCATTTTAGTATGTAGTAGTAATTACAGACAATTAGTACACCATGCAAACACTAAGAAGTATAAGAGTTTCTACCCAAGCTTAGAATGTTAATAGCCAAAAAGCGTACAAGGACCACATATGTAAGTACACTAGTGCACAAACACATCCATATGGAATTAATAACATCATAAATAGCAGTACAACACAGAAAGAGTATGGAAAATAATCATAATTATTAATTGCTCAAGGCTAGAGCTTACCAAGATCTTATTGAAGCTACTGGATCAGTGCGACCAGAGTTGGCTCACCACATATAGACCTGGGTGTTTGTCAATGTGCATTGGCTCACCATAGTTAGAATTTTAGATTATAGATTTATATGCCAAAAGCAAGTTGTAGACTTAATTTTTCATGACAAACACATCTCCATAAGAACCAAAACAAATTGCACATAATTGCTCATGAAAATACAATACAAAATAGTACCAAGTCACTATTATTTTTGCAGAGCTCCTGGGATGCATACAATCTAAGTTTGACTATGTTGATATGACCATCAAGTCATCAGGAGCTCTCACAAGAAGAGCAACAACATGGACAACAAAATATTGACAAATTGTCATCGCTGGCAAGAAATAAAATGAGGCGCATCAAACATACCATAGAATCAACGACATGGAACAATAAGAAGAGACAATCATGCCAAGCCCCAAATTCTGCCAAATATAACTACAAAGTGATGTTGGCCAAGTCACTGCTCTTTTTGCACAGCTCCTGGGACGCATATAAGCTAAGTTTGACTGTGTCGATATGACCACTAAGTCATCAGGAGCTGTGACAAGAAGAGCAACAACAGGGACGACAAAATAATGGCAAAGTTTCATCATTAGCAATACATAAAAGCATCACTCTGCATATGCCATCCCAAAAAAAAAAACTCATGGGCAAGGTTGACACCAAGAGATGGGCAAGGCATCCACACACAACAATCATCATTGCCCAAAGACAATAGCAAATATGTGTCCACATCTAAACATATCAGTGCATCATCTCTTTTCACACACATCACCTATTTTCTGGAATAACATCAGTGCTATCCTTAGGTCTGAAGCTTACCAAGAGCACTCAAAGGCGGCATAGCCAGCGTGTCCACAGATCCGTGCGGACACTTCACCAGGCTTCACGATTGGGACTTCCATCAAGAATAGTTTGACAAAACTGCATTACAATTTTTAGGATTCACATTACTCGAGCTGTAGATTCTTCATCTCATACAGAATGAAAGATATCCACCCCATTGGGAACACACTCACAGAGAGAGATATGGGGAAACACACAGGGTGGAGTCAAAGACGATGACTGGCCAGAGGCAGTGCAGATCAACGGACCAGGACCTTGCGCTGCTACTTTGCGTAGCTCGCCATTGCAACGTCAAAGGGCGGCGACAGATTTGGATCAAAGGGATGGGGAGATGGGGTAGGGAGGCGGTAGAGGTGGAGCTGAGGGCAAGGGGTGGCGGGGATGCGGGAGGGTGAGGGGCGGCGATGGCGGGGCGAGGGACAACAGGGATGTGGGATAGCAAGGGGCGGCAGCGATGGGGATGCAGGGCGAGGGGCGGCGACAGTGGGGATGCAGGAGGGTGAGGGGTGGTGGTAGTGTGGTTGCTGGAGGGCGACAATGTGGGGATGAAGAAGGAAGATTAGGGATCGAGGGTTGGGTGTTTTAGGGTTTGGGAATGGGATAATTTTTGGCCTATACCCACGCCACATTTTGGCTATGCGGGAAAAGCGAAATCGTTATCCTCACAGTTCAAAATTGTAATATAATATGTCTTATCCTCACAGGTGTGGCAAAACTTCATAAAAATTAACATTTTCCTCACGTTTACATCAAAACACAGTTATTATTTTCCTCATGGTTTGTTCTAAACCCTCAGTAAAATATAACTATTTTCCTTGCGGATTTAAAATGACTGTCACAATAATTGCTATCCTCACGGCTGCTTGCGAGCACGTCAGGAAAAATATAAACTGCGGTGAACATTAACCAGCCTAATAGTGATAGGGTGTATTTTGTTTCGCTTATGTATAGACCAAGGAGATATTAAAAATGACTAGACTACTCCTAATTATTATCTCTAAGTATTATATTCAATCAATGCATGCATGTAGCCAATACAAAGTAAAGCTAGATATTTATTAGAGAAAATTGCACTGTAGGTCCCTGAACTTGAAAGATTGTGCCACTTAGCTCCCTGAACTTGCATTTTACTTTCTCAACCCCCTGAACTTGCGAGGTTGTGCCACTTAGATCCCTGAACTTGCGCTGAAGTAAAGTTTGTCGGATGCAATGTCGGCAACTTCGTCCCCTCCGAGTCCGGTGGACTCGGCGTCGCCCCGTTCCGGTCGTGTTCATCGTACCCGTCACCTCACGCTGATAAAAACGGATTCTTCAGGCCAACGTGCTCACGTCTTCGCCGTAGTTCCGCCGTCGTGGTTTGCCGCCGCCTTCACCCTTACCTCCTCTGAGTCGATCGTGAGAGAGAGAAAAATACATTCCCAGCGCTAAAAAAATATAAAATACGCCCTATATTTATGGATAAGACCATTCAAAAAATACACATTATATATCTTGACGGACAGAGTATTTCATAACATTTAGGCTTTATCAAGGAAGCTTCAGCTTCAACTTAATGCCACTGGAAGGGCCTAAGGTCTACATGACTATCCAGCATATATATTGTAAGCACGAATTAAGCAATAGTGGTCATGAATAAGCTTTAGACATTAGGGCTGTAAGTAAAAGAGTCACAGTAAAAGGGGGGGGGGAGTAAAAAGACGGGAGCTTTGTGGCCACCAAATAAAGCCAGGGGAGCATTAAAGTTGTTGCCAGCCAGCCACAGGGTATTTTTACTGCTTTTCCTCGATCATGGCTTTACTTTGTCAGGAAGATGGACAGATTTGAAGAAACATGCATATACTACCTCCTATGGACTCAACACAGAGAGAGAGAACACACACAGACTGCTGCTGACCTGCCTCGAGGCAGGGAGTAAAGAGCAAGATCCCTGCTATTAACACAGAGAGGGAAAAAAGGGCAGCAAGGACTTGAAATGATTCTGTAATCCATTGCTTTATGATTGAGCTCCTCCTTTTCCTTCTGCATGTATGCCCCCACCACCACTCACCCTGCAAGTTTACCAGCCCTCCTTTCAGCCTCTCTCTCTCTCTCTCTCTCTCTCTCTCTCTCGCTCTTTTGTGTGTGTGTGTCGCTGACATAAAAAAGATTGGCATGATGGCCTTATGATAGGCATGGCCACTTCTAGCTTGTTTTGTTGCTCCCAGTGAACTGTGCCTGATCGAGATCTTTGTGCTCCAGGATCGATCGATCCATCATGGCAAAATTTTCTACATGCTATATATATCCAGGACGTGATTTTGACATAATGAGGGGTGCTTGTCATCGGATGTGCAGTACCAGACATAAGATGCGCTTTCTTTGTCGTCCATCGATCCTGCACATTATCTTGTTGGTTAGTGGTTGTCCTACCAATGGAGACCTGATGAGGCTGTACTAACCATATGTCCGCTAATTAAGAAATCAGGGTGCTAGTGAGGTGTGTTCATGAATAAATCATCGAGCAGCTCTGCTACATTGAGGCCTGACTATGAAGTGACACTTGCACTATGGTTCGATAGATGTTTCCTCTGCATTAATTTGGACGCAGACTTCTGAGCCCTAAATCCTAGCTATTATATATTGGTTTAAAGAAATCCTATCATATTGCATGCATCATCCTCTTTGGACATGACAAGTAGGCCAATCTGCAGGCGTGACTTATTAATTAATTTTTTGACCTCTTTTGCATCGGCCACTTTTAGTTTTTGCTCTTGTTTCGGCCTGAGAGATTGGACGTACGGTGCCTCGAGGAGACCAGCGACCCTCCGGCAGCTGGGGCCGGCCGACCGGCGATGTGGCGCGATCCTGAACCCTGTATCAACAACCATCGCCGGCCGCAATCCCTTGTTTTCACGGGCTATTAATTACCAAAACTGAACAGAACCAACTATATAATAGTAGAAACATGTGAACCGCCGTCGCCGCCGACGACGTACGACATTCGACCGTCCGGTGCCGTCGATCAATCGATCGCAGTTCGCAGACGACAGCCCGTTCGTCCCTCCCCATATATATGCATGCATCTCTAGCTAGGACATGATCGATTTTCAAGCTAGTATAGACCTAGAGGGTAAGAAGTCCTTTCCTTCAGCTCGATCCTTTTCTTTCGCCCTTCAGTGCTCTACTTGTTAAGGAATCGTCGCTGGCGAGTCCAGTCCGAGTGATTACCTCGTAGACAAACTCAGAATCGTAAGAACAATGCAAAAACACAATAACAGAATAATAGATTGAATACAGAAATATGAAGGGATTTCAGGCTTCTCTTTATTGCTCTTCTGTAAAACCGTAGTACAATTGTTAGGGTCTCCCCTCCTCTATATAGGCTACTGGATGGATGAGGAGCCCACCTTGAGTCAAGACTCCTGGCCTGGGCCCAGTTTCTTAACACTCCCCCTTAGGCACTCATCTGTCATGTTCATGTCTCATCAAAACTCTATAAAAATCCAGTGACATTTTTTTGAAGAAAGAGTACATGAAACACGTTCTGCTGTGCTGCACGAATTACCTCGTTAAAAAAACCTTAATCGAGAAACTTCAGAAAAAAAAACTCGTCAATAGAAAAAGAGTACTATCCACCCAATTTCATTTAATCTCCAGAATTTATTCTTTGGGTACTCGATCTTCGTGATCAAGCTTTAATAATGAGTTCGTGAAGATTCTCCCCCTGAATTCTGCACTTCTCTAAGTCTCATCATTCTAATTCCACGGATGTATCTTTCAAAGCTAGACGCTGAAAGTGACTTAATGAATAAATCTGCAAGATTTTCACATGACTTAGTATGTAGTACTTTAATTTCGCCCATCTTTTGCAATTCATGAGTATAGAAGAACTTAGGGTTGATATGCTTTGTGAGAGGACTCTTCACATAACCCATTTGCACTTGTGCAACACAAGCTGCATTATCTTCATAGATAATAGTGGGGGTTTGCACGGTATTCAATCCACACGACTACTGGATGTGGTGAATCATCTGCCAAAGCAAAGAACATTATCGTGAGGCCTCGTACAATGCTACAATTTCTGAGTGGTTCGTCGAAGTTGATACAATACTTTGCTTAGACGATTTTCATAAAATTACAATTCCACCACACAAGAATACATAGCCTGTTTGTGAATTGGTTGTATGTGGGTCCGACAGGTACCCGACATCTGCATAGCCATTCATAGACATGTCTTGATTATTTCTGTAGAACAGACTAAGTTCTTTGCTTCCCTGGAGGTATCAGAAGATGTCTTTCATTCCCTGCCAATGCTTTTGGTAGGTTCTATACTAACCTTGCTAATAGGTTTACGACAAATGCAATGTCTGGTCTAGTACAGTTTGATAAATACATGAGTACTCCTATTGCACTTAAGTATGGGAATTCCGGTCCCGGAACTTCCTCTCCCTCTTCTTCAGGTCTGTATGGATTCTTGTCTTACTGCAAAGATCTCCCGACCATTGGTACTTTCGAAGGGTATGCCTTTTTAAAATCGAACCTTTCTAACACCTTCTGAGTGTAGGTTGACTGATACACTAATATTTCTTCAGGGACATGCTCAAGCTGCAAGCCTAGGTAATATTTGGTTTTGCCCAAATCTTTCATTTCTAACTCCGACTCCAGGTAAGAGCTTGCTTTCTTAATATCTTTTAGGGTTCCGATGATAATCAGATTATCTTCATACATTGAGATTATACAAAATCCATTTAGGATCATCGTATAAATATACAAGGATTATTCTCATTGTTCGTGTAGCCAGCAACTTCAAGTCGGCTCGCGGTAGATTACAATGGATTTGCATCGTAGGATAAAATAATCTAGAAAGCAACAATTGCATAATTGAAAGCGATCTAAAAAACGATTCAATCTACGAGTGTCGTGCTACGGCGGTTACCTTTCGATCCGAGGAGAGTTGATCGTGCTGATAACGTGTTGAGAAACCGTCGCTGACGAGTCCAGTCCAAGTGATTACCTCGTAGACAAACTCAGAACCGTAAGAACAATACAAGAACACAAGAACAGAATAATAGATTGAACACAGAGATATGAAAAGACTTCATGATTCTTTTTATTGTTCTTCTGTAAAACTGTAGTACAATTGTTGGGGTCTCTCCTCCTCTATATAGGCTACTGGATGGATGAGGAGCCCACCTTGGGCCAGGACATTCGGCCTGGGCCCTGTTTCTTAACACTATTGTCCATCTTCCTCGAATCCATATCAATAGTGATGGGATAGGGATCCCTAGTGGGCACACGCATGATATGCGAGACATGGCAGTAAAATCCAAAGCGACGTCTAGTAAACTCTCGAGTAGAGCAAGATCAGACTCCGGATTCACAGTAAAATATAATGTTTTATACGAAAGTAAATGTGAAAATCAATTTTACTGTCACATATCACATGTCGGTTTCCTTTTTTATGATTTTTTTATTGGACTGCTCACGCGGTGCTTACATCAATGTCATAGGCATTTCGTGTGCACGGACCCACACGGCGGGGGGGGGGGGGGAGGGGGCGAGAATTGCTGGTGATGTAGCAGTAAAGTCCAATGAGCAGTCCTGTAAAATCAGTTGGGTAGTAAAAGCAATAACCAGTGGCAGTTATTTGACATGTACACGGAAGTAAATTTTGTATCCAACTTTATTGCTGATTAACTATGAGTCGTTTCTGTGTTTTTTGAATTTTGGTATGCACACGACAGTTGCATATATTACGTGTGTGGGGCCGCATCCTTCAGGATTCTTCGCACTGCAACAAAGTTATATTTACTCTCTCCGGCGGCGCTTCAATCCTCAAAAAACCCGTGGTTGTTATCGTAGGCTTTCCGATGATCTCTATAGGCCCCATTCTCGTCAGGATCGGAGACAATCTTTGGCTTCAACCCCCGCTCAATCTACATGTCTCCCAGTATGATGAAAAAAATCTTGCTGCATTTTGTTTCATATCTTCTCGTGTCGTGGAAATATCTAGGGCTCCGAACAAAAATTCCCCAAACTCCGCACAATCAATTTACCTCCAGCGACCCCTATCCCAAATTCGTGTTTTCCAAAGCCGCGTTGAAAGGCATGGAAGAAGAACTCAACGCAGATCGACAAGCTTCAGGCTCGAGCAATAGGCTTCGTGCAACCAGCTTCGTGTGTAGATCGGGATGGAGGTGCAGATCAGGATGGAGCCGGACCTCACACGCGGGGGGGAGGGGGTTGATTAGGAGTAGATGCAGTTTTGAGCTATTGGTGACCGCTAATGACTGTGATTTTCATCATGGGTCCTGTTAATTGCATTTCAATTATTTGCGAAAGGACATCAGGAAAAATAAAAAAATGTCAGCTATTTTGAACTTAGTCTAATCTCGTACACACAAAAAATTGCAATTATTCATCTATGTAACACCGCAAAATTCCAATTCATTATTAAATGTTTGAAAATGTGAACTTTTTAAAACTTTTTGATGCATTTTATCGACATTTGTTTTTCTAGATTTTTATGCAAGACTTTTTGTCTAATTAAGAAATTTAAGAATCAAATTTTGGAAATACAAGCCTAACTAAGAATTAAAATAAATTGAAACAAAAGATGATAATTAAAAATCCAAACTTGGTGTATTTGTACTGTTAATAAAATGGGGGAATATTTAAAGCATGTTTTGAAACTTTCCTCAAATCAAGTAATAAAATGCATACAAACAGAACCTTAAAAGAATTTTTGAGAAAACTACATAACAAATAAAATTCTGAAAAAATTACACAATGAACTAAACGATGCCAGGAGCCTCCCCATAAATGTTCATAATTTTTGGAGCTATATTTCTATATTCAATAATTCCCTAAAAACCTCAACTTTTTTAGAAATTGAATTCTCTTTTCTTCTGTCGCTGACCAATCGGCCCCACTGTTGGCCTTCTCACGCGACACAATACCCACCTCATCGCCAGCCTACGTCCATGTTGCGCCAGCAGCGCTCGCCCCCAGATTTGGCCAACCCACCCCTGGTATTGCCCTTCTCCCCATACCCTGCTCCTCGCCCCTGCTCTACCCTGGTCGTGCGCCCATGCCCTGCTCTACGCCGCGCCATGTTGCGCGTCATCTCCAGTGGCAAGTGTCGTCGGCTTCTTGTGAATTCTTGCAAGCTCCTTCGCCCTTCACCCTATACAACTTGAGCACCGAGTGTGCGGTTCTCCTCTCCACTTCCTCACCACCTCTCCATTTTCTCCCTTCCCCGAGCTCAAAGCCGAGAGCCATGCGCTCGCCATGGCTGCCTTTGCCATCAAGTCTCCCGGCCGCACCAAAGGGCTATGGCCAACTCCTTCATGTCCCTCTAGACCTCCTCAGCATGCTCTTTCCATTCCTCACCACCTTCCTCTCTCTCTCTGCAGCCGAAGCTCCGGGAACGTGCTGCTTCTTCCTCGCATCAGGCGACGTTCGGTTCACGGCTGCCGCCTACACTTGTCGTTCTGGCCAACCCAGTGATACCCTTCCCTAATGGACCGCGTCACTACGTGTTCTATCCCCCAAGAGTCATTTCCCCTCACCCAATTTGGTCCTTCGTCCATAGGAGCACCTCGTCGTCTTTGTCTTCCCCAAAATCGGCCAAAACCATCGCAGCCATTTCCTCTCGGGTGAGCTTCGTGCCAATTATTCTCGTTCAGAGCATCTCCATGCCATACTCTAGCTTCCCCCACCACTCACTTTCACTCTCTAGCACCGCCGCCACGATGACATCACCACGTCGCCTTGGGTTCACGTTGCCAGGCTGGCTCGGCACCTCCCTATCTCCACCGACTGCTTAGGTGAGCTCCAAGTACCTACCTAATGCTCGTGCTCTCTCTCTCTCTCTAATTTTGCCCCTCTCCCATCCGAGTGTTGTCACCCCATTTCTTCCTCACGGCTGGCCGTCGCACGCTTCCGTCGCGCTACCACAGTGCAGCCCGAGCCACGACATGACCTTCCCTATCCTCCTCGTCTTGCAGGCAATCCATTTTTGGGGTCACCGCCGCTTCCTCGCTGACGATGAGCGTAGTTGGAGCCGCCTCCTAGTTCCTCTATTCTCCTTCCTTATTGCTCTCTGTGTATGTGTCTCTCTCTATCACTAACGGTGGGACTCGCCTGTGAGGAGTTCAACAAATGCTAGTGACTGACAGTAGGGATGCACAAAAATAATTAATTAACCAAATTAAAAATTCAATTAGTAATAAGTTTGGTTAAAGAGCACTTCAAATAAGAAAATTCTTCTTAATAATAAGAATGTCTGAACAGTTAGGAAATTTGAGGATAATTGGAAATAACAGTGAGCTAATTTCATTTCAAATGTAAAAGCAAAATTTGAAATTATGTAGATTTATTTAGCCAATAGCATCTAGGCTAAAAGAGCAAACTAATTTGAAGACAAGGATTGAAATATGGTTATTCAAAATAAACAGTAAACCATCACCCAATAATTGGATAAACAAAAGAATGGTTAGTGAACTAAGTGATCCAGAGAATGCTTTAATTAGGCAAATTCTTAATGAAGATGATGAACAATTGGAAAATTGGAAAAGGAGCAGTGAGATAGAGCCATGAAAAATGCCAAAATAAGTTGATTAGAAAATATAATGATTTTTTAACCATTAGTTTTTAATCTAAGAGTAAAACTAATTAGGAATCAAGATTTGGAATGTGGTTATCTAAACAACAGTAAACCTAGACCTTGGTTATGATGATGTCAATAATAGCAATAGGTTACGAGGTGGTTAATCAAAATGGGTAAAATGATTATATATTAATAATCATCGTATATGCATAGAATGAATTCATAAGACGATACTCCAAATTAAAAATCAAGTAAAATTGCTAATTTTGCTAGTGTCCTGATAATTGCTATAACTTTTGCTCTGTATGAATATGCAAAAATATTTGGATTTGCTTGTTGTTGAATTTATTTTTTTTCCATTTGTGATTATTCTTGGTTCTTTCGAATAGACGCCGGAATTCGCGAGCAAGTTTAACGACAATCAAGAGACCACACTCTCTGAACAACCTGAGCACGACAAGCACCTCATTTGACCATGTTGATCATACTATTTAAATTATTGTACTTCTTTTTGCAAAATCTATTATGCATGCATGTATGTTTTCTTAAAATTGCTATATTTAGGGATAACGGTAGTTATATTCCTATTTGATGCATGATCCTCCTTGAAATATTGATATCCTTATTGTTGTAGCCATTAGGGTATATTTTAGGCAATGAATGATGTCAAATTGGGTTTTTCGAATGTGAATATCGCATAAATGCTTAACAGTGCTTTAGTCTTTACTAAAATTGGAAAATGGATGACATATTGAATATGAGTTTGGGAGATTTTGAAATGATGGTCTAAAGATATTTACCTCTATTATTTTGTATAAAATTAAAAATGAAAAAAAACTTAGTTTGTAACGCGGGCAAGTTATGTTATAATTTGAGGAGTGTGAGAGGTGTATCTCACAAGTAGATCTGGGAGATTCTTGCTGAGTCAATTAAGTATATTTGACCTAAGTGTAGCGTACAACCACATGTGTTGGTATGGGGACAGCCTTAGCTAATTAAGTTATCAAAAACTTGCCTTGCATGTTGGTAGGCCATAGTAGTGCGAATATGTGTGATTGCTCGAAGGGGCTCCCTTCACTGAGGCGTTGCGATAAAACGATGAATGCCTCACTGAGACGGAGGTGTACCCGAGTGAAGTGAGGGCATTCATTCATTGGGTTAGTTCAAGGTTAGGACTATATGGTGTAAAGGCTTGATGCATGCTCTAGACCGCTTACCAAAGGTTAGTGAGCGGTGATATCAATGGATGCCTAACAAACTAGAGAATTCGTGTGTTATTGGTAAGTTGTACCCCTCTGCAAAGTGTAAATCTATTTAAATAGCCGTGCTCACGTGATGAGTGTGCTAAGTGTAGTATTACCGTGTATAGTCTTGGTTTTTACAAAAATGGTTCTTGTTGAAAAATAAGGGAATGGTTTTATTGTGTTATTTGACTTGAGTGTCATGTCTATGGATTAGAATAAGATGTTGATCACAGCCGAGGAGGGTTGTGATTTATTATTTATCAAGTACTTATTTGTTGTTCTTTATCTATTTAACTGCTCTTTAAATTCTCGTTGCAAATTACTATATATTGATATTGCAAATAAAACTTGCTTAATGCTAAAAATAACTTGTAGCATAGAGTTTCATCTTTTGTCAGCCATGCATATATATAAACTTTGCAACAAACTACAAGTCTTGTTGAGTACGCAATGTACTCAATCTTGCTTAAATTTTTGTTCAGAGTTAGAGGATGTGCCTATGCTGGACTACGCGTTCTTTGCACCCGGTACCGAGGGGTTAGGTGATGGGTCTTTCTAGAACTTGTTTCTTGTCGGTTGCCTGAGGGTTGGATGGGCATACCGCTGCATTTTTTTGGACTTTATACATATTATGCTTCCGCTGTTTCTTTCGCTACTCCTGATACTTAAGCTTTTATTTGGCCGATCGGCCCTTGTAATGTAAAGTTTGTAATCACTTAAGTTATGTACTATATTTATTTCATATTTTATGTATGGATGGATGGATTTGTATGCCTTCGTTGTGGATGTGTGTACTAGCCACTAATCATAGGACTAGTATGGTACACACACGAGAGCTTCGGGTATTCAAAAGCCAGGGTCTGATCACAATCTACTACTGGAATTTGGATTTATTTTATCGATGCAAATTGGATTTGGACTCCAACGACTACAACAAAAAATGCATAAAACCGGCCAACCGCCATAGTCCAGTAAGTAGAGTCATCCCACGTATATGTGCCGCACTCCAAGCCACGACCTGGAGGAAATCACCCACCATTGCACATTAGAGAGGGTGTACAACATGAAGACCCCAAAGCAGGCCCTCTAGAACGACTGCACGTTCTATGCCATGAAGTTCTTGGAGTTCTGGGACGAGGAAAGTAAAATGCTTTGGACACTGATTGAGCTGGTAAGCAGTAATTACTTTCACAACGTATAATAATAGAACCTTAGATGTATAATAACTAACACACGACGCTATATATCACCCCGTATGCATGAGAAGGGGAGCGAGTACAGTCCTCGAGAAGTTCGTGCCGCATAGCACGACAAAGTAGTAAGATGAGCTGTAAACATTCCCGTAAACCTCTTATGTAACACGTAGTAAAAGACATTTTGCAGCAAAGTAAACACATAGAAATCCCCCAGAACAACGAAGCGTCTTCATCTGTTGATGAATATCAGTAAAATCCAAACTAACATCCAGTAAAACACTACTATATACACAGTAATTCCAAAAACAAAAGTATATGCGGAGAAAACAACAGTAAAACAAATGCCTTCAATGCAGTAATATTACACTCCATGTAAAGTAAGATAGCACATACAGAATAGAAAATCAAAATATCCCACCTTAAGAATGGACATGCCAGCAATGATGATCAGTAATACGATGTGTCGTTGTTACAGTAACATAGCCCTATTGAATAGCAAGACAACATACGTGGTTACGGTACCCTTTTCTGTCTGGCACAGTACTAAAAACGACAGCTTAGAAATAAAACGAGGTGGATGAGCCAAATCATGAAGCACGCCATGTTAGGCGATAGGGGATTTTTTTTTACTGCCGATATGGCCGACTGGGGATTTATTTACTGTCAAGTTTTACTGTCGGTTCAGAGGTGTGGGCAACCCCACGCCATTTTACTACCGATCGTGGGATGCGACATGTGGGTTTTACTGCCAGTTCCGAGTAGTAGGGGATGCGAGGAACGGGGTGGGGGTAGCGTGGGCTGCCACGCCGCGCGGCCCAGGTTGTGGCTCATATGTAGAATAAGCTATTCTACACTTAGACAATAAATAGCGCTACTGTATATATATTTTGGATCATATGATGGAGACAAAATCCTAATTAATGGTGTTGCAGTGGATTCTCCGCATTTTTGTCTTTGATACCGATGATCCGTTTCCCGCTAGAGCCTAGACAGAAGTTACGTACCGTACGTGTGCATGCACATATATTATTAGTGTTGTCGAGCAGTACATGCATGCAGTAATCCAGAGAGAGAGATGAACATGTTAGTACGTATACTAGTAGTACTGTAACTAATTGAGTTAGATCCAAATGGACAAACTAACCATTGTAAATACTACTACTCGATGTCCAAAACAGCACTCTGGAAATTGTTGTAGTACGCACAGTGTGTGCACTTGCATCTGTATATACCGTAATAATCAGTGCCTCCAAGTCGTATTATTAAGGCCACATGATTGGATTGGCGCGTACGTACGTACGTACGTACTTGCTGCGTGACCAGCGGCTAGATTTGAAGGTGACGACGGGGATGGTTGGAACGGCGTGCGGTTATATTCGAGTGGAACGCATACTAATTCGATAATTTCATCGTGATCGAAGAGTCCAGTGTACCAGGGAAGTGCTATCAGAATAAGGTCAACCAAAAAGTCATATACAAATGCAAGGAGGAGGTGTAGGAAGATGTGAAATTCCAGGCTTTGTCGTTGCGGCACATTCACAGTAGTGAAGTCTAACCCTACGAACTACGACGTGAAATGCGAGATAGCGGGATGCCCTTGGTAAGTACGCGTATTTCAACCTAAGTGGGACATCTGCTGAAAATACTCTATAGTAATCCTTCACACATATGCCTTCTCTAAATGAATGCAATCCCACAAGAACCTATCATTATGCTTCATTGTGAATATTATGTACTACGAGATTATGGATAACCTGGATTTCGAGCCACGGTCTATCATTCGGGCTATAGAGTCAAGGGTCTAGTGCACAATTAGTTATGCTAAGGCGTGGAGGGCAAAACAAAAGACATTGGAAGCAAGGTTCGATACGTTCGAGGACTCGTTCAGAACTTTGCCGGACAACTCCGAGTCATACATGTGAAATCCGGTACTCATATCGACATTTAATATTCCACACATCCGCGGTTCCTTTGGAAGAGAGTGCTGGCGAGCATTCTTCATCTTTGATGCATGCATCAATGCATTCTGGCATTCCAGTCTACTCCTGTGCGTGGATGGCACGTTCCCGATTGGGAAGTACAAGTTGTAGATACTTACTCAATTGCGATGGATGGGAACAACCATGTTCTTCCCGTGGTATTTGCATTCGTCAAGAGCAAGAACATCGACAGTTGGTTGTGGTTTATGAGGAATGTGAAGATTTCTGTTGTACAGGCCCATCCTAACGTATGCCTCATATATGACCAGCATGCCGACCTGTTGAGTGCAATAACACAGCTACAACAAGGGGACACGAGCCACGTCCATGAGTGGATCTGTTGAGTAGGTGGTGCATGAGGCACATAGGTGCAAACTTTTACAAACAGTTTTACAACAAGAACTTGATGAACCTTGTCAAGTGGTTGTACAACCAGAATCAGTAGAGGAAGTTCGATGCACTCTAAAAAACTCTAGATAAGCGGATGAGGATGCACAGAAGGGAGGCAGCAAAGAAACCCGCCATAAGCACTAAAAATCTCCTTGAGTTATTTCCCTAATTACCCATAGATGGTCACAATCTAACTAGGAAGGACAACAGGCAAGTGAAATACTTCTCGGACTGGATTGAATACGAGCCTAAGGTAAAGTGGTCATTGCTACATGACAAGGATGGTGCTCGATATGGTGTCATGACAATCAATCTAATTGAGGTGTACAATTAGGTCATGTGCGGCGCAAGGTGCCTCCCTTTGGTTGCTATTGTGGAGGCAATTTTGTGTAGTACCACAAAATACTTTGTTGACCAAAGCAACATCACATCGCTCCCATCGCAAATGACAGAGTATTGTACTCCACTATGATCACCAAGTGCATAGAGGAGAAAAGCAAGAAAGGTGAAGTGCATTATGCATTCAAGATGAGCACAAGGGAGCTTTGTTTCGAGATACTTTGCAGTGAGAAAAGACGTCGTAGAACGAACTGTGAGAGGATCATCCACGAGTGTACGATTGGTCGCACTCGTTGTATATGCACTTGCAACAAGCCACTTCTTACGCATAGGCCATGCCACATGTGATGGCGCATGTTCGACGTGGTGCAACATCTTGGCTAATACTCGTTTGAATATTTCACCAAGGAAGAGATGATGCTAACCTAGAGTGCGAGTTGTATGGTTACAACATGGTTGACCATTTCACCGTCTATCCTACCTGGGGGCAGCAGATATGGGCCACCGACATTGATAGGCTAAAGGAGCGATTGGCGACGGCGAGAGCGTCATATCAGGAATGACATGGACAAATCAGAAGCCGACCATCGTACGAAGAAATGAAGTCTGGGCATACCTTGAAGTACTTTCATGCAAGAAATGAATAACATGAAGGAGAGGACGGCAGTCCGGACGGCGCCGCGGGGACTTCACCCGCCCGCCCCATTTGAGGCAGGCACCGTGGAGGTCGACATGGGCGGACATGGAGGTAGCGGCCACTGGGATAGTTTACCTTATTGAAATATGTTGTGATGAATGTTTTGCTCAATGTCATATGTGATTTGTCGAACAACTATGTGATTATGTATGTCCTATTTAGTTGTATTGTCCGATGTACTGATGTTATATCGTGTGTCGAATAATTCTATACAACCTATGTAGTACCACTAATATTGTTTATTATTACTCCATGTTTCTGTTTCTTATTATGAACAATGTAAGCACTTAATTTTCTATTTATGTTTGTCGCTAATTTCTATTATTTGAGATGAATAAAATTCCAGTTCTCTGTCGTCATTTGGTTTGGCGACAATACCCTGTCGCCAATTCAAATGGTAACTTACGTCTCTGTCGCTATATTGGCAATAGGACTAGATTGGCAACATGCCCATGTCGTAAGTTCAAACTTCAAATGGCAAGAGAAGCCTATTTATATAATTTTATTAAACGGCATTTATTTCTGGATTTCTATTAAGAATGTATTATTTAAAAAAATCATAGTGTTAGTACATACTAGTACTGTACTAGTAGCACTGTAACGAATTGAGTTAGATCCAAAGGACAAACTAACCATTGTAGATACCCGCTATCCAAAACAGGTCCCTGGAAAATTGTACTTGTATCTGTATATACCGTAATAATCAACGCCTCCAAGTCTCATTATTAAGGTCACATGATTGGATTGGCACGTACGTACGTACTTGCTGCGTCACCAATGGTGAAATACTTTCCAGTATATACGTACGTGCCTTACGTACATGTCTGTCTATGTGCAAGAGCTGAAGCACAGGGGAGAGAGAGAGAGAGCTGAGACTGCAGATGGGCCTTCCTTCTTGTTGGGCTTCGAATTTCAAGGCCCGTCATGCGTGCAGCGCGCTCAGCCCGATTGTTTGAGATGTACAATTAGTAACACCTCACTCTGGCCCAATGAACCCTACTGGCCCAATGCCCAACCTCACTGTTACTTTTCCTTTTCTTTTATTTGGAATTTGCAACCCTCGTTAAATTCGCTTTCGATGTTTAATTATATCATTTCATGCATTGCTCGTACGTACTCCTTGTCCGCAGTATAAGTCTCTCTTATGGAAACGCCGTCCTATAATATAAGTCCATTTGCGTATATCAAAGGTGTAGCTATTATAATACTCACTTTCATCATATACCTCTCCTTTAGTGCTGACAAAGTGGATAAGTAGTCGAAATAGTATGCCATTTAATAGGGTATGTATGGTCCAATAACGTTAATTTTTTCTTCGATTTAGTGTCTCTTTGGTCCGTGTGTATGGTGAGCTTTGAACTTATATTACGGGACTGAGGGAGTAGTTGGCAAATGGAAATATATTCATGTTAGAGTTATGTACTAAACCAAAAACAACACAAAGACTAATGTAATTGAATAGCGAGACCATATCTCGCCAACCGGGGGTACCTATAGCATTTGTGTCTTCCTACCAAAGGCCAAAACGCCCAAACTGGAGCCACGGCCTCTCGGTTGATTGGCCTTAAAGCTAATTGCGTTAAGTAATTAAAAAAAAAAAGATCTACAGCATAAGGCATTCATCCCCATATAATTTTATTAATACATGTGTTTATGGACCTACGGCGCTGATACTTCCAAGGACATGGTTGTACGTGGTTATGATTTTTAGTACGGTAAACTTGCACTAAGATTTTGTATTAATACCTATAAATATAGAGCTTAAGCCCCATTATCGTCTAAATTGCCTCAAAAACATATCATATTCTTGGATTGATTGACTAGATGCTTACTGTCACAAATTACATGAGAGAAATGCGAGAGTCGAAGCAATTGGAAGTTGCCACCATGGGTTGGGAGGTAAAACATCGTAGTCAGAAATATCAGGATGTGGGAACATTTGTCATCTACAAACTGTATATAATGTGGACACACCAAATGTGTTCCCATCAAAATATACACTTCGTCCTGATCCATTATTATGAAAAAAATCAACGCGATTTTGATTTGGTGACAACGATAGAAACATTGGATTGGTTTCTGGCTAGATACAATCCACCGTGCCTATGAGTCCAGTTGCAGGAATAATCTCCGATATGTTAGTACCAAATTTAAAGTAGGAAAAAGTTCATTTGATACTCTCTAAACTCTTTCGAAAGTTCGGAAAATAACCCTGAACTTCTAAATCAGACACTTTGCCATCTTCAAGTTTCCAATCCAGACAAATTACCCCCCCAAATCCAGCCCAGTTTTCCGCCGACGTGGTGCACATGAACTATCTAGCTGGCCCCTATGCTGACGAGGCAGACTCTAGGGCGCACCTATCAGTGTAAGCTCATCTCTTCCTCTCTCTTCTTCTTGTCCTCACAGGTGTCCTCTTCTTTCCTCTCTTCCCTAAGCCACACTAGTGTCATGTCGTCTCCTCCTCGACTTTTCGCGCGTCATAGCGCTCCACCCATTCCTCGGCTAATGCAAGACCTACCCAATTGGATCGAGCGACTTACTATGTCTTGCCCGCGCGCATTGGAGGTCCACTTGATTGAAAGCTTACTTCGTCCTCTCCGGATCCGGCCTCATATTCATTCCTTCTGGACGATCCTCTAAAGAAGGCTCATATCACCATCTGGGCCATTCTCCCATATGCAGCTCCACCTAGAGGTGTGGTACTGTTCACATGAACTAAGAGACCACCCTCTCTTCGAGCCCACGCCCCTCCACTCTGACCCCATCCTCTTCGCCATCGAGCTCATGTAAGATCGAGGACGCCGACTAAAGGGGGGTGAATAGACGTTTTAAAACAATTATGCGTTAAAACCGATTTCTAATGCGGAAGCTAAATATCAATTCGGTTTAGCCTAAATCAACTAGGTTCACTAAGTACACCAACAACAAGTTTAATGATAATAATCAATTAAGCAAGAACTTGTAAGCAATTCAAGAATACTATTGCAATCATACACAATGAATAAGCAATTTAATACAAGGTATAAAAATTGCACAATGTAAAGCAAGCATTCATACACAATGAATGTAAATGCAACAGTAAGGCAATAGAGACCACACCACAAAGGCACGTCGATGTTTTACCGTGGTGTTCGGAGACTTACCGGTCTCTCATAATCCACATTGAGGCAAGCCCAAACCAATTGGACCGACTCCACGAATTGAGCACCCGCCTCCGAGGTAAGTCCAAACCAATTGGACCGGTTCCAAACCGAACCAACACCTCGCTCCACTATGATTGCTCCTTCCTCCACTCCGGAGATGGCGAGCACCACACCACTCACAAGCCGCCCGGGTCTTCTCACAAGCTTCTTTGAGAAGATCACCGACGCACGACACCTCCACGCTGTCTAGGTGTCAGCAAACACCAAGAGTAACAAATCTTAGACCCTCACTTGAACCAATCAAGTGTCTAAACTCAAGTGGATACACAATCCACTACCTAATGCAACACATGCAATAGAATTTGCCTCTCCAACCTCTCTAAGTGCAACACATGCACAAATGAGTGTAAGGGTTTGCTCTTTGCTCAATAGAACGTCTAGGGGTACCAGCAACTATCCCTCACACGGTCAAGGTGGGTATTTATAGTCCACACACAAAAACTAGCCGTTGGAAGCGAAGTCTGTGAAGAAGCAAGCTGTCGGTAGTACCGCCAACCAATGGTGGTACTACCGCTTTGACTTCAATGGTCGATGTGGCTAGCACAGATGCATTAAATGCTCTGACATAGCCGTTGAAAGTTCGGCGCGGTACTACCGCCAAGGAACACGCGGTAGTTCCAATCATCGATAGTTCCGCACAAGGCACTGTGGTACTACCGTACTTCCAAAGAAGCCAACATGTTCCAAGAACATGCCTTCTGGAAAAAAAAATGTACCGCCACTTAATCGGTACAACCGATGTGCGGTAGTTCCGCTCACACAGAGCCAGTACAACCGCCACACGATAGTTCCGCTTAAGACATGCCGGTACTACTGTTTTACCAGAGCAACAGCAGCAAGCTCAAGGATCAACTATGCCACGTGGACCACTCAGATCACTTAGATCTTTTCGGACCACTAGTCTTAACCGCACGATCGGAACAAACAATCGGATGTCCAAAAGTGCTCTGGTAGTTCCGCCAAGGAACATGTCGTACTCTGCGCGGCGTAGTTCCGCTTCGATGCGCACCGGTACTACCGCACTTCCAAGTGAGCAACACATGCTTCTCTGGAAAACACGTACCGCCACTTAGGCCGGTACAACCGTGTTGCGGTAGTTCCGCTCAGTACATTGCGGTACTTCCGATGTTCTTGAGAGAGGCACAAACTGGCTTTCAAAGAACAACTCAATTGCAAAACACATTTGCAAATTGAAACCAGATGCACACAAGGCATGACGGCAAGATACTCAACAAGTTGTAAAACACATTTGCCAACTTTTAGAATCAAAGCCACAACTAAAAGGTACATGGACTTAAGACATTTGCAAAACACATTTGCAAACTAAAGTCTCATGCTACAAGAATTCAAACATGAGCCTCAACTATTTGCAAAACATATTTACAAATAAATAGCATCATGCCACAAGGATAAAGTGCATGGACCTAGACCATTTGCAAAACACATTTGTAAACTATAGTCACATGCTTCAAGTAATAAACATGAGCCTGACTAATTGCAAAACACATTCGCAAATATAGACAATATGCTAACGAGAGCTTCAACTATTTGCAAAATACATTCACAAATAATTGTATCATTCCAAGATGAGCTAGAGCAAACATGATAAGCTATCAATACATGACTAACTCAAGCTACTAGTTAAGATCCCTCTTAATAGTACGGCAACCTATACTAGCAATCTGGTCTCTCAACTAAACACCAAGACCGGTAAAAGACTAGGAACACATCCTTAGCCCTAGTTAGTCATACCTTTGCCTTACACATCTTCTTGAAGCTTGATGGCACACATCTTCACTTCAAGTCTGGGTTCTTGACTTGATGATCAACTCATGATCATCTCCTCATCTCGAACATTATCAACTCATGATGATTTTCTTCTTCGAGATCTTGACATACATCAACACATAATACACTCTTCTCTTGACCTCCATCAACACATGATGGATCTTCTAGACTTGATGATCAACTCATGATCATCTCCTCTTCAAGGTCTTCATATGCATCAATCAACACATGATGCATCCTTTACTCCAAACTTTTCACTTCAATATCATCAACACATGATGATATTCTTCTCTTCGAGATCTTGTCTAGAACATCATCAACTCATGATGATTTCTCTTTATCCCGAGTCTTGACTTGATGACTATCAACTCATGATATCATCCAAAGTCTTCAACCACATGGAACTCAACCTATTCATCCAACTCATAGAAAATATTAGGTCCACAATGTGATTGTCATTAATTACCACAACAAACCATTAATTCATAATGGTGGGACAAGATACCTCAATCTTTCCATCTTTGGTATTTGATGATAACCACTTCAATAACAAGTAATAGAGATAAACATGAGTATATATCAACTACACTAGTTATATATACTCACATGAATATATTAACTACACCAGTTAAATATATTCAAGGATATATGAGCATATATGAACTATACAAGTCTTATATGCTCTCATATACCCATATGAATATATTAACTACACAAGTTAAATATATTCAAGAATATGTTTCAAAGTAAAGATCCTTAGTATATGTGGAAAGAGAATATGGATCAATACTAATGAAACTACAAAATATAGAATGAACTCCTCCTAAATGTGTGCATATACAAATGTGTAATGTAAACATATGCACATATCCAAGTTAACCTTTTTGGTGGAGTTTAACCTATATTTTGGATCCGAGGAATGCAACAAGATATAATAAGAAGAAGTAGAATCCATACCTCTTGTATTTTTCATCTTTATATCAAAACGAGACTAAGCAATAGATAATCAATAGAATTATTAGTCTCACAAATAGATTTGTCATTAATGAATACATACATGTTTGGATTTTTGCTTTTATATCCAAGCTGAGACTAAACATGATATAACAATAAGAGTGTTAGTCTTACAAATGCATTTGTCATTAATCACCAAAATACCCCATTAACACATAATGACGGGTCTAGATCCTTTAGCTCAACAGCGCCGGTCCTCCGGCAATGATGAAGGTGGAAGGGTGGTTCTCTAAGCATAAATAGACTACGAAGAAGACGACGATGTTATTGGATTGGACAGAGGTCAGTGGCATTGGGCTAGTGTCATGCACAGTGTGCTTGGCAGCGGCGCTCATGGCGGTAGGGTGTTTTGGTCGGAGTTGGCAGCGGCACTCATGGGGTCACAGTGAGGTGGCCATGGATGAGGAATAATCGATTTCTCAGGAGGAACGAAGGTGATGAGGAAATTCTAGGGATGGCGGATTTAGGGTAAAAACAGGGGCTCACCAGGATCAGAGACGAAGCAGGAGTGCAAGAGAGAGGTGAAGCTTGCTCTGAGAAGGTATAACAACTTGATCCATAAAGCTCGAATGCCCCACGAGTTCACTCACCCATTACAGATGAGCTTCACCCCTAAGCCTTTTCATCAAGGGCCACCTCGTCGCCGCCGCTATACTCCTCCGCCACCTTGGACCTTACTGGTAAGTTCACGGAGCCATTCGGGTGCTATCTAGCTAGATATTTAACTCGGTGTAGTGTCTTGTACTCTTGTGCCACCACCGCCAATCCAGTAATGTTGCCAGCATTGCTCTAGTGACCATTGGTCCCCGAGCCACCCGCTGTCACGTCAAAAACACTCCCTCTATCTCCCTCCCTGCTCAATTCTTGAAGAAGTTCTCTCTAGTGTTGACATTGTCGCACGACTGAGATGACCTCGTCATTTAGCACCACCGCCCAGCCGCCCCAGTCCACTTCTCCGGACCCCAACACCATAATTAGATTCCCCATGATGTCGTCATTCCATTTTTCACCATCTCCTGAGCCCCGCTGCCTTCCCATCGCAACCGGTGAGCTCGCTAGTAAGCTCGGCCACAGCCACCCCTCTGCTCCCTCCTCTGTCTAGATCCGGCACCAACGCCCCAAGCTCGAGGTAACACGCGACGGGGTCCATGGTGGTGGGGGTCTACATAGACGACGTCATGGACGAGAAGGTGGCACTCGTGGAGCGGTTAGAGTGCAGCTTAGAAATGGCCAAGGTGTGTTTGAGAGCAGTGTAGGGGAAGAAAGGAGGATGGGGGCTGCGGGCGACGGTGCGGGTTCGGGTGATGAGTGGGTGGCGCGGCGAGGGCGCGGTGGTTGAAGGGGTAGTTGGCGACGGTAGCTTGAGATGGGAGGATGTGGAGCTGCAATTGGGTAAGAGAGAGAGAGGATGTCATTTGGCTGATGAGGTGGCAAAATATGGCGACATAGATGCTAACGTAGATGTCACGTCAGTAAAATCGGGAATGGTTTTGGTTTCAAGGGGGTAAATATAAACAGTTTTAAGAGTTGCAGGTTGTCGCGTTTTTTGTTTCGTAGTTGATTGTTGGTTTTCAAATTTTTATAAAGGTCTAGGGGCCCAAATGGACTTTTTCCTTTAAAGTACAACCCATCACATATTGACCACTCAAATAGTTTTGTCTAACAATCGGTAAGAAATATATGTACACCCAACAAGGCCATATCAACTGTGGCTATTTAAACTTTTTTATTTTGTAAGGGAATGAAAGAAAGATACCCTTACTAGTTACTATTCTTTTTCCCAACTAATTTGGGATTCAAAAATTATGTTTGTCCAAGTCCACGTCAGCAAGTAAAAATGGTAAGGGCATGTACAATACGAGATGCTTATATACGAGTGCTTAAAGAAAGAGAATATAGCCACGTCATCAAGCACTTATGTAAAAATCATTTCCCCTAATGCAAACATCTCTTTTGTAAGTGCTTAGATGGTTGTATTACCTATTAATTATATATAGTTATATACATAAGCACCTCTTAAATACCGGTATCTAATCAAGCATCGATGCTACAAAATAATCACCTTATCTATTCTACGTGGCAAGAAAAATCAGTTTTTCTTTGCTAAACACCTATCTAAACACCTGCATGTACATGCTTTAGAGCATCTACAACAATCCACGTCAGCTGTTACTAAGAGGTTACCACATCAGCATTTAGGTGATGTGGAGGAGAGAATGTGAGGTTGTTTCTAGATGAAGAAATTATCAAATTGTTAATACCAAGACACAAGAAACAACCAAATACCCTATTGGAGACTTACTTGTTACCTAAAAATGCGTTTTGTGGGTCCCACTGTCTTAAAACAAAATATCCACCCGATCTTTTGTGCAATCCGACTTTATTATTGATATGATAAATGAGTTAAAACATGTAGACCACGAAGTTGTACTTCATTATTGATCATCAAGAATCATGCACACTTGTAGTAATTAAAGTCCTAGACACGAGCTCAAAAACAATTCATTGAAAGACTTGTCTTTTTTTATTAAATCGAGTATTCTCTTTTCTCTCGGTAACAAACTAAAAAATAAATTATTGTAGATGCTTTTAAGTGATACGGTACAATTAGCACCACTGTTCGGGACCCACCCACCTGACCTGATCGCCGACACATACGCAAGCCATGACTGACCAGCGGCGCCACCGGATACACTTGTCACCCACGTGGCAGTGCCTCCGGTCCAAAGGGACACGTGTCACGGAACCCCTCTTAAACGTGGGAGTAGTTAGTCCAGTACGGCAGCGCACCACCCCCTATCCCCATCAGTTCCTCTCGCTGACCCCCTCGGGCCTCGACGCCGATCGACGAATCCCATTGACTCCTCGCTCCACCCAGAACCGGGTATGGACGAATCCGACGGCAACAGGGCCAACGGCGCGGCCTCAGGCGGCCGCGCGGTGGAGATATCCGGCGAGGAGACGCTCCCCAGGGTGCTCCGCAGCTTCGTCGACGGCGTCTGCTCCGCGGGCGCCGGCGGGGAGCCGCTTCTGCGCCGGCTCCGGGAGGCATCCTGCGAGAGCGCGCCGCGGCTGCGCGAGGCGTCCAGAAACTCGGCGCGCGACCTGCTTGCCTGGACCAGGCGGGGCAGCGGCCTACGCGCCATCCTCGTCATCTCGGTGAGCCGGCGCGTGCACCCTGCGCTCTTTTTTTTTGGACGGAGAGAGAGAGAAAAAAAAAAGCGTTTCTTGCTTTGCTCACTAAATGGGACTCATTTGCCATATTTGCATCTGTGTTGATTAATCGCCAAAGAGATGCTTGCGTAGTGGTTTGCTTATTCTTTATTGAGTACCAGTTGGAGTTTCGTAACTGACTGTGTTTCACAATACACATCAATTGAGACATGTTGGATTTACTAGTATTAGAGACATGATTTATTGCCATGTGAAATTGGATAATTATATGTGCCGTGGACCACCAATGTTTAAAGAATTTTGTAGTGGTAAAGGAAGGATGGGTTGAATTGTACTATCTATGTTGTGAGTGAAAACACAGGGTAGGGATGTATATAGCGTTTCCTCGTAGCATTGGCATTTCTGTCATTGGTTTGGCATCTAATTGAGAAATACTTGAAAATGCACAGAGAAATTAGTAATTACCCTCATTTCATCTGCTCCTGATGTGGCAGGTTGGAACAATCACGCTTATAGCGTTGACCGGTCTTCTGATTTTCATGTTCTTCCTGCTGGTTGCGACCGCTAATGCCGTCATTGTTTCGGTCCTGATGTCCTTGGCAGCTGCCGGAGGATTCCTGGCTATGTTCTTTGCTTGCTTAGTTGCAGTGTATATTGGAGCAGTATCAGTTGCCATTTTCATCATTTCTGCCACGGTTATCTCGGCAATTGTTGGAGTCTTGATTGCCACTGGTACACCATCTCTCCTTTTTACCCTGAAAAGCATTAAATTACTTTAGGTGTCAATGCTTGTATATAAGTTTTAAGGGCATAAGAAGCATTATTTAATCAATACTCAAAGTGCTTCTGTGTTAGTATGTTATTATGCAAATCACCTTCAGTCCTTACAGCCATAAGACTTTACCTGCAAATGGTAACCCAATACATCAGCGTTATGAAGGATATATATCGGGCCAACAAATCCGTCTTTGTTGCTCATATCAGTTTAACATGTCAGGTTGCTCATGTTTTTAATATATATATATATATATATATATATATATATATATATATATATATATATATATATATATATATATAGGCCCAAAATCCGCTCTATACCTAACCCATTGTGGGGCGGACCTGCGTATGCATAGCATCCTACTTACACTTTCATTCTTACTTCGTGTAAAAAGGTTAATTAGAAGGTGCTACGTTTGGAGCCAACAGGCATTATATACTAACTCACTTTAGATAAGCAATACAGAATTAATCCCACCACACAATTCCACATGGGCCGCACAACGCACTACTAACAGGCCAGTGTATTAAAATATATTTATGATGTTCTCAACTACCCTACATGATAAAGCCAGTGAAACAAGTATTGAAAATTGTTGTGGCGTGGTTTTCTGTGGATTGAGGGGAGGAAAAAGTTGTTAGCGAGAGGTAGAATTGGAACGGAGGGGATAACGGGGTAGGTCGCGCGCTGCGGGGCTCGTTCCCGGCCAGTGATGAGGCTCTTAACAGCAAGAGTAATCTAGGGAAGGCTTATTCTAGCTTGTTCATTAACGAAATAGAGGAGTCTCTTTTATAGAGACTTAGGCCTAACAATTGGAAACTAATATGATCTCTTAAAAAGATCTTATCTGTAACCAACCCAAACTACTAGATTCCTAATGGGAATCAACTACCCAACATAACATCTTATCTCCTAATTCTAGTGCCTTCGGATGCAACTCCTTGCAGCCATGCCTAAGCTGCACGCTGCTCTGTCCTGGCTTCCTTCTTGTGTCGCTGATGAATTGGAGGCAAAGCTATCAGCTCAGTTGGTGGTTCTCCACGGAATCCCTTCAAGTGGACAACATGAAACATATTGTGAATCTTCGCCTTGGCCGGCAGGTTCAGTCTGTAAGCAATGGAGCCAATGCGCTCCACGACTTGACACGGCCCATAAAAACGAGGCCCTAGTTTGGATGGACTCAAGCCCGTAATAGACGTTGCGGCCCGGTGCTGAAGTCGCAACCACACCCACTGGCCAACTGAGAACTCCACATCACGATGCTGCTCGTTGTGACACTTTGTCATGACAGCCTGAGCTTGCAAAAGCCGTTCTCTGATTTCAGCTAGTAACTCATCTCGACTGGCCATCTACTGTTCCACTGCTGTGACGCGAGCTGAGCCGGATTCACAACCTAACAATGTAGGAGGATCTCGCCCGGGTTCACAACCTAACAATGTAGGAGGATCTCGCCCGTAGACAACCCGGAAGGGAGTGGCAAGTGGGCATCTTTAGTTCTATGTTAATGCATTATCTGTTTAAGTTCTTAACAAACATTTGTTTTTGCAACAGAATCATCTCTATTTCATGTTCCTGCCTGTAAACAGAAATCAGCACTCTTGTTCTTGCATGTGCTGACTTTAATAGTGTCTGCTGGTTTGCCTATTAGCTCGCCGGTGTCCAATGAAGTTATTTGTCATGGGCGTGGTACTGTTCATGTATGCACTGTTTGCCCACAAATAGTTTCCTTTGTTAGGGATTAGATTGATTTGGTTAGTTTGGAAGCTTATCTTCAGTTAGTTTGTTTTCATAATTTAGAGATTCTTTCTTAGGGGTTAAGTCAAGTTATCTCTATAAAAGAGATGATATTGTATCTTTTTTAAGCAAGCAATTAATAATGAAGAAGTATTTCCTAAGTCTCTAAGTCTAGCTCTGGTCTCTTCCCTAAGCTGGCTGTTCTAGATCCATCTCTCCCACCCCCTCTTCGTCTAGCGCTGTTCTACCTCAAGTCATTGTCGTCCGACCTCCCATGTTTACCCCACTATGAACTAAGGTTCATGAGTCATGACAACTTGGTATCAGAGCCAACACCATGGTTTCTGCTGCCAAGCTATCGCTACTAGACAACCTGATTGAATCGATGAAGATGACGTTGAAGATGATGCTTGAACAGATTTCGCTCACCCCATCGGAGGAGTTTGTCGTCCTATGTTGCAGCTCGAGGACAAGCTGTTTCACCGAGAGGGGCGTAATGTCGTGGACGTGGTACTGTTCACACATGTACTGTTCATACATTTACTGTTTACCCGCAAATAGTTTCCTTTGTTAGGGATTAGATTGATTTGGTTAGTTTGGAAGCTTATTTTTTCAGTTAGTTTATTTTTATAATTTAGAGATTTTTTCTTAGGGATCAAGTCAAGTTATCTCTATAAAAGAGATGACATTGTATTTTCTTTAAGTAAGCAATCAACAATGAAGATATTTCCCAAGTCCCTAAGTCTAGCTCTGGTCTCTTCCCCAAGCCGGCTATTCTAGATCCATCTCTCCCAATCGGTGCCCTCTTTGTCTAGCGTTGTTCTATCTCAAGTCGTCGTCGTCGTCTGATCTTCCTCTTATGGATGTTTACCCCATTATGAATTAAGGTTCATGACATTATCAGCATTAAAGTATCTTTCTGCATTTAAGAGGAATCAGATATTATTTTCCCACTGCATTATCATTGTAACAGTAGTTTATGGTAGTGGAGCCTTTTTTTATCCACTTCACGTGTTTTGAACGGTAACTTATAGCGGAAGCAGAAAGGAAAACTTTGTATATTATGCTATGTAATTTTTGGTGAATCATTAATACAGATTGTAGTGTGTTCTTTGACATTCTGTTTTCTATTAACCGGGACTACCATGTAGAGGCATCTTAACTAGTCATTCGAAGTTTGATAAACTTGTTTCATTCCAGATCCTTTACAATATGTACAAAAAATGTGTGTCATTGGTGAAAAGTCTCTTTGCTACCAGCAAAGGAACAGAACGGGAAACGTTCCTACTTTAGTCATTTGAGCCTTGGAGTTGTGAAAAAGAGAATCTTGCAAGATGAAAGGATTTCTATAACAGGAGAAATGAGAGGTTAAACTTCAGGGACATCAGTAGAACTGAAATACTCCATAGAAAATTATGAGTTCAACCATAAAATTTTGAATCTTATCATAAAAATAAAATAATTAGGGTGAGATCACTTTACATCCACTAGCAGTGATTTTTACAAGTTTTAGCTCTTAAAAATCAACTCCTATATGACATTTTCTGAAAGGCAAGATGAAGTTGACCAATAGTCTAGAATATGTTGCCATTTTTTCCTTTTGGAATGGTAGTCACCAATCATTACGGCACTATCTTACACATTTTTGTGGAGAATAAGCTAGATATATACATAAAGTCAGACAGATTGAGATAAGAGGGAATAAAGTGGTATACCAAAGGGGTACTACTTTAGAAAAAATAGCTATGTTGATGGTGAATGCTTTAGAAATTTATGAAGATTGTGATGCTCCATATCTAGAAATATAAACACAGAATAATTGTTTTATTCCTCACAAAAGGAATAATTGTTTTGATAAATAAAGTTACCTGTAGTGAGAGTACTCTATTCAGATTTGTTTGATGCCAACTCCACAACTGTAAATCTTCACCTCCTAAGCTGTCCATATCACCTGTGTTAAGGTCACGAAAAAATATCCTGCTGCAGGTTGGGTTGGATTCTTTTGGATGATTTGGTTTGCTGCAAGGAAGAGCATGGACCTTACAAAGCACTCAATCGGCATGACAAATTCGGCGATCCAATCATATTCCACTTCTCGGTATGTGAAGCAGAAGCCTATAGACTGAGGCGAGCTGTGATTCAGTTCCAAATGATCTAATGTACCTGCCCCTAGTCGCCTCGCAGTTATGTTATGTGCTGTCTGAAGCTTGCTCTATGTGAATTACGGTTTGTCTTGTTTTTAAGAGTAGAGGACATGCTTGTAGCGGACAGCTATGGTTCTGTATATTGGTCCCCTTTAGTGTAAGGTACCACCTCTGAACTTTGGCAGTATGTATGCCTTGGTAGCCAATAAGCCAATGTTGGTTTTTATGGGATATGATCTTTTCTCTAAACCAGTAAAATAGCCAATGTTGGTTGTGAATGCGAAATAAGCTGTGCTGTATGTACAATTGTACATGTTCTCCATTGATACAGGGTGGTCTGATCTTCTCGAGTAGAACTGTAGATAAATAACGCTTGATGACGAACTACGCGCAGCTGTACACTACGCGTCAGTACACGGACTTGAAGCTCTATAGATATTTGTCAACACACACCAGGATGATCGTCGCTAGTCTATGAGCGGAGATTGCCAAGCTCTCAATTTTCAGTGGAAAAGTAAACTTGACTTTGATTTGCAAAACGAATAATGGATCGCTTAATTCTCTCTCAGAAATCCTCGCATAAACTCTGGTACGAAAGGAAACAAGCAATAGCTTTGTCTGCAAAAGAATGTGGTCTGCACATGAATACAATCTGCTAGACGTTTATAAGGTCACCGTCATTGGCTGCCAATCCTAGTAATTGGCTTCCAAAAACAAACCGTAACTAGCTAATAAAAATAGAATATCTCCTCACGTATTTCTTCCTTCCTAATTTATGTTGATGCTTTCCTTTTGGCAAAACCGAACATGTACTTTTGTACACAGACGTGAACATGCCACTAGCAAAACCTAACATGTAGCGTTGGTCAACTAATTTTCCTTCCTACTACAAAAGTGTGGCCAGCTAATTTGTTTCCTCACGGATGCGTTAATCCAGGCGCTTTTAGCTCCACGGTTTGCCAACAACCAAATCTTCTTCTTCACGAAAATAGGAAACATCTTGATCTTATTTCTTTCACGTGCTTTGTCTTTGTGCATGCAAACTCCTCTTTCTATCGTTGAATGTTCAAACCTAAGCATAATTAAAATACTATTTTTAGATACTATAAAATTCTCATTAAAATTAATGACATGTTCATTAAGGAGTAAGTTTACTTGATTTTGTAGTTTTTGTACGTGCTTTTGTAATTGGTCTAGTCGGCAACTCGATGTGTATATCTTGAGCATTAGGTGGAAGAGAAAAATGTGTCATAGGGATGCCCTTATCGTCCGTGATTGTCTTTTTTTTTTCTTTTTCTTTTTGAAGACTTCCATGATTGTCTTAAACAATGCAGAATTACCTTGAGAGCATGCAAAAATGGACTGAACCATTAATGACATCTAGGGTATATAAAACTGGATAACACAGAAAAGAACATGATTTTTTTTCAAGGAATAAGCCACACAAGAAAAATAAAGCAGCACAATATCAATATACCACGATCACAAGGGAAATATACATGAGGATGTAGGTGTAAAATATCAATCAACATGAACACACTGACAGCGACCACAGCAGCCAGGACTGGCTGCTTTGCTTAATTCCCTATCAAATTTTGGTGCAACAGCCCCGAGAAACAAACATGTACACCCAAACATTTCAAAAGGCTATTGCAAATATAGTTTACAAATAGCAAATAGAATGCTGCTGCAACAAAGCATTGGCCACGAGAACATTGCATCGCCAGGTCTAGCAGAAGAGTGAGACCATTTTCTGCATGTATGGTTGAAAGTTGAAACACAACCTGAGAAGAACAGTGACACACAAGTGAAACAGAGCATCATCAATCATCATGTGGCAATACCAGTGACACTTGATAGCTCCAGCTACCGGAGCAGTAGATCACCTGCCTTGGCTGCCTACCTAACGGTCGCGGCCGACGAGCGAGAGGAGGAAGGTTCGGTAGTTGCCTGAAGTCTCGGAATGGATGGCATCGGCCAGCGACCTCTTGTACTTCTTGTGGTACTCCGCCTTGATGTACTGCATGTCGATCTCGGTCCTCGTCACCACGACCCTTATCAGCGTCGAGTCGTTGGTGCCCAGGCCTTTCATCGCCTTGTGCAGGACCTGAATTCACATCACAAAAATTCAGAATGATCACAGCGATGAATATGTACAGTGTGCCATGCTTCTTTTCAAAGAACCAAATGAGTGCCATACCTTGGCAAAGTATTTCGCTGGGCTCTCGGCGCATCTGAGGATGGTGAGCAGGCCAAACCCAAAGTTCCTGACGTTTCGCTCTTCACGGCCTGCCACAAACAACGATGAACTTGGCTTGCATGTTCCAGACTACCAGGAGAAGATGAAAGAAATTCAGAAGGTAAAGAAAGCTAGAGATCAGAAGCATTCGTTCATCACCTTCTCCAGGGAGCGACCATACATGTGGTGGTAAGCAGAAGCGACGGACGCCATGTGCGCCCAGCTGCGCTCACTGAAGATGCGGATGAAGGTCTTCTCGTCAGTTCCCAGCCTCTTTTCGCCGGCTTTGTACAGTTCCCTCGCGTCATGTGTTACAACGGAAGGATCAACCTCAGAGCCTTCGTAGCGCGGAATTCCAAGATAGGCAAGTAAAAGCTGCATCAAGAACAAAAAAAATATTGACTGAAAAAAAATCTGAGAAGGACAAATTGTTAGATGGCTATTCCAATAAGGAAAAATTTAGGACCTTCTGATGATCGCCAGAGGTGCGTTCGCGAATGTCATGCTCGAGATAACAGCCAAACCTTGCACGGTAACTCTGTTTCATGATTTGCAGCTGAGACGGTGTCCTGGAGCAGATTATCTCGGTGGCTGCTCTCAGATCGGTGATCTCTCCGTTAAGAGCTTGGTTCAGTATGGCTGCGTCTCGCCCGGCAGGATCAAGGATCCATAGCAGCATCGCTTTCTGGAATCACAGGCAGAGTCAAACCTGGAGCGATTTTACTCAGTTCAAGGCGCAAAACAACGATCATTCCGCTAAAATTTGTAGAACTGTTAGCATGTACAGTTCATCGTTTTCACTTTATATTTATTTATTTTCACTCGTAACTTATTATTTATTCACTCGGCTTGCCAGTTTGATTTACATAAACGAGAGAAGAATTGGTCTAGTGTATGTATGTTCATGCCTTGTGGTGTCCAGAGAGCTCGGATGATATGCGATGGCAGAGATCCTGGTGATATAGAGCCTTGTACTCCTGCTGAATGAGCGCACGTTGCATCGAGTCGCGATGGGCAAGTATGTTGATAACCGTCGTGCTGTCGCAACCAAATCCTGCAAGACCACATTAATGATGGCACACTCGCGGTGAAGGCCATGAACCATGGTGTGAGGCCATGTTGCCGACAAGTAAAAGTTAGCATAAGAACATAGCGTGCATCTATCAGTAATACAAAGGAAGCAAGATTCAGATGTCAAGTTTGGTTATATATAGGCTATATAATATAGCTAATCAGAAGCAATATGACACGCTTAAAAACGTGTAGATTATGTTAGCTAGCTACAAAGCAACGTACAGACACTCAATTAGTATATGATCGAAAGCACGGGGGCAAGCATCAAGTGATCTATTGCTGCGTAACCAGCGGCAAACGGCACGAGCGCACAAGCAGCAAGTAGCACGTACGTGCAAGAAAAATTTAACATGTATATTACGTGCCTTTGAAGGCTCTGTGGAGGTCGATGGCGTCCTGCCGCGGGGACGTGAGCATCGGCGGCACGCTCAGGCTCGCCATGGCTAGCTCGCCGCTGCCTCTCCGCCCTCGGCGAGACACGCAAAAAAACTCGGTCTTTTTGCGAGTTTTTTTGGCGTGAATTATCTGCGTCTGACGCTCGTGCTCGTGCTCGTGCTCGCGTTGCGTACGGGTTTTAAAAGGGGAGACGCCTTTTCCGCCTGGGGATCGTAGACCACCCCGCGTCTAATCGACGCGGACGGGCGGCCGGCGCGCGTCCCCACCACTATCACCGCATCGCATATGCCTCCTCCTCGAGTGTCGCTCGCCTGTCTTCGGTTGATGCTCGATGGATGGACCGGGTCCTCCAGTCCAGTCCTGGTGCGGCATGTGGCGCCCACACAACAGAGGCTAGCTAGCTAAGTGATATACCTACTGAACTTGATAAATAAATAGTAGTTGTGATCTTACGGTCGAGTTTATATTTATTCATCACGTAGGGTTTTAGTACTAGAGAAAATAACAGCAGAGGAACGAAAGTAACTTCGGTAGAACTCATCGACTTGCCACAGTTAACCTACTGGGAATAAGATCTAATGACCAACCTCTTCGTAGAACTCCTCCAGTGTAGGTGGACTCTTTCACTTCTTCAACTGAATAATGATTATTGCAAGAGTGAGTAACTGAGTACATGGAGTTTAGCAAGTTGTACCACATAATGCAAGTCTCTTTAACTATATGCAAGGTTTGTTACAAAGGATGGCTGATATGATTTGTTTTGCATAAAGCAGTCTTTTGCATTTGAGTATGAATAATAGATTGAAAGCATAATAAACGATAGTAATAAATAACCAAGAATTTGAACATTTACACAAAGCATAATCTTTCCTAACACATTCACTTAGCTTTCCATATAGATTTGTTTTTATAAAATTCTACCCCTCGTGTGAAATCCCCGAGCATGTTCATAACCGCAGACGTGGCTATTCAAATAGATTGTTAACACTCTGCAGATGTCGTATACTTTACCCCTAAGATGCAATCAACTTGTACGAAGAAGATCACAACAAAGCCTTTATGAAACTTTATCTCAACAATTAGCCCTCCCATGAACATAAAGCTGGTAACCTAGCCCACACAGGTGTTGCCCAGGAGTGCACCGGATCCGTCCATGATGCATCCCAACAAATGAGTCGACACTCTCCACCCTTACACTGAGTCTAACCAACTTCCTGAGACAGCCAACATCGAGACTTCGTAACATACTAAGCTAGGTCTGTCCCATTCCAGGCATGTGGTCGTACGACGTGGCTTAGTTCAATGGCGAATAAAGTTAAGTCCTTAGATTGACCAAGATAAGACATCCATATCATCTAACTAAATCATCATGTCACATGCCCAACACACTTGCCAAGGTCACACAGTACTTCCATCCGCACCAGTCTAAAACATTTTCCCTACCCAGTTGATTAATGTGCAACACATGCCTTCATCGTGCGATAAACACATGACACACCACCTTTCACAAAGACATTGCATGATCACTTAGTCTGGTATGAATTTGCATTTCAAAATGATATCAATAACCCGATGCAAAGATAAGCATACTAATTGTGTCTAAATCGACCCACATTGGTTCTATATTATTGACCAACTAATAATTAGCCACCCTAGGGTGACAATTGATTATGGTAATACAATTCACAAGGTAGACATAATTCAAATAGGATGCATAGCTAATACTGAAATAATAAAACATTTGAAAATTGAAATAGCATGCAATAATTTGAAATAAAATAACTTTGTCGAGCGGGGTGCAATATGATCAATGGATAACTTGCCTTGGAATAAGTCTTGGTCTTGGTCTTGAGCTGGCTTCACTCCCTCATATGCTCCCAAAGTATCAACGTCTAAACGAGACGAATAACGAAAATAAAATAAAAGGCAAAACAGAACAAAAATGAACCCCAAAAATTATAATGAAAATACTAGAAGGTATGATTTGATTTTAGATGAATTTAGAAACTGGAATGAGCTCAATCGGAGTTCGTATGAGGGAGAACAGCCTTTGGAAAGTGGTTCAGATCTGTTAATTCGAAAAATTAACAAAGGGGAGTAAGAACAATGTATGGCAGGTGGACCCGAGGAATACTATGAGAATCTTTACTTTTTGGAATTTTGGAAAAAGTTGAGAGACTGACAGGTAGGGTCCACGGTCTATAGACCGGGTTCACAGGTCTATGGTGGATTGGGCCTGTGCAATAGCACTAACATGTGGGACCCATATGTCATTGACTTGGCACACGATGGACTAGGTTCACGTAGGTTTAGATCTAGGGTTTGTGCACGAGTGGCGCTTGCGTGGCGTTGGCGTTGGCGTGCATACTCATGGCACCGAGGTGGCGAACACGACGACGACTCACGTGGCAGCAAAGGAGACGACGACGCTCGGGACCAGATGGTCGATGGTGGCAGGGTTCATGATGGCACACGCGGAGGGATGCATTTGGACGAGGGTGATGAGGCGAACATGGTGATGCGGTTGACTTCTAACGAGCGGTGGCATGACCGAAGCGGCGGCGAACGTCAAGGGATGACGCACCAACGACAGGGAGGTGAGCACTGGGTAGAATGTGGAATGGCGATCCTGATGATGTAGACGATGACGGCAGGAACTCACCGGTGGCGGCAGAACTCAACGTTGAAGGGATGGTGGAAGAAGAACTTAGATTGGCTCGATCTCTGCGCATAAGGGATGAAAGATGAAATTGAAAGATGGATTGAGTAGATCAGACTGTGCGACATGATCTGATGCGGGTAAAATCTTGATTAGCTCACCGGTGGGACGGGAAATGGCGAGCAATGAGGCAGGCGCGGCTTCCTTCGGTGAAAAAAGCGGTGTAGGGTTGCAGAACGAGAGGTGGTGCACACAGAGGTCCTCGACTTTTATAGGGGGGACTAGGGTTGACAAGATGTGGCGCGCATGTCAAGGAGACCGGGGTGACGACAGACTCCAAGTTGGGTCCGGCTCGGGACAAAGCACAACACCTGAATGGGCCCACTCATCAGTAACTGCGTGTCGGCAGGATGAGTGGCGAATGCAGCAGCGGCAACGGGCTAGGCCGCCACGCAAGAGAGAGGGAGTGGGAACAAGCCGGCAGGGAAGATGGGCCGGGGGGGAGAGAGAAGTGGGCATTGGAAGGAATGCAGTCCACGAAGCGTTCTGGGATTGTAATTAGTTTTTTATTTTTAGAAAATACTGGAAAAAGGAAATATCCATGATAAATCTGAAAAATACTCCCAAGCACAAAGAACTCAAATAAAATAGCACTAGAATTAATTTATGTTTAGATTATCCATATTAAATCATTTTAAATTTATGAAATTTTCAATTAAGTTTGATTAACTCGAGTAAAATTAGGGAAATTTTTCAGAGAACTATACACATAAGAATTTTAAGAACTCAAAAATTGGGACGTTAGAGTAAAAGAATTGGGAAAGAAACATCGATCTTTGGTGCGTCTTGATTGCGAGGGCTTCTTCGTTCGGCCTTAGCTAGCAGAGCTCGAATCTTCTACGTACGAATGATAGTGAATCTTAAGATACATTTAAAGGTTTGCTCAGCATGCACTTGGGTCACGATTCAGGAGGGTTATTCCAAGTATCTATGGAAATGTAAAAGTCTATCGATCGCGCACTCTGAAAAGAACCCCTAAGGAGACTTTAAGGCTAAAGTATTAATGAACCAATGGACCAAGGTTGGACCAGTTACTACGGTGGCTCACGCACAAGTAATGTTAGAGTAGGGTGATGTGGACCATGAGTAATACTTGCACAACACTACAACAGTAAGCCAATAGCTCTAGCAGCCCGCAAATTGCCCGGTGAAGGCCGACAACTCCTGTTTTGCTACCTAAGCTTAGGCAGGCACACACTATTCATCTTCTTAGGGCTACGATGCCTAGGCCTAGCCCATCCAACCAACAACAATGTTCAATGCTCCTATCGGTATGTTTTATACTATTGTACTTTGTACCAAGAAATCAGGGACGCTCTCTCAGCTTGTAACAGGAGCTAAAAGCATCTACAATAGTTCATGTCATTTGTTACTAAGGGATGGATACATCAACATTTAGGTAATATGGAGGAGAGATAGTGAGGATAGAAGGTGAGCATGTTTTTGGATGAAGAAACAAGCAAATTGTTGATACCAAAAACACAAAAAAACAACAAAATAGCTATTGGAGACTTGGTTGTTACTTAAAAACTTGTTATGTGAGTAGCAATTAAAGTCTTAAATACAAGCTCAAGAAACAAACTATTGGAAGACTTGTTTCTTTTTATTAGATTGAGTACTCTCTCTCATCTTAGTAACAAGCTAAGAAACAACTATTGTAGATGCTCTAATACCAAGAAGAAGACTAATGGGCACTTTGCGGCTGCTATGTGCTGTGATATGGAACCTAATTACTTACCTAAACAGGGGGAATCCATGAGGGGCTTTATCAGGCTCCAGGCTCGAGCCTACCCTCCACGCCGACACTAATACCCCCAACCTCTAGCGGCCATGGTCAAGTGTCAGAGCTACCGATTTATAGAAGGAAGAGAAGCCTCGCCGGGGAAAGGATTTGTAGGCCTTTGCCAAAGCCCACAAGGCCGAACTACGGCCTCATTGCCTCACATCCACCAGACCACCCCACCACACGTTCCCCATTCCAACCGATCGAGACAGTGGAGGCACACCCGATGGGCTAGGCTGAGGAAGAAACCCTAGGGGCCGGCGAGGTGGGCGAGTGGCAACAGTGCAGCGTGATAAGGAGGGGAGGCGACGAGGTGCCACCGAGTCGAACGAGGAGGGGGCGTAGGCGCACTGTTGAGCGAAGAAGGCAGCGGTAGGGGAGGCGGGGCAGATCCTCTAAGCTCGAGGCCGACAACCGCTCCTCCTCAGCGCCCCGATGGGTCGCCCCTAGGAGAGGTGGCAACGCCAGCGTGAGTGTGAGGAGTCGGCTAGGGAGGGGCACAAGCATGCGAAGAAGGCGGGGAGGAGGCGATCTTGCGCGAGAGCAGAGAGTCGAGGGCCGAGGAGGGAGCTAGAGTGGCTGGGCAGGGGAGCCGGAGGAGGCAAGGAGGCCCAAGATGAGGAGGGAGCTTGGTGTCAGTGGGGCCATGGAGGCGTGGAGTGATGGGTCTTTGCTGCTCTCTGGGCACACAGGTGGATCTGTCACCACTTTCTTTGCTGCTCTTGCGATCTTCTTGGTATATACTCTTTAGAATATAGCAACTCTGGTCTCTAGTGTATATTGTATAATTAGTAATATAGTTGTATACACTTGTATTGTATTTGTTTGTATGTTTGCAATAATGGAGGAATGAACTTTGCATAACTATTTCACAAGCAATTCAAGAAGTATTCCCCAACCGATGAGAGCACAACTGTGATACCCTAGCCTGCTCATAGTGCGGCCCATGTGACCCATGTGTAGTTGTGTGGTGAGATTAGTCCCACATTGTCTGTTGGGTCCAAACATAGCACCTCCGGGTTAATTCTTTTACATGAAACAAGGACAAAAGTATAAGTGGGGTGTTATGTGTGCACGGGTCTGCTCCACGATGGGTTGGACGAGCATTGAGCGGATTTTGAGTCAGGGTGTTACAGATGGTATCGGAGCACCAACCTTCGCTGCACGGGCGTGTGCGGGACAGGGGCGCGGGCATATGGCGCATGGTGCATGCGGGCCCGGAGTGGACACACAGCATGACATATGTATCGGCACTGGACCCACAGATGTGTACTGAGAGGTGGTTCTAGGAATTTGTTGCGTATACGGTATGCTGTCGATGGCGTCAGCCCTTAAGGGAGGTGAATGTAATATCTCGGCCTGCTCGTAGTGCAGCCCATGTGGCCCAGGTGGAGTTGTGTGGTGGGATTAGTCACATATTGCTTATCAAATGTGAGTTATAGTAGTATATAATGCATGTTGGTTCTAAACGTAGCACCTCCGGGTTAACCCTTTTACACGAAACGAGGACGAAAGTGTAAGTGGGATGCTATGTGTGCACGAGTCTGCCCCCACGGTGGGCTGGGCATTGAGCGGATCTTGGGCTAGGGTGTTACAACAACTCAACCAAAAAAGCCTCAACTAGAATTTAATCTGAATGGAATTATTGCCGATCCAGCGCATCACATACCAATAGAAGATTTTGTCAATGAAATTAGAGATCAAGTAAGGAGGGCATATTTGTTGAATGGTCCAACTCGAGCAATTGGACATGCCTTTCCAAAGGCATTAGATGGCAAAGTGTGGAGATCTATTCAAGAATCATGGTTTAATAAGTTTGATTGGTTAGAATATAGTGTGGAAAAGGATGTCGTTTCTTATTTGTACTTTTTTCTTTAAGAAACCGACACAACACAACACATTTGGTAATGATGTATTTATAAAAGTTGGGTTCTCTCGTTGGAAGATGGTTATATATGCTTTAAATAAACATGTTGGTAGTCCAAATAGTTTTCACAATATCGTAAGGGGTGAGTGTGATGACTTCAAGAATCAATAGTCAAGTGTGTCTAGTAAAATGAATACTTACACTAAGGAGGCCAAAATTGCATACAAAATTTGTTTGACTGCATCTTTAGATTGTGCAAGATATCTCATAGTGCAAGATCCTCCACTTCCATCAACAAAGGTAATTTCAAAGAGTCGTTGGATTGGTACAAGGATAAGAAGGAGGAAGTGAAGGAGGCATTTGATACAGCTCCTGGGCATGGAGTTATGATTTCTCTAGATATTCAAAAGGAGTTTTCCAAAGCTTGCGCACAAGAGGTAACGAAAGTGATTAATGGTAAGATTAGTGATAAGAATTTCACAGTGCTTATTGATGAGTCTCGATATATATCAATAAAGGAGCAAATGACAGTGATTGTGAGGTTAGTTGTACATCTTTGTTTTAGTCATACCATTTTTGCATTGTTGTGTTGTTCTTTGGCAAATTTGTGGCACACAGATTTGTGAACAATCAAATGACGGTCATGGAAAGGTTTCTTGCTATCAAGCATATCACAAATTGTACATGTGCTGCATTGAATGAAGCTTTGGTTGATTTGCTTGATCTACATGTAGGGGTGGGCATTCGGTTTATTCGGTAAAAAAATATTTTGGTTTTTGAGAGTTAGCAACCGAATTAACCCTATTAAAATAAAAATCAAACCTAATTAATCGAATTAAACCAGTTTGGTTAATTTGATTTTTAGATGAACCGAACCACACATAGCTCAGCGGTGGGACGAACTCGTCCCATTTGTCTCCTCGCCAACGCGCTACCGAGGAGAATACAAGGGAAGGGGAGGGAAAGGAGCACCAGTCAACAGCGTCGTCGCCGAGGGGAGTGGAGGTCATCACAAGCAGGGAGTGTCGCCGAGAGCATAGGAGCGCCGACGAGGGAGGTCGAGGTCGCTACTATCACTGAGGAGCGTCGACGAAGCTCCTGCCGGATCCGGTGGTGGAGGGAAGAAGCTCCTACCGACAAAGCCCGCCGTGACACAGCTTCCACCGGATTCGTGACGGACTGGTTGGATATTGTCAAGTCACGTATATGCAAATCCCCTCGTGTATCTTGCACTAGTCGAGGATCATGCTAGTACACGGTGACAACATCGATAAAATATCATTTCATATGCAAAGATAACTAAGAAATATGCAATTAACAATAATTACCAAAGTAGCAACCTTAAGGTCAAAGCTTACAATTAATACCTCGGAAGGCGAATATCTCAAATAAGCTGCAGCGGAAGGAAACATAATAATTTCAGTGTAGCCCATCCATATGCTCATAGGCAATCGACTAGGGTAACAACGACCTAGTTCTCCATGATCCTTGAAGTTGACCTTGTTGACCAACGATGAACTGCTGTAGTCTTCATCAACTGAACAATATTGTCTAGAGCAAGGGTGAGTACATGGAGTACTCAATAAGTTGTACCACAGAATACAATTGTAGATCATGGCTTATTCCAAAGGATGTGTCATCTATGGTTATTTTGCATAAAACAACATTTGTAGTTGAATATGAATAATATATTGAAAATATAATTGAAAACAAATAGTAATAATAATTTAACAAGTATTTCCACAAAACTCACTTAGTCTAAATCATTTCTTTCACACGATCGTATAAGTTTATTCACATATTTGTCCCTCCTAGCTTTGTTTTGTAGAGTCTACCTCGTGTGAAATCCCCAAGCATGTCCATAACTACGGATATGGCTATTCGAATAGATTGTTAACACTCTGCAGAGGTTTGTATACTTTACCCACAAGATATAATCAATGTAGCTAGCACCAATCATAACAAATCCTTTCAAAAACTTCATCTCAACAATGACACTTGCAGTGAGTTTTAATCTAGTAACCAAGCTTCACACAGCTCATTAGTCTGGAACGCATAGTTGGATATGCAAACAAGTATCGTCCATAAATGTGGTCCAACTAGTGACCCACATCTCCACCCATCACAAAGCTAACTTACTGCCTGAGGCAGCCAATGTTGAGACTTCAATACTTAATGAGCTAGGCCTATCCTATACCAGGCATGTGGTCATATAGTAAGGCTCAGTTTAATGGCGCACAAAGTTAAGTCCTTAATTCAATCAGGGCGAGACTTCCAATTTACTGACCTACTCACATAGATCCCATCAAACAAACACCAATTCACACAATACTTTCACTCACCCAATCTAAATATTTTCCCACCTAGTTGATTAAAGTGTAACACATGCTTCCACAAAGTGACAAGTGCAACACATTCTTCCACAAAGTGACAACACATATCATACCAATTATCACAAAGATATTCTATAATCACTTATTCAGGTATAAATTTGTAATTTAAAATGATATCAATAACTCATTGCATGCCTAAGCATACTAATCGTGTCTAACCAACTCACGTTGGTTCTATGATAATACCCACTAAATTAACCAAGCTAGGGTGACAAATGATAATGGCAATACAATAAACAAGGTGGGCATAATCAAATAGGTGCATAGCTAATCCTAAAGTATTAAAGAATTTAATAATTGAAATACCCTGCAATAAATTTAAATCAAAGTAATTTTGGAAAACTGGGTGCGATATGGTCAAACACAACTTGCCTTGGAGCAAGTCTTGGTACTGGTAGGTAGGGCTTGATTTTAGATGAATTTAGAAACTTGAATGAGTTCAATCGGAGTTAGTATGAGGAAGAACGAGCTCTCGGAAGTTGATCAAAAAAGAAAATGCTGAAAAATGAAAAATGAGAGAGAATGTGTGAGACTGACAGGTGGGGCCGCGGGAATACTCCCAAAGTCTTTTATTTTTGGGAATTTTGGAAAATCCAAGAGGATGACATGTGGGGCCCATTGGAATTTATTGATTTTTGGAATAAAAAGAAATCCGGGAAAAAGATTTAGAGAATGACAAGTGGGCCTCTGTTCTGTGGACCATGTCCACGGAGACGTGCTGGTCCATAGGGTTGACCTGACATGCGGGGCCCGCATGTAAGTGAGATATGAATGGATGTTGGGTCCGGTTGGGTGGATGACGTGTGGGACCCACACGTCAGAGAGAGAGGAGGATGAATGACAAGTGGGACTCGGTTGCCATGGACACATGCGCCACTGACGAGTAGGGCCGGAGGCTGGTGATGCGGGCTACGGGTGGCAAAGATGTGGCACAAGGTGGCTGCCACGCGTCGCTGACGAGGCGGACACGGAGGTAGAGGGGCGACGTGGCGGTTAACGTGGGCGTGACATGACACCGGCGGCGGTGGTTGTGCTCGGACCGATGGCTCACGGCGCTTCGCCACAGCGGCATGTGCGAGAGGAGCAACACGAGAGAGCAACGAGGCGAGGTGGTGGCGTGGGTGCGAGTCAAGGCACGTCGAGAGATGTCCGACGGTGAGTGGAAGCGGCGGCGTCTTGCTCAACGGCAGCGAAGAGGATGGTGCACCGGCTATGGGAGGTGAGCACGAGGTAGAACGGCTCGAGGAATAAGATGGTGGGGTCAATGAAGGCGAGCTCACGGTGGCGGCGCAATCGAGCAGCGAAGGGTGGCGTAGGGGTGAGAGAGAATGCTTGATCTCAAAGCACAGTGGACGAAACTTGGAATCAAGTGGGGGTAAAGGGTAGATCAAAGGCTAGAACACAATGTGACGTGGAAGGATTCGCGAGGGACTCACCGAGGAAGCAGGGAATGCAATGGAGGCATTTCGGGTGAGTGCGGATCATGGTGAAGTTGAGGAAGACGAAGATGGCATCAACAGCCTGTTGCTCGGGAACTCCAATTGGTTGGTGCAAACAGAGGAGGAGGATGAGGCGGTCATGATGACGCGGATGCGGCGGTCCAAGGAGGTGTGACAGAGGAAAATGAGCGGCGGGCGCGCGCGAACAGAGAAGAAAGCGAGCGGCAGCGCCTGATGGGATCTCCGGCGATGGCGGCTAGGGCACGGAGGTTGCATGGCGAAAGAGCGGATGCACGGGTGGCTATTTATGGCACAACGAAACATGGGCACAAACACCAAGATAGAGGCGGAGGTGTTGGGGCGCGCTGCGGTGTGCGTGCTGCGGCGGCGGCGGCATGGTGGCTTCCAGCGGGCCGCCGCGCTAGGGTTTCGGCGGCACGCGGTGTGGCTGGCGGCACGACTTGGTTGGGCCCAAGCGGGATGGGCCAGTGGAGGAAGGTGGGCTTGGGGTTAGACGGAGGAAGGTGTGCCGGGGATTAGGTGAAGGAATGAGGCGGGGAGACAGGGGCGACCGGCGAGACTAGGCCGGATGGAGGAGAGGAGAGGGAAATGGCCTCGGGCCAAAAGAGGAAGGAAGAAAAGAGTGGACCTCAGCCCATTTGGAAGAGGGGATAGGAATGTGGCCCGATCCAATTCGACGAAGAAAGGAAAAATTGATTTTTGAATTTAGAAAAGGCTAAAAATTCAAATGAGCTAAAATAAATACCAAACAAAGTCGGAAAATCCAAGAAAATTCCTTGGAACACAAAGTCATTTAATTGAAGTTTACATTAATCAAATTAAATTGTTTTAATTTTGGAAATTTCCAATTAAGCTTTATTAATTTAAGGAAAATTGATGAAATTTTTAGGACCTAAACTACACAAAAGATTTTTGAAAGCTCAAATTTTGGGACGTTACAAATATGGCGTGACTAGGAAGAAGCCGTTGGTGGAGGGAGCCGCGCCACGAGGGTGGTGGGAGGCGGCTCAGCGTCGACACACGGAAGGTAGCTCCGTGGCGGCAGCGGCGATGATGGAAGCGAGCGGTGGCGGGTGCCGGATGTGGTGGGAATGGGTGGCGAGCACGCATCTAGGGTTCAACAGCGGCGGTGACGGCGTGGCGATTGGGGGCGAGTGGAGTGGCGAGTGGGCCTTATAGTCGAGCAGGGACTAGCTTTCTTGAAATTCGTGAAGAATCTAGACTGTCATTATGAGTTAATGGAGTATTTTGGTGATTAATGATAAATCTATATACTGAGACTAACACTTTTATTGATATACTTATTTTGTAGTCTTATTTGGATGAAAATGTGAAAATCATGGAGGTATGCACTCAACATTATATTCTTATATCTTGTTGCAATCCTCGGATCCAAATATAGGTTGAACTCCACTAAAAGTGTAACTTGAATATGCGCACATGTTTTATTACACATTCGTGTATGCATACACTTAGGGGAGTTCACTCTATGTTTTGGGGTTTCATTAGTATTGATCCATATTCGCTTTATCCACATATATTAAGAATCTCTACTTTGAAACATATCCCTTGAGTATATATAACTTGTGTAGTTTATATATACTCATATTACTCTATATTCCATTATTAACACATAATGATGGGTCCCTTGACTCAGGCGGCGGTCCTCGCAATGATGAAGGTGGAAGGGTTGTTCTCTAAGCATAAATAGACTACGAAGAAGCAGATGTTATTGGATTGGGCGTCGGTGGCATTGGGCTAGTGTCATGCGGTGTGCTTGGCGGGCGCTCATGGCGGTGGCGTTTGGTGAGTTGGCGGCACTCATGGGGTCCGTGAGGTGGCCATGGATGAGAATAATCGATTTCGGGAGAGCGAAGGTGGTGAGAAATTCTAGGGATGGCGGTTTAGGGCAAAGGGGCTCCGGACCCGGGAGAAAGCGGGCGCAAGAGAGGTGAAGCTTGCTGCGAGAAGGTATAACAAGATCCATAAAGCTCGAATGCCCCACGGTTCACTCACCCATTGATGAGCTTCACCCTAAGCCTTTTCATCAAGGGCCACCTGCGTCGCGCGCTTTCCTCCACCTTGGACCTTCTTGGTAAGTTCGGAACCATTCGGTGCTATCTAGCTAGATATTTAACCGGTGTAGTGTCTTGTACTCTTGTGCCACCACCGCCAATCCGAATGTTGCGCATTGCTCTAGTGACCATTGGTCCCAAGCCACCCTCCGTCAAAAACTCCCTCTATCTCCTCTGCTCAATTCTTGAAAAGTTCTCTCTAGTGTTGACATTGTCGCCTGGCAGACGACCTCGTCATTTCCCACCGCCCGGGGTCCACCTCTGGGACCCCAACACCATAATTAGATTCCCCATGTGTCATTCCATTTTCACCATCTCCCAGCCCAGCCTTCCCACCCAGCCGGTGAGCTCGCTGGTATGCTCGCCCGACCACCCCTCTGCTCCCTCCTGTCTAGATCCCTGCGCCCCAAGCTCGAGGTAACACCCGGGGGTCCATGGTGGTGGGGTCTACATAGACGACGTCATGGGCGAAAGGTGGCACTTGTGGAGGCGGTTGAGTCGGAAATGGCCAAGGTGTGTTTGAGGCGGTGTCGGGAAGAAAGGAGGATGGGGATGGGGGGCCGGGGAGTTGGTGGCGAGTGGGTGGGCGGCAAGGCGCGGTGGTTGAAGGGTAGTTAGCGGTGCGAGATGGGAGGATGTGGAGTGCATTGGGTAGAGAGAGGATGTCATTTGGGTGAGAGGTGGCAAAATATGGCGATATAGATGCTAACGAGATGTCACGTTAGTAAAATCGGAATGGTTTTTTTTCAAGGGTAAAATAAGCAGTTTTAAGAGTTGTAGGTTGTCGCGTTTTTGTTTCGTAGTTGATTGTTGGTTTTCAAATTTTTGTAAAGGTCTAGGGGCTCAAATGGACTTTTCCTTTAAAGTACAACCCATCACATATTGACCACTCAAATAGTTTTGTCTAACAATGGTAAAAATATATGTACACCCAACAAGGCCATATCAGCTGTATTTAAACTTTTATTTTGTGGGGAATGAAAGAAAGATACCCTTACTAGTTACTATTTTTTCGTCTAATTTGGGATTCAAAAATTATGTTTGTCCAAGTCCACGTCAACAAGTAAAAATGGTAAGGGCATGTACTGAGATGCTTATATCGAGTGCTTAAAGAAAGAGAATATAGCCCGTCATCAAGCACTTATGTAAAATCATTTCCCCAATGCAAACATCTCTTTTGTAAGTGCTTAGATGGTTGTATTACCTATTAATTATATAGTTATATACATAAGCACATCTTAAACAGGTGTCTAATCAAGCATCGATGCTACAAAATAATCACTTTATCTATTCTCGTGGCAAGAAAAATCGGTTTTTCTTTGCTAAACATCTCTAAACACCATTGTACATGCTTTAGAGCATCTACAACAATCCCGTCATTTTTCTAAGAGGTTGTCCCAATTTAGGTGATGTGGAGGAAAATGTGAGGTTGTTTCAGATGAAGAAATTATTAAATTTTAATACCAAGACAAGAAACAACCAAATACTCAATTGGAGACTTTTGTTACCAAAAATGCGTTTTGTGGGTCCCCTGTCTTAAAGCAAAATATCCAGATCATTTTGCGTCAGGCTTTATTATTGATATGATAAATGAGCTAAAAATATGAAAGGTTGTCTTCATTATTGATCATCAAATCTACACCCAGCAATTAAAGTCCAAAACACGGCTCAAAACAATTCATTGAAAAACTTGTCTTTTTTATTACATATTCTTTTTTTGTCAAACTAAAATAAACTATGTAGATGCTTTTGGAACGGTCGATTAGCACCACTGTTCGGGACCCACCCACCTGACCTGATCGCCGACACATACGCAAGCCATGACTGACCAGCGGCGCCCCGGATACACTTGTCACCCACGTGGCAGTGCCTCCGGTCCAAAGGACCGTGTCACGGAACCCCTCCTAAACGTGGGAGTAGTTGTCCAGTACGGCGCGCACCCCCTATCCCCATCAGTTCCTCTCGCTGACCCCTCGGGCCTCGACGCCGATCGACGAATCCCATTGACTCCTCGCTCCACCCAGAACCGGGTATGGACGAATCCGACGGCAAGAGGGCCAACGGCGCGGCCTCAGGCGGCCGCGCGGTGGAGATATCCGGCGAGGACGCTCCCAGGGTGCTCCGCTGCTTCGTCGACGGCGTCTGCTCCGCGGGCGCCGGCGGGGCTTCTGCGCCGGCTCCGGGAGGCATCCTGCGGCGCCCGCGGCTGCGCGAGGCGTCCAGAAACTCGGCGCGCGACCTGCCCTGGACCAGGCGGGGCGGCGGCCTACGCGCCATCCTCGTCATCTCGGTGAGCCGGCGCGTGCACCTGCGCTCTTTTTTTGGACGGAGAAAAAAAGCGTTTCTTGCTTTGCTCACTAAATGGGACTCATTTGCCATATTTGCATCTGTGTTGATTAATCGCCAAAGAGATGCGGTGTGGTTTGCTTATTCTTTATTGAGTACCAGTTGGAGTTTCGTAACTGACTGTGTTTCACAATACACATCAATTGAGACATGTTGGATTTACTAGTATTAGAGACATGATTTATTGCCATGTGAAATTGGATAATTATATGTGGTGGACCACCAATGTTTAAAGAATTTTGTAGTGGTAAAGGAAGGATGGGTTGAATTGTACTATCTATGTTGTGAGTGAAAACACAGGGTAGGGATGTATATAGCGTTTCCTCGTAGCATTGGCATTGCTGTCATTGGTTTGGCATCTAATTGAAATACTTGAAAATGCACAGAAATTAGTAATTACCCTCATTTCATCTGCTCCTGATGTGGCAGGTTGGAACAATCACGCTTATAGCGTTGACCGGTCTTCTGATTTTCATGTTCTTCCTGCTGGTTGCGACGCTAATGCCGTCATTGTTTGGTCCTGATGTCCTTAGCTGCCGGAGGATTCCTGGCTATGTTCTTTGCTTGCTTAGTTGCAGTGTATATTGGAGCAGTATCAGTTGCCATTTTCATCATTTCCCCGGTTATCTTTGTTGGAGTCTTGATTGCCACTGGTACAACATCTCTCCTTTTACCCTGAAAAGCATTAAATTACTTTAGGTGTCAATGCTTGTATATAAGTTTTAAGGGCATAAGAAGCATTATTTAATCAATACTCAAAGTGCTTCTGTGTTAGTATGTTATTATGCAAATCACCTTCAGTCCTTACAGCCATAAGACTTTACCTGCAAATGGTAACCCAATACATCAGCGTTATGAAGGATATATATAGGGCCAACAAATCCGTCTTTGTTGCTCATATCAGTTTAACATGTCAGGTTGCTCATGTTTTTAATATATATATATATATATATATAAGGCCCAAAATCCGCTCTATACCTAACCCATTGTGGGCGGACCTGCGTATAACATCCTACTTACACTTTCATTCTTACTTCGTGTAAAGGGTTAATTAGAAGGTGCTCGTTTGGAGCCAGGCATTATATACTAACTCACTTTAGATAAGCAATAAATTAATCCCACCACACAATTCCAATGGGCCCACCACTAACAGGCCAGTGTATTAAAATATATTTATGATGTTCTCAACTACCCTACATGATAAAGCCAGTGAAACCAGTATTGAAAATTGTTGTGGCGTGGTTTCTGTGGATTGAGGAGGAAAAAGTTGTTGGAGGTAGTTGGAGCGGAGGGGATAGCGGGGTAGGTGCGGGGGCCGTTCGGCCAGTGATGAGGCTCTTAACAGGAAGAGTAATCTAGGGAAGGCTTATTCTAGCTTGTTCATTGAAATAGAGTCTCTTTTATAGAGACTTAGGCCTAACAATTGAAACTAATATGATCTCTTAAAAGATCTTATCTCTAACCAACCCAAACTACTAGATTCCTAATGGAATCAACTACCCAACATAACATCTTATCTCCTAATTCTAGTGCCTTGGATGCAACTCCTTGCAGCCATGCCAAAGCACGCTGCTCTGTCCTGGCTTCCTTCTTGTGTCGCTGATGAATTGGAGGCAAAGCTATCAGCTCAGTTGGCGGTTCTCCCGGAATTCCTTCAAGTGGACAACATGAAACATATTGTGAATCTTCGCCTTGGCGGCAGGTTCAGTCTGTAACACGAACAAATCGCTCCACGACTTGACCGGCCCATAAAAGCGAGGCCCTAGTTTGGATGGACTCAAGCCCGTAATAGATGTTGCGGCCGGTGCTGAAGTCCCCACCCCACTGGCCAACTGAGAACTCCCATCACGATGCTGCTCGTTGTGACACTTTGTCATGACAGCCTGAGCTTGCAAAGCCGTTCTCTGATTTCAGCTAGTAACTCATCTCGACTGGCCATCTACTGTTCCACTGCTGTGGCCGAGCTGAGCCGGGTTCACAACCTAACAATGTAGGAGGATCTCGCCGTAGACAACCCGGAAGGGAGTGGCAAGTGGGCATCTTTAGTTCTATGTTAATGCATTATCTGTTTAAGTTCTTAACAAACATTTGTTTTCAACAGAATCATCTCTATTTCATGTTCCTGCCTGTAAACAGAAATCAGCACTCTTGTTCTTGCATGTGCTGACTTTAATAGTGTCTGCTGGTTTGCCTATTAGCTCCGGTGTCCAATGAAGTTATTTGTCATGGGCGTGGTACTGTTCACATATGCTGTTTGCCCACAAATAGTTTCCTTTGTTAAGGATTAGATTGATTTGGTTAGTTTGGAAGCTTATCTTGATTAGTTTGTTTTCATAATTTAGAGATTCTTTCTTGGGTTAAGTCAAGTTATCTCTATAAAAGAGATGATATTGTATCCTTTTGCAAGCAATTAATAATGAAAAGTATTTCCTAAGTCTCTAAGTCTAGCTCCGGTCTCTTCCTAATGGGTTCTAGATCCATCTCCCCAATCGGTGCCCTCTTCGTTTTTTCTACCTCAAGTCATTGCCGTCGGCCTCCCATGTTTACCCCTTGAACTAAGGTTCATGAGTCATGACAACTTTATTAGAGCCAACACCATGGTTTCTTTAAGCTATCGCTACTAGACAACTTTGATTGAATCGATGAAGATGGCGTTGAAGATGATGCTTGATTTCGCTCACCCCGGAGGAGTTTGTGTCTGTGTTGCGCTCGAGGACAATGTTTCACGAGGCGTAATGTCGTGGGCGTGTCGTTCACCGTGTTTTTCATCGTTCTTGTTTACCCAAATAGTTTCCTTTGTTAGGGATTAGATTGATTTGGTTAGTTTGGAAGCTTATTTTTTTTAGTTTGTTTTTATAATTTAGAGATTTTTCTTAGGGATCAAGTCAAGTTATCTCTATAAAAGAGATGACATTGTATTTTCTTTAAGTAAGCAATCAACAATGAAGATATTTCCCAAGTCCTAAGTCTAGCTCTGGTCTCTTCCCCAAGCCGGCTATTCTAGATCCATCTCTCTCAATCGGTGCCCTCTTTGTCTAGCGTTGTTCTATCTCAAGTTGTCGTCCGACCTTCCTCTTATGGATGTTTACCACATTATGAATTAAGGTTCATGACATTATCAGCATTAAAGTATCTTTCTGCATTTAAGAGGAACCAGATATTATTTTCCCCTGCATTATCATTGTAACAGTAGTTTATGGTAGTGGAGCCTTTTTATCCACTTCACGTGTTTTGAACGGTAACTTACAGCGGAAGCAGAAAGGAAAACTTTGTATATTATGCTATGTAATTTTTGGTGAATCATTAAAAGATTGTAGTGTGTTCTTTGACATTCTGTTTTCTATTAACCGGGACTACCATGTAGAGGCATCTTAACTAGTCATTGAAGTTTGATAAACTTGTTTCATTCCAGATCCTTTACAATATGTACAAAAAATGTGTTCATTGGTGAAAAGTCTCTTTGCTACCAGCAAAGGAACAGAACAGGAAACGTTCCTACTTTAGTCATTTGAGCCTTGGAGTTGTGAAAAGAGAATCTTGCAAGATGAAAGGATTTCTATAACAGGAGAAATGAGAGGTTAAACTTCAGGGACATCAGTAGAACTGAAATACTCCATAGAAAATTATGAGTTCAACCATAAATTTTGAATCTTATCATAAAAATAAAATAATTAGGGTGAGATTTTACATCCACTAGCAGTGATTTTTACAAGTTTTAGCTCTTAAAAATCAACTCCTATATGACATTTTCTGAAAGGCAAGATGAAGTTGACCAATAGTCTAGAATATGTTGCCATTTTTTCCTTTTGGAATGGTAGTCACCAATCATTACGCACTATCTTACACATTTTGTGGAGAATAAGCTAAATATATACATAAAGTCAGACAGATTGAGATAAGAGGGAATAAAGTGGTATACCAAAGGGTTACTTTAGAAAAAATACTATGTTGATGGTGAATGCTTTAGAAATTTATGAAGATTGTGATGCTCCATATCTAGAAATATAAACACAGAATAATTGTTTTTATTCCTCACAAAAGGGAATAATTGTTTTGATAAATAAAGTTACCTGTAGTGAGAGTACTCTATTCAGATTTGTTTGATGCCAACTCCACAACTGTAAATCTTCACCTCCTAAGCTGTCCATATCACCTGTGTTAAGGTCACGAAAAATATCCTGCTGCAGGTTGGGTTGGATTCTTTTGGATGATTTGGTTTGCTGCAAGGAAGAGCATGGACCTTACAAAGCACTCAATCGGCATGACAAATTCGGCGATCAATCATATTCCACTTCTCGGTATGTGAAGCAGAAGCCTATAGACTGAGGCCTGTGATTCAGTCCCAAATGATCTAATGTACCTGCCCTAGTCGCCTCGCAGTTATGTTATGTGCTGTCTGAAGCTTGCTCTATGTGAATTACGGTTTGTCTTGTTTTTAAGAGTAGAGGACATGCTTGTAGCGGACAGCTATGGTTCTGTATATTGGTCCCCTTTAGTGTAAGTACCACCTCTGAACTTTGGCAGTATGTATGCCTTGGTAGCCAATAAGCCAATGTTGGTTTTTATGGGATATGATCTTTTCTCTAAACCAGTAAAATAGCCAATGTTGGTTGTGAATGCGAAATAAGCTGTGCTGTATGTACAATTTACATGTTCTCCATTGATACAGGGTGGTCTGATCTTCCGAGTAGAACTGTAGATAAATAACGCTTGATGGCGAACTCGCGCTGTACACTCTGGTCGTACACGGACTTGAAGCTCTATAGATATTTGTCAACACACACGGATGATCGTCACTAGTCTATGGCGGAGATTGCCAAGCTCTCAATTTTCAGTGGAAAAGTAAACTTGACTTTGATTTGCAAAGCGAATAATGGATCGCTTAATTCTCTCAAATCCTCGCATAAACTCGTCGAAAAAACAAGCAATAGCTTTGTCTGCAAAAGAATGTGGTCTGCACATGAATACAATCTGCTAGACGTTTATAAGGTCACCGTCATTGGCTGCCAATCCTAGTAATTGGCTTCAAAAACAAACCGTAACTAGCTAATAAAAATAGAATATCTCCTCACGTATTTCTTCCTTCCTAATTTATGTTGATGCTTTCCTTTTGGCAAAACCGAACATGTACTTTTGTACACAGACGTGAACATGCCACTAGCAAAACCTAACATGTAGCGTTGGTCAACTAATTTTCCTTCCTACTACAAAAGTGTGGCCAGCTAATTTGTTTCCTCACGGATGCGTTAATCCAGGCGCTTTTAGCTCCACACGGTTTGCCAACAACCAAATCTTCTTCTTCACGAAAATAGGAAACATCTTGATCTTATTTCTTTCACGTGCTTTGTCTTTGTGCATGCAAACTCCTCTTTCTATCGTTGAATTTCAAACCTAAGCATAATTAAAATACTATTTTTAGATACTATAAAATTCTCATTAAAATTAATGACATGTTCATTAAGGGTAAGTTTACTTGATTTTGTAGTTTTTTGCCGTGCTTTTGTAATTGGTCTTCGGCCTATGTTATATCTTGAGCATTAGGTGGAAGAGAAAAATGTTCATAGGGATGCCCTTATCGTCCGTGATTGTCTTTTTTTCTTTTTCTTTTGAAGACTTCCATGATTGTCTTAAACAATGCAGAATTACCTTGAGAGCATGCAAAATGGACTGAACCATTAATGACATCTAGGGTATATAAAACTGGATAACACAAAAGAACATGATTTTTTCAAGGAATAAGCCACACAAGAAAAATAAAGCAGCACAATTCAATATACCACGATCACAAGGGAAATATACATGAGGATGTAGGTGTAAAATATCAATCAACATGAACACACTGACAGCGACCACAGCAGCCAGGACTGGCTGCTTTGTAATTCCTATCAAATTTTGGTGCAACAGCCCCGAGAAACAAACATGTACACCCAAACATTTCAAAAGGCTATTGCAAATATAGTTTACAAATAGCAAATAGAATGCTGCTGCAACAAAGCATTGGCCACGAGAACATTGCATCGCCAGGTCTAGCAGAAGAGTGAGACCATTTTCTGCATGTATGGTTGAAAGTTGAAACACAACCTGAAAGAACAGTGACACACAAGTGAAACAGAGCATCATCAATCATCATGTGGCAATACCAGTGACACTTGAAGCTCCAGCTACCGGGCAGTAGATCACCTGCCTTGGCTGCCTACCTAACGGTCGCGGCCGACGAGCGAGGAGGAAGGTTCGGTAGTTGCCTGAAGTCTCGGAATGGATGGCATCGGCCAGCGACCTCTTGTACTTCTTGTGGTACTCCGCCTTGATGTACTGCATGTCGATCTCGGTCCTCGTCACCACGACCCTTATCAGCGTCGAGTCGTTGGTGCCCAGGCCTTTCATCGCCTTGTGCAGGACCTGAATTCACATCACAAAATTCAGAATGATCACAGCGATGAATATGTACAGTGTGCCATGCTTCTTTTCAAAAACCAAATGAGTGCCATACCTTGGCAAAGTATTTCGCTGGGCTCTCGGCGCATCTGAGGATGGTGAGCAGGCCAAACCCAAAGTTCCTGACGTTTCGCTCTTCACGGCCTGCCACAAACAACGATGAACTTGGCTTGCATGTTCCAGACTACCAGGAAGATGAAAGAAATTCAGAAGGTAAAAAAGCTAGAGATCAAAGCATTCGTTCATCACCTTCTCAGGGCGACCATACATGTGGTGGTAAGCAGAAGCGACGGACGCCATGTGCGCCCAGCTGCGCTCACTGAAGATGCGGATGAAGGTCTTCTCGTCAGTTCCCAGCCTCTTTTCGCCGGCTTTGTACAGTTCCCTCGCGTCATGTGTTACAACGGAAGGATCAACCTCAGAGCCTTCGTAGCGCGGAATTCAAGATAGGCAAGTAAAGCTGCATCAAGAACAAAAAAATATTGACTGAAAAAATCTGAGAAGGACAAATTGTTAGATGGCTATTCCAATAAGGGAAAAATTTAGGACCTTCTGATGATCGCCAGAGGTGCGTTCGCGAATGTCATGCTCGAGATAACAGCCAAACCTTGCCGGTAACTCTGTTTCATGATTTGCAGCTGAGACGGTGTCCTGGAGCAGATTATCTCGGTGGCTGCTCTCAGATCGGTGATCTCTCCGTTAAGAGCTTGGTTCAGTATGGCTGCGTCTCGCCCGGCAATCAAGGATCCATAGCAGCATCGCTTTCTGGAATCACAGGCAGAGTCAAACCTGGAGCGATTTTACTCAGTTCAAGGCGCAAAACAACGATCATTCCGCTAAAATTTGTAGAACTGTTAGCATGTACAGTTCATCGTTTTCACTTTATATTTATTTATTTTCACTCGTAACTTATTATTTATTCACTCGGCTTGCCAGTTTGATTTACATAAACGAGAGAAAATTGGTCTAGTGTTTATGTTCATGCCTTGTGGTGTCCAGAGAGCTCGGATGATATGCGATGGCAGAGATCCTGGTGATATAGGCCTTGTACTCCTGCTGAATGAGCGCACGTTGCATCGAGTCGCGATGGGCAAGTATGTTGATAACCGTCGTGCTGTCCAACCAAATCCTGCAAGACCACATTAATGATGGCACACTCGCGGTGAAGGCCATGAACCATGGTGTGAGACCATGTTGCCGACAAGTAAAAGTTAGCATAAGAACATAGCGTGCATCTATCAGTAATACAAAAAGCAAGATTCAGATGTCAAGTTTGGTTATATATAGGCTATATAATATAGCTAATCAGAAGCAATATGACACGCTTAAAAACGTGCAGATTATGTTAGCTAGCTACAAAGCAACGTACAGACACTCAATTAGTATATGATCAAGCACGGGGGCAAACATCAAGTGATCTATTGCTGCGTAACCAGCGGCAAACGGCACGAGCGCACAAGCCAAGTAGCACGTACGTGCAAGAAAATTTTAACATGTATATTACGTGCCTTTGAAGGCTCTGTGGAGGTCGATGGCGTCCTGCCGCGGGGACGTGAGCACCGGCGGCACGCTCAGGCTCGCCATGGCTGCTCGCCGCTGCCTCTCCGCCCTCGGCGAAACGCAAAAAACTCGGTCTTTTGCGGTTTTTGGCGTGAATTATCTGCGTCTGCCGCTCGTGCTCGTGCTCGTGCTCGTGCTCGCGGCGTACGGGTTTTAAAGGAGACGCCTTTTCCGCCTGGGGATCGTAGACCACCCCGCGTCTAATCGACGCGGACGGGCGGCCCGCGCGTCCCCACCACTATCACCGCATCGCATATGCCTCCTCCTCGAGTGTCGCTCGCCTGTCTTCGGTTGATGCTCGATGGATGGACCGGGTCCTCCAGTCCAGTCCTGGTGCGGCATGTGGCGCCCACACAACAGAGGCTAGCTAGCTAAGTGATATACCTACTGAACTTGATAAATAAATAGTAGTTGTGATCTTACGGTGAGTTTATATTTATTCAGTCACGTAGGGTTTTAGTACTGAGAAAAATAACAGGAGGGCAAATAACCGGTAGAACTCATCGACTTGCCACGTTAACCTCTGGGAATAAGATCTAATGACCAACCTCTTCATAGAACTCCTCCAGTGTAGGTGGACTCTTTCACTTCTTCAATGAATAATGATTATTGCAAGAGTGAGTCGAGTACATGGAGTTTAAAGTTGTACCACATAATGCAAGTCTCTTTAACTATATGCAAGGTTTGTTACAAAGGATGGGATATGATTTGTTTTGCATAAAGTCTTTTGCATTTGAGTATGAATAATAGATTGAAAGCATAATAAGCGATAGTAATAAATAACCAAATTTGAACATTTACACAAAGCATAATCTTTCCTAACACATTCCTTAGCTTTCCATATAGATTTGTTTTATAAAATTCTACCCCTCGTGTGAAATCCGAGCATGTTCATAACATGAGGGCTATTCAAATAGATTGTTAACACTCTGTAGATGTTGTACACTTTCCCCAAGATGCAATCAACATGCGAAGATCCACAAAGCCTTTATGAAACTTCATCTCAACAATTGGCCCTCCCATGAACATAAAGGGGGTAACCTAGCCCCACAGTGTTGCCCAGTGCAGGATCCGTCCATGATGCATCCCAACAACCATCTTCACAGCCAACATCGAGACCGTAACATACTAAGCTAGGCTTATCCCATTCGGTATGTGGTGCGGCGTGGCTTAGTTCAATGGCGAATAAAGTTAAGTCCTTAGATTGAATGGAGTTATGATTTCTCTAGATATTCAAAAGGAGTTTTCCAAAGCTTGCACAAGAGGTAACGAAAGTGATTAATGGTAAGATTAGTGATAAGAATTTCACAGTGCTTATTGATGAGTCTCGATATATATCAATAAAGGAGCAAATGACAGTGATTGTGAGGTTAGTTGTACATCTTTGTTTTAGTCATACCATTTTTGCATTGTTGTGTTGTTCTTTGGCAAATTTGTGGCACATGATTTGTGAACAATCAAATGACGGTCATGGAAAGGTTTCTTGCTATCAAGCATATCACAAATTGTACATGTGCTGCATTGAATGAAGCTTTGGTTGATTTGCTTGATCTACATGTAGGGGTGGGCATTCGGTTTATTCGGTAAAAAAATATTTTGGTTTTGAGAGTTAGCAAATTAACCTATTAAAATAAAAATCAAACCTAATTAATCGAATTAAACCAGTTTGGTTAATTTGATTTTTAGATGAACCGAACCACACATAGCTCAGCGGTGGGACGAACTCGTCCCATTTGTCTCCTCGCCAACGCGCTACCGAGGAGAATACAAGGGAAGGGGAGGGAAAGGAGCACCAGTCAACAGCGTCGTCGCCGAGGGGAGTGGAGGTCATCACAAGCAGGGAGTGTCGCCGAGAGCATAGGAGCGCCGACGAGGGAGGTCGAGGTCGCTACTATCACCGAGGCGCGCCGAAGCTCTGCCGGATCCGGTGGTGGAGGGAAGAAGCTCCTACCGACAAAGCCCGCCGTGACACAGCTTCCACCGGATTCAGCGACAGCTGGTTGGATATTGTCAAGTACCGTATATGCAAATCCCCTCTGTGTATACTGCACTAGTCCAGGATCATGCTAGTACACACAGTGACAACATCGATAAAATATCATTTCATATGCAAAGATAACTAAGAAATATGCAATTAACAATAATTACCAAAGTAGCAACCTTAAGGTCAAAGCTTACAATTAATACCTCGGAAGGCGAATATCTCAAATAAGCTGCAGCGGAAGGAAACATAATAATTTCAGTGTAGCCCATCCATATGCTCATAGGCAATCGACTAGGGTAACAACGACCTAGTTCTCCATGATCCTTGAAGTTGACCTTGTTGACCAACGATGAACTGCTGTAGTCTTCATCAACTGAACAATATTGTCTAGAGCAAGGGTGAGTACATGGAGTACTCAATAAGTTGTACCACAGAATACAATTGTAGATCATGGCTTATTCCAAAGGATGTGTCATCTATGGTTATTTTGCATAAAACAACATTTGTAGTTGAATATGAATAATATATTGAAAATATAATTGAAAACAAATAGTAATAATAATTTAACAAGTATTTCCACAAAACTCACTTAGTCTAAATCATTTCTTTCACACAGTCGTATAAGTTTATTCACATAGCTGTCCCTCCTAGCTTTGTTTTGTAGAGTCTACCCCTCGTGTGAAATCCCCAAGCATGTCCATAACTACGGATATGGCTATTCGAATAGATTGTTAACACTCTGCAGAGGTTTGTATACTTTACCCACAAGATATAATCAATGTAGCTAGCACCAATCATAACAAATCCTTTCAAAACTTCATCTCAACAATGACACTTGCGGTGAGTTTTAATCTAGTAACCAAGCTTCACAGACTCATTAGTGCGAACGCATAGTTGGATATGCAAACAAGTATCGTCCATAAATGTGGTCCAACTAGTGACCCACATCTCCACCCATCACAAAGCTAACTTACTGCCTGAGGCAGCCAATGTTGAGACTTCAATACTTAATGAGCTAGGCCTATCCTATACGGGCATGTGGTCATATAGTAAGGCTCGATTTAATGGCGCACAAAGTTAAGTCCTTAATTCAATCAGTGAGACTTCCAATTTCTCGACCTACTCACATAGATCCCATCAAACAAACACCAATTCACACAATACTTTCACTCACCCAATCTAAATATTTTCCCACCTAGTTGATTAAAGTGTAACACATGCTTCCACAAAGTGACAAGTGCAACACATTCTTCCACAAAGTGACAACACATATCATACCAATTATCACAAAGATATTCTATAATCACTTATTCGGTATAAATTTGTAATTTAAAATGATATCAATAACTCATTGCATGCCTAAGCATACTAATCGTGTCTAACCAACTCACGTTGGTTCTATGATAATACCCACTAAATTAACCAAGCTAGGGTGACAAATGATAATGGCAATACAATAAACAAGGTGGGCATAATCAAATAGGTGCATAGCTAATCCTAAAGTATTAAAGAATTTAATAATTGAAATACCCTGCAATAAATTTAAATCAAAGTAATTTTGGAAAACTGGGTGCGATATGGTCAAACACAACTTGCCTTGGAGCAAGTCTTGGTACTGGTAGGTAGGGCTTGATTTTAGATGAATTTAGAAACTTGAATGAGTTCAATCGGAGTTAGTATGAGGAAGAACGAGCTCTCGGAAGTTGATCAAAAAAGAAAATGCTGAAAAATGAAAAATGAGAGAGAATGTGTGAGACTGACAGGTGGGGCCGCGGGAATACTCCCAAAGTCTTTTATTTTTGGGAATTTTGGAAAATCCAAGAGGATGACATGTGGGGCCCATTGGAATTTATTGATTTTTGGAATAAAAAGAAATCCGGGAAAAAGATTTAGAGAATGACAAGTGGGCTCGCATTACGTGGACCATGTCCACGGAGACGTGCTGGTCCATAGGGTTGACCTGACATGCGGGGCCCGCATGTAAGTGAGATATGAATGGATGTTGGGTCCGGTTGGGTGGATGACGTGTGGGACCCACACGTCAGAGAGAGAGGAGGATGAATGACAAGTGGGACTCGGTTGCCATGGACACATGCGCCAGCGACGGTAGGGCGGAGAGGTGGTGATGCGAGCTCACGGTGGCAAAGATGTGGCACAAGGTGGCTGCCACGCGTCGCTGACGAGGCGGACACGGAGGTAGAGGGGCGACGTGGCGGTTAACGTGGGCGTGACATGACACCGGCGGCGGTGGTTGTGCTCGGACCGATGGCTCACCAGCGCTAGCAGCCACAGCGGCATGTGCAGAGGGGAGCAACACGGAGAGGGCAACGAGGCGAGGGTGGTGACGTGGGTGCGGAGTCCAAGGCACGTCAGAGATGTCCGACGGTGAGTGGAAAGCGGCGACGTCTTGCTCAACGACGACGAAGAGGGATGGTGCACCGGCTATGGGAGGGTGAGCACGAGGTAGAACGCGGCTCGAGGAATAAGATGGTGGGGTCAATGAAGGGCAGAGCTCACAGGTGGCGGCGCAATCGAACGACGAAGGGTGGCAGCCGGGGGTGAGAGAGAATGCTTGATCTCAAAGCACAGTGGACGAAACTTGGAATCAAGTGGGGGTAAAGGGTAGATCAAAGGCTAGAACACAATGTGACGTGGAAGGATTCGCGAGGGACTCACCGAGGAAGCAGGGAATGCAATGGAGGCATTTCGGGTGGTGCGGATCATGGCTGAAGTTGAGGAAGACGAAGATGGCATCAACAGCCTGTTGCTCGGGAACTCCAATTGGTTGGTGCAAACAGAGGAGGAGGATGAGGCGGTCATGATGACGCGGATGCGGCGGTCCAAGGAGGTGTGACAGAGGAAAATGAGCGACGCGGGGCGGCGCCGAACTTGGAGAAGAAAGCCAGGGCGACGGCGCACAGTGGGATCTCCGGCGATGGCGGCTAGGGCACGGGAGGTTGCATGACGAAAGGAAGCGGATGCACACGGGTGGCTATTTATGGCACAACGAAACATGGGCACAAACACCAAGATAGAGGCGGAGGTGTTCGGAGCGCTGCGCGGTGTGCGCCGCTGCGGCGGCGGCGACAGTGGCTTCAAGCGGGCCGGGCGCGCTTAGGGTTTCGGCGGCACGCGGTGTGGCTGGCGGCACGACTTGGTTGGGCCCAAGCGGGATGGGCCAGTGGAGGAAGGTGGGCTGGGGGTTAGACGGAGGAAGGTGTGCCGGGGATTAGGTGAAGGAATGAGGCGGGGAGACAGGGGCGACCGGCGAGACTAGGCCGGATGGAGGAGAGGAGAGGGAAATGGCCTCGGGCCAAAAGAGGAAGGAAGAAAAGAGTGGACCTCAGCCCATTTGGAAGAGGGGATAGGAATGTGGCCCGATCCAATTCGACGAAGAAAAGGAAAAATTGATTTTTCGAATTTAGAAAAAGGCTAAAAATTCAAATGAGCTAAAATAAATACCAAACAAAGTCGGAAAATCCAAGAAAATTCCTTGGAACACAAAGTCATTTAATTGAAGTTTACATTAATCAAATTAAATTGTTTTAATTTTGGAAATTTCCAATTAAGCTTTATTAATTTAAGGAAAATTGATGAAATTTTTCAGGGACCTAAACTACACAAAAGATTTTTGAAAGCTCAAATTTTGGGACGTTACAAATATGACGTGACTAGGGAAGAAGCCGTTGGTGGAGGGAGCCGACGCACGAGGGGTGGTGGGAGGCGGCTCCAGCGTCGACACACGGAAGGTAGCTCCGGCGGGCGACGACGGCGATGATGGGAAACAGGCAGGTGGGCGGCTGTCGGATGTGGTGGGAATGGGTGGGCAGGCACCTGCATCTAGGGTTCAACGGGCGGCTGCGGACGCGTGGCGATTGGGGGACGAGTGGAGTGGCCGAGTGGGCCTTATAGTCGAACCGGGACTAGCTTTCTTCAGAAATTCGTGAAGAATCTAGACCTGTCATTATGAGTTAATGGAGTATTTTGGTGATTAATGATAAATCTATATACGAGACTAACACTTTTATTGATATACTTATTTTGTAGTCTTATTTGGATGAAAATGTGAAAATCATGGAGGTATGCACTCAACATTATATTCTTATATCTTGTTGCAATCCTCGGATCCAAAATATAGGTTGAACTCCACTAAAAGTGTAACTTGAATATGCGCACATGTTTTTATTACACATTCGTGTATGCATACACTTAGGGGGAGTTCACTCTATGTTTTGGGGTTTCATTAGTATTGATCCATATTCGCTTTATCCACATATATTAAGAATCTCTACTTTGAAACATATCCCTTGAGTATATATAACTTGTGTAGTTTATATATACTCATATTACTCTATATTCCATTATTTGCAATTGAGGTGGTTATCATGAATTACCAAAGAGGGAAAGATTGAAGTATCTTGACCCACCATTATGAGTTAATTGTATGTTTTGATAATTAATCACAATCACATTGTGGGACTAATATTTTTCACGAGTTGGGTAAATAGGTTATGTTCCATGATGATGAAGACTTTGAATGGCATCATGAGTTGATCATCATCAAGTCAAGGTTCAAGAAGACGATGCATTATGTGTTGATGCATATCAAGATCTCCAAGAGGAGATGATTATCAGTTGATCATCAAGTCAAGAGAAGACCCATCATATGTTGATGGTAGGCACATGAAGGATACATCATGGGTTGATGCATATCAAGATAATGACCCCAACTTGAAGTGAAGATGTGCGTCGTCAAGCTTCAAGAGGATGCGCAAGGCAAATGTATAACTAGCTAGGGCTAAATATGTCTTTTACCGGTCTTGGTGTTTAGTTGAAAGACCAGATTGCTAGTATAGGTTACCGTACTATTAAGAGGGGTCTTGTCTAGTAGCTTGAGTCTCATCCTGTATTAATAGCTCAATCCCGCTTGCTCTAGCTCTCTATAGCATGATGCTATTGTTTGCGAATGTGTTTTGCAAATAGTTGAAGCTTATCACGACCCCGAGATGTCATGAGACGTCCCGGGCCTGCTCTGTGCAACACACACTAGTACCAGGAATAGAAGCTAGTGTACACAGTTAAACAAGAGTTGATATCACAACCATACCACGCTCTCCAACAAAATAAACAGAGTTGAAACAAAGGGCATTAAGCCAAGAGTAGATTACAACGGAAACAAAAATAGCCAGAGGACCACTCGATTTGCCACAGGCAATCGATTGGGGGCGTAGCCTAATCGCACGGCCAGGACCACCCAAGCTAAGTGTCCAGGACCACCCAAGCTAGGCGTCCAGGACCACCTGTCCAGGACCTCCCAGCCTAGTCGTCCTGGACCTCGTCCTCAACGAAGTCTTCCTCACCTACTTAACCACAAAGCAAGAGTGAGTACAACAACCGTGCTCGCAAGTCACACCCGTCAAATAACAGATTCATGCATGCAAGAGTTAACAATAGGAGGCTTATAGAGTTGATTTGCATAAGACCAAGTTTCTTTGAATTGCTTGTACTAAGTTCCAAAGCAGATAAACTATAACTAAAATTTATTTTCTAAACACAAATTTTATAGTTAGATAATATTCATCAACAAGTGGTGAATGATATCCTCCTATCAGGGCTAACGCCTAGGGCTACTACTTAAAACCCATTTGGATAGAGATCCAAAACATTTAAGCAAGTTTTTGAAAACAAAAATAAAATCTACTTGGAGTGGCTTTGCCAGCATGTCCATAACCGTGGACACGGCTATTCAAATAGATCAAAACACTTTGCAGAGGTTGTACAGCTTTACCCACACGACACGACCTCTCTAGTTTGTCTAGCACCCGTCGGTACCACCACTCACTGCCTTAGGTGAGGGTCTAGAGCTTGTGACAAGACGTTTACAAAATTCCATCCCATCGTAGCCATCCCTCGCTGAGGTTTTGCCCCCTTTGGATAGAAATCCGTAGAGTTCCTAGCCTCCTCTTGTGCCATGTGGGAATATAAAAGTAGATCCTGAAAGACCAACCCACGCAACCAAACGGGGCGACCATGGTGAAACTTCACAAATTAGTTAGCCAGGTCCTTCCCATTTAGGACATGTGGTAGCACGATGTGGCGTGGCAAGATACGGCTCGAAGACCGGTCCTTAACTGACTTGGGCGACTTCCATAGAACACTGGGCCTCAACCTACCCGGTTGAGCCGAATTTTTTGCAATTTAGCCCTTTTTCGTAAAAATCTCACATTTATACCCCTGCTAGTCTTATTTCCGGTTTGGACCCGAGGTGGCGCGTGACTCACGGCGCCAGGAACTTCTGACTCGGCGCCATGAGTCATGGCGCCGAGGTACTAAACCCTAACCCGAGGCACCGGCGTGGCGGTACCTTGGCACCATGAGTCATGGCGCCGAAAGGCGTGTTACCTCGGCGCCGTGACTCATGGCGCCGACCTCGGCGCCACAGATCTCGGCACCGAGCATTCAAAAAAAATAACCGGCACGCCCTTCCTCCTTCCTCTCTCTCTCTCTCTCTCGCCCGTCGCTCGCCCTTCCTCCTTCCTCCTTCGCATGTGCCGTCGCTCGCCGCGAGACCGCCGCCGCCGCCTCCGCCGGCCGAAACGCCCGCCGCCGGCGGAAGCCGCCACACATTGCAAAACGACCGCGCCGCCGCCGCCAGCTGCCGGCCGCCGCCGCCGCCGCCCACTTCACTGCAGTGACTTCTCCTGTGGCCGTAGAAGAGGTGATTTTTTTTTAATGTAGTTAGTATTTTTTTTATGTAGTTAGTAATTTAATTAGAAAATTTAGTTAGTAAATTTAGTTAGAAATGTAGTTAGTAAATTTAGTTAGAAATGTAGTTAGAAATTGTAGTTAGAAATGTAGTTAGAAATTGTAGTTAGAAATTTAGTTTGAAATTGTAGTTAGAAATTTTATTTAGAGTTAGAAAATGTAGTTAGTAAATTTAGTTAGAAATTGTAGTTAGTTAGGGTTTAGATATAGTTAGTTTAGTTAGATATGATGTAGTTAGGGTTTAGATATTTAGTTAGACATAGCTAATTTAGCTAATTTAGTTAGAAATTGTAGTTAGAAATTTAGTTAGATCTGATGTAGTTAGGGTTTAGATATATCGTTAGACATAGCAAATTTAGTAACATATAATGTAGTTAGGGTTTAGATATAGTTAGTCATAGTTAGAAATTTTAATTTGTTTAGTTACATATAGTTAGTTAGTTAGACATAGTTATTTAGTTTGGTAGGTAGCAAATTACTTGGGTAGTTATCAACTTAAATTAGTTACGTATGGAATTAGTTAGTATACTACTTTACTATAATACATTAACAACCACTGCCTTTTGTATGGATTAGATGGACAATCTAGTAACCTTGCACCATGGAGACAGTATTGAGAAATATGGTTATGGAAATGTGTCATTTGTTGGGATGGAAAGTGTGACCCTGCTGCTTAGTGATCGTCCGTCTTATGGTGAATTGGTCGCTAGAGCTCGTGAGGTTCTATGTTGTCATGGTAATGAGGATGACATCTCGATTGAGGGTGTACTTGATTTGGTTCTAGAGACTCTATTTTTAGGCGGATGGTCTCAATTGACTCGAGGATCATGGCAAAATTATGTCGATCGGTGATGAGGACCCAATATCAATGTTTGGATTTGTTTGTGCGGAAGTTGTCCATTGATCCCAATCCTCATGGGCATTCACCCCTCATGGGCATTCACGGATTTAGGTAGTCCTCCCCTTTGGACCCCTGTTACCCAATTGTGATGCGGATGTGAGCAGGCGGTTGTGGTACCGATGCTCAATCCGCCTCGAATGAGATTGGAATTTCTCATCCTGCGGCCCTCGGAGATCCCTTTGACTCGAACCATCCAAGTAAGTGTCGTAGTACCACTTTAGTTTACCGTTCATTAATCTATTCCTTTGTCTCAATTGCCATCGTGTGTGTGGTTGTGATGCAGTAGATGTTCCTGAAAATGATGATCGTCCTCCTGTGGCACCTTCAGGCAACATGGATCAATTCTGTAGGGCCTCTAACAGTGTTGATGTTCACATTGATGATGATGAGGAGCCTTATGGGACTGCTAGAGCCGTTGATTCCGATGAAGACCGGCTGTTCTTTGTATTGACACAACAAGATATTGAGCTCATCGGACAATTACGCCTAATCGTGATCCGGCTATTGAAGAATTCAAGTGACCTTAGTCATTCCCAAGGTGCTTATGCAGAAGGCAGAGACGACGAGTTGTTAGAGGCTCCTGAAGCCGGGGATAGCATGGAAATCAAGAAGGGTTTGGTCTTCAAGGACTTGCCTACATTGAGAAGGTGGTTACAGGAGTATTCTGTGAAGCGCAAAAGGCCTTTCAAAGTTAGGCATTCCTATGTGCAGCGGCGTTACACAGTGGTGTGTGAGAAGGCCGATTGTAATTGGAGGGTGTGTGCTAGGAAACAGAAGGACACAGGCAAGTTCAAGATCACAAAAATCGTTGGCCCACACACTTGTGCAGAATCAAACTTGAAACAGAAGCATCGCCAGTTGACATCTACCCTCATTGCGAGATCACTATACTCAATACTGAAGGGGCAGCCCAATTTGAAGGTGAGGACAATTATGGAGATGACACAGAAGATGTTCGGATACGACATAAGGTATGGAAAAGCATGGAGGGAAAAGCAAGAGCACGGAAGATGATATATGGGGATTGGGAGGAGAGTGCGGCGGTTGCGGCATTGTTCAATGCAATGAAAGCAGTTAATCCAGGCATGCATTACGAGTACATCCCCAAACCAAATGAATGGAAGGATGGAAGGCAGATTTTCTTCCGCACATTCTGGTGTTTTCCACAGTGCATCGAGGCATTCAGGCATTGTCGTCCGTCTTCTCCATTGATGGTACTTTTCTTCTTGGCAAGTACATGGGCACATTGTTGATAGCCATTTCGGTTGACGCAGACAACACATTGGTCCCTCTTGCGTTTGCTTTGGTGGAGAGGGAGAACAAAGATAGTTGGGGATGGTTCCTGCGGCTTGTTCGGATACATGTTGTTGGCCCTGGCAGGAGGTTGGTGTCATATCGATGGACACGGGGCATACTTAGTCTTTGCAGGAGCGATTCCGAGCACGCACCTATCCATCACCGGTGGTGCACTCGGCACCTCGCAGAAATTTACTCGTAAGGATGGTACAAAGGATAACTTTCCTCTTTTCGAGGAGGTTGCACGCCCGACTTGAGGTGTCGTTGTTGAAGAGAAGTGGAAGCAGCTCAAAGCTGGAACAAACACGAGGGTAGACGGTGGTTGAGAGGCTTGCTTGAGGAACCCGAGAAATGGACTAGGGCCTCGACCATGGTGGTGGCGGTATGAGTTTGGACTAGCAACATGGTGAATCATTTAATAGTTTGCTAAAGGGTATCGTGCCATGCCGTCAATGCAATCGTATCATTCACCTTCTACAAGCTTGTTGCGTGGTTCAACGATAGGCACTTGGATGCAATGGCACGGCGAGTAGTAATGAGACATGGGCACCTAAACCCAAAAGCATCCGGAGAGGGCAAAGGATAGGGCTCGCACACATGAGGTGTCATGTTTTGATCATAAATGCGGGCAAGTATGAGGTCATTGAAAGGGTGGTACAATGGCCGATGGTGAGGTCCGGCCGTCAAGGAGTCATCTTGTCGTGCTCATTGATTTCTCTTGCGTGTGGGAGAACAAGACAGTACCACTTTCCATGTTCTCACTATGTTGCGGCGACTAATCATCGCAACTATGCGTGCGAGCGAGGATACCTAGGGAGTTCAGCGTTGATACCCTTGTTCTTACATGGTCTCCCGTTTTGAGCCTTACGGGCGAGGGCGGTGGCCACCTTACTCGGTCCAAGTACATAGCCGATCCGGTTGTCGTTGGAGCAGACGTGGGAGTAGAAAGAGGAGTAGACACAAGATGGTTATGGATCAAGTTTACGGAAGGACAAGGCGAGGAAGAGCAACCCCTTTCTTACGGACCCGAGCATAACCAATGTGGCAAATGCGCGAGACTTGGCCATAATTCGTACTTGTCATCGGCCACTTAGTCGGTGCAAATAAATAATTATGAAGGGTTTATTAATTAGTAACCGTATTTATTTCACTCTTGTACTCAATTTTACATTTCTTGTAACTAACATCCGCTATTTATGTTTGCAAGATGGCGCATTCCACCTCCGGATCCGTACTACGAGGAGCACCACCAGGGACGTCGGCCGCGAGGGGGTAATGCCAACACATGGTTGTATGTCTCCATATTTCATTTTTGATGGATTCATATTAAATAATTGTAATCTTTGCAGAGCGCCCCTCTTCGATCCTCGAACCCATGGCGGGTTCGAGGACATGCTGTCTGACAGCGGTACACTCCTCTACTTGAGAGTGGCACGGGCGTCGTATCGTTCAGTTCGTCGTGGGTTGCCGTCATCAACCCGCGGCGATCACGGCTTTGGTTGTGGTACATTGACTAACAAACTCATGCACTACCGCCGTTTCGGTGTTCATTTATGTAGTGACCTTAGTACTCGTTTATGTTGTGCGGTGGAGGCGAAACTCACGTTTCCACCTACCTTGTGGTGAGATGACCCATTACGCTTCAGGCGCGCGAAGTTTCTTGGTCTCGATGTTCGGGCCGTCGATTCTGGGACAGTGGGTCCGACGGTTGGAGAGCAGTGGAGGCCTTCCTTGGGAGAGAGCTTCCTCGAGACACCGCTTCCCGCACCTCGGGGTTCTTATCGATTGGCTCGAGACAGCGTTTGCTCGGTGCGGACAATGCGGCGAGAAGACGGTCACCTACTGCTGCGAGCTTGGATCCTACACTTGTTTGGTGTGTTCTCTTTCCGCACGCGACGGAGACAACGCGTCATGGATGTACCTCCCTTGCTTGGCCGGCCGGGACATGGCGGGTGGCTACGGTGGGCTTACGGAGTTTTGTCCTTCCTCTCGCCACTTGTGCTCGGCTTGTCGATGCGCTTTCAAAGACGCGTCGATCGGCGGTGTGTGTACCTTCTCGACTTTGGATGTGGTCTCGTGTACCGGTTGGTCGGTAAGACGTTCTTCCTCCTCGTCCGTGGTTTGCGATGGCCAACCCTCGACACCGACCAACGGTTGCCCACCTTTGGGACGAGTTCGAGTTCCATTTGCCGAGCGGCGGCGCGTCGTTGAGTACGCCAACGAGCTTGACACACTTACGACCGATGGTGAGTTCATTGCATTTTCATTTCACATTTCCATTCGATCTTCGATACAATCTTTCTTACAATACCTAAACACCTTTTGTATGCGAGTCACTTGGGAACCTTACGAGCGGCGGTGGTCCAACTTGGGTGAGCACGATGTGCGGCGTGGGCGAGGACCTCTACATGATGAGGTGTCCGCTGATCCGCTTCTACTGTTGAGTACCACCGCCACATAGAGTTGCCGCGATTTGGCCTCGGCGAGAGTGGCGGTGGAGCCGTTCTCGGCGTCGTGGAGTTGCACAAGTAAGTGGCGTCGCTACTTTTTCTCTCCTTTGTATACATAACTACTAATTCACTATATTTGCACGATGATGTATATATTGCGGGATCGATCGTCGAAGCGAAAAGACGACGGACTTGAGGCGTTGCACCGTGAGCACATAGGCGTGTGGGGACTCCTCCATGAGAACGTCTATGCCAATGAGCACCGCACACGAACTACAACTTCCGTGCATACCTTTCTTGGTACCTTGGTGTGACACGGACAAAGCGAAGGTGCAATGGACCCAAGCGGACTCTGGCGACATGGAGTCTTCTGGCGATGAAGACACTTCCACGACTTGGCGACTCGGGAGGGCGTTGGTGGAGGTGGGCCAATCTTAGATCGAGTGGTAATGTCACTTCTAACCTTTTTCTTGCAATCAATCACAGCGCTAATGTTATTTGCATCGCACTAACCGAGTAACCATATGTTAACAATGTGTGCGGGGCAACACGTTGAGGCGATCCGTGCTTGACCTAGAGTGTTTTAGAGGGGCGAGTGGATGAGACGACACTCCACAACTTTCTTAGAGTAAGTCTTTCAATACATGGCAATCAAAATATAAACTTGTAACCAAATATGACATTTGTGAACTAACAAAATGATGATGAACGCGAGAGACTTGCGAGGCGGCTACGCAGCCTGCTGCGCCGTTGTGGTTGCAGGCGCGAGCACCGATGGGCGTCCACGTGCCACGAGACACATCTTCGGGCGCGGCCGCAAAGCGTAGGCACAGGCACTTCTTCACACGTAAGGCGGCTTCCGGAGGCGAGCTCGTCCCGAGCGACCGGGGATACTTTTCGAGGACTTGGTGGCGAGAGGAGGGCGAGGCCGAGAGATTGGTGGCGGCGGGAGGGCGAGGCGAGGAGATTGGGCCGTCTCGGCTCGAGGTGCTCCTTCGACATAGCCTTCGCGGCCTCCACCGCGTAGGCACCGACGTCCGCGTGACCCTTACACTCCGAGCACCGGCGCTCTTGGCGGAAAGGGCAAGGCTAGGAAAGCGATGAGGTGTGTTTATGTACATTGTATGGACTTTTATGGACTATTTGAACTTTTGGATTGTTGTTTCTACTATTCGTGTGGTATTGTGATGAATATATGCTCGTATGATATATTTGTGTCATATTGTTAAATGTGGATGGTCGAAAAGCAGGGAAACTCGCGAATTTTTCCGTGATTATATGCGAGTAGTGATTATATCTGGGACCAAAGGCGTGTGCTTCTTGTTGGTGGCGACCAAAAGTTACCGAAATATATAGGCATAGTGACAAAAAAACAAGTCATGCTACTCACATGTTCAAGTTTAACAATATACTCACATGCACATACTGAAAAAGTGCGATACATGACAAGAGTACAACAAAATAACAAGTCCAACAAATGAGACCATTGTTCATTATTAAACCATAACTACTAAGTCTAGCACACTCACGAGTGCAACGAGGCCACTTTCCCTTCCTCAAAGCATCGGATCCTCCTCCATTGCAGCCTTAGCACGCGACGCGCTCAAGCCTCCTCTCCCTCTCCCCTACGCTTAGTGCTGCCTCATTTTCACCTCTTCCTCGCGCTCCTTTCTGCTGCCTCCTCTTTGCGTGTCTTCTCCAACAGACTCCTCGCTCGCATCCCACTTCTTGGTCCCTCCATATCTTGCTTGTCCTCCTCCTTGATCTCGGTGTCGATCCACCGCTCAAAGTCACATAGCGGTGGAGGTTCTGCAAAACATGGGTGCATTAAGCACGTAATGAAATGTTATTGATTCATCGCAAGAACAAAGAAAAAGCCACTAATTTCTCACCAACAATCCAATGCGGATCTTTGAGGTGTAGGTCAAAGGCATAATTGTGACACATCCAATACCTGCTGCACACGTGTCCTCCTCATCGATCTCGCCACCCTACAAGCATCACCGCAGTAGCACATGGGCACTTTGAACGCCACTAGGCGATGGCAAGCGAGCGAACGCATTGCCCACGGTGTTGCCTAATCGAAATACAACAAATTGTATGAACCTTAAATAATATGAACTACATATTACCGACAAATTAGAATACGATTGACAAAGATTACCTTGGTTTACTAGCTTTACCACGCCTCGGCATCCTATGATGGGAGAAAGCAGAGGCGACCAAGCGTAACTAAGGTTCCATAATACACAATACGAATCAATAAAACAAGTGAGACTAATTGCTTCAAACCCTAGGTCATGACTAACCTAATTTTGCATAACACACATGATATAGACCAAATCAATGCGTAAAAGTGAGGAGGACAAAGAGGATACCTTGCTCTCGAAGTTGTATGGATCAATTCGAAGTTTCCACGGTGAAAATTGGTGATTCGAAAATTTGTGGGTTGGGTTGAGTGAAAACCGAGAGAGGAGAGGAAGAAATAGAGCAAGGCTCGGGCGGGTATATAATTGAGCTCGGTGGCGAGATGCGTGGCGCGAGTCGGCGCCATGAGTCCTGGCGCCGAGGTAACCTGACTCGGCGCCATGACTCATGGCGCCGAGGTACCGCCACGCTGTTGGTGCCTCGGCTAGGGTTTGGTACCTCGGCGCCATGACTCATGGCGCCAGAAGTCATGTTCTCGGCGCCGTGAGTCACAGGCGACCCCGGGTCCAAACCGGAAATAAGACTAGCAGGGTATAAATGTGAGATTTTTACGAAAAAGGGCTAAATTGCAAAAAATTAGTAGGTTGAGCCGTGCATGAACATGCACCCACTTGACAACCATTTCGCCCAGGTCCAAACCAATTTTCAATTTATTTACCACATTAAAACATTTCAAAAAATTCCATGGTACTGACCATACCATAGTAAGAATTTGAAACGACTGAGCTTTTAGCTAAATTTCTCAAATCAAGATTTTTGAGCTAAGCTTCGGTTAAGCAGAGTTTTGCAATCAGCTCTAGTTTATACTAATGTATCAACTAGCTTTTGACTTAAGGTATCAAGGGTGATTTGACAACATTCAAGTCTGGGAGTACAAAGGAATTAGGAATAACTATAAAGTTAAAACAGGGAGTTAAAGTACTTGAATTGAAATACTCATGCAGTAGTAATTTTAAATAGAAAGTAAATAGTTCGAAGTACTGGGTTCAAAATGATCAAAGGTATGACTTGCCTTGCTCGAAATATTGAGGATCTACTTTCTCTGAGAACTCAGGCTCTCCGAAGTCGTCGAAGTCTACACGGGAGAACAAAGCAAGATCAAATAAAGACCAGATAAGAACCAAATGAAATCTGAATCAAATAACCCAAAAGAAGACAGCGCAAACTAGACTCAAGAGGGAGGTCCAAAAAAGTTGGAGGAAGGAGGTCCAACGAGCTTGATCAAACCAAGTTCAACAGGTCGATGGGAGGTCCAAAGGGTCGGAGGGAGGTCCTACAAGTCGAAAGGAGGTCCTAAGTGAACAAGACGATTCGAGGGAGATTTTGAACGATCAAGATGACTCAAAGAGGTCCTGAACGGTCAAGATGACTCAAAGAGGTTGCAAGAACAAGGAAGGATACGACTACTCATGTGGTCGTAAGAACAGAGAAGAACAAATGAGGCACAAGAAACTCACCAGAACAAAGAGAAAGAAAAACCGAGGAAGGAGGCCAGAAGGGTGATGAACGGTGAACGACGGCGACGCAGACTCCGGCGAACTCTTTGGTGACAGCGAGCTTCAGTGGCTACTGGTGGACTTGCTGTTGACGAAAAGGCGACAACGCAGGCTCCAACGGGCTCCTCTGCAACGGCAAACTCCAGCGGCGCCGAACACTGGGAAGAACAGAGCTCGAAGGTGACGAGGTTCAATCAGCAGAAAACTGATGAACAGAGGCAAGGAATAAAGGAAATGGAGGGTTGAGGGGAGAGCTCAAAGAGTGCAAAAGGGAACCAGGGCTCCCTAAAGTGCTATTTAAAGTGGAGGTAGGGGAGCTAGGTTAGAGATAGTGTGATCGGAGCAGGCGGGCACGGGGATGGGGGCAGGTAAGGGAGGAGACAAGAGGGGGAGAAGGGTACAACAGAGGTGACCACATTTAATGCGCCGCAGCAGCATTAAATGCTCGAAGACTTCTGCAGTTAACGTGCAGGAAGGATAAAGTGAGAAGGACTAGCTCAAACAAAGGGGTTAGTCAAGGTCAAAGGAAACGATTGTGACCAAGAGGGAGGTCCAACCAAAAGGGTGATCACAGGAGGAGGTCCTACGGGAGGTGGTCTTTGTAAAAGGGGCAGTTGCGACCGAGAGGGTCGTCTTTGCAAAAAGAGCGGTTGCGACCATAGAGGGTGGTCTTTGCAAAAGAGGAGGTCGTGACCCAGGGTGGTCTTTGAAAAAGAGGAGGTCGTGACCCACAGGGTGGTCATGCCAAAAAGGGGTGGTCTTTGCAAAAGAGGAGTGCTCCTGATCACGGAGTCAAGGGAGGTCCTGAGAAGGTTACAAAGAGGGAGCCGTTTGATTTGGATCGGACGGTGCAAAACGATCGGGGACGTTCGGACCATCCGAAGGTTAGAACGAGATCTAACCGTTCGACACCATCGGGCGATCCACAACATTTGGAGACGTTCGGACCGCCCGGAAGTGATAACAAGAACTGACCGTTCAACACGATCGGGCGATCCAAAATAGAGGAGGGCACAGGAGATTGGATTGGTGCGCTGAAGCGGCCAAGGAGGAGTTCCAAACTGAAGGGAGGTCTTGACCTAAGGGGAGGTCGTGACCAAAAACTGGTACGCACAGAGGAAAGAAAAATGAAACACAGAGAACTCCAGCGACTTGAAAACCAACTTGAACTGGTTGAAGTTTGACTTAGTCATTTAAATTATTTCAAAAATCTCAGGTTAAGCTTTAGTAAACCCTAAACCATATGGTTCTTTTTACTTTGAAAAACTCAAAAAGGCTCAGAAAAGCCGGGGTGTTACAAAGCTCACGCATTAACTCTTTGTAGCATGAGACTATAATTTGCAAATATATTTTGCTAATGGTTGAAGTCTATACAACTACTCCTTGTGGCATGTTGTCGATATTTACGAATGTGTTTTGCAAATAGTCGAGGCTCATGCATAATCCTTGTAGCATGTGACTATACTTTGCAAATGTGTTTTACAAATGGTTGAAGTCCATGTACCTACTCCTTGTGGCATGATACTAAAGTTTGCAAATATGTTTTACAAATTGTTGGGATTCATGCATTTCCCTTGGCATGGTCTAAGATTGCTCGTTGCTATTTTCTTGGACTTAGACCATGGTATTGGCTCTTTGGAGTTTTGCCTTTTGATTTGATCAAATGCTTCGATCTTCTCGATCGTTGATTGGAATAGGTTCTTGACCTTCTTGATGAGCTATGACTAAAGATTCAAGGGATTTGGATCGTCGAGTAGGAAATTAGACCTTTTTGTGATCTTTGCGGGTTGGTGTCATGTCTTAAGCGGTCATACCACTAGGGCATCGGTCAGACCTACCGTAGCTATGGTCAGACCAGCCTCAGTGAGGTTCTTGGTGTTTTGTTGTTTTGCTTCAGGGTTCGTCGGTTTCAACACAATATTTCCGCTGTGATTTAGTTCTGATCTTCATAGCTTTCATAGCTATTGAGGGGAAGAAGTTGAAATCAGTCGTGGATCAAAAAAAGTATAGCTCCTATCAATCCCCTGTAGTCGTCGTTCCGGTCCAACAACTTGAAATATGAGTGGATAATTTAATGGTTTATAAAAAACTTATTCGGGATGAGAATCCAAATGCTTTCTATGTCCGTTGCTTTACCCACCAATTATAGTTGGTGGTTGTCACTATCGCAAGTTGTAGTAGAGCTATTGCTGATTTCTTCAACTATGTTCGTCTAATAGTGATTATTGTTAGTGCATCTTGCAAGAGAAAAGATGCGTTGATTGAAAAGCATCATGATGTCTTGTTGGATAAGTTGGAGAATGATTTGATTTTAGCTGGGACAGGGCTGCATCAGGAAGTTGGCCTAGCTAGACCTAGAGATACTCGGCGGGGCTCACATCTCAAAACTTTGCTTCGTATATATACCAAATGTGGGAGATAGTGGTGGATGTGCTAGCTAGATCTGTACGTAGGAAGCATACAGTAACTCAACATTATTATTACAAAGTTGACATTTTGAATGCTGCTCTTGATGCGACTATGAATGAGATGAATCATCACTTAAAGGAAGTTTCATCGGAGTTATTGGTATGTATGTCTTTTCTTGATCCAAGAAACTCCTTCTCTAAGTTTGATGTTGATAAACTTGTTCAACTTGCTTAGATTTATGCTAGTGATTTCATGGTAGCTGATAGATTCTTGTTAAGAAATCAGCTGCAGACATTCATTCTCGATATTAGGAGAAGTGAGGAATTTTATGGGTGTTGTGATATTTCAAAACTTGCTCAGTTGATGGTTGAAACAAAAAAAAAATAGAACCTTCCCATTGGTATATCGCCTCATTGAGCTGACATTGATCCTTCCAGTGACAACATCTATTGAGAGAATATTTTTGGCAATGAATATTATCAAAACATATTTGCGCAACAAGGTACCAGATGAGTGGCTCAATGACTTGAAGGTGTGCTACACCGAGCGAGACGTATTTAGAACCATTGATGATGATAGAATCATAAAATGCTTCCAAGGCATAAATCTCGCAAAATGAATTGGTCTCGTGAAAGTCATGATTCAAGCTAGCACCTTAGTGGTATGATTTGTTTATTTCGAATGTTTGTGATCATTTATGTACAATTTACTATTGTATCACTAATTTTGCTAATTTTGATATACATATCGTTAGTCGTTACCCATTGGAACCATATTCATATGTTTTGGGGATGCGCTTTTTATTAACGAGGTACTTTCATTATTTTTTTTTCTTTTTTTTTGTGCATATATGAATTTGATTGCACAAAAATATAAGGCTATGTCTCAAATTAGTTTAGTCATTTGAGCATACACACCCTTCATTTTCATTCCGGCTTTGTACTTTACATGAATCTCCACTGATTCTAGCAGAAATTTTGTTGTTGAGGCCCAAAAAGGACGCCTTAAACTTTCTGTTATATCCAAAAGTCAAAGAATATATTTTTGGAAAAACACCGCAACGCTAATCGAAGTCTAACAAGCCTTATTACAACGGTATCTACGAGCCTTAGCCCCTAATATTCTGAGAGGCTAGCTAGTCTACCACGTTTATTTTCACATGAACGATGAAGGCAAGTTGGCATTGCTATCTTCAGAGGGAAAAGTGAAAGTAGTTGGCCTAACTGCTGGGATGTGTCTACACTAATACTGATCGAGAGTATGAAGTCTCTACGTAACGTCCAATATTGTGTTCTGTGCGCTCAATTACGTGTGGTAACTGAGGTATTATATATACGTGGCACCTACCTGTCAGGCTGTCACTGTCCCAGTAGAGCCCCAACCCCTTAATTAAGAAGCCAATAGACAATGTGAAATGATGGCACATACGATCGCGTTCTTATTGTACAGAGGATGGTTTTTCCCTGATAATTTACATGTGTAAGCAGTAAGCAATGTGAAAAGTAAGCAGTAAGCAATGTGAAAATTGAAATGCGATTGTTGGTCGTAGCAGTTGGGGCCGGCTTACATGGACGAAAAGCTAGGTTGGGTCGGGCTCTCTTTTCAGACAACAGAGATCTTCCGATTTCCATTATCAGAAACCAAACTACAGTTTGGGCTCTCATGGACCTTATTGCAGTTTGGCCCGGGCATTACAAATTAACAAGGATGGGTGTCATGATATCTCACATGCTCTGAGCTTAGAACGAATCGAATTAGATGATTGAACCACAATTTGACCGATTAATTTACACCATCATCATGTCATGTCCACTAAGCATTGCATGGCTCGAGGCTACTACTACTTAGGCACATGTGATGAATCCAGGATTTTCAGAATGCGTGTTCAAAGTTACAAACATATCGTACAATGTAAAACATAAAGATTTATAATATAATAAAAAAACAAAGTACAAATTATTCTTACCGGAGATAACATGTCAAATAATTTAGAGAAATTACAAAAAAATTCAAAAATTTCAAAAATTTCAAATCTACATGTTTCCTCTTTATTTTTTTAATGCTCTACGGTCTACATGAAAACAAAAGCTTCACATAAATAATTGAACATTTAAGACAAAATAATCTTCCCTTTTATCTAACAACTGAAGCTACACATTACACAAGCTATTGAACCATACAGAATAATCTTCTCTTTTATCTAACAACTGAAGCTACACAAGGTCACAAGCTACAAACTAATTGGACATTTGGACAGAATAATCTTCTCTTAATCTCTTTTATCCACTGACATATACATACAACTATTGAACTATACGAGCTATGAAGCTAACAAATATCGATCAGTGATTCAATACCAATCTGATTCACTAACAATCTGACATATACATACAACTATTAACTATACAAGCTATGAGCCTATGAACTATGGAGCTAGCAAATCCCAAATGCCAATCAGACAATCAGAATCAGACAATGACAATCAGACAATCAGTGGCTCAGTGTCTCAGTGCCATTGTGCCAATGTGACAAATGCCACTGCTGGCAGCCGGCCTTCCCACTTCCCGAATCCCGATTCGGTGGCGATTCGGCGCCGGGCGCTCCCATCGACCCATCACGGCAGCGGTGGCGGCGAGCCAGCAAAGGAGGAGCGACCGCGGGAGGCGAGCCGCGAGCGTCGGCGACACTGAGTCTGGACACGGGACCGGGATCACCGCCCGAGTAGGAGAGAGGAGGCGCGTGAGAGGAGGAGCTCACCTTGACCTCGCCGTCGCCGCGTGACGCCGCCGCTCCTTGCGCCGGTGATGGTGGCTGATCCTGCTCGGGCTCGGCCTCGGCTCTGCCGCGCATCCTTGCGCCGCCACCTCCCCTTGCCTCGGCGCTTCCCTCCCCTTGCCTCGCCACTCCATCCATCCCCGTCGCGCGTCCTTGTGCCGCGCCGCCCGCCAAGGCCCTGCGCGCCGCCACCGCCACAGAGCGAAAGAGAAAGGGTTGGCCGGGAGGAAAGGTAGGGCTGGGGTTGGGGCTGCCGAGTGCGTCTTGAGCCTTGATCTTGGTGGTGACCGACTGACCGTGGCGTGGGCTGGTCTGGTAGGGCAGTGGGCTCGACCGGCTTGTGCGGAGTGGTGGACCGAGGTCCGAGTGGGTTGCACGCGCGGACTCAGTGCGGACGGGATTCGATTGAGCCACAGTTGAAATACGAATTTTTAGTATACTTTCTAGTATACATACCTAATATACCTACTAAATACTCGGTTTTTTCTAAAAAATTTGGGTGTGCATTTGTACATCCATGTCCCTATACTAGACGTGGCATGTACCTGTCAGGCTGTCACTGTCCAAGTAGAGCCCAACCCCTTAATTAAGAAGCCAATAAACAATGTGAAATGATGGCACATACGATCGCGTTCTTATTGTACAGAGGATGGTTTTTCCCTGATAATTTACATGTGTAAGCAGTAAGCAATGTGAAAAGTAAGCAGTAAGCAACGTGAAAATTGAAATGCGATTGTTGGTCGTAGGAATTGGGGCCGGCTTAGATGGACGAAAAGCTAGGTTGGGTCGGGCTCTCTTTTCAGACAACAGAGATCTTCCGATTTCCATTATCAGAAACCAAACTACAGTTTGGGCTCTCATGGACTTTATTGCAGTTTGGGCCGGGCATTACAAATTAACAAGGATGGGTGTTATGATATCTCACATGCTCTGAGCTTAGAACGAATCGAATTAGATGATTGAACCACAATTTGACCGATTAATTTACACCATCATCATGTCATGTCCACTAAGCATTGCATGGCTCGAGGCTGCTACTACTAGGCACCTTCAGTGGCAAGGTCCATCAACTGGCGAAGCGGCAGCGTAAGTTTGCTTCTGTTTTTATGGACTCAGCAGGAGCTGTTCATGTTCAAGCCGTCTCATCCCACCAACATCTTTTGCGGCCTTGCAGGGTGGGTGTGAATGGATTAACGTGCTGTGATCGGTAATTCGGTATTAGTCTTGTCACTATTTTCTACGTTCTTAATTCTGATTTCTGAAATTAATTCTGATTTCTGAAAGACCTGGAATCCTGTCCTCAGGTTTAGTTTCCTTTTTCGTTTGTTGATTAAAGTTTGCGGCTTTCGTGACGATTGACAAATTCCGCTGTGGAAGCGGTGATGCTGTTCTTGATGTTTCAATCTGACCTGTGCCCTTTCCAGCCACACAAGAGCAGCATTTTTTTAGCAATTTATTATTATTATCGAACTACTTTTAGAAGTTTGATTTAGCCATTCGTCACTCGTCAGTAGTCAGTGTTGTCAGGTTATTCTCCAAATCCAATCTGGTGTGCTGTTCTTCTGAATTCAGTATTCCTGTGGTACCACCACTGACTAATCTCAATTCTAAAAAGAAAAAATCTCAATATATTTTTTGAGTACTTCATACTTGAAAATAAGACAAGGAAGCAGGAAAACATCAACTCGATTGCAGCTGCTGCCGGCCAGTGTTTGGTTTTAAATTACCAACATGGGCATTTCTGAGACAGTAGGATAATGTAGAATAGATAAGGGCATTAACAAGTGACAGGCTATTATTTCTGAATCCATGGATGATTGGCTGGTATCATGATAATACTGGCCATCTGCTCTTGTCTTGCCCAACACAAGTTGCTGCCTTGTGCTTGTCTCTTACTGGTTTTGGGTAAGTTAATTAAGCTGCCACTTTAGCTGCTGTCATAGATAGTATGGTCTGAATAATTGTGGTTAAAGTTCGCATTTTATGCGTATGTGCTGTTAGTGGGGGAAATGATAGAAAATGCAATCTTATCTCTTTACTTACTTCCAACCTTTTTATAATAAAAATTACTCAATAATTTGCTGTGAAGTCCCACATCCCACAACACAACAGTGGGAGATTTGGGTACCATCTGCAGTACCAAGTGGGAAATTCATTTTTGGAATTTTGCCATTTCGAGAAAGGATTGTTAGAAAAGGTTGATACTTTTGGAAAGACTGTTCATAGTTTGTGGTGCTGTGCTGGAGGCAACCTCGGAGAAGTAGTGAGAAAAGATTGGTAGATCTTTACATAAGTGATATCTGAGTCCACTGTAACATTCCAAAATTTCAAAATCAGATATATTAGTTTTAAAATCATCATTTATGCATTTTTGAAGTTTTTCAAAATTTTCGCATTTATTTAAAAGGTTTTCCTAATTTCCAGAATTAAAACGAATTTTTGAAATTAATCAAAGCTTGACTGAACTCAGTTAATACTTTATTTGAGTTTCCATGTATTTAAAAGGTTTCACTCCTTTTCTCCTCTGCAGAACACCATGACCGTGTCGAGGTCGCCATGCCATCGCAGTGAGCCTCGAGCACTATCGCCACCACAAGAACTCGTTGCAATGACCTCGCTGTTCCATTTTGTTGGTTCCCAAGCCCGCTCAGTCGCTCCATAGCCGCAGAGAACTTGACAACAATCTCGGTGCACCTCCTATGTTATGCCTCTGCTTTCTCTTACGTCTCTCTCGACTAGTGGGCCTTGGATTAGAGTTAAATTAATGCTAATCACTTGGTTATATGGTAATAAGTAGCGCCAAGTGGGACCAACTAACTAATTAACCAAGGTTTGAAATAAAACTATTTTCAAAGTTGAGCCATTGATATGCGGGTCCCGCCGCTTTGTAGAGATATTTGTGAACCGGTGCAAGAGACCAGCCCCACCTATCGGTGGAATAACACAATAAATCTAGATTTTCCTTAAAAAAGGAAATTTAATATGATAATCGTATGTGATGTTTCTCCTTTTATTTTTGGATTTTCCAATCGAGCTAAATTCAAATGCTTATAACTTTGCATTTGAAATCCTAATTGAGTCAAACTTGTTTCTAAAATTTTCTAAAATCATGAGCTTTCATAATCTCCAAAACTATTTGAATTTGCTCTTTGTTTAAATTTATTTGTGTCTTGTGGTTTTTATGGGTTAGAAACCGACATGCCACAATCGTACGAAGTTGATCCAGAGCAAGAACAGTGTTCAACGAGCAAGGCAAGCATCCTCCTTTGACCATGTTGATCCTATTATTTCAATATTATGTATATTATTTGCTCAAACTATTATGCATGCTTAAATTTAGTTATCGTCGATTGTTGCATTGATCCTACCTTGAAAATTGACACCCTTTTTGTTTTCACCCTAGGAATATTATCCACTCTTTGTAATAATAAATTGTGGAGTTTTAGAAAGGTATATGAAGCTTGTGCTTAGTCATACTTAAGTCAATAAAGGTTTAAATAGTGGATTTCAGTAAAATAAAGTTTTGAACACTATAGGAAGGTGTTTTTGAAGGGATACAAGTAGGCTACACACTAGCAGCTATAAATTCAAAAATTCTACCATGTAAACAAGAAAACCAAGCAAGTAAGAGATCATAGATCGTTAACACTAGACGCGTAGTGCAGTGAAAAAAGAGTTGGAGCAGCCCGATACAACATCGAGCGCGTGAATGTAGTGGTCGTTGTCGATCGTCCAATGTCCTCTGCACCGATCATGTCCTCCAGCAACCTGTCATGTTCCTTGCGTAGGTCGTGGATTATCCTCGATCAGCGCAACAGCAACCGCAGCAGCGCCTCTACGGTATCCACACGTCTAGAGGTGGAACGTTGTATGCCAGTGTGCTAGCACTAAAGCGTATGATAGGGCCTTCGGGGAGATGGCAGCTAAGGTTTCGGTCGAGCAACTCTTACATCCCAACAGCCCTATGCATCCCCTTATAAAGAGCCTATAATAGATCCTATCCGAACTGTTTGTTCCAAACCATAAAGTGTGTGCCCCTGTAGGTTCATGCGTAATCGGTTGTGACTCAAAAACTCCTTTTCGACCACAAGTCGTTAGCGGTTTCTAGTAGGACATAACGATTCCCAAATACACATAAATATTATATCGGATGAACCTTATGCAATATGATCTACGACCAAGTCCTTATCACTTACGACTAGCTCATATCTCTATGTGACCAATTCATATTTAGTTACGACCAGTTCAGAATTCCTTACGACCAGTTAATGATCATGTACGACCAGCTCACGACCAATTTGTATCTCCATATGACCAGTTCGTAAATCCTTACGATCAGTTAGTGATCATGTACGACCAGCTCACGACGACCTACTTGCGTATTTTCCTTTTGCCTCGCGATATCTGATTGAACTCCAGGTAAGATATATGACATCCATGGACTGTTTGATACTTTCTCAATCTAGTAATAGATAACTTCATGTGGTCGACTCTTGACCACTAGTGACACGACCATGCACTTTCTTTATCCGACCACATCGAGGGCTGGAGATATCTCTTTTGTTATGTTAGGAGGGACAAATTACATATCCTACAGTTACATCTCTTCGCATATTTCATAGCATAGCCGAAAGCTACCTTTTATAACTACCCGATTTGAGTAGCGCCTCGCAACCCCTAAGTATACTATTACACATGTAGAAAATCATGTTGATTTTGTGTCTAAGGATTATACATCATCATTGCTTGAGACCAACTGATAACACACAAAATCATAATAATCTCAATAGTATCTCAAGATGAGTCAATCCCACAACATGTTCTATAACATGTGTTTATATTATTGATTTGATATTCCCATATCCATGACCGTTGAAACACGGTCGTCAATCAATACATATGCTGGTCGATAAGTCATTAGTGTCCTGACTAGTGACATCTGACCAAGGATACATTTAGAATGACATCATATAACTTAAAGAGTTTCACCAACAAGTCACATACTTGTTAATCTTTATAAATAATAATTCATCCAAGGAACATAATAGCATTTATTCTATAACTCATAAATATAGATGTGATACCATCAACTCTATGATTGCCTCTAGGGCATATCACCAATAGTTTTGACAAATTTGGACAGAGGTGCTACCTTGGATTAAAAAAAATGTGAAAATGAAATGTTTTGGACTTGGGCGAGTGGTATGTTGAGACCGGCGTAGTTTCCACAAGAACTCAGTTTGTGTTGGTCCCGCAGGTATAGTCGGTAGGTGTTATTTGGGATGTGCAGACGATGGTAAAGAGCCTTCATGTTTGTAGGGCACTTGCATTAGACGATAGTAAAGGATGTCCATGTCTTGCAAGTATTACCAATACAACTGTGAGCCCTCTTGATGATGGTAAAGGACATCCATATCTTGAGGAGTAAGCTCATAGGGAGGGCTAATGTAAGAGCGGAGTATTGTTAAGGCTTTGTTATGATCTTCTTAGTCGCGCACCTATGGAAATGTGAAGGCCGGACATCCACAGTTGATCATATCTTGTGGGTAAAGATGTACATCCTCTGCGGAGTGAGATCTCAATCTATTCGAATAGCCGTGTCCCCAGTCATAGATATCGCTTGGTGATACCATACTTGGTTAGATTTTCGGTTTTCTCTAAAAAATGTTTCTTTTGGGAACTAGTATGGATGGTGGATATCCATGCTCGAAAGATTTTGACAAATGACCATCAATAGTATTGTGATGACAATAGATAGGGATGGATTACCACTACTATATGCTCATATGTTATTTCATATTAAAGTTAAATGAATTTCAAAAATGGCTCTTTAAAGGGTAATATTTCTATTCCAATTAAAACTTGCTTTAAGCACAAGAAACTAGAAAAGACAACCATCCTTTGATATAACTTGCATGTATTAATACCTTTGATATAAAGTCTTGAGTACATTCTTGTACTCACCGTTGCTTGTTGAACAATTGTCGAGCAAAAAATTGAAGACCCTGCATCCGGCTACTTCTATGCCGAGGGATTTGGAGACGATGATAGTGTTGAATTCTAGGGCATTAACCCAGTTGGTTGTCCATGGGTTATGGCATACCGTTGCAAGTACCCTTAAATATGATCTATTTGGTCGGTCAGCCCTGCTGTGTAAAACTCGATCTTAATGGCCTATGTTCAAACGCTTAATATGTGCTACCGTTTGATTTATTTGTGTATGGATGTGATTAAATGTTGTAAAATATGTGTGCTAGCGATTGATCATGGGACTAGCATGGTATACACATAGGGTTGAATTCAATTTTGGGTCCTACATATATTCAGACTTTTCTAAGTTCTCTTCAGATTAATTTCAAGGCCTGGAAACACAGCTTAACTAAAATCATTTTTGTTGGATTCTTTTGGAAAAATTAATTTTGTTGAACTTTGTTGAGATATATGATGAAATTCAACATTGTGCTTTGATAATTAGTACATAGCCTGACGAGATGAAATATGCTGAAAAAAACTATTATCTTTACTATTATAAAAGAAGGACTTGATAATGATGGTGAGTTGCCATATACCACCTTCTCTTCGCACCTTTTAAGTTGGTAGGATCTTTTGTAGATAGATATGTGTATATATGCATAGGTTACTTGAAGGATCTTCTGTGGATACTTAAATTATTTGTGCTAGTGGCTTATGATAATATTATATGTGGCTTATTGATTAGATGCAAATTATGTATGAAACTTTCATTTGTAGGATACTTACCTTATGGATATTGGTTTTCTAAGTTAATAGCTTATATTATGTATATTTGAAAACCGTTGCAACGCACAAGCACTCAGCTAGTCAATTTAAATGACTGAATTAGTAGGATATGACTAAGTTTCATTGCAAGATTATCAGTTAGTATATTTCTGAAGTGGACAGTTTAGCTAACTGACCTAACAGTAGTTATTGTTAGTTGTTACTTGTTACTGATCTAATAAGGTTGCTATTGGTAATTTGTACAAATCATGTTATACTTATGAGTTATGAGTTCTATCTTCATTTGATTTGCTTCAAACAATGATACCATACCAACTATACTGTGGGAACACAATATATTAACATAAAGCATATGTTCTTTCATAATTTGTGTGGTAGATAAATTACCATTAAAAAAATCAAGTCAAACTGTATCCGGTGATTCATTTCAATCATAGGAACCTCGAGGACAAAAGTAGTCAAAATTTGCAGCCGACGTACAGCTGAATCTATCAGAGAAACTTGCCAACATTATTCTCTCCTTGTGTGGCTGAGGACCATCCTGCTTCAGTTTAGTCTCTTCCAGTGCCAAAACAAAATGATATTCTCATGACAATTAGGTTCCTTATGGAACGAAGCAACATGCGACCAAGTACCAATTTGACTGCACATTCCCAGCGTAATGTTTCTGCTCTGTCTGAAAAGAAGCACAACATGGCAGTGCCAAATATGCAGTCTTGAAAATTATTTCCGCAGCTAGCTATCTATGCACTGTTCTACACTGTCAGCTCCAGAAAAGAAGCTGCTACAAGCCTTCAGATATCTCTAGCTGAGATATCAAACAGTAGGCACATGACAACAGGCAGAAGAGTCGACTAAATTCGGGCAAAATCCAAGCACAAGTTGCATGGTTTATTGGTTGCATTGCCACAACCTAAGGTAGCACACCAGACCGACAGCAATAACAATACATATTATCCAGCCAAGTTGCACAACTGTAGCTTTAGCCCATCCTTACCCAGCCAACAAGTCATTGTTCAAGGATGGCATATGGTTCTTACCCAGCCAAACATTCTGACATGTTACACATGACAGTGTGACATTCAATCAGAACATTCTGGAGTCTGGGCTGCATTGCTCATGGCCCTACTTTATTCATCTACCTGATCTCCTTTAAAACCAATGGCTGCAGTGTTATATGAAGCTAGTACATGTTAAGGCATTTGTAGTTTGTACTGTTCATTTGTAACTAGTAGGAAGACAGAGACATGAAGAGCAAACCATAAGCTGATGGCTTTGTATTGTTTTTTTAGGGGACAAAGTTTTTTTTTTTTTTTTTGGAAAGAGAGGCTGCTGGTACCTGTAAGGTATAAGTTTCTACAGTAAACCTGCTGGTGTAGAGAACTTGTCAACTCTTTCACCAAATATGTTGATATTTGTCATGTATCTCCTGTTCTTGTCAACATCACAGCTACTGCCCAAGTGCCCATTGTTATTGTGCTAGCTTTCTTTCTCCCTGTCCCTTCCACTTGCCTCATTATATATCTTGCAGCACTTGACATCCCATTCTTGCATGCTCCCTACTGAAGAAGGCAGCATTCTCTTCCTTGTCTGTGCTTCATGATGGGGGAGAGCCCAAAGTGTGCAGAAGTCAGCACCCTTTCCATATCCCTGTTTCATCTCTATATTAATTTTCAGACGGCTTGTTCACCAATAACATGAACTCTCCTACCTTTGTTGTAGATTATCCGTCCAAGATTGGTGACAAGCAAGCTACTGTGCCATCGGCTCGTCTCCGAGTTTGCGAGTTTGGGGGACGATGCCTTCCACCAGGGGCAGAACGATACCGTCAAGTACAGGTGAGCATTTCTTGCAGCATCTTGCGTTGAATTGAGCTTGAACACAATGGCAATCAACACACCAATTCACATGATCTGACGCAGGGTGTTCGCCAGTACATGGAATGTCGGCGGTGTAGCGCCACCCGATGATCTGGACCTGGAGGATTGGCTGGACACGAAGGCCAATTCCTATGACATCTATGTTCTTGGGTAGTTTGTCATTAATCCTACACGGATTTATACATTCTCTCAGTAAATGATTCCATCTAGTTCTTGTCGTAAGATTTTTTGTTTGCATCTTTTCAGGTTCCAAGAGATCGTGCCGCTGAATGCGAGGAACGTGCTTGGCCCCAAGAACAGCTCGATATCTATGAAGTGGAACTCGCTCATAAGCGATGCACTGAACAACACGAGAAGAAGACAGCAACAAGAAGGAAAGTTGAACAAAGAGCAGCAGCAGTTCAGGTGCGTGATGAGCAAGCAGATGGTGGGCATCTTCGTCTCGGTCTGGGCGAGGAGCGGTCTCCGCCAGCACGTCCGCCACCCCGACATCTCCTGCGTCGGCGCCGGCGTCCTCGGCCGGCTCGGCAACAAGGTACGTAAGCCGCCCGCAAAGACGCAAGCAGCAAATACACGACCAGAGGCAAGGCAATTCACATGACCGTGCATGGAATGGTTGCTGGGCATGCGCCGTGCGTTGCAGGGCGCGGTGTCCGTCCGGTTCTTGCTGCACGGCACGAGCTTCTGCTTCGTCTGCTGCCACCTCGCCTCCGGCGGCAAGGAGGGCGACGTGCTGCTCCGGAACATCGACGCCGCGGACATCCTCTCCAGGACGAGTTTCCCCCACGCCGGCGGCGGCGGCGGCACGGGGGCACCGGAGGAGTTGCCGAAGAAGATCCTTGACCATGAGTAGGTGCCCGGCCATATCTAAATTCTGATCCTAGAGACAAACAACAACAGTTCGTTGATGTGGGGTTCTCGCCGCTGCATGTTCTCGTGTGTTCTTGCATGCAGCCGCGTGGTGTTGCTCGGCGACCTGAACTACCGGATCGCCATGGACGACGCCGAGGCGCGGCTGCTGGTGAGGGCCAAGAAGTGGAGCATGCTGCTGGAGAACGACGAACTGCTGCTCGAGCTCCAAGGGCCGGCACTTCGACGGCTGGCGCGAGGGCCTCGTCACCTTCCCCCCGACCTACAAGTACCACCGCAACTCCGACAAGTTCTACTGGTGCGTCGACGGCGGCGCCACCGCCGGCCGCGAGAAGCAGCAGCGAGCGCCGGCATGGTCTGAGTCGTCTGACCCGATCGACATACCCATGCATCTAATTGCCTGAATCTTGCCAATGAGATGATTTTTACATGTTTGTAGCGTGATTTTGCAGGTGCGACCGTGTCCTTTGGCGCGGCAAGGGGCTGAGGCAGATCCGGTACGAGAGGTGCGGCGGCTACCGGCTCTCCGACCACCGGCCGGTGAGGGCGTTGTTCGACGCCGTGTGCGAGGTTACGGGAGCTGTAGATTCTTTTTTAGAGGGCTTATGTGCTCTGAAGTAATTAACCCACAGGACACTGTAAATTTAGTGATTTGCCAAAGGATCAAGATGCTCATAGTCACCTTTGCATCTTTATGAATGACAGTTACTCGATTAGTGTACATTTTTCTGTCGTTTTTATGTCGAAAATATGACATTGACGGATCGCCTTCCAACAAACTTATTCACTTTCCAATGGGATACTTGGTGATGCTCCTCCCAGTAAAAAAAAGTCTCGTTGTTGTTCGCTCTTTATAATCTTAAGATACATTTACCATTAGTTTATGTTCTGTATATTTGTAATGCTAGGGATCGTACATGTCTACACATATCATTTCCATTTGTTCAATTTGAATATTCATAAAGACATTGATATAGCCGAAGTTTAAAAAGTTCCCCGTATTCCGAAAGGTCACTCTTTTGTCACTCGAGGGAGTTTGATGCACTAGTTATATGCTAATGATTCGGTAGAAACATTCTATGTCAACTACAATGGAAAGTAAATGAAACAAAGAAACATGGTTGGTAGTATCTGATAACTCTCAGAAGAAAATGGATTTTTTTTGTTCTAAATAAACCATTTGTTTGATCGTTTTACAAAAATAACCCACATTATATATATATATATATATATATATATATATATATATATATATATATATATATATATATATTACAAAAATAAACCTCGGTGGCCCACCATACAACTAGGCCCAATCACACGGTGGACTAACAACTAGCTAACATGGTAGCCTCAGCCGCGTGACGGAACCACGACTAAGTCCTTAGTATGCCACATGTCTCGGTCGCAACCTGGTGGTGCGACTGAGGCCCATGTCGGGCACAGTCGTCAGTCTAGAACGCGACAGAGACTAGTCGTCAATCAGGCCGACGACTGAGCTTTAATTTTATAAAATTAAATAGTTGGAAAAGTCATTTGTGAATAATTGTTAGTGTAAAAAACCTGGAGTTTACTGACTACAATTGTTTGTAAATAAAATATGTGTTAATCATTTTACATGGATGGTCCACGAAAGCGGTGAGGAGTGAGCGGTCCAAAGGGAAGCACCGAGACCGCTCAACATCCACCCCCAGGGCAACATCCTGCTCAGCATCGTCCTCCTGAGTGGCCTACAACATCCGAGCGAGCGGAAGGAGTTCGACGACTCACAACCTGCAGTGCAACATTGAAGAGAAGGATGTAATTACGTGAACATTAGTAGATGTTGGATGGAACAATTAACAAGTATCGTACATGGAGAACCAACATTGGTCCAGCCTCCAAGACTTCGACAGAGTATGAGTCAACAACACTCCCAGCCCATCGGGAACCCGTCTCGAACGGCGAAAGTGAAGTACGTAGTTGGCTACGGTACCGACCGTCTAGCCCGCGGTTCAAAATGCCATACAGCCAAGCGGCACCACCACCCTGACCCACCATGCCTAAACCCTAAACACTATTAAATAAAAAATATATATAAATAACCTAAAATCAGTATCCCTAGGTCTTGCAGATCTAAACCTAAGAAAACTATATCTTCCAATAATCGATCTACTCATGGAGGTTCCATAATGTTTTTATGCTATAATAAATATATATAAATATCCTATATTGTAACACTATACATGACAATAACCCTAACCTAACATTGCCGATCTACAACTACAAACCTTAGTTCTACCACTAAGCTCTATTATTGTTGCTAACCTAACATGCTTTTATTGAAGTGACTAACAAATTACATGAGCATGACAAACTCACCACAAAAAGATGAGTACACAGAGGCGCGCCGAGCTGAGAGCAGGGTCTCCTCCTCCCCTCCCCTCTCCTCTTTCTTCTCTGCCGCCGGCGCTCTCATCCTCTTTCTTCTTCTCCCACCAACGCTTCTATCCACCCTTCGGTCTTTCTGTCACGCACTACTACAAAAAAAAAAATATCTGGACGCTTGATCACAGACAGTTGACCAAAACCGTCTGTATTAAATACAATCACAGACGATTTTGGTTTAGCATCCATCTGTGTTACTTTCTGTGCTAAAAACCGTCTGTGAAGAGGTAATATCACAGACGGTTCATGTTGAAAACCATCTATGAAGTATCACAGACGGTTCTGAACAAGAACCGTCTGTGATACTACTGAATATCACAGGCGGTTCATATTGAAAACCATCTCTGAAGAGGTAATATCATAGACGGTTCATGTTGAAAACCGTCTCTGAAGTATCACAGATGGTTCTTAACAAGAACTGTCTGTGAAATTATGGTCAACACAGATGGTTTTTGTTTAAAACCGTCTGTAATTTTTGGACACGTGCGCGGGAGGCGAAATATTTTGGACACGTGCGCGGGAGGCAAAATGTTTTGGCGCTGTCCTTATATATTATAGCCACTCCTGCCTTGTCTTCCACCAGTCTCTCCCTCTCCCCTCCCCACGCCGAGCTCCGACCACCGTCGACTACCGTCGTGAGCTCCTCCGCCTCCGGTTGTGATGCTGCCGCCGCCTCTCCTTCATTGTCGGTGATATCCCTCATCTGATTCCCTCCCCTCTCTTCCTGGTTGATATCCCTAATGCCAATAAGTGATCAATCGCTTGTCGCCTCCCCTTGCCTTGTTGCTTTTGATGACTCTCAGTGGTGATTGTGGTTTTCTTGTGAATGAATAGATCAAGATAAGATTGCGGACATCGACAGCGAGCACCTCGGTATCCCTGACTCGGAGTACCAGGCCATCATTCGCCTTTTTGTCTCAGACTCGTTTTCGCGCACTGTCTAGTAAAACAGCCATAACTTTTGCATACGAACTCGGATTGCGATGTTCTTTAGCTCGATTGAAAACTAACAAAAAGTTCAATATGAAAATCCATAAAGTCCAGGTTAGATTCATTCGTGAGGCTTTGGAAAAGTGAAAAATCCAAAAAAGATCGTTTAGGACCTCAAAACTGCCTCCGAAGTTTTAGCACCCGTTTTCGCCGCTCGTTCGTCGTCCGATTTCCAAATTGTGTAATCAACCATTTGCAGATACTCAAGTCTAACTGTCCAGCAATTGGTTGATTTGGCTCAGAATTCCTTTTTTTTGCAATAAAAAAACTATCACATACGGGTTTTTTAGTAAAACCGTCTGTGATACTCTATTTTCACAGATGGTTTTGGTTCAAAACCATCTGTGAAAATAGATCGTCTGTGATACTTCTTTTCATTGACGGTTCAAAAACCATATGTGATGACCTATGTCATTACTGACCCATAAAGTCAAACGGTTTTGAACCGTCTGTGATTACCTTTTCTGCAGTAGTGACACGAGTTGGAACCAGTCGGGTATATATTGGCCCCCCTCAGTCGCGACAACGTGGCACGACTGGGAGTCACGCGTCTGCCAGTCGCGCGAGGAAAATACGATTAACGTCACACGCTTGCCAGCCGCGCTTCCCTGGCGCAACTGGGTAACGTGTCTCAACACCGTCCGCTCATCGCGCAAATGAGTATCGACATGCCTCGAATCGTTGGCTGCCGCGCTTCTTGACATTGACATTGGTCGATGTTTTGGGTTGGAGCAATATGGAGCAATATCAACCAGAAAGAAGATTAGTGACAGCATTGCTTTAATATTAACTGCCCTACGTACTCCCCTACACCATCACTATCCACCAGAGATAAACATCGGCCCTAGAATAGAATAGACTTGATAGTGCGGTTACTACCAATCCGCAAGAGATATTTTTGCAATGCAGCTATTCGCATCCTATGGTTTCAGTATGGGCATGCCAGTAGGCATGTTACGCAGCAACATGCGTTCACATGTATTGTGTGCCGATTGATGACGCAAACAGTTCATCTTAACGTACGTCGAAGACTGGACGTAATCGATTATTTACTTGAGCATTTTATGACCATCTGCAAATCACGTAGTCAGTATTGCTAGTTGCGAAATTAATAGCTGGTTTTCTACCACAATAAATTAGAAATGATAATGGTTTTTAAGTAGCATGACAAAAGTATTTTACTAGATAGAGCAATTTCCAATTTTATCATTACAATGTTACCACTCAAAACAGCACAACGCAACACACTATATATCATCAAGGTAAGACTCACAGCTGAAGTACAAGGAAAGGTTGTTGAAAATAAAAGCTACTTCGGAGGAAATTAAGCTGGACAAAATACATTGCTTAAGCCTACATTGCTGACTGGTGAGCGCCTCATATATAGTTTCCGCACAATAACCACACTAAACTACCACATGGTCATTCAAATTAGAGTTTTGCTAGAAAACTTGCGACTGTTTTCTTCAGTTGAAAACAGTCACATTTTGAACCGTTTGATATGCGTTGAGATGTGTGTTGAGTTTCTTTTTAAAACATGTTTCTAAGATGAATGATATCTGATCTCATCCTACGGTTCAAAATGTGATGTTTTCAATCAAGAAAGCGATGCAAGTTTTCTAGACACTCCCTTCAAATTATAGCCGATTCATTTTTGTTATGAAAACCGTGATGTCCCTCGATGGTTCACTATCAGATTTTAAACACCAAGATGGATCTACCATCTCACACACCTCACACAGCCATACCCTCAAATCTACACACCAATCTCACGTGATCTTGAAAATTAACCAACGAGTGGTCGGTTGGCTAGAGCGTGGTGTGCGTTCGTAGTAGTCCTGCTCGATGCTGCTGCTCATCTGAATAAAAATTGATGAGGCTTGTGTGTATGGTGACGTATGTGTGGTTTGCATCCCCTTGTGCTCTTAAAAAAAATCTGGTATGATCTTTAGAACCTGAGTGGAACATGCTTAGTGAGATAATATTAACCACGTGTCAGTACTCGACGGGTCGTAGCTTCAAACGTCACTGTGATGGACACGTACCATGGATCGCATCATGGTTGGTCCATAATTTTCGTTTCGACCAAAATAGCTAAAGCCAGCGACCACAGGAGGACACGTGTGAGCCCCGGTTGGGCTGTGCCCATCAGCTCAACCAGAGCAGTGGTGCGCCCCCATGGTAGTGCCAGGAGAAGAAGCCCTTTCGTGAGATCCACACGCCACGTGTCCCAGGTCGCATGTGGCGTGGAGCCCAGCTCGTACATGGCGCCCAATCACAGGGTGACGCTAGCTTACGCGGTCCCCGCATCAGTCAGTCACGAGACGCCTTTTCACGCGTTGGGCTCGCTTGGGTCTCGTTGGCGCTCCATCCATCGATGGGTTACTTCAGTTCAGGGCCCCCTGTTTTTAGGTTGCGAAAGGGAAACACTTCAGACAGAGTTTGGGGACCAGCATGCACGATCGATCACCTGCTGGGGTTCGGTTCTAGACGCTTCCATTCAGATCTGGCGCTCCAAGCAAACAGGAGTAGTGAGTGGTACTGGAATTTAGGTGAGGCGTAGCAATTGCAAGCCTCCCAACCCATGTGACGTAAGGGCGTCCTAGCTCCGTTGCTGATGGCATGTTCTCTGCCATCAGCGGCGGCACGCGTGCTTCGCCAACTTTGCGATGTTGCTGTAATTAGGGCCATTTTCCAGTGGCTTCCTTCAGCTCATCTGAAGCTTCGTTCCAAGATAAAACCAGCTCGGCTCAGGCTTGTACGATAACAAATCCAAGAAACTACAGCACATATGTTTCGCCAAGCGTCGGGTTTCAGAGAGTGAGAGGCCCATATGTAGCAGGTCGAGGGGTCTAGTCATGCAAACACCATTGGTAAAACCAGTTATACTAATTCTAAACTCCCATTATTAGGCTAGGACGCAGGACCAACTAACATAATCTCGGACCAACCCACGTACCAGGTGTCAGCGGAATGTCCGAACCGTGCGTCCATCCATCCACTCTCAACTCTGGCAAGCCCACGGCCCCTACCAAAGCGCCACCACCGCGCGCGCGCGATCACCATCCATCCCATCGCGCGTCGTACTGAGACTTGGACGAAACGGTGCGCGCGCACGCGTCCCCCACCCCAAAATCGACGTCTCCTGGTCCTGGGGTAGGGTGGGGGCGCCGTGCGCGGAGCCTCTGGCGCGCCGCGAGCCACGAATTCGATACGGTGAGCTACTAGCAGCACGTAGATGTTAGTGCTAATCTGCATTTCTGCACTGTGATTTACGTACGTGTGATCATGTCATCGGTTTAATTCTCCGTCAAGCTCTCGCGATCGGAGCCAGCCGAATAGATTGCAAGACGGAATGCAGGAATTGACAAGTGGAAATAACGTGACTCGGAGGTGGGGTCGCGAGGGTTCATACTTCGCACCCAAGGCGTTGCAGCGGGGGCGAGGAAGTGATTCTTGGGATCTAATTCTAGCGGCGTGGCGTGCCTGGCCCGGCGGTTTCGTACGTGCGAGATGTGGTGGGGTTGGGTCTCTTTGTGCTGCTGGTGAATTCGCGTGTGGTCCACGAGAGGAGAGCGTTGTGACGGAGACATCATGTGTTGTGTCACCTCTGGACCTGGGTTGGCGGGTGGGAGGTCGACGTCTCGCGAAATCAAAGTGTTTCCTAGTGCACGCAAAAATGGACGGTGATTATTATCTTTTTTTACGCCAGGTTAGCTATTTTGCTGTTGACGACAGTATTCGCTGATAGACACGGCGCCGTGCCAGGCGGTCTTCATAAGTTCGTGTCATCATGTGGGAATCACAGGCTCACCCTCGTAAAAAAAATCGCGAGAGAACTTAGCCGAAGCTAAACGCTTTCTAGCTATTCTCTCCTTTCGTGGACCACAAGGGACTGATCCCACGAGGCGTCCTGGTCCGACGCTAAACCCAACCAAGAGTGGGCCGAGCTCACACGCCGAGTAGGCCTCCCGCGTCCACACAACCCATTCCAAGTAGCCTTCTTTCTGGGCGGCGCGGACGACCCGTCGCGCGTCCTCCCGGCCCAGCCGCCTGCCGCGTGCGCCGCACCTCCTGCACGGCTGCGCGTTCGCTAGCTGTCCGCTTGAACCGTGCGGCCCGCGCTACCACAGCAGCATGCGGCCCTGGGCGTGAGCCCATCCCGTGCGGTGCGGCGGGCGTCCGCGTGCCCAACTGCCGTGTGCGTTTGTCCGAACCTGTGACCGCGCGTCGGCCGACGCTGGTCTGTCCGGCCGCGCGCCGGCCGACGCTGGTCTGTCCGGCCGCGCGCCTCGATCGTTGCTAATTCTTCCTGCCCTGCGCGGCTGCCCAACCGCAGGTTGGGTTGCGGGCGTTTCCGGATTAATCCATGTGCCTAGCTATTAGTACGATTGATGGTATGGTCACCACAAGATGCTCGGCGCCTCCGCGGGATGTCCTTGGCTCCTTGCCCAACGAGTAGTGACAAATTGCCTAGGTCGACCATGTGTTACGAACATAAGACCACTTGTGAACCGAACATCCGAACGGCTCGGTTGCCGGCTTTGGTCTTTTTCGGTTGAACCGTCGCGACTAGGGGTGTTCGTTCGGTATTTTCGGTAAATATGGTTCGGTAAATACAGTGTTGTTAATTCGGTAAATACGGTATTTTTTAATATACGATTCGGTATCGGTAAATCCCAATTTATTTCGGTACAGTATCGGTAAATACCATATTTACCAAAGTTATCGCAAATTACGAACGAGTAGCCACATTGCGACAAGCCGGTAAATGACAACTTTACTGATACTATTATGTGAAATGAATATATTATCTGTTGCTGCAAATGCATGCAACATGCACATGCACATGCAATGCACCACAACACCACTCGGCACTCACTACATCACATTCACATGCAGCATGCACAATCATTTGCCCAAATGAAATGCCCAGTTGTTGTTGCCGGCTGCACTTGTTGTTGCACTTGTTGTTTTTACCGAAGCACTACTTGTTACCGGCTGCACTTGGCATTGGTGAGTTGCTGTTGGAGGCTTGGAGCCAGCGGCCAGTGTCCGCCGAGCATGCACAGCAGCCAGCCAGCACTAGCAGTGCACACTGCACAGGAGAGCAGCCCAGCATTCCCGAACCCGCACCGCAGACCAGCGAAGCGAGCAGGCCGGTTTGATCGGTTTGCTCGGTTTTCAGCTGGTTTTTACCGAAAAAACCGAATACAAAAAAAAACAGATTTCTGAAAACCGAACCAAATACCAAAAACCGGTCAAACCGAGTTGACCGGTACGGTTCGGTTTTTCGGCTCGGTTTATTCGATTCGGTTAAAAAATGAACAGCCCTAGTCACGACTAGATCTGATCTTGATAAATTAATACCATCTAAATGTACACATGTTTGGGTTTTGTTAATAAAATCGGGGAAAACCCTTTTATATATTTTAAAAAAATCTAAATGTATACATTTGTGTGGTTTATTTTTGTGAGATGTGAAATACACAATTGTGTAGTTGACATAGCTGGGTCAGTGTTCAGGCCACACCACGTATCCAATTTCTTATTTCCACGCACAGTACGGCAGAAGTTGACATATACACGAACTACGTTTGCACCCTGTCCAAATCATGGAGAAGAACCCCAACTCCCGAGTCCCGAGTTTGACTTCTCTCACCGACAAACAAAACTGAAAACGTCCATATAAATTCCACTCGGAAGTACGAAGACATGCCCCCAATAAACATATACTAATTTCATATTTACTCAAAGCACACCAATAACGAAAATATATATATCACGAAAAGAAATGAAAGTATATATTCTGTTCACTGGTCAACTCTACACAAAAAGTACACTAGAGAAAGAATCAAGGGAATGGCCATGCTCACAAATTTTGTAACACTCTAGCCCAACAAAGCGCCTGAAATATTACCACTATACTTTTCGCTCTAAATTTAAACTATAATTATTTTTAATTACCACAATCATATCCCTAAATAAAACTCTACAACAAGTTATCCTACAACAATCATATCAAGATAATATAAATAAGGATAAACATTCATATATAACTTGGGACCTTGTGTCCAAGAACGCTCGGGACCATACGTCCGAGAACACTCGGAACCATACTATATATTAAACAAACTATTACCGTAAACACATTCATAACTCATCATTACCACACGCACTAGTACTACTCATGATCCACGCAACTACCATAAAGTATCACATGTCCACTGATCAAGTTCTAAATAGATGAGCTAATTCTTTAAGATATAATTGAGGTAACTAAAAGTGATAAATCCATTGTTGCTTGCACATGATGTATATTCTCATCCTATGTGTGTCGCCTTCAATGATCGTCTAAAAACAACAACGAAGAATGGGTGAGTCCAAGACTCAACAAGTACATAATTAAATAGTAAACATACACACAAGAAGCTTATCATTTATGTATTTTATCATCATCATCATTTCTTTTCATTATTGCAATGCAATTGTACACTACATGCTCATTTGCTCATCACATAGCTTATACTGGGGTATAGCTGAGTAAACACCGTCCACGTTCACCCTCTCAAAAAGTCCGTCCTCATTGGCCCGAGGATCTCTCCACTCTTGTGGATGCCTATCAAAGTAGGTCCTACATGCCTATTCAAGGTGGGTTTTTCTTATTTATGATATGAATGTGCATATGATGCGAATGCAAATTGTTCTATTATCCATTAACATGTTCCATTATTATCATATAAACATTGTAGTAAGCATTAATAAGATATAGAGATAACATAGTAAATTAATGACTAAAGACAAGTAACACACACAAAATCAATGGCTACCGCTCTACCATGCACTTGCCTTTTAACCACGGGATACGGAATGATGCGAAGACGCAAAGAAACCCAAGAACACATCCTATAAAAGCCAATACTCAGCTCAAAACATGTGACAATAATACAAAAGTGTAAAATAGATTAACATCGCTCCTACACGCAACCCAGCCTAATCAACCCCTGCTTCACCAGACAGCTTACTCGTTATCCCAGTGATTAAACCACCATAACTTTCAATTATGGAATCAAAACACAACAAACCAAATGTGTTATAGAATCTACACAAAATTTTCTACACATTTCTAGGTAACAAAATTTCCTGATTAAATCGTCTAAACCATCGATTTCAACCCCGAAGGTCTTTTTGTTGCGTTGCTGGATAGCGGGCTTAACGATTTTGTATATACTTTTCTACAACACAAAAAGTAGAAAATCATATCACTTCTGGAAACTATAGAAAGTTCTATACATCTATATAGTTATCACTAAAATTTAAATCCATCATATAGTATAATTAATCTATATCACAAGATAACTGCGCAGATTCTGAATGCACTACGAGACAGACGGCTTCAAAACACCATTACTTTTGACCCACCCAACGGTTTTTCATGTTCTTTAGATCTATGGAAAGAAAAACAATTTATCTAAAACTTTCTAGTATATCATGATTTTTGAGTCGAATGTAAGTTCTCCAAAAGCGATTGGACCTAATATGCACAAAACACGAGAATTCGAAACCTAAACATAAACCAACACGAACTACAAGGATAATTATGCCCTAATTGCCAAATTAATCCATACAAAACTTAATATACTGGGTGGGACAAGAGTTTTGGAGGGTTACCCATGAAACAGATAAAGAACTGACCAACAAACCACGACAAACACTGTCCTCTACCTCTTTCTCCCTCTTCAGATGCAGCCCTCTACCATGGCAGCAAAACACTTGACATAGTAGACTCTCCCCTTGCCACGACGGTGCTTCTCTTTGCCACGACAGCCCAGAGTAGCAGTGGCAACCACACTAAGGTAGCAACAAACCCCCTTGTTACTAGTAGCAGCAACACCAAGGTAGCAGTGAACCCCCTTGTCACGGTAGCCAAATTGCTTGTCACGGCAATGACTTTCCTTGCCGCGGCAGCCTTTTCCCTTATCACGACGGGCTCAGGTGCAGCAGCTAGGGCAAAGCATAGAACGGATGCTGCTAGGGTTTCGGGCGGCCGACCCCTGACCCCTTTTATGGGCAACGCAGGTTGAGGCCTGGTCAACCTCAATTTGGCATGGCCCGCATAGGGACATTTTTTTTAATTTCCAAGTAATCTCGACCGTTCAACTTCTAGTGTCCACAACTTTTCACTCCGAGTTCTAGATCAAGCAAATAAATAGTCAATTTCGACCATCTCAACGAGCTCTATGCATCTAAGGTCTCGAATTTCCTAACTAAACTATGGATTTTTAAAGTTGAGTTTAAACTTAAAATTCGAATTAAAATTAAATATCAAATTCATAATTCCATTGAAAATTTGGGGCATTACGGAAACCCTATTGATAATTTCAGAAGCAACATGTCTAGATTCCATGTCACATGTTTAACTAAAATTTCGGGGATCTCTGGATCGCCTAAACTCCGAAGTACCTCGTTCTAACCAGTTCCTCTGCATCAAATGATTTGATTAAGCTGGTACCATGATACTTATGTACAGTAAACAAGGTTTTTCTGTTGCACTAACACTCTACTTCGCCATTCTATCAGCTGACTTGCGCATATGATAAGTTGAAAAAATGTAGCGAAGAAACAAAATTTTATTTTTGTACTGGCAACCGATCGAGATGTGCTGTGATCAACAAACCGTTGATTAATTTACTGCAACAATTATTGTGCTGGTGCAAATAAGAGCGCCCGGTCCATATACAAACAGATGGATCACCGGCAAATATAACCATTACAACTCCCAATATATATATATATATATATGGTACTCCTAGGAGTATGGTCATACGATGTCTCATATATTACTTAAGTCATACGATGATACCTCTTTATCAATTTGAGCATACTCCAATAATAATTATAAGATACCCTAAAGTGAGTTCCATGAAAATTTTTATTAAAATCTACTTTTTATAGTGAAATTTGTGTATATACTTCTTTTATATATGAAAAATGTATATAGCAAAAAAAAAGAGAGGCTCCAATGGATTTTTTTTCAATCAAATCGCATTAGAGTATCTTATAATTGGTATTTAAGTATATTGAAAATGATGAAGAAGTATAATATGTGTGTTTAAGTGGTATATTGGAAGTGTAAATATATACTCTTAGGAGTATGAAACGGGAGTCATATATATATATATATATATATATATATAGTCTCATCATAATTCTCATCGAATTTAATTGCTAGCGTGGAGCCTGGCAGAGATGTCCCAAGGCTGCACACGCGGAGAAAAAGAAAAGAAGAAGAAAAATAGTGCACTGTTGTAGCCAATTTGCTAAGCACACCGGTCAATGATGAATCTATTTGCTCTTTATAGCTCCTAAGAAGATCACCCGCGCCCCTCGGCACGAGCACGGACACGCGTCTCGCCGAAGGCGTGGACCGACGTGCGCGGCTACTGGGCCCATTGCACGCGTGTCGCACCGTTCTGCAGAAGCCGTGCAGGCCCGCGAGGCAACGTGCCCACCTCACGCGTGTCCCAGCGAGCGAGGGCCGTTCGCACGAAGCGCAGCGCGTGGGATCGGGAGGGCGTGAGCGCAGGCGAGGAGCGATTGGACGGCGCGCACTTCCAGTGCAACGTGGCCCGCACGAGGGATCGGCATTTCCGCCAGGAATTAAATTAGGTAATTGGTATGTTGCAATCCAAATATCTTTACTTTGCCAAAGTTCGGTTTTTGGTTGTGACCAAATTTTTACTTGGTATACTAGGTACGCAAACCAAGCATGCCCTTTTATTGTTTCTTGAACACGTAGTATGTTCTACAATGTAGTATGATTTGAGTTTTCCTTTGTGCGTTAATTTGTGATCACTGGATTGGAATTCGACAGTAGGGAGAGAATATGGCTAGTGGTGCTCTCTTATGCCTGTTTGACACTGAGCTTTTATCAGAGATTAAAGATGGGGTCTTTGCAAATTAAAGTTATTTTTCTCGTGGAATATTGTTTTCAAACAGTGACTTTTTTTTTGGAGCCAAGCCACAATGTCAATCCAGCTGCAAAAAAGAAACTAGTGTGTTTCACCAGAATAAATTGAAGATGGAATTAATTTACCGTCAGTGAAGTATTTGTACTCCTTGCATTTGGACATATCTGTGAGAAACAATCCAGCTAAGATTCCATGTTGGAAGGTAAATTTATCAACGAAATATATATTGTAGCCTGGTCAATGGAACAATAATATAGACATTTTTTGCAGTGTTTATGCTCTTCCACTTCCCTAGCTAGTCGTCGAATGTACTGTAGGCTGCGACATACGCAGACCGACTGCATACGACAAAGAAGTACCAAAAAAGAAACCAAGGTTTTTTGTCATTGGGTGGCTTTGTTATCGTCTGCTTGTATCTAGGGAACAACACAATGCCAGTTGGATTCACTGCAACCCTAGGTATCAGTCGATCAAATACTTATTTGGCAATGCCAAGACTCAAGGTAAATAAAATTGAGTTAAGTCAGCAAAAACGAGTTTTTGGCTTATATGACATTATTGATGGCGTTAATAGCAATTTTGGCCCCCTCTCAACGTCAATGCCAAAAATAGCACTCTCCACTGTGTCCCAGGGCCGGACTCCCCACTGCATGCCACGTGTGAAATCCAGCCTTACAGCACACCGAGCTAGTCCGGCCCTCACGCACGCAGAGACTAGTCCGAGTCCACCGCGGCACGACGGCGGAGGGCGTGTCGTGCCCTGAGGCACGGTGGAGTGAACGCGATGCGATGCCTTGGAGGCATGGCAGTGGCGAGGTGAGTTGAAAATTGGTTAAAAAATTATTATTTTTATACTATTTGAAACACTATCTGAAACTATTTAAAACTTTTTAAAAAATATCTTTTTCTTTGGATTTTTTCCTTGTACTCGTAACTTTAAATATATTATCACAAGCACTAGGAAAAAAAATCACAAATTTTTTCACATGAAATCACGGCGCACCACATCTGGGTGTCAACCGTCGCCATCGCCACCCTTCGCAGCCCTCGGTGGCTCGGTGAGATGATGGATGGTGCACGTGAAATACTATTTGATGACGCGGCGGCAGGCACTAGTACACCGTCACCGACTACCGCCGCGCGACGGACGCGGTGTACCATCGCCGCCGCCACGCGTCGGTGACGGTGTAATCCTCGCACATCGCCGTAGTCGCGATTGTGTACTACTATCCATCGCCACGATCGGTGACGGTGTACTCGCCGCCGCACGCGCAACCGGTGACGGTGTACTATTGCCCGCCACCGTGACCGGTAATGGTACCGCTGTCCGCCATTGTGTCGTCAAATAGTGTTTCACATGCACTATCCATCGATTCACCGAGCCACCGAGGGCTGCGAAGGGTGGCGATGGCGATGGTTGACCCCCATGTTTGAAGCTGCGTGTGTTGTGCTGCGTCGTTATTTTCATGTGAAAAAATTTGTAAATTTTTTTCTAGTACATGTGATAATACATTTGAAGCTATAAGTGCAAGGTAAGAAATATTTTGTAAAGTTTTAAATAGTGTCAAAAAAAAAATTAACCAATTTTCAATGCACCTCGCCACTGCCGTGCCTCTAGGGCACGACGTCATTAGCTCCACCATGCCTCTAGGGCACAAGACTACCCTCTGCCGTGCCCCTAGGGGCCAGACTCGGCCAAGGCACAGACTAGCCTGGTCCGTGCCCTAGGGGTCCGAATTTCACACGTGGAGCGTATTGGGGAGTCCGGCCCTCTGAGGCACGGTGGAGGGTGTCATTTTTGGCATTGACGTTGGGAGGGGATCAAAATTGCTATTAGTGCCGTCAATAGTGCTATATGAGCCAAAAACTCAACAAAAACTAGGTGTTGAGCTAGAGTTTGGTTTTTGACAATACATATACTTAATTCGATCAGAAATCCAAAATACACATATCATTTTCAGCCATTTTTTTAAGAGTAAAGGGAGCAAATAACAACTAATTCATACTTACCCAACACAAGAAGTCTTATGTTAAATTCCAAATGAATAACAAATTAATAATCCTCCCAACAATAGGTAGGAATTGAACTTTGGCCTTTTATTGAGTTTTATGCACCAACTAGTTCACCTAAAAGCAATTTTTCCTTAACATCGCTCCAACCAAGTCTCGATTAACATTTGACTCGATACCATATTAAGTTTCATATACCAATCAGTGCACATAATACCTAAGTTAGTGAAGAAAGCGTCGACAATATACTGCATTTCAACACTGCGATAAAAAAACATAGGTGGCACGTCGATTGAACTAATCACCGGCTGGCGAGTATAGAGTACGGCTACAAACATTTTTAAAAAACTTTGGAGTGCAACTGTGCAAGCCTATATTTTCCCAGTTTTGCAAAGTAATACTCCACAGGCCACGTGTCAATCAATGGATGCATCCAGTTGTAGGTCCCTGTACCATAAGAACCTCTCTAGCTAGCTTGGCTTGACCAAAACATAATCTATCTGGAGTGGACTAATGAATGTGCCCTGCACACCTCATGGTTGTTGATGCAAGTCAACCCTGTAACATAGGTACTTAATTTATTCCCAGACAACTATCTTCCTCCATCTGATTATCCCACATGCAGCTGTCCCCAACCTAATAATACAGTCGCCGATGCTTGCATCTCTACCCCACTGACATTGTGGGCCCACTTGGTACATGCTTTTGTACTAGATCCGGCTGTTGGATCCAATAATCAATGATTAGCACCTGCCATTAGGACGGGCTTAACTACCAAATCACCACTCCAAGGGAAACAGGATGTAGTTTGACCAAAGATAGTCAACGAGCACTACAGCACACGCACAGCATAAGAGGGGGGCACGAGATGAGCAGCAGAAGCACACCACACCAAACCAGGCAAATAAGCAAAGCTCTCAAACGTCAGAGAATTAAGCATGGCGAGTCGAGGCCTCAAGATGTTCACTTCTCCTGCTCGCTGGCGCTTACCCTGCTCTGGATCATGGCGGCCGGCGTTGCCGCCGGCAGCGGCGAGGACGAGGGGTTGGATTACAAGAAGGCGCTCCACGGCAGCCTGCTCTACTTCGAGGCGCAGCGGTCGGGGCACCTGCCCTACAACCAGCGCGTCAAGTGGCGCGGTCACTCGGGCCTCGCCGACGGCCTGCAGCAAGGGGTGGACCTCGTCGGCGGGTACTACGACGCCGGAGACAACGTCAAGTTCGGCCTGCCGATGGCGTTCACCGTCACCATGCTGTCGTGGAGCGCCATCGAGTTCGGCGGCGAGATCGCGACTGCTGGCGAGTGGCGGCACGTGCTGGAGGCCATCAAGTGGGGCACCGACTACTTCGTCAAGGCGCACACCGAGCCCTACGTGTTCTGGGCCGAGGTCGGCGACGGCGACACCGACCACTACTGCTGGCAGCGCCCCGAGGACATGACTACGTCGCGGCAGGCCTACAAGGTCGACCGCGACAACCCCGCTCCGACCTCGTCGGCGAGACCGCCGCCGCGCTGGCCGCCGCCTCCATCGTTTTCCGCCGCTCCAACCCGCACTACTCCCACCTCCTCCTCCACCACGCCGAGCAGGTACATTAACATATATAACGCCATTGACCATACATGAATAGAGCACGCAAACTTACAACAATTCACGTAAGGATCACCTTACTAACATCCGTGCATGTGGGCATGCAGCTGTTCGTGTTCGGGGACAAGTACAGGGGCAAGTACGACAGCAGCATCGGCGAGGTGAGGAACTACTACGCGTCGGTGAGCGGGTACGGCGACGAGATGCTGTGGGCGGCGCTGTGGCTGCACCGTGCGACTGGGAGGGCGGATTACCTCGAGTACGCCGTGGCGATGGCCGACGAGTTCGGTGGCACCGGCTGGGCCATCACCGAGTTCAGCTGGGACGTCAAGTACGCCGGCCTCCAGATCCTCGCCGCCAAGGTCAGCAGCAATGCATTCATTAATTGTTTTTGGCTCCTGCGGTTGCATTATCTGTACATTTCCACTCACGAAACGCACGTAATCTTAGCAGACACAATTATACTGTTTTTATTAATTATTCAAGAGAAAAATGGTAGACAAAGAATCTATAGTGCACGACATTTTCTTCAGGTATGCACGATCGAAAACATTTTCTTTTCTTCCAAAAAGATGTCAAAAATCTGTAGGTAATGCCATTCAGGCGCTACCAATTAACTCGTTAATTTCTTTGAGATTTAAATCTCACTATATATGTTTCCCCTATGTTTTAAGGAGGTGTCTAGGGAGTACTTGAGTGTTTTATTGCTAAATAGTACTCAAATTTTGAACTCTCAGATCTAGATTCAATGGATGAGATCACTTTGCCTCTTTCCCCCTCATCTGAGTACTATTTTATCTGAGAGTACTCTATTTTTTAGACACTGAATTTTTACATAAGTTATATACTAGTTTTACATAAATTAAATTATGTAAAAAATGGTGTGATTTTATGTAAAAAAGAGGAACAAAATAAACTATAAAAAACACAACAAAAACTACAAAAAAACATACATATTCATGTATGTTGCGGAGAGAAATCATCAAGCATAACATGAATAAAAAAACTTGAGTACTCACAAATAAAAAAACACTCAAACATGAATAAAAAACTTAAGTACTCACAAATAAAAACACTCGAGTACCATTTAGCAATTCTCATGTTTTAACGCGTCATTTTACGTGCCATTTCAGTTGCTACTGGAAGGAAGCACCGGAGCACAAGGCGACGCTGGAGCAGTACAAGTCCAAGGCGGAGCACTACCTCTGCGCCTGCCTCAACAAGAACGGCGCCGCCGGCAACGTGAACTGCACGGCCGGCGGCATGCTCTACGTCCGGCAGTGGAACAATATGCGGTACGTGACCAACGCCGCCTTCCTCCTCACCGTGTACTCCCGCTACCTAACTGGCGCCGCCGGGCAAGAACCGCCGGTGCTGCAGTGCCCCGACGGGCCGGCGCGCGCCGAGGATCTACTGGCCCTGGCGCGCGCGCAGGCCGACTATGTCCTCGGCGCGAACCCCGACGGCGTGAGCTACATGGTCGGGTACGGCCTGCGGTTCCCGAGGCGGGTGCACCACCGGGGCGCGTCCATCGTGTCCCACCGCGCCGCCGGCGGGTTCATCGGGTGCGTGCAGGGGTACGACGACTGGTTCCGCCGGGGCGGGGCGAACCCGAACGTGGTCGTCGGCGCCATCGTCGGCGGGCCGGACCACCGCGACCGGTTCAGGGACAGGCGCGCCAACTACATGCAGACGGAGGCGTGCACATACAACACCGCGCCCATGGTCGGCGTCTTCGCACATCTGCACAGCGAAACGGCGATCACAAACTAAGAGCAGCTAAACACGAAAAAGATTAGGATCTAGGAGGATTTTTGGTTGATTTTGTTTGACTGTTTGGAGTGTACATTGGTAGACAGGTTTTAGAGAATAGAGCTGAGGGTGGTTAATTTGTAAGAGATGTTAGATGTATATGTATTTTCTCCGTTGTATAAGAGATTCCTTACGTATATGTCATATTTGTACTTGTATATATATTGACCCATTAGCCTCATAATGAATACAAGCGATATTCATAACATGGTATCAGAGCAAACCTAGGGTTTGTTGTCGAGCCGCTGCTTGTTTTTCCTACCGTTGCTTGGCTTTTGCCGCTTCGCTTGTCATCTGGATATTGTTGCGTCTCGTCCTCTGCACAGTGCCATCCAGAAGCGACCGGGGTCGTCTTTCTCGACATCGCCCAGTCTCCATCTTCCTCGGCGTCACCCGGTGTCGCCTCACCTCCACTGGTCTTCCTCGCCCGAGGCCGAGCCGCACCCGCACCTCCGCCTGAGCTCGGCTGCCGCCTAGGGTCGCGTTGCCCATCGTCGCTCGCCCGAGCCCGAGCCGCACCCGCACCTCCGCTGGAGCTTGGCCTACCGTCGTCGTCGTCTTCCATCGGGGCCGCCCGGATTCACCAGGCGTCGGCGCCGCCAGCCTCGCCGCTTCCGCTGCAACGATCTGGCCGCCTCCTTTTCCGCACGCACCACCGTGCCTATGTCCGCCTCAATCCGCACCGCCGACACTTGGGCTGCCCGCAACACCGCTCGGGGCGCCACGCCGCCGCCGCCGCGTTGCTCGGCTCGCGCGCCCGCCGTCGCTTGGGCGCCGTGCGGCCGTCGCTGCTTTCTGCCGCATTCTGGGGAACCCTAGTTCCCCCGTGAGCGTGTGTTTAGCGGTGAGTGGGCTTTGGCTCTATTTACGTGAGCGATTCGTAGAGAGAGAAAGAAGAAAAGAAAAGAAAAGAAGAATATATATATTATCAATACGTTGTTCTAATTGACGCGCCGTCCAGCGCCGCCTGTTAGACTTTGTTGCCTTGGTCGCCGCGCCGTCTAGCGCCACCTACAAATGGGCACTGCTTTCATTCCTCGTTGTCTGGTGATCTTCAATGGTCTCAATTAATTATCGGGACTGGTTTCAGCATATGCGCCTTCACATGCGTGGTCAACATCTTTGAGAGTTTCTTACTGGTGAGTTGCCTTGTCCTCCTCGCCCTGCTCTGCCTGCTGAGTCTATACTCCCAAAGGATGCTTCCGAAGATGCTCCTACAAAGGCGTCTGAGGTTTTTGAGGATGCCATAGAGACTTTTCAGACTCAGTATGCTACCTACAAGACATGAATTGATGAGGATGCTCGTGCCTCTACTATTCTAGTTGCTAGCATGGAGGTGCAATTCACTGGGGATGTGGTTGGTTTGGCTTCAGCACAGTTGATGTGGACACATCTGCGCAACCGCTACGAGCCGTCTGGTGATTCGTTGTATCTTTCTGTTATGCGTCAAGAGCAGTCACTGAGCAGGGAAATGCCACTGCGGACGAGTTATATGCCCAACTGTCTGCGGTATGGCATCAGGTTGACTCTTTGAGACCGGATGTTTGCCACACGTGTCAGTGCTGTCAGCGTCAGTAGTCTCACCTGGAGCTTCGTCGTATCTACAACTTCTTGACCCATCTCCGGGCTAAGTATGAGCAGACTCGTGCTCAGTTGCTAGCACGCCACCCTTGTGTGACCTTGTTAGAGGCTCTTGCCGTTGTTCGTGCTGAGGAGATTCGCCTTCATGTTGTGGGTCTGCTGTCGTCACCATCGTTTCCTTTGATTCTGGCAATTCCTCCAGTTTCTACACCCGCTACGTCTCCAGCTACTCCTTCACGGTGGCAATGCTTTGTTGGTAGGGGGACTATACTGCACTTACTGCAACAAGGATAGACATGTACAGCAGACCTGCTACAAGAAGCATAAGGATTTACATCGTGGTAACCATCCTTCACAGGTAACTGGTGGTTCCTCCTCTCAGAGGAGCTCTAGTGCTTCTGATTCTCAGGAGTTTCTCACGCTGCTGCGTCGCATGGCTGCTCATGCACCGTCCAGTTCTGTTGGTTCTGCTGCACAATCTTCTAGTGAGAGACCACTTTCTACTTCTTCCTCAGATATATCACCTTGGATTCTTGAATATGGTGCTTCCTTTCATATGACACCTGATTCCACCAGTCTCACTTCCATTCATCCTTTAGTCAGCTCCTATCACATTCGAGACGCCAGATGGTACCTCTCTTTCTGTCGTAGGACGAGGCACTCTTTCGAATTCCTCTTTTCATATTCTTGTTGTTTCTCATGTTCTCAAACTAACCATGCAACTCATATCGCGCCGACTCACTGTTCATGGTTGTTGTGTTATTCGATCTCGATTCTTGTTGTGTTGAGGATCGGCGACGAGACTCGGTTTGGTCGCCCTGCGCCGTGACTCACAGTGTCTCTGGGAGTTTAATTGGCTTCATCTTCCTTCCTTGCCTCTGCCGGTCTTGTTGCCTCCACCGTCGCTTTTGCTGCATCCTCCACTGTTTCTTTTGCTCAGTGGCATCATCGTTTGGAACATCTTTGTGGGTTGCGTCTATTTTCTTTACTTTGTCATGGTCTTTTAGGGTCTGTATCTGGTGATGTTTCTCTAAATTGTCAAGGTTGTAAGCTTGGTAAACAGTTTCAACTTCCTTATCCTTCCAGTGAGTTAGTGTCACAACGTCCTTTTGATCTTGTTCATTTTGATGTTTGGGGTTCGACTCCTTTCGTTTTGAAAGGAGGTCATCAATATTATATAATTTTATTGATGATTTTCTCAACACACATGGATATACTTTATGTCATCTCGTGAGAGGTTTTATCCATCTACAAAACTTTTGCCACCATCATCCGTACTCAGTTTGATTCTCTTATTCGTGTTTTTCGTCTTGACTCTGGGAATTCTTGTCGAGTCCTTCGTGGTTTCTTCTTGAGCGAGGCACTCTCTCGGTTTTCTTGCCTAGTGCTCATGCCCGAGAATAGTGTGGTGAGCAGAAGCATTGTCATCTTCTTGAGATAGCCCATGCTCTTATCTTTGCCTTTGTCCACCACACTTTTGGTGAGGATGTTTGTCTGCCACTTTCTTGATTAATATTCATCATCTTTTGCTCTTGGTGGGGTCCCGTTGAGTGTCTCGTGGCAAGACTCGACTATTCTAGTCTTCGCCTCTTTGGGTGTGTATGCTATGTTCTTCTTGCCCTTCGTGAGCGCACAAGTCGACTACTTAGTGCGTGGAGTGCGTTTTCTAGGATATAGCGCGAGTATAAGGGATAGCATTATTGGGATCTGTTGACCGACGGATGCGGGCTTCTTGGGACGTCACTTTTGACGAGTCTTGTCATTTCTACCCTCGTCCTTCTTTTCCACCACTCCAAAGATCTCTTGTCGAGCCGCTTTCTTTTCGACTTTTCCCGCCACTCCCATAGTCACCACACCTCCATCATAGCCTTTGGCCTCTTTGATTCCTCCTTCATCGTCTCCTTCGACACCACCACCCTCTCCAGAGGCTCCTCCCGGCCTTCGTCTTTCTTATCCTCTCTACTAAACTCATCGTTCGCGAGTTGAGGATTCTTCTGATGCGTCATCTTCTTCTGATGGTTCATCTTCTTCGGCCTTTCCTCGATATGCTCTTCGTGATCGTCAGTCTATTCGGCCTCCTGCGCGCTTTTGTTTAGCGGCACTTGCCGAACCGACTTCTTATCGTGACGCTGCTGTTCATCAGGAGTGGCAGCATGCGATGGCAGAGGAGATTGCTGTCATTGACCGTACTGGCACGTCTTGTGGCACGTGGGATCTTGTCCCTCTTGCCACGCGTGTTACTCCTATGATGAGACATTTGCTCCTGTGGCTCACATGACCACTATTCGCACTCTTCTTGCTGTGGCATCTATTCAAGCATGGTCCATCTCTCAGTTTGATGTCAAGAATGTCTTTTTCAATGGTGAGCTACGTGAAGAGGTTTATATGCAGCCACCACTGGGGTATTCTGTTCCTGAGGGTATGGTTTGTCGCCTTCGTCGATCTCTTTACAGCCTCAAGCAAGCTCCTCGTACCTGGTTTGATCGTTTCTCTTCTGTTGTCACTGCAACTGGTTTCTCTACGAGTGCTCATGATTCTGCTTTCTTTATTCACATTTTGTCTCGTGGACTCTTTTGGTGTTTCTGTTTCAGCACCCACTCCTCTTTCGTCTCGACGATCAGAGGGTTATTAACATTGTTATAAATCCGGTGAAGCATGAACTTACCAAGCATATTTGTGTTGATGCTTCCTACATGCGGACACGTCTTGGATCGATTGTTGGTCTTGATATGTGCCTTGTAACTTGGTGTGACGACTTCTTCACAAAGCGCGGACAGCTCAAGACAACTTTTTTCTCTCCAAATGTAATATTGTTGATCCACCATAAGTTTGAGAGGAGATGTTAGATGTATATGTATTTTCTCCGTTGTATAAGGGGTTCCTTGTATATATATCATACCTGTACTTATATATATATTGGTCTATTGACCTCATAATAAATACAAAGCGGTATTCACAACAAGAGAGACTTAGCCTGTAGGTCGCATGGCTGCATAGGCCGGCACTGTAAGCTGCATGTTTGTATGATTTTTATACTCCAGCGTGTGTCTGTAAATGTGTTGGAAACAGAGTAAGTTTTTTATAATATTTTTTTTGCAATGAATTTTTTAAAAGGCACATATGCATAGGAATAGCTATCCTAGTATCCAACATCGGTAGATCTGGAATTGATTGGAATCTGCAGTTCTCATTCTGCACACTGATAGTGATAGAAGATATGTTGAGGGAATCTGAATTCTGAATAGAGAGGCTCCCACAAAATGTGGGACTACATATCTCTGCCTATGTAAGTATACAACCATACAAACAATGCCCCTCTGACACAAAAAAAATATCCTTATAATTCTGAAGTAGTGTTCGTTTAAGCTCAAGGTGTGAGATAATCTATTTTCCAATGTCACAAGTACCAGGTATGAAACTAGCACTAGTATTAATTCTACGGTCAAAGTAAAAGGCAGGAAGCTAATGTAAAGTCTTCTCTGATAAAGCAAAGGACAATCCAATATTCTCAAACAGAAAATTACTAGTACTATGAAATGATCATAATGTTGCTGCAAATCTTCAGTTGCCACATGGTGTGGTAGTTGCCCACGTGTGGTGCGGATGATTGAGAGAACAACATGGTGCAGAACTGCAAATTATAACTGAACACGATCGTGCATGGACTGTTCAATCATCTGCACATGCATGCAGAGTTTTTATTGAAGTAATGTTGACCATCTATATATACCATGTTCCATGTACATCCCACTTGCAGTCTTGCAGACCAGTTCTGTAACAGTGTCTGTACTTTCAGGTGTTGCAGATGCTTCAGCTTCAGCATGTCTTATTTACACACCTTGTATACAAGCCATCTATAAGAATGATTACACAATCAGATTATGTGCGTGTATAACTATGGGATCAATAGAGAGGATTGATGTGTCATGCATGGATGGAAGATGTCGTGATAAGACTTGGAAAATCATCGCTTGTCGTCTTCGATGTGACTGGTCTCCAAGACATAATCCTCATGAGCTTTGTGTTGGCCTCATCAACCATCTGCACACCATGGAAGGCAATGATAAACAAGAATAAACAGTCTTTCAGTACCCATTCATTAAATTGAAGCCAAAAAAATGTGGATGGTATTAATTTGTACAATATTCAAATTATGGATAGCAGGTACATCGTAGAGAAGAGTAAACCAACCTTGAAAGATAACTTTTTCAGGTTGTCCCACTCGAAATCAGTCTTGACATAGGCAGACCGAACCTGCAGTTGCAGTTGCATGGGTAAATCCCAGAGAAAACAGAGTGAAAAGCTAAGTTCAGAAGATGGCATTCCTAATTGTTCTCAGTGCTTACCTCCAAAATCCTCATAGCTGTTTCCATGGTGAAAAAAGAGATGAGATGTCAGTAAATTTGTCCAACAGTAATGTTAGTCATGAGAAATGGTAAAATGACAAATCCAAGTGAAAAGGAAAAAGAGAACCAACTCTGCAACACTACATGACTACATGAAAGAATAGGATACTAAGTTCAGAACTTCGGATTCGGTCTTTGCCTAAGTTCTGGTCATAAAAAAGGCATTGTAAATTTATCATGTTACACTATAGTTCAGTGATAAGCAAAATGCCATGTAGGATAAGCAAGGTTACCCAATGCCTTGTGCCTTGGCGACTCGCGGATCAACTTTTGCAGAAACTATCAGCGTCGTTCAGGAGTTGCGGTTAACGAACTCCATGAGCTCACCATATGCTTCTCGATTGTAACTCTTTATCGAAGGAAAAGAAGACAAATAAAGAAACAGCTATTAGACGATCACCAAAACATCAGGTCCCTCAAAAAGAAAAATTCAAGTATCACACTGTATTATAGTCCATAGATCCATATACGCCCTACAAAGTTCAGAGCAGACAATTCTCCAAAAAAGAAAAGTTCAGAGCAGAGTGTGCACATACCAAGAGCAAGGACATACACAATAATACGGTGTTAAAAAAAGAGAAATTTTATGGTACATCCTACTAGTCTATATGGTGGTAATATAAATTAAATCTGGTCATTGATTTGTTAAGCATATAATAGACTTTCTTTGCATTTATAGTTTTGTTAAGGTATTATGGATTTTTTCAACTAGAGTTGAAAATATTACTCTTGTGACATGTGATTTCAGATAGGCAATTACAATTCTACACACATCGAGATTTTATTACTTATACTACCAGATGTAGCATAATTAAATCATAACTAATATGAATCATTAGATCAAAGAGAATGGATAATCTATATTAAATTTAGTGTACCGTAAAAAAGCTCTAAAAAAGTGATATTGCTCTGTTGCTTTTACTGACTTTAAGATTGTCAATAAAGCTTATAAAACAGTGAGAAGAATCGATGGCAAGAAGTCAGGCAACCTGAAGTTGTGCGAGCACAACCCTGACAGCCACGTAATTAAAGAAGTTCTGCAGATTCCTTGCCACCTTTTTCTCTGGCGAACCCTCTCCAAAGCCTGAAACACACGCTAGTTCAGTCTACATCACAATTCACACTTGTTGAAGTATATTGTCCAACTTTTCTTATTAATTTAAGCTTTTGAGTGAATTAGTTCATACATGTAACTCAATGTAGTATCAGAGCTAAGAGCTAAGAGCTAAGAGATTTTGAGTTCAAGACATAGCTAACGCAATATTAATAAAAAGTAATTGCGGCCCACTTCGAGCCCACGTCTTAGGAGTGTTGAAGTATATTGTTCACATTTTCTCATCAGGTTAAACTTTTTGGTGAATTGATTGGTACATGTAACTCAATAATACTGCAAAAGTTAAATAAATTAATTCAATCTTGTTTGACACTCCTAATTGATAGGTCATAAAGTATGCTACTGTGATGAAAACATTAGACCATACTACTTATCCATGCTGTAGAGAATTGGAAAAAAAATTGCAAATTTTTGTTCCATAATGAATTTTTTTAGCAAGATATATTCTGAACCCAACCAATTAAGTAAATCGCCAAATTACAGCACACTTTTAAATGCAAAAACTGGTGCAAAGCAATCAGGCACACTATCTATCTTTACTAATAACAGCATATGTTAGTTGTAATAATCAACTACTGCAACGACACAGCTGGTCGATAGTTGTACTTGTACATGGTGCTGCTACAAAAGTGACCAATCGTTCCAATTGTTTTCCCGTCGAGAGACAGAGCAATTAAGATTAAGGCAAAAATGCATGTACAATTACCAGGAACATACATCTTGTGGCACCGAGGCGGCGCCTCGAAGCTCACCAGCCGCCGCCTCCGCCTCCGCCTCTCCGTCCCCCACAACGCCTGCGCGGGGAGGAGGAGACGCCGACGAGCTCCGGCACCGGCGGGCTGGAGAAGGACGCAGCGAGAAGCTGGCGCCATGGCGTTCCTCCAGGAGCAGCACTCCATCATCACCAAACTCTCCGCTTTTGTGTATGCGTCGCGCGCGGTTTGGGCAGTACGTCTGTACGTGAGAGAAACGGGAGGTTGGGATCAAATTGGAAAGGAAAGACCGAAAGAGTAGTAAGATTTTAACGGCAGCGAAACCTGCACCACACGTTGGCGCCATCCGGAGATATTAACCACGCAGCAAGGGCATTTTGGGTAATTTAAACAAGAGATATTTTCTCTCTCTATGTGGGTTCGACGTTGCATTGTTCGATCGATCGTTAGTGAAGAAAAGGGTGGGGTAAGTAGGTTTATTATTCTGTTTGATGTTCCACACCTATGATTTCGGTTGATGTTCCTGTGTTAGAACATCTTTATCTCTTAGTATCTAAATTAGGTGCTAAGGTGGATCATTAATTCACCACCATCTCCGAGCTACGTACCATTGTTACTTATTTTTGTTGTAACCTTTAGCTCCATCTATGGGTGCTAAGTGCTACATAATTTATTTATTATGTATGGGCAGTAAATGAGTTAGCACCAGTAGCGCAGCTTAGCTTTGATGCCACACATTCTGACCTTAGCAGCCATGCCTACAATGCTTAGCATTGATGCAGATTCTCTCACTTTTGGCAAGGATATTGGAGATGTTCTTAATCTTGCTTGTGCCGTGTTGGGTTGATCTTGGCCAACGGAATCCGAGATTCAGGGAGACCTTGTCTTCCTCGCGTCATGATCGGAGGCACGGCCAACTCCTTTTGGTTTTGGGTCCCGTCACCTAGCGAATAAGAACTTAAAGGGGCTCGGCGAGGCATGACATGGCGTTGTTCTTGGCCACCAAAAACCCCGCACAAACCCGATCGTTTTGAAACGCTAAGATGAACGAAGATCCAGAACCGCCGGCTTCGTCCACGACCACCACTACGTCCACCGACGCATCTACACCGACCCCTCTTTACCACCTGGGCGCTACACTACTCTGAATGGACCTTTGGTCGAAGCGCCAAATGGGCAATAGTCTCGGAGAAAATTGCGTCGGGACCAAAAATATCTTTAGTCCGGTTGGTAACACCAACCGGGACTAAAGTCCCCGCCCACGGCTCGGTAGCGAGCTTTTGCGGGGAGGACTTTTAGTCGGTTGGTGTTACCAACCGGGACTAAATGTCAACCTTTAGTCGGTTGGTACTACAATCCGGACTAAATCTTTAGTCGGATTGTAGTACCAACCTGGACTAAGGTTGACATTTAGTCCCGGTTGGTAACACCAACCGGGACTAAATGTCCTTCTATTTAAACTCTGTTTGGCATTCGTCACGGAGGCCGGAACGCCGTGGTCGCGCCGGGACACGCGCGCATTCTTCTTGTCACCACCGCCGAGCCGTTCATTCACTCAACCGTATTCACCGGCGTGTTCGCGGTAAGCTCGATGCTAACCCGCCGTCCATTTGACATCTACCGTGCTTAGTCCATTTTCTTTTATTTTCGATTTTTGAATAGTACAGATTTGTGATTTTTGTATAATTAAATCTAGAGCTCCAAAAATTCTGAAAGTTTTTGTGTATGCTCTCTGACATGTATACTATCTATGAAAATATGAAATGTGAAATTTGAATAATTTTTATATGTTATAAAATTGCCAATTAATTCATAAATAGAACTTTCATGATTTTTGTAGGCCACAATAAATTTCCAAAAATCATGAAATTTGTTTTTCCACTAAGTTACACTGTGAACAGTCCATATAAAAATTTTGAGGCTATTTGGACAAAGTTGAATTTATACCTATTTTATGCTTATTTATTTAATTATTATTCCATGAATTTTGTAGGCTAAATTAATGATCCAAAAATTCTGAAAATTGTTTTGCCATGACACATGATGGTGTTCCATGGCATGTTACTCAATTAGTTCATTAGAGAAATAGAGAATTTTGGTGTATTTTTTAATTTCATTTGTTTACAAAAATGAGAAATTTAATTATGTGATATGTCATATAATGCAGACGATGACACGCCATTGGATGTACAATGCGATCGCCGCTCAAAGAGTTCATTGATGGTGTGCATTATTTCTTAAGAGTGGCCGAGGCAAACAAGCGGGATGGTTTCATGTCTTTGTCCATGCCCTGTGTAAGAATTTGAAGGAATATTCTAGCTCAAGGAGTCTTCACTCACACTTGTTGAAGTCGGGTTTCATGCCAAACTATATTTGTTGGACCAAGCACGGAGAAACCGGGGTTATAATGGAAGAAGGTGAAGAAGAACAATTGTGACCCGACGACATTATTGTTCAATACGGTGACTTGATGATCTCGCAATGGCGGCGAAGAAGAGGCGAGGGCGAAGACACACTCGCGAAGATGATGCTCTTGGTGATGTCATTCGTGATGCACAAAGAGATTGCGAAAGTGAAAAGGAGAAGGCTAAGTTTGACCGCATGCTAGAGCGATCACAAGAAATTACTATACCCGTCCGCCGAAGATGGGCAAAAAAAGTTGGGTACAACACTGGAGTTGCTACAATGGAAGGCACAGAATGGTGTATCCGACAAGGCATTTGGGCAATTAGTGAAGATCCAAAAAGATGCTTCCGAAGCCTAACGAATTGCCTGCCACTACGTACGAAGCAAAACAGGTCGTCTGCCCTTTGGGATTAGAAATCCAGAAGATACATGCATGTCGTAATGACTGCATCCTGTATCATGGCAAGGACTACGAGAATTTGGATGAATGCCCCGTATGCAAAGCGTCGCGATATAAGATCAGGCGAGATGACCCTGGCGATGTTGAGGCGAAGAACGCCCCGGAAGAAAATCCCTGCCAAGGTTATGTGGTATGCTCCTATAATACCACGCCTGAAACGTCTGTTCAGAAACAAGGACCATGCAAAGTTGTTGCGATGGCACAAAGAAGACCGTAAGGTAGACAACATGTTGAGACACCCTGCTGATGGGTCCCAGTGGAGAGCAATAGACAGAGAATTCCCGGAGTTTGCAGATGACGCAAGAAACCTAAGGTTCGCTTTAAGTACGGATGGTATGAATCCTTTGGGGACGAGCACTAGTCATAGCACTTGGCACTGTTACTCTATGTATCTACAACCTTCCTCCATGGTTATGCATGAAGCGGAAGTTCATTATGATGCCGGTGCTCATCAAGGCCCGAGGCAACTTTGGCAACGACATCGATGTCTACCGAGGCCATTAGTTGAGGAACTCACCTTTTATGGAGCAAACCAGTGTGCGTGTGTGGGATGAGTACAAACAGAACACTTCGACTGCGAGCATTGTTGTTCGTAACAATCAATGATTGGCTGCTCTAAGTAATCTTTCAGACAGACAAACAAGGGATACAATGCATGCACACCTGTTTTGATGACATTGACGAGTATATATTTGAAAAAATGTCGAAGGTCGTGTACCTTGGCCATCGTCGTTTTCTTCCTATGAATCACCAACTAAGAAAGAAAGGCAAGCATTTTAAAGGTAAAGCGGACCACCGAACCAAGCCTCGTAACCGCCAGGGAGGATGTACTTGATATGGTCAAGGATGTGCAAGTAGTCTTTGGAAAGGGACAAGGCGTGAACTGTTCCAAAAGATGCTAAGGGACACGCACCCATGTGGAAGAAGAAGTCCATATTTTGGGAGCTACCCTATTGGCAAGTCCTAGAGGTCCGCAACGCGATCGACGTGATGCACCGACAAAGAATCTTTGTGTGAACGCTAGGATTCATGGATGTGTATGGAAAGTCTAAGGATTCACTCGAAGCACGACAGGACTTGCGGCACATGAAAGAACGAGACAACTGCATCCAGAGAAGGCAGACGATGGACGCCATTACTTAAGACACTAGCTTCACTCTTAGCAAAGAAGAGAAGGAAAGCATGTTTGAATGCCTAAATGACATCAAGGTCCCATCCGATTCTCCTCCAATATAAAGCGTATAATAAAAATGCCGAGAAGAAATTCCTACACTTAAAGTCCCATGATCGCCACGTGCTTATGACGCAATTGCTTCCGGTTGCTTTAAGAGGAATTCTACCTCCACATGTACGTCATGCCACCGTGAAGCTATGTGCATTCCTCAATGCAATTTCTCGAAGGCAATCAATCCAATGGAACTAGCTACTCTCTGAATGATGTGGTTCAATGTCTTGTCGCTTTGAGTTGGTGTTCCCTCCATCCTTCTTTAATATCATGACACACCTCTAGTTCACTGGTCAAGGAGATTAATATTCTCGGTCCTGTGTTCCTACACAACATGTTCCCTTTGAGAGGTTCATGGGAGTCTGAAGAAATATGTTCACCAGCGTGCTCGGCCAGAAGGAAGCATCGCCAAGGGCTACGGGACGAGAGGAGGTCATTGAGTTCTGTGTTGACTTCATTCCCGACCTTGACCCGATTGGTGTTCTGAATCGCGACACGAGGGAGACTTAGTGGAAAGGAACACTAGGGAATAAAACATATATCGATGCGGGGACGATTATTTCAATAAAGCGCACTACACGTTCTTCAAAACTCCTCCGTGGTGGAGCCGTATGTCGAGTACACAAGGAATTCCCTCGATCCCAGTTTCGTGGAAGAATGAAGCTTGGATTAGGCGTCATCACATGGAAACTTTCGTGGTTGGTTGCGAAAAGAATGTCGAGTGATGACAATATTGATGAGCAAGCGTATTTGTTGGTTAGGCAACCGTCGTGGCACATCCTCACGTTAAAAAGTGCGAGATAAATGGAAATACATTTTACAGTAGCCCAAGATAAAAGGAGCACGAACCAAAAGCAGTGGTGTCGCGTAGATGCCATGCACCCAAATGGAAAGAGGCAAACATATTATGGCGCATAGAGGAGATTTGGGAACTAGACTACGCACCTAATTTTAAAGTCCCTTTGTTCCGGTGCAATGGGTGAAGATGACCGGAGGCGGGTAACAATCGACAAGGAGTATGGAATGACAACGATGGACCTCAACAATATTGGGTACAAAGACGAACCATTCGTCCTTGTGCGATGTGAATCGGTGTTCTATGTGAAAGACATGTCTACAAAACCCAAGAGAGGGAAAAATGGCGACAAATCAACCAATGAGCCAAAACGCCACATAGTTCTTTCAGGAAAAGAAACATCGTGGGAATTGAGGACAAGTCGGACATGTCGAAGATTATGAAAGGGATGATCGAATCCCGCCCTTGAGTGTGACCAAAGACCCAAGCATCTGCTAAATGCGAGGACACTCCATGGTTACGGCATGATCATAACCAAGGGTCATACGTCAAGAAGAAGTTCACCACTGTGCCGCTTGATATATAGTGATGTTTAATAAATAGTGTGTATTAGAGATTTTATGTAATAATTGTAACTTCAGATGTTTCTATCATATTTTTCTTGTTTTTATCGTTTCAAATGAAATTCCTATTCGATAAAAGGACACATGTACCTCTGTGAAGCATGTCTTCTCCAGTGTAAAAATGACTTGAAATTTTTTAGCAAGTATTTATGCCTTCAAATGAAATTCCCGACTTGTGGTTTGAGCCCTTCATTTTGTTTATAGTTGGCTCTTCACTTCCCGACTTGTACCTCTGTGAAGCTTGTGGTCACTATAAAAGTCGTTTGAAATGTCAATAAGATCTCGTGCTTTCTGGGACATGATCGCAAATGTTCTCAACAACATTTGATGATTCTTTTACAACAACTTGGATCGAAGATTAAAACCTCAAGTGAAAGTTTCCATTGTATCTGAATACAAGGAAGTCACTGACCTTATATCATTAGTCTTGACAAATGCCTCCCAACCTCGCTTCGAGGACTAACTTATTCGGATATCCGTGACTACAAGCTGTGCAAATGCTTCCATTACATGCTTTCAATTTTATCTTTCACGGGATCTTGTCTCCAAGCGCGGTGCAAATTTTTTAGTATGATCTGCAAACATAAGGGGTAAACTCATATAATGTCGAAAATGGTAAAGTGCAACTACTATGCAAAGGAAAAAATGGAAATTTCTCCTTAGTGGGGTATTGCTACATAAGGATTAAATTGCTTTTGGGGTTTTAAAAGCGGTTAGTCGAAATTTCTTCGCACTTTAAAACAGGCCTAAAACAAGATGATCAAAGTAGCACAAAGGCTAATCAAGAAGACAAGAAGAGTAAAACCGCAAAAGTCGCGAATAAAGTACTAGTAGTGATAGTAGTTCCAATCTCACCTATAGTTCCAATGAAATTCCTATTTGATGGTGGATTTCTCTCGCGCATTTGGACAATGAATGATGGAAAACCAAAGATTAACGTTAAAATGATGCAAAACAAATTTCCTATCGAAAACCAATAGTTTTATTTTTAAAAACTATTATTTTTAAAAATTTATGCCTAATATTTAATTTATTATGCATTTAACAAGAATTAGCATATTTATACAAATAAACTTAATACAAAACCCAGCCGGGACTAAAGGTTCTCTGGAAAATAGTGGCGGAGGCTGAATAGTGGGGACCTTTAGTCCCGGTTGCTACACTGACCGGGACTAAAGGTTCTGTGTGATAATTGAATAGTGGGACCTTTAGTCGGTTGCTAACACACCGGGACTAAAGGTTCTCTGAAAATATGTCCCAGCAAAAAATTCACCTTTAGTCCCGGCGTGGCACCACCGGGACTAAAGGTTCTCTGAAAATATGTCCGCGCAAAATTCACCTTTAGTCCCGGGCGTGGAACCACCGGGACTAAAGGTCCGACCTTTAGTCCCGGTCCATTACCACCGGGGACTAAAGGTCTTTAGTCCGGTTGGTAAACCGCCCGGGACTAAAGGTCCCCAAGTACTTAAGCAACGATTTCGTCTTCCATTCTTCCTCCACTTCCCATCGCGCGCCTCTCCTCGCCGTCTCCTCGCGCGCCCTCTCCCTCACGCCGCCGACTCAGCGCCTCCTCCGGTCCTCACGCCGTCGGCTCAACGCCTCCTCGGTCCTCCTCACGCCGCCGACTCGGCCACCTCCACGCCGGAGCCACACCGCTAGGCCTCCTCCTCCACGCCGGAGCCATTTTGGGGTGAGAGGAACTATTTTTACCTTTATTTCATTCACAACATTTTGCCTGTCATATCTATCTAGCTTTGTGTTTATTTAAAAACATTTTGCCGAAGCGGATGTCAATAAATCACGCCATGACATTAGGTTTAAATCACGTCATGACATTAGGTTTTAACTTAATGGAAAACAAATGGCAAACATTTGGTGCAACCTCTTTTCATCCACAACAATGAGTGCCAAGCGATAAGCGATATGTCTCAAAAGAGAAGATTAGAAAATATTTCATTAGCATATCGGTGCAAGGCAAACCCAATCATAATGTTTACCGATTGAGTTTTGTTACCATTTTGATACGACAAATTAATAGCATGCCAAATAGTACAAAACAATACAAAAGATCAAACTAACCATCGGTTGGTGGGAATACTTGGAGTTCATACATTCTTTGGACAAGTGCTTTGGGACACAAATGCTACTTTCAGCTCAGCATTGTCCTCTCGAGTTTAGTTGATGTTTTGTGCAATCTTGTGCCCTAGATATCAATTGCGTGTGGATATGTGCTTCCCTTTCAGAAGAACAATTTTATATTACTGAATGATAAGTTTTATATTACGCCGATATATTTGCAGAAATGGCCGACCCGAATGACAACATGGACGATGCCATCATGGATATTATCAACAATGGCGCCTTACAAGGTGCCCAAGTCGAAGGTGATGACAACAATCAAGAAGTAGATGACGGGAGTCAGTACTTTGCCGATTATGAAGATGAGGTCTATCTACAATCTCTTATGTATCTACAATCTCTTATGTATCTACAATCTCTTATGTATCTACAATCTTTGTGTTTCTACATTCGTAGCCCTCTGGATCGACGACAACAACGGGAAGAGTAGAAATGTACGAGGCAGAAGAAGCCGTTGGAGGGTCGGTTCATTCTCTCGAATTCGAGGAGGATACAGCAAAGTACTTGGACCACATGCACAGAAATTTGTCACCACTGTGGGTGCCTTGTAGGGACGGGATCGATCAATGCTCGTGAATGGAAGCAAAAGAAAGAGGCTCCTCATATTAGTTTTGTCTCTCGATCGTGACAAGGCACTAGTTTGGCAAGATGTCCTTCAACATTTCGCTGATATGAAGATGAAGCTTTGAAGGAGAGAGTTAGGAAGCGGGCTATGAAGAAGATGGCCACACAATTCCGGTGTTGGAAGAAGAAATTGTACAACACATTTATCAAGAAGAACCCGGCGCTTGATTTCAACACTAAGGCCTACGTCAAGTTGAGGCCGTTTTGGGATGAGTTTGTGCAGTTCAAGACATCGGAAGAGGGTGAGGCACGGGTGAGAAGGAACCAACAGAATGCCCGACAAAAGCAATACCACCATCACTTGGGATCGGTGGCTACAGAGTGCCATTCCTAAGTGGGAAAGAATGGAGCAGAGATTCTTACCAAGGATCGAACGAGAATCAATCAAGCTGGCTGGAGCGCATAAGTATTGGTTTTTCGGTCATGGGAAGCTTGGACCTAGAGACCGGAAAGATAGTGTATGGCGCAAAACTCCAAAGAGCAGCAGAAAGATTTGCTTATGCTCGAGGCTTGGCCGAGAGTGGCGGTGTGGCAGCCGAGCAGAGATAAGGATGGTGACATACGCCTGGAGAGTACCGAACACGGTGGGCGAACAAGAGGCTATGGGAGGTGTCGTGGGAGCATGCCTTCCTAAAGACAAAGCCACCTATAGAAGCCGCCAGAGAAAGAAGGACGAGGAGGCAGAGCGGATGCGCAGGATGGAGAAATGGTTCTTGAGTCACGGAAGTGGCTCGTGAAGCGATCAATGAGAAAAAGCACTTGAAGCCAAAATGAATGAGGAAATCAAAGGCAAGTGCAGATAGCGATAAGTTCCATCCAAAGGCAACCGCATCGAGCCGGAGTCAACATCGCCCCTCATCGGTTGAAAGCGATTGCGCTTCCACGAGGTGCCGTGATTCAAGATGACGCAGTGCGCTTCCCGTGGATGACATCACCGATCCTCTCACGACATGTGAGCTGCACATTCGAGAGGAATGCCACCGTCATGGTGGCTATCGGTGTTGTATCTCGTATCGACCCTACGAAGACACCAAGATGCCATGGGGCATTAATACCTCCGGATATGCTAGCGTATCGGTGGATAGAGTTGTGAAAGGTTATAGCAATGTGCGTCTTGACATTGAAGGAGGTGATGAGAGAAGACTTTAGGAGAAGCGAGAAGACATTCATATGTTGGCGCAAGCGCTATATCATTATTCCCGGCGTCACCTCCTCCTCCTCAACAACCTAACCCTAGGTGCGGATGAAAGTGAACGAAACATTTTTCACTAATTATGTATTGGCTTAAATAACGGTTTACTCATACCACGTTGTTTTCACGCAGAACCTCCCCAACCTAAGTCCAATTATCCATTCACCACCGGTCACGGTGTTGCGGGCGATGACAATGAAGTGGAAGACACGGCCGCATCCCCACCGCCCCATCTCCTCCACGGCGGGATCCAATGCCGCCACCGCTCCATCGCCTCCACGGCGGGCTCCAACGCCGACACCGGTCGCCCATCGCCTCACGGCGGGCTCAACGCCGCCATCGCCCCATCGCCTCCACGGCGGGCTCCAACGCCGACACCGCCGCTCCATCGCCTCCACGGCGGGCTCCAACGCCGACACCGCCAGCACGCCGCCTCCACGGCGGGCTCCAACGCCGCCACCGCCCCATCGCCTCCGGCGGGCTCCAACGCCGACACCGGCCGCCTACGCCAAAGAAGAGGCCCACCCACAAGCAGCGTCGGCCCCACCGCGCCAAGAAGAAAGCCTCGGGAGAACACCGGCTATTTCTAAGGCGACGAAACTTTCCTATGAGAAGGCTGCGAGAAATAGATGCTTGATCAACGAGATGTGGGCGGTTTCTTGCAAAGTCAAGGCTAAAAGTGAAGCGGCGAAACCACGAGAAGCCGTACTTCTTCGTGCGTCCGAAGTTCTAAGGCAAAGGGTGGGCGCTCACGAGAAAAAGTTACGTCATGCTCGTGAGGATTCGCCACTATCGGACTATGACCGCACTCTCACCAAGTCAATTGAGGAGGCGAAGAAGAAAGAGAAGAGAGCACGGAAGGGTGTTGCACTCTGGGAACAATCACGGCAATCGGTGCCCCACTAGTTATTGGGAATGAATATGGTTCAAACACGAGCGTGCTAGAACAGATATCCGAAGCGTGCATTTGGATCAACTTGATGAATTTTTCGCGAAGCGGTCTAAGCATTTCCCAAATGCTCGGCGAGCACACATCGAAAGTGCTCGGAAGTTGATCATTGGAAGAAGGAATATGTATATGGCAAGAGTCTATACAACCTCGAGAAGCTCATGGAACTTGACGCAAATGTACTTGTTAAACAAGTGGTACATGGCGGCATGTCGCAGAAAAGCGGATGACTTTATTTGCGTCAAAATTATAAACCATCATTACTTCCGTGGCGATGACATTATAATGGTTCGGTTTAATGAGTTACACCGCTATGCCACATGGACGCTCTAGACAAATCTCTCATCATTTGCTTTTGTGCATGCGTGATTCTTTCTTTTAATAATCTCACTCTAGCATATGTATATGTATAAGTAATTATCCTCACACTAGCTAGCATGTCTATACATATGCAGAGACATGATGAGAGACCTCACACGTAGAAATGACAAGAACATTGGTTTCGTTGATCCATATATCGTATTCAAGGACCCAAACACTCCCACGATCAATGGAGACCTCAAATGGAGAGGAATTTTCGGAGGTTCTTGATCAACCAAAAGAACAAAAGATTTATACTCTTCCCTACAACTTTGGGTGAGTGTTGTTATCGTGTGCACATTTTACTTTACTTACTCAATCCAACATAAAGATATATATGTTGACTCTATAAACAAATCGACTTTCTTTGGATCACGATTGTCTTCGATCTCTCCGATCATTTGCTAATCTATGACTCGTTGAGAAAACCGCAGAACATTACCAAGATATGATAGACATTATCCGGGGTAACCGATCTTTAAATATTTATTCCTGCTCTTTAACTCGCAATAGTTAATTAACGATCCAATTATTGGGCGGGGTTTGGGCTTGGTTCGTTCGACTACACCGTCCGGATCTGAAAGCGCCACTTCACGATCCACACCGATCGGATGTAAGTTGTACTAGCTCCCGCGTCTTTACCTTATCATGCTTCACTCACGCGGGATGACGAGAGTAATCTTTTATATCGTCTGAAGAGGTTCTACGCACCACCACCAGCAACAATTTGTGTGGATACTACGTTTGCGAGTTCCTCATGGTGTATGCAAAAGAACCCATCTACAGATCGAAAGTGCGTAACAAGTATATATAATAAATCCATTTTATTTATTTGTTGCTATTAAATAAATCTTATGTATATTAATACTTCTTTCGTTTAATGCAAATTGAAGGAGATATGGTTGAAGGAGCAGTGTTGGATATGGACCGCCTCAAAGGAATTCAAGAGACAATCGCAGGATTTCTTAATGAGCATGTCCTCAAGCCCGACACCGAGTTCTACTAACCAGATGAACCATTGAAGCCAAACCAGACGAACATTTGTATGACATTTAAGTGGAGGACAACATTTGTGTTGTAAATACCAAGGATGCATGAATAATTTTGTAAATTTTTGTGCATATATATATATTATACATATATATAGCTCCATAATATATATAGTTTCATACTTTATTTGTGTGTAATAATGTTCCAAACTAAATTATATGTGCGTATACATATATTAGCAAATGAAGAATACGCATTTGAAAACCTAATGTAATTGTAAAACCAAAATCAATAATGAATTGAAATGGAAACAAAAAGAAAAAAACACCTTTAGTCCCGGTTGGTAATACCAATGGGATTAAAAGGCCAGCCCGTGGCTCAGATCATGGACCTTTTAGTCGGTTGGTATTACCAACAGGGACTAAAATCGACCTTTAGTCCCGAGCTTGGGACCCGGGACTAAAGGTGAGACATTTAGTCCCGATTTCCTAGTCCCGGCTCTATAACCGGGACTAGAGGCCCTTTAGGCCCGGGACCAAAAGTCTGTTCTGTAGTAGTGCTACACCGACAAATCTCTATTCTAATGGCATCGGCAAGTTCGGGTATGTCACGATTATGCTTCCGCTCTAAGTTTTTAGTCTAGGCGTTCAAGAATGAGCTAGGGTTTATGTCTTTAGATGATGTTTAGTCTTAGATCTTCACACATGCCGTGCATATATGAGATCAACTAACGTGCTGATAGGCTAACTTTTGATTCGCTCATGGTGCCCAAATATGGAAATCTGTCTCACTTGAGATGCAGCCCTATTGACGGTCTAACGATGGAAACAAGAGTGGATGAGATCTTGAGGATCAATGATGTAAGGTGATTCCACACGAATATATACACTAAAAGTTCGGTATACGCACGAAACATTTCTTACGGACTGTTTAAACGCATGGCGGCGAGGATCCCGTTTCCACCCCGAGTCCAACAACCTACCTAGCTGCTTGACCGTCGTCCTGACCCATGCACGTCCGTAGATTCGTGCTAAGCATATATATCATGATATATACCATGCTAAGATATCATGTTAAGCATATATATCATGATATATAGGGTGAAAACGGATCGAATACGGACGGATAATGGCTCGCCATATTTGTTTTCATATTTTTTGGATTCGAAGCGAATACGAATACCTCGGATCTGAATACGGATACGAATAATATCGAATACGAATACGGAGCGAATACTAATCAAACGAATACGGCGCGGATATTTTTGAACATGAAAACCCCTTAAATTGTATACGAAATTAACAAAATATATAACTAGTTTATTTGATGCAAACATTCATGAATTGTTCATATTTTCAAGAACTACACGAACATTGGCACTAGCAAGTTGTATTAACTAGTTCATCACAAATAAAACACTTAGTTTACCATATTTAGCTCATAAAGTCATAAGTCATAACTCACAAAGTTACAAATCATCACGTATTCATACTTAGTTCATCACATCCATAAAACTTAATTCACACTAACATCGATCAAAGCTAGATAGTTAGTTTATACACAAATGACTATAACATCCCAAAGTATATTACCAAAAATAAAATTAATAAAGTTATTATTTTATTAGATTTTCGATATTTAAAAGAGTTTTCTTGGTTAAAAGAAAAATAATAAAATAAAGTTAATTATTTAATTTCCTAGTTTTTAATGTAAAAATAAAATTTATTGAGTTTTATGGGATTTTATTTGATTTAAAGTGAAAAAATAATTAATTTCTTGATTTTTCTAGAATTTAAAAGGTTTTACTATTTTTTAGAAATTAAAAATAATTTATGTGCAAAAATAAAAAACAATTTTAAGTTGAGATTAATTTTATTAAGTTCAAAATCATTCAAGGAATTTTTGTGATTTTTTTCTAGAATTTTTGAACTCTATTTGCTATTTTTCTAAAAGGCTATTTGATTTGTTGCATTTTCTGAAATTTAGAAATCAATTAAATCTCATTTTCTCTTTTTGGCCAAAATCCTCTTTTGGGCTGAAATCCGGATATCCGGCCTTCGTCTTATCCGGATAATCCGTATTCGTTTCCGTATCCGCCGGATAGCATGGCTACCGTATTCGTTTCGTTTCCGCAAAAAATCCGAATTCGTTCCGATCCAGAATTATCAGAAAAATCCGATCCGAGACAATCCGAATCCGTTTTCGTCCGGATCGGTCCGAAACTATCCGATCCGTTTTCACCCCTAATGATATATACCATGATGCATATATATATACCATGATATATATGCATCAGAAGATATCATGCTAAGCATATATATCATGATATATACCATGATATATATCATCACAAAACGGTTTTTCTGGATTATTCATGATATATACCATGCTAAGCATATATATCATGATATCATCCGATGCATAGACCATAGATTCGTTAGTAAAAAAAAAAAAAAAAACCGTTGTGAAGAGGATAAGATTTATTCCTCTCTACACAACGTAAGAAGTGAGGATTTGAATCTGGATTGATTAGTCCACCATCCTGTTATACTAACCAACTGACCTTAAGATACTTATAGAATCGTTAGCACATGTCTAAAAAAAAGATACTCCCTTCGTTCTTTTTTATTTGACACAGTTGACTTTTTACGGTCAAACTTTCTAAAGTTTGACCGCCAATAAGTTTAAAACTATCTAGATTGGCTATATAAAAATTATATCATTAGAATTATCGTTGAAAATACTTTCATAATATTATAATTTTATTAGTACATCTTAATGTAAAAGTAATAAAAATTTATGGTCAAAGTCACATCTCCAAGACCGTGAAAAGTCAACTGTGTCAAGTAAAAATGAACGGAGGGAGTATTTTAGTGTGGCGCCCTGTGGCATTACCCCGGAGGGTAATTACACTTAGGCATACGGATTACTATTCGTCTGTCCAGTAGGAAACAACTCCGACGACTAGTAAGTTTTACCAAAGTCAACGCAGTAGAACAATAAGATAGCATGTCTGTACCCTTTAATGCAGTGGTTAGCCACACAAGGTTATGATCTTTATTACAGGTAGTAATTTACAACAACAAAATGGGACTAAGTCCCCTCGCTTGCCTGCCATGCTCCACTGGTCGCCTACTCGTCCCATGTGCCGAATATGGTGTCCACCTTGCCCTGCTCCTCGGAGTAAGCGCCCTTGTCTCCTGCGGTCTCATCGGCACTGCGTATCCTTCGTCCCACTCGGGTAGTTCTGCCAAATTAGCATCTAACAAAGGAGAATAATAGCAAGGTTGAGTACTAGTATACTCAAAGAAGCATTAATAGCAAAAGATGCATTGTATGACCCATCTCTGTTTGTTATCACATCTTCTAGTTCATCTCTTTTTCCGGAAAATAAATACTTCATCAAACTTTAGGTGGCAGATTTTACTACTCAAAAGACCACTTGTCACTCGGAGAGAAGATAGACCCCCAGTGGTTCCCATAGACTCAGTCTAGGAGACATGCATGAATTCATGATTTCATTTAGCACTACGTAGACTTGTACCACTTTACCTATAGCTACTCTGAGCTCTCTCAACTGGGTTCCCTTCCTTTGATGCGAGTTCGAGATCGAATATAAAATGTTTTCTAAGTTATGTGATTAATTCTCCACCTATTACTTTTGCCGGTGTCCTAGGGGCTCACCGATCCTCCATCGAGTTCAGTAATGTTGGTTGGGCGGACTTCCCGCCACCCAACACTCCACCATGTGCTACTATAATGCCTTGGATCCCCACTTCTAGACTTTCCTACAGTCCGGGTTCCACCATACTCACACCACTCACACATATTACTTACTTGATGTGGAGATGATAGTCATATAACAAGGTAGCATTTTACGCGTGAAACAGAAAATGATTGGCACTTAAATCTGACCTCTTATTCGAGTAAGAGGTTTATTGGTCATTATATATTAACCATATGTAAAGGGTCCCATTTCTTCCCTCTTCTCTTTTCCTGCCAAGGGCCCCCTTTACTAGCCATAATAATTCTCTTTTATCATTTATCATTTCTTTTATCTTTATCTCTTTTATCCGATTTGATTTTGAGACATAGTTTTGATGCATGTATATATACGATACAATAATATACAGTTTACATTTAATATAACTAGTTTGATATTCAAGAGATAAGCTTGTCTTCGTAGTCGCAGAAAAGATCGACGTCAACAAAATCGGTATCAGCTACTCCTGCCTGTGTTGGTTCGTCTGCTGTAATTTATACGACGGTGTGAATAATAAATAAATAAATACTTAGTTGCTTTTGGATGATATTATGGGTACATAAATTAGTTAATTTTCTTTGTTAGCATATTTTAGTTACCATCGATTTCTCTTGTCACGATGACCACCATCAAGTAGCCATGGTTAATAGACTTTGGGAGAGCTTCTTGACATGCATGTGTTGCATTCGAGAACTCCATCCATAATTCATATGCCTTCAATCGTTTGGATGATTTATTTCTCACATCACATCATATTTCCATGGCATGGGTTTTATCATTTGGGATTGTCTTTGGAGTTGTATTGATAATTTTTTTTATCCCATCCTTTATTTGGAGTCATGACAAACCCTTAAATGAAATGATACCATGGAGCAAACTATTTCTAAAAAAATGCAGAACAATAACTTAGAAAGGTGCAAAACAAAAATAATAAATATATCGTGTGCAGCTCATCTCCCTTGATTACAACAATTAATTGTAAGCTAAGTGTCTTAACACTTTAATCCCCTATTTGATTTAGGTAATGGCACAAATCTAAAGCCAAAAGGTGTCGTGGCATAAATAAAAGGGAAAATTTTCAACATACCGCTGCAAAGTTCCCAAATCCGAATATGCCATCCCTTGTCTCACTAACATACGGCCCAAGCTCCACATGTTAGTGAGACAAGGATGATATATCCGGGATCAAATTTTTTTGCAATGGAAAATAAGGAATTATCCGTAAATAAAATTTTGGAAGAAGTCTATTCTACCCCCTCAAGTATTGGCATACAGACAAGTGACCCCCTGTATTAAAAAATCGGCCCTTTGACACCCCTTAATTGCAAAACCGGACAAGAAACCCCCTTTGGCTGTTTCATGCGGCGATTTTGCCCACGTGGCGTGCGCGCAGCCCGGTTTCTCCACATCGGCCGCTGCGTGGGCTAGATGAGCTGGCAGGGGGGTTTTTAGGCAAGATCCCCTTTAGGCCTGTACCCCTTCGTGTTTCTTCCTCCGGAGCATTTGCTCTCTCTGGCGGCGGCGCTAGTGAGGATAGGGTTCGGGGCATGGAGGAGGAAGGAAGCTCCGGGACCTCACGGTCTCCCTACGCGGCGCCGTCGGGAAGCAAAGGGTCGCAGTCGCCGGTGGTTTACCGTGAGAAGCCCTTGGACTACCTCCCTGCGCGTTTGTTCTATTGTAAGGAGAAAGCGCCGAGATGGATATCTTGGAGCGATGAGAATCCTGGGCGAAGGTACTACACATGCAAGGGAGCAAGGGTAAGCAAATAGTTTAGATCGATTTGTGTCTATTGAACTTGATTTGGCTGGAGTTCACTTTGATTTGGGTGCCCTTTTTTGTTGGAGTAGGCCGGTGGTTGCGGTTTTTGGCAGTGGCATGATCCGGAAACCCCTCCTTTTTTGAATCATTTGCTGTTGGATCTCCGTGATAAAGTGTGGGGATTAAAGAAGGAGAATGCAGAGCTGAAGAGGGAGAAGATGCAGATGGAGGAAACGAGAATGGAGGTGGCCCGGAGAAGTGTGGCAGAGGTCGAAGGAAGGCATGCCGCAGAGGTTGCTGTCCTGAAGATCAAGCTTGAGGAGAAGAAAATGGAGGTGGCAGAATTAACTCGTATTGTTCAGAAGAAGAACATGATGAAGTTATTATTTCATGTAGTAGTTGTAATTGTAGTTCATTTTCTATGTGGGCTATTGGCAATCAATAAGCGTGACTCATTTGTAATTGTGATATGCGGATGTAATGGTGAATGTTGAATTATATGGAATGCGGTCATTACGGATGATGTCTCTGTAATGAGAATTTTGGCATGAAGATATGTGAATGTGAACAACATTGTGATTATGAGAGTAAACAACATTAAGAACATTTGACAACATTGATAAGATAAGTTTGCAATCGACATTGAGAACTTTGGCATTGCATTGCATGAGGTAATTATATATCAAAACACATCATTGACATGTCCAAAAGCTTCATCGATTGACAGAGAAGTTCACCTACATATGAAATTAACCTACATATTTACATGTCGGACCATGGACAAGTCCAAAAGCTTCATGCAATGCAAGTATCTAACCGACTACAAGTGTGCATTGACCTACATAGAACCATGACAAGCTGTCTACATGGTAGTCTTGCTTGACTTCTTCTTTGATTTCTTAGCATCAGCTTCAGCAGTGTGATTAACCTGCAAGATAGTAATGTCAGTATTTGTGGTTATGTACTACCAATTTATTACAGAGCTTGATGTTAAGTTCTTACCAATGTAGTGCTTACGATTAGTGCAGAGCTTGATGCCTCTTCTTGCTTCCTCTTTCTAGTAGCTTCTCTCCTGAGGTGTGCAATTGCTTGTTTCTTCTTCTGGTTTGCATTTGGATTAAGTGGACATCTCCTAACATTATGGCCATCTTTTTTGCAGAGACCACATCTGACCTTACATCCAACCTTAGTTAGCTTTGTCCCCTTATGTGCCTTTGGTGCCTCACCTAGTTCCCTTCTCCTTTCCTTCCTAGGTCTCCCGGTATTTTCTTTGTACCAGGGGTGATGGCTTAGGATGATCGAGAGGTTGGCGATTCTCTTCACCTTGCACTGGCTCCAAGCAATGCTTATATATCCTCTTGTAAACCTCTATGGAGTAGCAGCTGTCAATGTAGCCATCCAATTACTGTGAACTTTTATAGATTGCGATTGCATGGCAACAAGGCGAACTGAGATAGTTGTCAATATCTACAAGAACAAGTCATTTGCTCTAAGTTGATTGTGTACTTCATTCTCCTTCTCTCTAACCTCAAATCCTTCCTTCCCATTCCGAGGACATCACATTGAGCAGACCTTGTGATATTCAGTTTGAGTTTCCTGAATAAGTTTGGACAGATTGTTCCTTGCCACTTATCTGATCTAGTTCTATTCTCTTGAATCCTAACCATCACTCTACATCTAATGGCCTCTAGCATTGATAAGATTGGGAGAAACCTTGATTCCACAATGGAGTTATTGAAGGACTCACACATGTTATTATCAACAGAATCACACTTGGACCCTAGCTGAAAAAATGCCCTGCTCCAGTGGGTTGGGTCAGTGATCATCATGTCCTTTGCACCTTGAGGTGTATGTTGTGCTAGCTTTGCTCTGTAGTAGTTGAACATGGTCCTTTATGAAGCCTTAGCACATCTCCAGAATTTCTTTTGTAGCTTTTGATCTGAGTGTTTCTTCTTCCAGTTAGCATATATGTGCCTAGCACACATCCTATGCTCTGCCTTGGGCACTAGGTCACTTATGGCATTGAGAAGTCCCTTTTGCTGATCTGATATGAAGACCCATCCTTCACCTTGGCCATTGATATTAAGATCCTTGATAATAAGTGCAACAAACCAGAACCATGAACTATTTGTTTCTTTTTCTACAACAGCCCATACTATAGGGTATATTTGGTTGTTGGCATCCCTACCAATAGCACACAATAACTCTCCATTGCAAGCACCCTTGAAAAAACACCCATCTAAGCCTACTACCCTTCTACATCCAGCAATAAATCCCTTTTTGCAAGCATCTAAGCAAACATAGATCCTCTGGAAGACATGCTTCACCAGAATTGCTGGGTCAAGGACAACAACCACTGTGCTACCAGGGTTGCTTCTCATTAGTTCTAGTTGGTAATCAAATACCCTAGTGTACTCACCTTTGTGTGCATCCATCATCTTCTGCATTACCATCCACTTAGCTCTCTTGCACTTTGCCAAACTTACATCAGCCATCATATCCTACAGTATATAGCAATAAACTTGTTAGGACAAAACAAAGGATAAAGCAACATGCACATATATGTGGACTAATTGCCATACCTTAAGAACTGTCTGCTTAATGTTCTCAAGCTTCCATGTTGGATTAGCCTTGATGACATTACCATATTTGTCTGCAATCACCTTAGCTGTAACTAGCTTATTGTCCCTTCTTGGAGGGCAGTGGTGCTCATCTACAAATGTGCAAACTTGGAACCAATTGCACTTTGTGGTCTTTGACCCATAAATCAGCCACCCACATCCAGGCCATGAACACTTGGCTCTGATGCTGTTCTTCTCATCCTTGTCAAACTTCAAGTGATTACGGTTCTTTAGCCCATACTTGATCAAAGCTTTCTTAAATTGCTCTGCCTTCGAATACCATCCCAAGCGAGAATCTTGGAACATCGGCCTTCTTTGTCAAACCTTGGCCACTGCTCTTCTTCCTCTACACATGCTCACCACCTTGTCCATCACTCACTTCCTCATATGAGTACTCATCACTTGAATCACGATAAGCTATCTCATAGCTTTGCATCCAAGTTTGGTTGCTCTTCTTCCTCTTCGATTTGGCTTATTTGATTATATCCAATTTCTCACCATAACTTCCTCTTGAATGCCTTGGCAAGCTTCCTCATTTCCTTTGCTTGATTCTTACGCAAAGCTCTTATCACTCTTGTCTACGTAATCACCGTCGAGCTGTCACTTTCATCACCCATTATTGCAGCAGACTTCCTTTCCTTTACTACTAATGACTGAGATTCCTTCGCAGTGATCTATAAAGGACCTAAACCTCTGCAGTCTCTGTCATTGCTTCCTTTTATTGGTGTAAGCTGCGAGGGTGGTGCTTGTAACATCCCAATTTTTGAGTTTAAAAATCTTTTAATAGTTAGTAAGGAGAAAATTCACAGTTGGATTTATTTGAATTTAAATTCAAAAGCTTAATATTGGACTTTACAAACAAAACCTTTAATGTGAATAATCTCAACATGAACAATAGTCAAAACTATTTTATTTGGGTTCTATGTGCTCGAGATATATTTTCTAGAATTTTCTAGAATTTTTTCGAGTTCATTTGCTATTTTCTATTGCTTATTGGAATTTGGTATTTTCTAAAAGGAAAAGCTATTTAAAATCTCAAAAAACTCCTCAGCCGAATTCCTTTCCCCGCCGACTCTATTCCTAACCCACCACGCCGCGCCCAACTCCTCGCGCGCGCTCGCCTCGCCCGACAGTGGACCCACTGTCAACCTCTCTCTCTCTCTCTTTCTTCGGGCGCCCGATCATCCTCCACCGTTCGATCGAGGATGGGCGGTTGGATGTCGCGATCGATTGAGTGCCGAACGTCCCATCGATTGTGAGCCGTTCGATCTCGGACGGACGATCAGATCTTCGGAGTCCGTTTCACGGTCGTACCGCTTCACACGCGCCCGAGCCACCGTCACTGACTAGTGGGCCCCATCTTGCCCTATCAGCATCGTCAACCTCCCGGACTCCTCTTTCCTTATCCTCGCCGCCGACGGTTTCACCTTCGCCGATCCGTCACGGACTCCTTCCGCGATCGTGTATAAAGGAGGGAACCCCGGCTCGCATCCCTTCCCACCGCGGCGCCTAGCTCGGAACCCTAGCCGCCGGAAATCGCCGAAGAGACCTTGGTGCCGCCGCAACTCCGTTGAGCTCGTTCGTCGCCGTCAAAGCCGCTCAAGCCTCGCCGTCGCCTCCTCCGAGTTCGCACAATCGAGGGCTACCTCCCGGTGACCTCGGTTTCGCCGCAAGTCCACCGGAGTCCCAGATCCGTCGCGCCCGTGACCCAACCTCCGCCTAATCGTCGCCGCCGGTCATCTGGGTTGTCCCCAAGCACGCGTGAGACCACCGTTGTGACCCCCATCTCACCCTCTACCTCCTGGTGCCACCCGTCGCCGCCGGCGAGCCGCCGTTCGTCGAGACCGTCGGGACCCGAGCGCCGCCGCTCTTGTTGTCGTCCACGTCACCGCCACCTCCGCTAGCCACCTCAGCCCGACGCCCTCGTGGCAGCCGCGTGGAGCCCGTCAGCATCCACGTGGGCATACGCGTGGCGGTCCAAACCTAATCCCGTGAGCCGGTTCGGTAGACTTAGTCTACCGTGGACCGTGGTGACATGTGACATGTGATTTCTTTTATTTATCTTTTCCGAAATTACGAGGGTGACGTCGACATTGCGCAATAATCTGATTTTCTTGAGAAATAATTTGAAAATTCGGAAAATCCAAATTAGGGTTTCTTTTAGATTTAAACTTCCAGAGGCCATAACTTTTGCATCCTAACTCGATTGAGCCCATTCAAATTTCTAAATTTATCTAAATTCGAGATCTATTTATATGAGATTTTTATTTAATTTTTGGAGTTTTTACCTCTGTTATTTATTTGCTTTGTTTGTTTGTGTCTCGTTTATGAGTAGACGTCGATTCGTCGGGAATTTTGTGGAAGAAGGAGCACCCCAAGATCAAGACCAGTACATAGATCTTTTCAAGGCAAGTCATACCTTTGATCATCTTGAACCTAGTTTTCAAATTACTTTGTTTCAAAGTCTCTGCATTCTATTTTAATTATTTATTTAAATACTTTGGGCATAGTTATTATCCAAATGATTATCACACCTTGGCCTTGTATGTCATATTTCCTTGTCACCTAGATTGGTTTATTAGTTGGTAATGTTGTAGCACCAACGTGGGTTGGTTAGATGCGAGTACAATTGCTTAGCCATGCTACGAGTCTCACATCTCATGTAAGTTGCAATTATTTAAATGTGACTAAGTGACTATAGAACTTCGTGTAAAACTGTGTGCTATGTGTTATTACTTCGTGATGACATGTGTTGCACTAAAACCAACTGGGTGGTAAAGGATTTGGAGTGAGGCAAGTGGTGGAAGCTGTGTGTTATGGTGGAAGCTGTGTGCTTGGGTTCGATAATCTGTGTGGCTTAGTTAGAACATGGAAGTCTTACCTTGGTCAATTAAGGACTTAACTTTGTGCGCCATTGAACTGAGCCTTACTGTACGATCACATGCCTGGTATGGGACGGGCCTAACTTAGTAAGTTATGGATTCTCGGTATTGATGTTCAGGTGGATAGGTTAGGCTGTGTGACAGGGTGGAGGTGTGACTACTTGGTGGTTGCATCGCGGGACGATTCGTCACTTCCCTATCCAATGGTGTGTGTTATACCAATTCTATGTGAGCTGGTGTAGCGGGAAAGCACATCGGGAATGTCAATGTTTGAGATGAAGTTTCCGAACTGTTTTGTTACGATTAGTGCTTGCTACACTAGTTGTATCTTGTGGGTAAAGTGTACAACCTCTGCATAGTGTTAAACAATCTATTCGAATAGCGCGTCATGGTCATGGACATGCTCGGGATTTCACACGAGGTAGTTTTCATAAAATCTTTGGGATGGGAGTGTGTGACCTCAATCATATGGCTATGTGAAATAATCTGTTTATTGTGTGTCTTTGTGAAAATAATTGTTAAATTATTATTGTCTATTTGTTTTGAATTATGCTTTCAATCTATTATTGGTATTCAATTGCAAATGTTGCTTTTATACGAAAGAACCACAGAAGCCTTTTCTTTGGAATAAGCCTGCATCTATACATTGCATTCTGTGGTATGATTTGCGAGTACGGTTGTGTACTCACGCTTGTTGTAAAACTTGCGCCCAAACCTATAGAAGAGGAGGAGTCTACGCCTGCTTTCGAGGAGGAGTTCGCCGAAGGTTGTTGATCGTTAAGGTCTGGATCCCAGTCGGTTGCCTGTGGTGAATTGGTGGGATCTCTGTTGGAGTTATTTCATTCATTCTTTGTTTTATTCTCTGTTAGCCCTGCGTGGCTTAATAAGTGTAAACTCGACCATAAGGTCAAAACCCTTATTTGTTATTCAACCTAATCGTTTACTTTATTTATCGCTTGTGTGGATCGATATTTACCTATGTTAACCCTGTGTGCACTAGCGTGATACTGGACTAGTGCAGTATACACAGAGGGTTCCAGAATCGTAATTCTGGGTCCCGACAGTGCTCCACATTAGGCACCACCATTGTGTCATCGTGTCCTGCAATCTCAGCCAGATTTTCATGCTCCCAGTCACTTTCATCGTCGCTATCATCATATCCATCAACCAAGGTTTCTTCAACATAGATGTCCACCACCCCACCTTCAGTTATGCAATCAAACATAGTTTTGCAAGATTTGTTATCTACCAAAAGTCTGAGGCCATTACTCAATCCTAAACAAGGGAACAACCAATGTAAAACTGTATCATCAGTGATTGTAACATGATCTCTGAGATGACCTTTGATCTCTGGCAACGAAACCTTGTCGCTCTATGAAAGACATCCCACATCTCCACCCATGTAGTGAAAACCATCCCAAAATTCAGAATTCCCATTAAAATGAAACCTCACCCCAAGAAGGTCGAGATTATCCATCCTCGACCCTAATCTGCACAATTCCCAAAGAACCCTACAACCGACAGGTAAATCCATCACTCAAGAACCCTAAAACCGAGAAATCCAACACCTAAAAGAACCCTAAAACCGAGAAATCCAACATCTAAAAGAACCCTAGAACCACTTCTCAAGCCCCAAAAGAACCATAGAACCAGAAATCCATCACCTAAAAAACCCCTACAACCGCTTCTACAGCCCCTAAAAAACCCTAGAACCGCGAAATGTTATACATTCTAGCCGACGAAAACAAATAGGGGTTTCGAACTCAGCTCGACGTTCGTTCCGAAGAGAGGGAGTGATGGATTCAATAGCAACCGAGAATCACGGCGACGCCATCTTCTCCGAGCCGGGATTAAATCGCCGCCAAGAAAGGGAATGCTCGGAAGAAACGCGAAGGAGAACTGCGCCAAAGACCTCATAAACCCCCTGCCAACTCATCTAGCCCACGCAGCAGCCGACGTGGAGAAACCGGGCTGCGCGCACGCACGTGGGCAAAACCGCCGCATGAAACAGCCAGAGGGGTTTCTTGTCCGGTTTTGCAACTAAGGGGTGTCAAAGGGCCGATTTTTTAATACAGGGGGTCACTTGTCTGCATGCCAATACTTGAGGGGGTAGAATAGACTTCTTCCTAAAATTTTCCCACATAAGTTGTGAAAGTTGGCTCGCTAAAAGTTCTGGTGGCATGACTAGCTAGGAGGGTCATAAAGATGGTATAGGTCTCACATACAAAAATGGTGACCGATATTAGGCCTTGTTTGGAATGGATAGCTTTGTAGTAATTTTGTAAGAACTCCATTGTATATGTATTAGCTAATGTGTGATTAGTCACTTTAAGCCAGTGGTGGATCTGGTAGGGTGCATGGGGTGCAACTGCACCTCCAAATTTCTTGGAAAAAAATCAAGTATATAATAAGTATAATATGTATATATACTAATACATGGGTAAATTCTCAACATTTGCACCCCTCTAGTGTTTTCAGCCCAAATTCACTTGAGTCCGGCAGCAACCCATGCGAGCACGCGGCCTTTGAGAGGATCCCGACCCATTATCCCAATAGCCCATGTCACCTAACATCACCGATCCAACCCAATCACTAGGCAACATGCAACCAAACCCTAATGTTGTGTCTCTCCCATTGAGCAAGAGGAGGTGCCGACGCTGTCAAGCGGAGGCGTAGAGCAGTAGAGGGACCGTCTCACCAGCAGCAGCCACAGCTGGCGAGAGACGGCGGACACCGAGCATACATGCCGGGAAACTAGAGACGCCGTGGAGAAGCCGGGCTAGGAGGTTTGGGCGGTGACGGCGACAATGTCGGCGATTAACGGTGGTCACCAGGGAGGGGGAGGGCGAGCACGAGACACACGACACCAGGAAGAACCTAATAACTCTTCTTTTGACAAGGACAACTTGCTTAGACTTGCTCGATTTTATCCCAAGGACTTCTTAAGCACTAATTTTATCCATCTTCCTTTCCAACTTGATTTGTTCATTGCCAATATGCGTAGAGATGAAAGGTCTAGAGATGTAAAGAATATTGTTGAGCTCTCTATTATGCTTGTTGAACAAAGAAGTGTGATAATTACAAACTTGTCTATTTGCTTTTCAAGTTGGTGCTAATCCTTCTTGTAGCAACCGCAAGTGTTGAGCGAGTCTTTTCGGCAATGAATTTTGTGAAGAACAAACGAAGGAATAGCATAGGTGATCAATACTTGAATGATTGTTCGGTTACATTAATTGAGCGTGAGTTTTTTTTCTACAAGTTAGTGATGGTGATGTAATCAATCGCTTTCAAGGCATGAAGGAACGCCGTGTGAGGTTGTAATTTTTTTCTATATTTGTGATTTCGGTTATATGTAATTTGTTACATTTCAACCATTAAACTTTCGTACTATGTACTTCGAACTTTCATGTTCGCACCCCTATCACTGGAATCCTAAATCTGCCACTGCTTGAAGCTTAAATTTTTGAGTGCACTAGCCCGTGTATGGGGGTATGGACCGGCTATAGTTGTCATGGTCCTAATCAACACATGGAAAGGCAATGGTCTGATGGCCAGTGTTGGTTGTAGTGGGATCCCTACAGTTGTAGCAGTGACTATATGCAGGGGTTATTTACTACAGACATATAACGCCTGAGTCCAAAGCGGCTCAAGTCTAACCTCATTTTGGGTAGACCACCCACACATAGTAACCCATTTACATTATCTAAATCAACTTATGCAACATGGTTAACCAAGGGTTGCTACTTTTGGACACCTAGGGTTTATATGTTGGTGCCCTTCAACCTGAACTAGCAAGGTGGGATTAATCCCAACCCTCACGCACATAACTCATGGGCTACAATTAGGCCTAATCTTAGATGGGCCGGGATGTCACAACATTTGAAACTCTACACAACATGGCAACTTGGTACTCTAGATAAAATCATCTATCTATGTCAATAGTCCAGATAGGAATGTAAAATCGTAGGAGTGACTGCTTGGTAATTCAAAATTATCACTGTCATCAATACGAGATCAGACTGTGAACTTGTGGCACCCCCCATCGGATGCATCGATCGCCGAGGGTGTGAAGGGGGCCTCAACGAGAATCACACACAAAGTGGGTCATATGGATGTATTGCATCTGGGTGGTAGAAATTAAAATTGGCCTCCTCTCACCTATTTACATGGAGCCTATTTATAGATTGGGAGAAATAGGCATGCGAAGTTACATCATTGCCCTTGGTACCTAATTCATCTTGAGGGTACTTTCGTCTGTTTCGCCAAGCGGGTCCCGCCACCTCTGAGTGGGTCTGTCGATGTGTCGTACCTCGGCAAGGTTGGCCCCTGGACCCCGTCTGGGGTCGATCCCTAGACCTTGTCCAGAGCAGGTTCGTCGATGTGTCGCACCTCATCGAGGTTGGTCCTTGGACCTCGTCTAGGGTTGGTCTCCGGACCCCGTCCGGGGTAGGTCCCCAGAAGGGGGCTTGGTCTCCAAACCTTGTCTGAGGTTGGCCCTCGGACCCTGTCCGGGGTTGGTCTTCGGATGGGGATTAGTCTCCGGACCCTGTCCGGGGTGTCATGCGTTCATGAGGTCACTGTTGGCTTGAGGTAGCATGGGGACCCTCCCCCAACAGTAGCCCCTTGCTGATCCGGGTGGTCATCAATCACCGCTTTCAGTCAGCGCCTTTGCCAGTCGATGATTCCACGATAACCTATGGCGCACTCCAACACTATGTTAATTTACATTAGCATTCACGTGAATTCAAGGCGAAGAGTTGGGCATGCACCTAAGGTGGGTTCCTTTGGTCTTCCTTTGAAGGGTCCTTTGCTCCACTAGGACAATTGCAAGTTATGTGAGGGGTTCACCGTCGCATGAAAAGGGTGTGGAGTCACATATAATCGGGGTCATGTGTTGGGTGGCCAAGACACCGGGTTACGTGGAGGAGTTCTTGACTCATGACTTTCGAGTGTGAAGGTATGAGTTGAAGTGCCAAGCATGACTTGCTTGGGTGTGGCCAAGGCAGCCCTCGAGGAGTGATAGAATGCTGATGTGCGCAAGGTCGATTCGCATGAACATGCAAAAACGAGTGTGGCTGACTTGTTAGTATAAGACATGTGGAGCCCTCAAATGAACGTGCCGTTGTGTGCGGATTCATCGAGATGTGCATGGGTAGACCTCTTGTCTGACGTGCGATGGTGGCTTTGAAGCGTGGGAGGCCGACAGGCACGCACGTGCCAACTGATACGAGCTCAATGGGTAGCACTGAGCTGGGCAACACCTTGAGATGTGGTTAGTCGATGTACGTCAACATGCCGAGATGTGCACGGTCGACGCATGCCCAGGGTGAACCTGACGAGGCTTGGCCCTCTAGGTGAGCAGATGTGCGCTGGGATGTTATTTGCTCGATTCACTGAGACATGGCACCCACCGGGGTGCCATGTGCTCGGCTCACGAAGGTTCTTGAGACTGACCACAATGCACCGAGGCGACGTGTTGGCGCTCACCAAGGTACAACCACCAATCAAAGGGGGATCACTTAATCTAGGAGACTCCAACAAAGCCGAGATGAGTTTGGTCGAGAGAGTGTCGCCGAGGCCAAGCCGTACCATGCCGAGGTGAAACCATTGAGGAGTGTTGTCCCTCGCTAGGCGAACTGTCCTAGCGACTAGAGGGGTGTGCTTTGGCACAAAGCACTCAAGGCTGGTGGTTTGCCTACAGATAGAGTATGTGTGCACTGAAGCACACATTAATCGACTCATTGAGGAGTTACCTTCGAGGTAGGGAGATATGCTTCCGAATGTGAGTTAGTCGACTTGTCGAGGTGTGGAGTATGGAGTGAGAAGTGCTCGACTCATTGAGGTATGGCCTACAATGTGAGGAGTGCTTGCCTCACCGACGAGTTGACTATTGGCTGATTCTCGTTGAGGGGGTAAGTTATTACCCCATCTCCCATTGAAAAAACTTAGCGCTCGAGGTAGGGCTCAAGAGCGCTTCATGGTCGTGGAGAGTTAGAAATGTTGCTATCTCCCATCAAAAAAACTTAGCGCTTAAGATGGGGCTCGAGAGTGCTTCGTGGTTGTGGAGAGGCCGAAACGTCACCGTCTCCCATAAAAAAAAACTTAGCGCTCGAGACGGGGATCGAGAGCACTTCGTGGTTATAGATAGGCCAGAACATCGTCGTCTTCCATCGAAAAAACTTAGCGTTCAAGACAAGGCTCGAGAGTGCTTCATGATTGTGGAGACGCTGGAATATCGTCGTCTCCCATAAAAAAAAACTTAGCACTCAAGACGAGGCTTGAGAGCACTTCGTGGTTGTGGAGAGGTCAGAACGTCGTCGTCTCCCATAAAAAAAAAACTTAGCGCTCGAGATGGGTCTTGAGAGCGCTTCGTGGTTATGGAGAGACTGGAACATCGCCACCTCCCATCGAAAAAACTTAGCACTCGATACAGGGCTCAAGAGCACTTTATGGTCGTGGAGAGGCTAGAACGTCACCACCTCCCATCGAAAAAAACTTAGCGCTCGAGACGGGGCTCGGGAGCGCTTCATGGTTGTGGAAAGGCCAAAACGTCAATGTCTCCCATCGAAAAAACTTAGCGTTCGAGACAAGACTCAAGAGCGCTTGTGTCTACCTCCTCAACCCCGAAGGGTGAGGACAAGTTCAGATTAGGTTAAGTCCACTCGGCCCCCGGAGGGTAAGTATGTGTTCACTTGTCCCCAGAGGGCAAGTGTGTTCTCTCTCTGTCCCGGGGACGAGGATGTGGTCTCTCAACCGACTGAGGTGTGGCCTCTGGTGGGATGGCATGCACCGGTTGTAAACTCGGCACCGAGGTGAATCCGTTGAGCTAGAGGAAGCACCTAGTTGAGGAGATGCCATCGAGGTGAAGCGGCTCGGTAGAGGTGAAGCCATTGATCTTTGAATTGACCTATGTCGAGGTCAAACAATCGAAGTGTAGTGAAGTTTAGTTGAGGCGGCCATTGAGGCCGAGTTGAACCATGCCGAGGCCAAGCCATCGAGGTGTGTTGGAACTTGCCGAGTGAATCGTCGAACTATGCAGAGCCCTAGTTAATGAGACACCGTCGAGGTGAAGCGATGTTCGACTAAGGCGAACTGTCGAGGCCAAATTGACCCACGCTAAGGTCGAGCAATCTAAGCTTAGTGAAGTTTGACCGAGGCAAAGCCGTTGATGTTGAGTTAAACCACGACGAGGCCAAGCCATCGAGGCACATTCGAACTCGCCGACAAGGGAGGCCTAGTCGAGTATCACCGTCGAGGTGAAGCAACCTTCGACCGAGGCGAACCTGTCGAGACCGAATTGATCCACGTTGAGGTCAAGCCATCGAGGCAAAGCAAAGTTCGGCCGAGGTGAAGCCGTCGAGGCTGGGTTAAACCACGCCGAGGCCAAGCCATCGAGGCGTGTTGGAACTTGCCGAGTTGAATTCATCAAACTAGGGGGAGCCCCTAGTCGGGGAGACACCATCGAGGCGAAGCGACATTCGGCCGAGGCAAACCTGTCGAGGCCGAATTGACCCACATTAAGGTTAAGCCCTCGAGGCGTATTGGGGTGAGTCTTTGGCTCGCGCACTCAGCCCTAGAGGGTGAGTCTTTGGCTCACGCACTTGGCCCCAAAGGGTGAGCCTTGCTTACGTGTTCGGCCTCAGAGGGTGAGTCTTTTGCTCGCGCACTCGGCCTCAGAGGGTGAGTATTTTGCTCGCGTACTCGGCCTCAGAGGGTGAGTCTTTCTCTTACACACTTGACCTTGGAGGGTGAGTCTTTGGTTGTCAACTTAGCCCTGAAGGGTGAGTCTATTCTTGCTCGGTTGAGGCAAAGCCATCGAGGAGGCATGTTGGGGGCTCGCTGAGGTGAATACGTCAGGCTAGGGGAGCCCGTAATCAAGGAGATGCCATCGAGGCGAAATGAAGCTCTACCGAGGCAAAACCGTTGAGGCTAAGTTGAACCACTCTAGGTCAAGCCATCAAGGTGTGTTGGGGCTCGCGAGGAGAATCCATCGCGCGAGGAAGCCCCTAGTCGAGGAGACACCATCGAGGTGAAGTGAACCTCGGTCGAGTAAATCCATCAAGGCGGGTTCAACCACACCAGGTCAAGCCATCAAGGCGTGTTGGGGCTTGCCGATCTGAATCCGTCAAGCTTGGGGAAGCCCCTAGTTAAGGAGGCGCCATTGAGGCAAAGCGAAGCTTAGCCGAGACCAAGCCATCGAGGCCAAGTTGAACCATGCCAAGGTCAAGCCATCAAGGCATGTTAGGGCTTGCCGAGAAGAATCTGTCGCACTAGGGGAAGCCCCTAGTCGAGGAGACACCATTAAGGCGAAGCGAAGCTCGACTGAGGCAAAGCCGCCGAGGCCGAGTTGAACCACACCGAGGACAAGACATCGAGGCGCGTTGGGGCTCGCCGAGGTGAATTCGTTGAGCTAAGGGGAGCCCCTAGTCGAGGAGACACCATCGAAGCAAAGCGAAGCTCGGTCGAGGCAAAGCCGTCGAGGCCAAATTTAACCACGCCGAGGCCCGGCCATCAAGGTGTGTTGGGGCTCACCGAGGTCAATCCGTCGAGCTAGGGGGGAGCCCCTAGTTGAGGAGACACCATTGAGGTGAAGCGAAGCTCAACCGAGGCAAAACTGTTGAGGCCGAGTTAAATCACACCGAGGACAAGCCATCGAGGCGTGTTGGGGCTCACCAAGGTGAATTTGTCGAGTGAGGAGCCCTAGTCAGGAGACACCATCGAGGCGAAGTGTAGCTCGGCTAAGGCAAAGCCGTCGAGGACGAATTGAAACACGCCGAGGCCAGGCTATCGAGCGTGTGTTGGGGCTCACAAAGGTGAATCCGTTGAGCTAGGGGAAGCCCTTAGCAGAGAAGATGCCATTGAGGTGAAGCGAAGCTCAGCCGAGGCAAAGCCGTCGAGACCAAGTTGAGCCACGCTAGAGTCCATGGCACAGGAGGGGCGGGTCAGTCAATCGCGACGAAGCTGCTAGAGCCCACGGTGCGGATACAGATGCGGCACAGAATCGAGCCCAGCGCGTCGTCGGGCGCGGCTGTGGCGCAATGCAGCACAGAGTCTATCGAACCCCAGACTTTGAATACCCGAAACCCTCGTGTATGTACCGTACCAGTCCCATGATCAGTGGCTAGTACACACATTCATAATATTGATAATCACATACATACATTCATACATACGAAAGAAAACAAATATGGTACATAACTTAGACGATTACATAGTTTACATCACCAGGGCCGACCAGCCAAATAAAACTAGAGTGCAGCGAAAAGCATACTAATTAAACCAAAATGGTCCAGCAGTATGCCCATCCGAACCCTCAGGCAACCGACAAGAAATAAATCCTAAAAAGATCCATCACCGAAATCTCAGTCAGGGTGCAAAGAAAACTTCATCAGCGTAGGCTAATCTTCTAAATTTGAACCAATTTAAGCAAGATTGGGTTTATTACGTACTCAACAAGACTTATAGTATATATAAAGTTTATATATATATATATATATATATATATATATATATATATATATATATATATATATATATATATATATATAGCTAACAAAGGATGAGGCTTAATGCTAAAAGTTGTTTTCAGCATCAAATAAATTTTATTTGCAATATCATGATGTGGTATTTTGCAACAAAAAAATAAAAAGCAGTTAAATAGATAAATCACAGTAAGTAAGTAATTGAATAAATAACAATTCGCAACCTTACTCGGCTGTGAGCAATATTTTGTTTCCAGCTATAGACATGGCGCCTAACTCAAATATAAACCAACAAACAATTTCCCACATTTCCCAACGAAACTATTTTTATGAAAATCCATACTATACCCGGCAATACTACACTTAACACGCTCATCACCGTGAGCACAGCTATTTAAATAGATTTATACTCTACAGAAGAGTACAACTTTACCCACATCACACAAATTCTCTAAATTGTTTGACATCCGTCGATACCACCGCTCACTACCTTTGATAATTAGTTTATAGCACGCGTCGAAGCCTTTACATCACCTAGTCCTAACTTTGCACTAGCCCAGTGAATGAATACCCTCACTTCACCCCAGGTACACCTCTATCTCAGTGAGGTATTCACCGTTGTGTCGGCAAGCTTTGTGCCTAACACCGTGGCGAAGGGAGCCCCTTCGAACATGTATACACTGGTCATGCTCACACTACGACGGTCACTAATGCCGAAGGCTAGTTTTTTATGACTTAATTAGCTAAATCCGTTCCATACCGGCACATGTGATTGTACACTTACGCTTAGGTCGGATGTACCGGTGTTCGGTCCTTAATTGATCCAGGCGAGGATCTCCCACTATCTACTTGTAAGATACACCTCAGACTTCTTAGAATATAATATAATTTGTCCGCGTCACAAATTAAGTTTTTTTTTAATACAAAATAACATAGGTAAACACCTCTGGACTATCATTATAAAATATCCCAAACTCATATTCAACATGTTATACATTTTTCCAATTTTAGTAAAAGACTAAAACCAAGCTAATCATTTATGCAATATTCACAATCGAAAACTCAATTTGACATCATTCATCGTCTAAACCATATCTAATGGCTACAACAATAAGGGTACCAATATTTCAAAGAGTATCATGCGCTGTTATCATCAAATATAGCAATTTTAAGTAAACATACACACATACATAATAGATTTTCATAGTCCCGTAAGCCCAATAAACCCATCACAAAATCTCCTGCTTTGTATAGTCGAACTGAACAGAGTAGCCGAAAAATGAAGAGAATAAAAGTGTAAACAACTCAAAAGCAACAGACGATTATTACAGAGACAAAACTTCACAGTTCAGTAAACAAAAACAGATCAGATGATGACAACGTTCCATTGTCTACTCTGGATAAAGATAATCCGGATTAACCCTACAGCACTAATCCAAGTGGGAAAGAACAAAAACCTATATCACCATCTACTATCAACAGTTTCTGCGATTCGCAGGCCTATGGATGCGTGTAGTTTCAGTCAAGTTTCATCATTGTTCAGTTCTAACTGTTTTAATTTCTTCTGAAATTATTCCGAAAACTCTGAAAGAGTTGCTCGATAGCAGCACCTCTAGCCAAGAAATGTGCTCCCTGCAAATAAAACAGAAGCCGCTGAATTATAGAAGCTATACCCCCAATCAACCACCCTGTGGTGGCGGCGGTGGTGGCATTCGACTTGGCAGACGGCGGATCCCAGAGTTTGTTCCAGCGGATGGATCACCATCTTCTGCTGAATCACTGTTTCGACCGCCATGGCTATTAGACGTGCTGGATCTTGACCAACTACGACCATTGGCTCCAGCATCAAATGCAGATTTCCATTCGTCTCCAGACTGCCCGCTGGTCCTCGGGCTACTCTCTGCAAGAAATAAACTGGCAACTCGGTATCTCCTAACACATAGAACAAGTATTCTGGCAATGCAACAATAACCAAGCTGAACTGTATAGTTCTAGTCCTAGCCAGTCCTAGGCAAGGAAAGATAAATGTAGAAGAGAATATGGTAATAAGGCAGCCAAAAAGAATTCAAGGTCAATGCTCAATGCTAATTCATGCTTATAAGATGCCAAAAACATAGCCCTCTAGAATTACTAGGATTGTCATAAAAATAGTTTTGAGATAGCCAAGTGAGACAAAAGCCACATAACATGTAATCAAATCAAATAACTGCAAGGTTCATTGATCAAGGACATTTCCTTTTGTTTTCTTTTTTGACAAAATGTTAACTGTTTTTCAACGATGAAAGGAGTACTGTCAAGACAAAATAGACAAAGGAAAATAAAAACAGTACAGAATCGCAAAAAGGAACAGTACAGAAACGGAAAAAAAATGAACAGTGCATAAACGGAAAATGAAAAGGAACAGTCTGCCCAACTTTTCAAAAGCTCTAGGGCATCAGATGAACAAGGACAATTCACAGAAATTTTCGTGCAGAATAGGGAGCAATCCCCAAATGTCATGCAGAATAAGCTTACCTGGTCCAGTAGAATCATTTGACCGATTAGCAGTGGCTGAGCGATTATCATGGATACGGAGCACGCGAGTAACCTTGGAAAGAAGGGATGATTGCATTTGGAATTTTTCACGCCTGCGCTTCACATTGTGGTCCTCCTGGATTAACTCTTCAATCTTGGCTATGCTTTGCGTGCTAACCACATATTAGAGTTGTGCATTAGTTCCTTTTTCAATTATTATCGAAAGTTAATGGCATCAATTGAATAGAATCTTTGTAATCATAGATTAACAGGTTACTCTGACAAACAGCGGATGTCGCAGTGAAGCACTCTTGCACTTATCATCCCAAAACAATCATAAACCAAAGAAGAAGGCTAATATATTGCTTAGTCATTCACTCATGCATTAATAAGTAGCTCTAAGAAATCAACAGGTAGTTAGGTACTATTCAATTTGATAGTGGAGATCCATACAAAAACTACACTGGGCAAGACAGTGGAAGTCGCAATCAATGATAAAAAAAACGGCGGTAACCGGTTACCGGCCGTACCGGTCCAGACCGGTAAAAAAATTCGGTCTGAAGGATTTTAAATTTTTAAAATGCTAGCAAAATGGTTACTGTGCTTGTTGCAAGCTAATGAAAATATTAGAGCAAAGGTAACAGAGTGAAAATATTAGAGCAAAGGTAACGGAGTTAAATTGAATTAAATGAAACAACAACATGAAAGCTTTCATTTCTTATCAACAAGAAAAATTTATCTTAAACATGTTTCCCTATTCACTGGTAACCAGCTAGTAACCGGTCAATTCCAGCCGGTGAGTTGAACATTCAAATTTTCGTTAGAACATTCAAAATTTTGTTTGATTAAATTTGGCTAGTTTAAAACCAGTAACCGGTTCGGGGAGGGTCCGATATTTTTTCCGTATCAAGTTTTTGGATCCTTGGTCTCAAGTCTCAACAACATAGCAAACCATAGAAATTCAACCAAAGTAAACATACAATATTACCATAACATCAACAACCAGTATCTGACACTCGAATTAAGATATTGACAAGCATAATATTTCTTTTTCTTCAGAAACAGAATCAAATGTTTTGCTCAAAAAGAAACAGAATCATATATACTGCTACGCCCAATCTAAGCTAAAAAGCAAATAGAATCAACATATTGCTTAATGAAACAAAATGCAGGTGTGTTTTTAACTCAGATACTCAAATTCCATAGAAAGATCACATAGTGAGCAAGAAGAAATATGAATTGGATGTCCTAAAAAACATGTATTGGTGCTCAGGTTCAGGTACACATAACATGTTGATAGCACCAACCTTATGGAAGTATAGAGCTGATTAAACATGTCTTCCCTTGCCTTCTCAACTTGGCAAAGAACCACAGCCTGCTCATCGGATTTAGTAAGATATTGAAAGATGTGAACAGGAGATCTGGAAACCATCAACAAGATTGAAGATGCTTAACTTGGGGACATTTGCTGCAAGACTGTTAAGAACAGTTTCCACATATCCACGGACTTCTTGAGATATCCATCTAAGCTCTTCTTCAGGATCCACAGGTTTTCTGAGCATTGTGTCCTGAAAGGATAGTATACATAATGGAAAATATGTTAGAAGAATGAAGTACAAATGCCAAGTAATTAATCCCTTTTTACTCTAGAAGCTGATTTTCAAAATCCTGGTGACAAACTATTTTTAAGGAAAAAAATTGTGACAAGCTGAAGTTGGTAAAATAAAAGCAGAAACAAATCCAGGCATCATGCAACTTTTTCGTAAAATAAACAGGTAAAGTTTCTGACTTACTAGAGGACCATCTTTTTTTGAAACAGACACTAGTGAACCATCTGAATGGCTTTGCCTCATTGGTAAACCACCTTCCGAAACATTTGTGCTCTTTGCAGAAGCCCCTTTTTGGTCAACAATGCTCTTAATCTTGGTGACCCATTCAGTTTTGTCAGCCATACTTTCAGCCTTCAGTACAACAGCATTGTGAGCTGCCAAAGTAATTAATGAACAAGCAGTGAAGAGTAGGCAAAGAAACCACCTGTTATCATTTAGAAAACTGGTGTAAAGTTACCTTTTAAAACATTTTTGTAAGCAATCTTATGAGTAATCTTGAAAATGAGACTAGGAGCTTTTCCAAAATCTGGCATGTTTGCCTTTTTAGAATCTTTAGAGCTTCTTGGAGGATCTTCCTCATCTAAAATCTCCTCGAGATTACACTCCTGTAAGTTGCAAAGTTGCAAACAGTAAAAACTTAGCACAGAGGTGATGCAACTGTGTAATACCAAGCAATGATTAGGTAGTATTTCTAACTTATCTAACGGCAACTTAACTATGATGGGATTGAAGGAAAAATTACCAACTCAATAATATGATAGATAAACCATATGTAATATTCTTCTGCAATCAGTGGCTTAAAGTCAAGAAACATGTTGCATTTCTATAAACCCAATTACCGAAATGATAACTAGAAGAATCACAACACAACCAAAGAGCTCTGAAAATATTTACTACCTCCAAATTGATGACGCCCCTGAAATGTCTCTCCTCTTGTTTCTTGGTGTATCCAAGCTGGATAAAAAAAAAAAAAAAATTAATGCCACCAACAAAATGGTAAAAAGAATGTTAATACAATGAAAAATTGAAGTGATCTTAAGGGTGTAAGATGCTTAGAACAACACAGATAATACCAACCTTTCCACTTTTCTCATTTAGAACAAACCATCGCTTGCTCCAGTCATTTGCTTTTGCACGTTTTTTCAGCAGAAAACCTTTGACAGAGCAAACAAGCATTAAATATGAAAAATACACCCACTATGAACCTTTAAAACTGACAAAATAAGTTCTGCTTACAGACAGACGTTTTAGTCTATTCATGCTTCCAACTATAAAGTTGAATATACTAGTGTAGCAGGTCTGTACCAGCGGTAATTTCTCCTGCAGGTCCTAAAACTTGTAAATTTGATGGTTCTTTTGTTTGGGCATGTGGGCTTGTGGCCTGAAAACAGCAAAACCGGTTTGTCACAATTACTGGGGGAATATCATGATGTATTTGAATAGTACATAAACAAAAACTATGAGTTAAAACATAACTTCTAAAAAAATATATCTCTATACAAAAAACAATAAGTTAAAAACATAAAACTAAGCACAATATACAATGCAGAGTAGCATACTCTGTTTTGGTCTGCTTCTGAACCCTTCTTCGTAGAGCGATTTTTCAGCTCATCTTCATGACGTTGCCTTTCCATTCTGGATGTAAAAGTTGACAGACAGATATCAAAATAGAAACAAATACAGAACCATCCCAGTAATAGGGGAAAAGCTACAATTAGCTGAAGCGTCGACAAGCTGGATTAGTTGATTAAAGAAAGAAAGAGGATTTTGGTTGCTGACTTTTCGTTGTTGCTAGTTGGTTATCTTCAGATTTGTTACACTGAATAGTCTTTTGAGCTGTGCCTGGGTTCCTGTGGAGCCTTGTAAATTATTAGGTAAACTATTTTTATTTTACTAATATATTTGGTGCTGCTCTCCCATACTGTTTTTCTAAGCAAAAAAAAAAGAAGCTAGAGGATGCAAACTAATATAGCTCAAAGTTTGTGAGTACCAAAGGCATTAGTGACCATGCACCAACAGGGACACAACATTGACACGTCATTTCTCTTAAAATGTCAACATAGACACAGCTATATATATTCTCACAGCATAGATTTAGCACACAGTTGAACTACACATTCAAATTGGCAAAATATAAATTTGGCGCATTCTTTTCAGAGTTCTTGGGCCTGTAATGGGTTGTGTGCAGGCGCGTTTAAGCCAGCCTACATAATAGATTATTTTCTAATACTGTAAATTAGTGGACATTTCCTGTACACATCTGAGGAGCGTCCATGTCAAACACATGCTCAGACATAGGAATGCTACATCATCAGATTGTATGTGCAACTTAGATCTCGGGACTACTGGTTAGCAAGATGAGCTCCATCTAGGATACAGATGTTATACCACAAATAGTTCAAACTTCGAAGGACTAGAGAACTATGTCCTGTGGTGGTTGGAAATTTAGAATGTTGAGAGATGCAACAATTGAAAGTATTAGACACGCAGGCCACCTCCTCTTCTGAATAGCCCAAGCTGTGGGGGCGCCCAAAGATTTGTGGTTCATGTTGTCGATTTGAAACCTCATCCTTCTTAAAAACAGAGATATGCATCTCCTCCTAGGTGTTCTCATTTTTCTTAATAGACCCAGTTGTTGACATGTCTAGCTGGTTGCACAACAATTGAACTTTATTTAAGGTCATGCTGCCTATATGTTGATCATCCAATTATTTTTCAGGTAGGTACGACTACGAGAGGAAAAATTAAGTAACACAAGATGCTTAAATGGATGTAACTCATAAATTTTGAATTATACAGGTCGCGTGGTTCGTTACAACATAAGATCAAGTTTCCAGTGCTCATTCCGTGAACTACTACAAATTCCAAAACTAAAGCAATAAACATTTAAAACAGAGTACAAATTGAAACTCAAAATAAAACATCAAAACATAGACATGGTAAGTTTGAAAGGGAATAGATCGTTGAAAAAAGTGAGATGGAAAAACCAACAAGGTTATAACAAAGCAAGACCAACTAACCTTCTCTGCACTAAGCGGATAAAATGCTGGGAGGCACAAATGCACGCTCCATATCAACTAGTGCAATGACCATTTTTTTGGCCTCATTTTTAAAACCATCTAAAGCAGCAGATGCAATTGCAATTACCTTGTGGAAATGAAGACATGAAGTAGATAAAAAAATGTTATTATTTACTAAAACTCTAAAAGAACAAATGTTTCCATCTTTAGGACACCTAAGAAGTATACCTCACGCTTGAATGGAGGATATCTACCTAGTCCCGGGGTGGCATTTGCTGCAGCTGATACTACATCTAGCAATACATGGTGAACCTTCAAAGAAAACTATGCCCATGTTAAACAATTGGCTGCAGAAAAACATCTAGTTTCCAGAACAGTATCTTGCCTTAGGAAGTGATATAGATTTTGCGTTTTCTATCCTTTTTGTTTGCTGAGGAGCTTTGTAAGCTGTCATCTGTCCTTTGGACCTTTATTTTTTTTGTACTGCTATTTATATTAATATATTCAGTATGGTCCTCCCCTACTGTTCTTGATCAAAAAATACACGGTGAACCTGATAATGATAATTTTGCATAAAGCATGTGAACAAAATAAAGATGACATGAGCAGATACATAGAAAGATATCAAGAGTATGGTTTCTGGCTGCAGGCTTTTATGTGAATTCTTATGCATAATGCAAGTATCATTTCATCTCAGTAGAATGTATAGATACAAAATATGCAATTCAAACTTTTCAACTTTTCAAGACCAGAGTGCCAGATTGCACACCTCATACAATAGATTACTAAGACTGACACAGTCTTTTGTGAGGTACATATAGAAGAGACCTTGAAGAGTATTAAAGTGGGAGCTAGAAAATGTACCACAATATACTGAATAAGTACTAGTTATGAGTTTATGACTGCATGACAGACTTCTCTAATTTTTTTTGAACGATAACAAACTTCTCTAATTCAGAATAATGTAACAGGTCCTCAGCTACATTACCTCATCCACAAGGAGTGTTGATGGTTCCTTTGCTAACTCTAGAAGTCCTTTTATAAGAGACCTTAAGCCCTTCTCCGGCGATATCAGGTATGGCCGATAACCATCAGCCTCTAGAACAATCTAAAACAAAGCAAAAGAAAGACTGTTCGTAACCATAAATTGGATGACTTCAAGTAAAGGGGGTTTAATTTTCATTTAAGTATAACGAAATTACCCTTTTGACATTTTTCATATCAAAATGCTTGTCCAAAGGGAGTTGTTTCATCCTGGTTGGAAACTTTCCCTCGAAACTTGCAACAACTTTCCAACCTGCACCCTGTATATTGACAGTAGAATTTCATATATGATTTAAATTACACCAGGTGTTGAAACTTGAAAGGGCACACCCGGACAGGTTTCAGAAGATGACAAAAAGGTACACTTTCAATGGTATACTGATAATGTAACTAAGAGGTTTTCTAGATGAACTCAACTTCAAAGTTCAAACAAAACAACAAGCATGGTGACAAAGTTAACATCAAGTTTAGCACATTGCACTTATTCTCAGCTCAGTTAGACCCTTATCATTCCTCACATGCATTCAAAGAAAGAAGAACTAATGAAATATACAGCCTGGCAAATAGAAAAATGAATGACTCCGGGGACAAACTTCTGCGAAGTGTTTAGTACTTTACTGAAAGGTGACTAAACCAAGATAAGTATAATGCGAACTAGTGTTTTAATAGCGGTCAGCAGCACTAGGATGACAGATATACAGATGTCCAAACTCCAACGTTTTTCAATATCCTTCAATCATGAGCAAGGTTGTCAAAATCTCAATTCGAGTCTTAAAAGTATTCGATCCTACGGACCTAGATTTATTGAACCGATTTGATCCAAGGTAGGATCTTAATTTAGTAGAATCTTATTTATCTTAAGATTCTAGCAAAAGTTTGGTAGGATCATGATCGCAATTTATATTTGATACTACCCAATTCTACCGATCCTGGTAATTAATTATAAAAAATTACTTTGCAAATGTCCTTTCAATTGTAAAGTTTCGCATTTTATCCTATTATATCTGCTATTATTTATATATACAAATATAGATTATTCATTTGGACTACAATTTTTTAATTAAAGGCTTCTAGATTCATAGTAGATTTGAAGTAATGTATCTTCAATTCAATTCAAATTCCGATTCTGACAACCTTGATGATGAGGAACATAACAGTTCACAGTACGTATAAATCAAAGAGAGGAGATACTGAGAGGGTATGCAGTAGCAGCACTAACCTCACCACCTGCAATATGTTGGAGAAATTTATCCTCAAATTCCCGGCAAAGTCCTAAAGCAATGACCCGGGTTCCTTCAGAACTTTGGACCATCTGTTCTCCAAGCTTTGCTAATTCCTCTTGAATTATATGGGACTTGCCTTGAAGACTGCGGTTTTATGAAAATAAAAAGGGGCACATGATTGCAGATTCTAGCATACAATCAATTACAAAAGTTGAAGGCATGGGGCAGGACAAATTTATACCCATTCAGGAGATTTGGGAGCCTAACTTTTATCCGTGTCCTTATCTGCTTAGCAAGTGAATCAACTAAAGCGACCCGTCCAAGTTTACTTTGGGGAGTTCCACCAAGTATAGATAAAAGGCTTTCACCTTCAGCTTGCCAAGATGTTTCTGGTGAGGTTTCAGAACCTACTCCAGACTGAGCAGAGGCAATAGGAACAGAATACCCAATCGTAGCTACCCACTGAATGTCCACTGCAGTTCTTGGACCTTGGTTTACAAGCAGGGCCTGAACAGCACCGAGAGCTTTCTGCTCTCCAGCTGCTTGGTCAACTTTACTTAAGACACCAATGGTTCTAGTACCTAGTAAACCAACAAACAAAATAAGTACATGCATTCATCCAACATTACAAGTAAATAATTGGAATAATACGTTGGAGATAGTGTAATAAAACAGTGCTATAGTTTCTACACAGAAAGAGCACAGATTGAAACATATTTCTTCTCTATAATAGATCGAATTCTACATTTCTACTGTATCTGAAAATTTGTTAAAGTTGCTAAGACTTGAGCCCAAGGATCCAAAAACCGTTACCGGGACAAATCCCACTCGGCGGGCGGTACCGGTAACCGGCCGGTTATCGGAAATCCCAGAAAAAAACCGGACAAATTTCAAAATCTGAAATTTGAATTGCGGAGTTTGAAAACCGGTTACCGGACCGGTAACCGGCCGATTACCGGAAAAACCGGTCAGAAAAACTGGAAAAACCGGCCAGAATTTTGAATTGACAAATTTTGAATTAGAAAGTGTTTAATGAAGTGCATATTTTGCTCATACAATACGTAATCTAACATATTTAGCTCATACAATACGTAATCTAACATATTTAACTCATATGAAGTGCAAACCGGCCAGAAACAATAATTCAAGTATATTTAGCTCATACAATACGTAATCTAGCACAAAATAGGCCTAAACCAACCTAGAAAGCGCATTATGCATTCAAAAATTCAAATTTTATAGCTGGTTACTGTTTACCCGGTCCCCACTGGGAAATCCGGTTACCGCCGGTTACCAGCGGTAACCGGCCGGGTTTTTTTTCCCTGCTTGAGCCTATCATACAGACCTTCTGCATCCAATTCTCTGGCAATCCTTAGAGCTCGAGAAGATGCCACATCAGGTGCTTGCAGAGCTGGAATGATAACTAGCAAAATTGCATCATTGCTTGCAGCATAGTTGCCAATCTGGAGATGTGAGGCAAACCACATATGTTGAAAGAGAGAGCAGATATTTTGTTAGTTTTGCAGTTTCTGCAGTAGTATAGGACAAAGTGGCAATGTAGCATGTCAATACCTAAAGCCAAAAAAATTGAGCGGGTTTTAAATTTTTATAAATGTTAATATGCATTAATTATTCAGCAGGAATATGAAAGGCAGAATGCTAAATCGATCGCATCACTTTCAATCTACCAGTGGAGATGTGAACTTATTTTTGTGATTTTGAGAGTAGATTTTTCAGGTCACTCAAATATTTACCTGTTTTTATTTATCCAATGCATAACATGCACTGTTTCTACGTGAGTTTGGTTCGTTAATTCTATTTTTCATTTGATCACAGTCCAGAAGCACATATATTTGGATCTCTCTATAAACAAAGGAATGTGGAGAGATTTTCATCTGAAAAGATTTTGTAGACAGATTTAATTATTCCATATCCTTAAGAAAACAACCAACTAGATAGCATTAAATAACAAAGTGGCTCTTGAGAACCAATGTCCAGACACCAACCTGACTTCACTGGTAAGTCTAAAATCCATTCTATAATATCCTTACTGTGTGTATTATTAATAACCATAGGCAGTAGACACCCATATAATAGTACTAAGTCACAGATATTGACCAAATCCATGCCAGACATTGATTTCATTTCTACTGGTACATCAAACTGTAATACAAAAAATCCCTCAAAAAACTACAACAAAAAAATTGTATTTCAATAAGAACATGTATGGACTCCCAACTGGATCATTAGCAGACACCAAGAATTAACACGATTGAAGTGTAACTTTGTAAATAGATGAACAAGCAATCATATAATAGGACTACTGTAACGCTGACCGTTGATTCATCCATGCTCCGCTGATCAATCCCCGGTAAATCAATTAATTTTAATGGAGGGGCTGAAACAAAATTAGAAGTATTTACAATAATTGAATACAGAATAAGGTGCACATAAGATGGTTATTATAATATTTAATCATGCATGCTTTTGATTTGTCAAGACATGCACTCGGGTACATATTTCATCAAAACTTATGATAATGTTGACAAAACATCTAGCTTTTGATCTGGAACCATGCATGCTTTTGATATGGATGGAATAGCGAGGGCAGGACAAGGGTTGGGGTGGAGCAGGATGCAGCTAAGCTACATCCATATAGTAGCAGTCCAGACAGTAACATTACAATTTACATGATATGGTAATAAATTGAAATAACCCAAAAATTTCAAAGTTTTCAAAGTTTTTGGCTTGAATTTGAAATCTTTCCAAATTCGGAAACTCCCATACCATTTCCGCTTTCCTCTCTCGGTCATCCTATTTTCTTTTGCCAAAAGCGTCTTTTCCTCAAAGCCGCCACCACCCCTGTTCTCCTCGCCCCACGTCACGCCGGCAGGCACCGTGCCCCACCGCCGCTCGCCCTTGCGCCGCCCTGCTTCGCGCCAAGTCGTCACCAGCGCCGTGCCACCTCACCGCTCGCCCCGCGCCATCACCAGCGCCACCCCCCCCCCCCCCCCCCACTCACCATCTGCTCAATGCCCCCCATTCGCTACCACCGTCCTCACCAGCTCGTTCAGCCGCACCAGTGGGACATGGCCTCTCATGCGACGCCACCCGCTACCAACTCGCCCCCTGCGCAGTGCCAAAACCTCCTCCCGCCGTCCACCTCGCCACCACTCGCCCTGCCTTCCCGGGAGCAAACACTGCCGCAGCCACCTCTCCTTGGCTATAAAGGCCACCCATCCCGAGCCAAGTGCATCGCCATCACTCACTGAACCTCACCATCACCTTCCTTCCCCTCCAACTCCGGCCATCTTCCTCAATCGCTGCCGCCCCCTTTCTTCCCCGGTGAGCCTGAAGACCAAATCGCCGCCACCCTCTATCCCTCTCCCGCCCAACACCGTCACCGGCACCGCCCCAACACCCCCCAAAACTTTTCCCCACCTCCATTTTCCCTATCCCTGCCGCCACCTCGCCGGCACCAACCTCCACCGCCACGCTATGCACAACTCTCGTCGCCAGCGCGCCTCGATGCACCCCAAACCCCGCCACCACCTTCCCTGAGTTCCCTTAAACCCACCATTGCTCAAGCCCAAGCCAATTTGACCGGAGCAGCGTCAGACCGCCACGGTCACCATCTTTTGTGTTGTAATATATTATATTTGTTTGGATGCCCATGTTTATGTTCAAACTAGTTGTTAAGTCATAATTGTGGTATTAAAATTTAAAGGTTTGTCTCTTTTTGTAAACATGAACTTGCTTGTGATGTTATTTCTTGTTTTACAACCACACATCCTGAGCGATTGTGAAGAGTTTAACGATATCAGAAATAGGGTCATTACATAAATCACAACCAAAAAGTCATTTCAGACCTCGTAAATCAACTGCGTTAACAATATATGTCAGCAATGTTCTTTGTTGAGTCTATATGCATTTTTATTCTTTTGGTTAACATATAATTTCCCAGTTCTGCTTCATAATCAACAGATCTAAAGGGCAGGTTGTATGCAATCAAGCCTTTACTTTTAAGCAGTTGGAGAAACTTCTACAATCATAGTAGGCTAGTAACACAAACAAAGCAAAGTGAAAAAAAGTGCTATTCGGCCTATTCAGGACATTCAATTCACATAAGCCCAGTTGCATATCTAATTCTAAGTAATAAAGCAATTCTCCATAGCATTCACTCAGCTGATCAACACAGATGCAAAGATACAGAACCACAGGAATAACAAACCAACCTGTGCTCGTGCATAATTTCACGTTTATATCATCCGATCGCTCCTTACCAGCCTTACTCAACCGGTCCTGCAACGAGTGCCTGAGGGAACCTGCATTGTAACAATTAGTACATAGTCACGCACACGTGCACCTATCCACACCACACCCATCTCATCAGCTCCCAAAATCCCAAAATTCTCTTCTCACTAGACTCGCTAAAAGACTAAAAGAGAACTCACTAGCAGAAACCTGCTGCGACTTGCTGTCGACGTGCAGCACGATGGATTTACTGCTGAGCGATGCATCCCGTTGCAGGTCTACACAGATTGGGGCCCCCGTCGCGCCATTTTCCCCAGTAGGCTACACTCATAAACACCAATTGCATAAATAATCAAACTTGGCAATCAACAATAATATAACCTAAATTTACATATATCAATATGAGAGCAGTAGGCCTGAGGCACGTAATTCGGATATCTACCGAACAAATAAATAAAATAACATAAAACACATGGTTAGCAGGAATGGAGACAGCGTCACTCACGGACTCACCACCAAATTAACTCAACGAGATACGAAACGCTAGAGAGAGAAAAACAGGGAAAATTTGAAAAATCGCGAGTGAAAAAAGTGTACTCACGAGAACGGGATGGCCGATCAAGCCGTTGAGCACCGCCGATTTCCCCGCGCCCTGCACAAGCGCGCAGCACAATCCCGATCACACCACGGCCGGAATCAGAGCGTATACCGAACAATTAACACGAGGTCTCGCGAGGGAGAGGGAGAGGTAGGGTACGCACGACGTTGCCGAGCGCGACTACGGTGAGGAACGAGGAGCCGCCGCGCCACGTCGCTCGGTCGTCGTCGGCGAGCAGGGCGGAGGCCTGGAGCGTGGCGTCGGCGAGCTCCGAGAGCTCCTCCATCGCCTCCATCGGAAGGCGACGCAGCCGGCGCGGGTCGGGAGGGGCCGGAGAGAGGCGGATCTAGGGTTTCCGGCCGGCCAACGAGACGGGAACTGAGGTACGTAGTGGTGGTGGCGATCGAGTTGATCGCGTCGCGGCGTCGAGGGAGGCGGTTATTGGGGGCGCTCCCGTTTTAAATGGGGGGTGCGCGCTTCGCTAGCTTTGCCGTGCGCTTACTGGGAGATCGGGGAGTGGGGACGTGCAACAGGACACGTGTAGTAACGGTGGGATCTGCATGCCCGCAGGCACATTTCAGCCGCCCAATCGAAAACCGAAGCAGATTCATCTTTCAACTTCCAGCCGAAAAAGTCCAAAGCCGCCCCAAACATTCAGCTGCAAGAAGCAGCTTTCCCCGAAGTGCTTCGGAGGCACAACGCCCGGAAGCAGGAAGCCAGAAGCCAGCCTCGAGTGGCTTCCCGCCGCTTCCTTAGCTCGTCGTTCCAGAAATGCCCTCCAAGTTGCAATAAATTTACTCGCCGATTGCCACAGCGTAAACACCTCCTCCCGCACGCCCGCGCGGCTCCCTCTCCTCCCGTGCGACACCTTCTTCCCCTCCCTCCACCCCCGACGCGCTGCCGCTGTCCTCCTCCCCCGCCGTGGTCCCCCTCCTCCTCCCCCCTCGAACTGTCGCCTTCTCTCCCACCCAGATCTGGACGGCTCCGTCCTCCTCCCCGAAGCGGCACATCCTCCCCCAACGCCGTGTCTCCTCCCCTGGTTGCCCTCTGGCCGCCTCTCTCCTCCAACTTGGTCCGTCCCCTCGCCCTCTGACCACCTCCATGCCGCGTCTCAGGTTAGCCCTATGGAGCTGCACGCCGGCGCCGCCGGCCTTCTCCACTCAAGGTATATCTGGCATTCCATCGAATTTTCTAGTTGATTTTACTCTGTTGAAAATAGTTGTTGTATGCTCCACGCCCCATGAATGCTCATGAGGAATAGTTGAAAATAGTTGTTGTATGCTCCACGCCCCACGAATGCTCATGAGGAATTATCTCCCATTGCATCAAACTACAATCGGCCATTAGGAGTTAAACCGAACATGATTATGTAAAGTGCTGTTGCATGAGTTTTTTAGGGAATCTGGCATTTGTATTTCACTTGAGTTGAGTTCACATGATTCTGTGAACTGCTGGCAATATATGATGTTGGACATTCCGGCTGCCAAATTGAAGTTAGATGCATTGTTCGATGATTGGCATGGTATAGTTGGATTGAAAGAGGTGATACATGTCTTGGTTACATCACGCTAGTTGGGCATGCATGATATAGTTTGAATATCATTAGTAATAATTTTCTAATTGGATTTGTGATCAATTTATGCTGTTGGACTTTGTATAAGTGTTTTTTTAGGGAATTTTCTGTATAAGTTTGAGATGTTTGCAATCGGCCATTAGGAGTTAAACTGGACATGATTCTGTGAACTACTATTGTATGAGTTTTTTAGGGAATCTGGCATCTGTATTTCCCTTGAGTTGAGTTCACATGATTCCGTGAACTGCTGGCAATATATGTTGTTAGACATTTCAGCTGCCAAATTGAAGTTAGATGCATTGTTCGATGATTTGCATGGTATAGTTGGACTGAAAGAGGTGAGACATGTCTTGGTTTTGTCTTGCTAGTTGGCCATGCATGATATAGTTTGAATATCATTAGTAATATTTTTTTATGGGATTTGATCACTTTCTGAACTTGCATGGTATAGTTTCATATATACTCATATGCATGGCACTTATAGATGGATAAAGCACAAGTCACATCCGTTGCAATATGGGATGCATTCACAAATGAAGTGTTCATTAACATCTGTGTGGAAGAGGTGGTAGCCAAAAATAGACCCCTGCAATGTTTGAATAACAAAAGGTATCACAACCTTATGACCAAGTTCAAAGAACGCACTAATAGAGAGTACACTTGTAAGCAATTAAAGAACCATTGGGATAGCTTGAAAAGGGACTAATCCCATTGGAAAACATTGAAGCTCCATGCATCCGGGCTCGGCATCGATCCTAAGACTAGATTTAAATAGCATGTATGCCCGAGTAGAAAGAGGGGAATGTACATAGATTGTGGACCTTGCATCTTCATATTGCTTATTTGGTGGATGTTGTTCATATCCTGTAGTCAATTTTGTCAAAGGTTATAACAATGCTGACCAGGTGGTAATTTGTTCATTGTTGTATTATTATGCAGGATCTCCTATAATAATGTTGACCAAATCACCCTACCAAGCAAAGAGGTTGTCTTCACCACTCTAGCTTTCATCCCATGTGAATCTGGAGGCTATGTAAATATATTGTCGAGGTTATACCGGATCAATTTTTGCAAGCCCAATATGTTTGTAAAGTTATGCTAGGTCAAATTATTATTGCAAATATAGTGGTTATGTGATGTGAAGTGTATACATGACTCTCTGAGAATCTGATTCTTTCGTGCTTCATAATGTTAACCATTATTGTGTTCTTGCAATGGGTTTGTGTAGCATATTGGACATTGATAGTACGAATCAGTATTATCATCGGCGTCATATTGGACTGTGTTCTTTCTTTATCATATTTTTTGTTGCTTTTGCTGTTATAATTCAAAAGATCATCACATTCATACCTTAATTTATCATTATGATAGTACAATATCAAAGTATCCTTTCTAACGGAAATTATATGCATAGATAAGATACATATCATCCGTTCATGACAAAGCAATAACTAGATAGAAGCTATTTCCCTGTTTTGATGTGAATTTTTTGTTTTTTTTAATACAGTGTCTAGTATGAAAACAGGAAGCGCAATGTGATAGACAAAAAATGAAAAAAAAAATAGATTAATTAATTTGAGTACTACTTGGCATGAATTTGTTGCAATAATTATTTATTGCAATAATTATTATTGTATTTATTTATGCAATAATTGGTTGTATTAATTATTCATTGTAATAATGCTTTACTAATAATCGTCAATTGTCGTTAGTTCTCGTTAAATGTTGTTAATTGTGTTAAATGGTATCAAACAAGCCATTACTGTCCTCAGGGCATTTCACATATTTTCCATCTCAGAAGCTGCAGCCAGCCTACCTAAAAGTCAAACAGCCAAATATCAAATCAGAAAAGCCCAGCCGTTCAGCATGAACCCGAAAAGCCCTGCAGTATAGCCGAAAGCTACTTTTCAAAAAAAGCTCAGCCGAAACAAACACCTCCTAAAACCGTCCTGAATCCATCGGATGGCTTCAAACAGATGTGAGAGTGCCGTGGCTAGTAGCTGATCTTCTCGAAAATGCTAATTCGTGGGTCGTCCCTACGACAGCTGTTGGATCTACATCGGAGCAAAGCTGAGCCATTGGATCATCATCCTGCTCCCCACGATGTGTGTTTGTGACTTCGTCCTAGGAACGTGAGGGAATGAGACGCATCCCTGTCTCCACCCAGGTTTGGTTACCTGTTTTAATTTTTAATCGAGGTTACCTGTAGAACCGATTCTAGCGATTTTTAGAAAAAATTCGGCAGATTTTGTCAAAAAAAATTCAAATCATATTTTGAATTAAAAAAAAACGTCCAAAAAATAGTGAAAACTGGCCGAAATTGGTTGAGAATATCGGCCGACATTGGACAAACATCAAAACGGCATACATGCAAGTTAAAAAAAATGAAACATGTAACCAGGTCTGATCGGAAGCATCAATAAAGAACACCATGACCGGACTAGCAAAAACAGAGTTAATCAACAAAGAGCATCATAAACATCAATATACCATGAGGACTAGCATGCATGCAAGTTAAAAAAACTCAAGTCCCTCAATAAGCAGCCACTAACAGGAGCCCTGCCAAAACAATCAAACAGCAAAATGATAGTCCATGGCCAACAAAGTTCAGTCCAAACTCCAAGTCCACACAATGACACAAAATGCTTCTAAATTCCATCAACGAACTCATGAGCTGAGAGCAAAATAATCATTTGTCTTCCTTCTTGGACTTGTGAGTTGTCATAAGGAGCTCATCTAGCTACAAAATATAGGACTCCAAGTCTCCAACTTATGAGAGAAAACCACAAGATTCCAACCTGGCCATTCTGGCCCCTTCTCCGCCGTTGTTCCCTGCAACTCAGCCGTTAGCTCGCCGCTCCATGCGCTTGGCCGCTAGCCTCTTTTCCCACCGCTCTTTCCCTGTCGTTTTGAGGAGGCGTGCTTGGGGAGGAGGAGCTTGGGAGGGGTCGCAAGTTGCGTCTAGCTCGACACGTCCCTCTCCATGCACCGATTTGAGGGTTGGGAATTGGGATTTGGGAGATACATGGATTGGGAAGGAAGAACAAAAGAAGAGGTGAGCAGAGAGTCGTGCGAAAATGAGCCGCCAGAGAAAGGGATTGGGGACCGAGGAGGAGCTCGGGATGGGTCGCCACTACCTCGGGGCGTTGCCATCCACCTCCATGTGCCACCGGTTTGGGGTCGGAGAGGAGATCGGAGGGAGCAGAGGAGGAAGAGAGAGGAACGTCGCAAGGAAGAGGAAGAAACTCGATCGAGAAAGAGATCGATGCCTCCTCGGTCCTCACTGTCACCAAGGGAAAACAACACAGACACCAAATGGGCTGATTTGGGTGGGTTTCAATTCAAATTGGGTGATTCTTTTAAACCGGTTTGGAATTTTACCGTGGTACCCGATAGAACCGATATTTTCAAAAATCAATCGGTTTTTAGCCAGTTTTTTGAACCCTTCTCCCACCCTTCACCACCGCTGCACTTACCATGCTAGCACCGTCGACACATGCTCCCAACTGACAATGGACCACTCCCCACCTCGTCCTCCACCAATGAGTTCAATTATCCCTTCCTGTGAGCGAGTACCAAAACCCTAACCATACCGTTATGCACCATCGCCACACTCATTGTCTCATAGGTGCCACGGTTCGCTACTTATGATTAGATTTTAGGGAAAAATGGCCAGGGCTGGTATCAAGGTCAGCAATGTTGTTGTCCATGTTTAGCCTTAAAATGGCCTTGGGCCAAGCCAAGCCAGTTTTTGCTCAGGTACCATTAAGCTACGACGCCTTCTTACCCCTCTCTCCCTACCTATGTGCACTTCCTCCGATCACCACCGATGTTGTTTGCAGTTGAAATGACAGAAACATGTCATGACCTTATCATCGGCAAGATGCCAATCTTAAGATCAAACAATTTCAACCCCTATAACCCTAGAAGAAGACAGACGTGAGGAAGAAGAGAAAGGGGAAAGTTGTTCTTCAGAATTCTATTATTTTCGATAATGCCTGAAAGTGCACAGTGCGAAGGCTTATATGTCGCTTCCTTTACTCGGTTACATGGGCCAGGCCCAACACTCTTCCCTCACTTAACTGGAAAACCAAAACACATTCTTACACATGTATGCATTCCGTTTTCCTCTTCATCATCCCATCGTCAATGCTTCAGTCTCGATACTGCCGCCCTCCCGACCACCAGCTTGTCCCTAAGCTGAAGCCTCTGGAAATCTTGTGCGCAATACTTCGTAATCTTCCTAGGTTGCCATTGCAGCTGGTAATGACATCCACTTGATCAACACTTGCAAGTGAGCCGCATTGCCTTTCTTGACCAATCTCTTATCAACAATTGCTTCTAGTTGAACATCCCTCAGCAAAAAATCCACCGACTGAGGTATAGATAAGAACATTGGTGTATGATCTGGTACTTGAGGCTTCAATTGTGAAACATGAAATACTGGATGAACTAGTACTCCCTGTGGTAGTTCCAACTTGTAGGTTGTTGCTCCTACTTTCTCCAGTATTGTATATGGCCCATAATTACTTAGGATTAATTTGTTTAGTAACACCACGTTGAGGTAGAAATTGAAAAATAACATCCAATGTGTGAATGACATGTGGGCCATGGACCCACATGTCATCCACGCATCAATGTTATTTTCCAACTTCTGATTTTTGTGGGATGTTATTGAGCAAATTGCCCCTAATACTTATACGACAATTTTGGGTAAGGGCGGTTAACGATCGATGATTGAGCATACGGTTGCAACTTCAAAAACACTATTTCACCAACTTGGAACTCCCTCAAGGACCTTTTTCGGTCAGCATATTGTTTCATTCGTAATTGTGCCCTTGCCAGGTGTTGTTTCAAAAAATTCAGAGTAGGCTTCTCTTTCTACTAGAATATCAACTACCACTGAATTGGTTGTAGTTGTTAGATCAGGTAGAAGACCATAGTGTGGTTCTATTCCATACAAAGCCTTGTAAGGAGTGCATCCTAAAGTTGGGTGATAGCTTGTATTGTACCAATACTCAGCCAAGGGCGACCATTGATGCCGTTTAGTTGGAGCATCATGTATAACACACCTTAAGTACATCTCTAGACATTGATTTACCCTTTCACTTCTGTAATTTAGTGTCAAGAAGCATAAATAACTCCCTCCACATTAAACCTGTAAAGATCTTATCTCTATCATAAATAATGGCTCAAGGAATGCCATGTAATTTAACTATGTTGTTGAGGACTATCTTTGCCACTTGTACAGCGGTGAAAGGGTGCTTGAGTGGAAAAAAATATGCGTACTTTGTAAATCTATCCACCACAACTAACACAGCATTGTATCCTTCGGATCTTGTCAATCCCTCAATAAAATCTATTGTCAAATCTTGCCATGTTCCTTCTAGTACAGGCAAAGGACACAACAATCCTTGAAGTTTACAATTTTCATGTTTAGCTTGCTGGCATACCCCCACACTGCTTAACAAAGTTTTCAACATCTTGTTTGAGTCCTGGTCAGCTGAATAGTTTCTTAATTCTTTAATATGTGGCTTGAATGCCCGAATGTCCTCCAATTGGTGACGTGTGAAAGGCTTGAATCAATTTTGTTTGTAGACCTACATTAGCGCCCACCCAAATCCTTCCTTGATGTTTGATAATACCTTCCTTTAAAGAGTACCCTTGTTCATTTGAGCCAGTTCGCTAACTATATCAATAATTATTGAGCCTGAATATCCATCACATAAGAATTGATTACCTCCTGAATCCATAATGGTTGTGCCATTGTGATTTCTTGAATGTGATAGAGATTCCCTACTCTAGACAAAGCATCTGCCACTTTGTTGTTTTCTCCTTTTTGATACTGAAACTTGTACTTCAACCCCAATCAATTTGGTCATGGCCTTTTTCTACAATTCTGAATGTAATACTTGATCTTCTAAGTTACATAAGCTTTTATGATCCGTTTTAATGACAAATGGTCCTCTTTGTAAGTATTGCCTCCCCTTGTCAACTGCCATCATGATTGCCGATAACTCTTTCTCATGTATTGACGACACAGTTATTCACCCGAGAGCTTTCTTTGTAAAAAGCTCTTGGATGCCCATTTTAGCTCGGATGCCCTATTCCGATTATCACAAGCATCGGTTTCTATAGTAAATGGTTGTTGAAAATGCAGTAATGCCAAAGACCTGGAGTCGACTCATTGCCTCTTTCAGCTGAACAAATGCACTTTGAGCTCCCTCATCCCACTAAAGTCCCTTCTTCTATAATAGAATAGTTAAGGGTTTGGCTATTACTCCATAATGCTTAACAAACTTCCTATAATACCCAGTGAGCCCCAAGAACCCCCTCAGCTCAGTGACATTAACAGGAACAGACCACTGCACCATTACCTTAGTTTTTGCCTCATCAGTAGCAACCCCCTAATAAGAGATAATGTGTCCAAGATATTCCAATTTTCTTTGAGCAAAGCTGTATTTGCTTCTTTTGCAACCAAGCGGTGTTGTCTCAATGTTTCTAATGCTATACTCAGTTGTTTCAGATGATTTGCCATGTCTTTGTTATATATCAAAATGTTATCCATAAAAACCAATATAAATTTCCTCATGTAAGGTGCAAAAATAGAATTCATCAAGCACTGGAATGTGGCTAGAGCATTTGTCAATCCAAAAGGCATAACTCTAAATTGGAATAGGCCATGATGGGTTTTAAAGGATGTCTTATGCTCATCCTGTTCTACCATACGAATCTGATGAAACCTAGATTTCAAATCCAATTTAGAAAAGAAGCTAGTGTTAGCTAACTCATCTAGCAATTCATCCCAAATAGGCATAGGAAACTTACTTTTCACTGTTACTGCATTTAACTTCATGTAATCTACACAGAATCTCCATGTACCATCTTTTTTTCTTCACAAGCAGAACTGGAGATGCAAATGGGCTGAGACTTGGGGTTACTATGCCATTTCTCCACTTTTTCAACTGAGATATCTTGCAACTCCACTATATTTATAGGGTCTGTGACACCTTGTAATCTAATGATTTTGCCCTTGTGTTCAAACTCCACCCCATTTCTCCCTCCAGTGACATTTCATCACTCCACACTTCTCCAACCAATCTGCTCCTAGTATGGCATCATACCCACCTAAATTCAGTACTTTCATGTCATGCTGGAAGTTGTTGCCCTGTACCCATCAATTCATTCCAAGCATTACCTTATCACTATACAATATCTCCACATTAGCCACCTTCACTGCCATTGTTTTAACTATCACCGGTTCACCTCTGACCCTCTTCACCAGGTATGCATTTACAAAGCTGTGTGAACTCCCAGAATTGATTAGCATTAACATTATTAGATTTCCTACCAATGCTCTTACTCTGATAGTCCTTGGATAGTCTGATCCTGAGCCAACATTCAAAGATAAGTGCATATATTCCTCTTCTTCTTCATCATCAGCAACTATTGCATCCAACACTTCATCTGATAGAATTTCTTGAACTTGGATTGCTTTGATTTGTCCCTGTGGTGTCTTTTGACACTTGTGTGCATGTGAGTATTTGTCACCACACCTAAAACATAATCCATTGACGCCCTTCTATACTCCTTCAGTTGCTTGGCTTTCCACAATTCACCCTTATCAAACTTTGAACTCTAACTGAAATCATTCCCTTTATAACTCCCTTCAGTTTTTCCTGAACTTACATTATATCCAGAACTTCGACTCATGTTCATACCCTTCTTTGTTCTCTCCATCACTCCTTGCACACAGGCAAAAGTGATTGTCATCGCTACTATGGTTGGCATCCGGATTAACACTGTAGCCCGCAACTCCTCTTTCAGTCCAAGTATGAATCTAGTCACCAACATCAATCCCCCGATATTGTGATCATACAACCTCAGTTGGTACACTAATGTGTCAAATTTCCTTTTGTATTCCTCCACCGTGCTAGTCTATTTCAAAAGCAATAATTCTCGCATCTTATCTCTTTGAGTATTTCCTTCAAATTCTGTCACCACTGCTTCCCTAAACTGTTCCCAATCATGCCACTCATTAGACACCTTGTAAGCCTAGTACCAGTGTGCAGCGCTATTGGTCATATACATTGTTGCAACCACTACCTTGAACCCCTCAAGAATTTTGCACATGGCAAAGAAAGTCTGGCACTTATCCACCCAAATTCTGACATCCGTTCCATCAAACTTTGGAAACTCCATTTTTGGCATCCAAGTTCTTCTTCCTTGTTCTTGATTCCCTCTACTCGATTCCTATACCTTAGTAATTACTGGAGTAGGGGGTGGAACTATACCTGTGGTGGATTCGGTGCTGGAGGAATTTTCGGTAGAACCGTAGGTTGTATATGTAATATCTCGATTATATTTAAGAGAGAAAATTGTATTAGAAAGGATGATGAATTTTAATAAATGGATTTAGCAGTTGTTTCAGGGGGAATTTTGCGTAATCAACAAAACTTGGACCGTGGGCTTTCGACCCACGGTGTCTGGCCCAAGTGGGGAGCTGGCCACATGGGAGGGGGCAGACAACCCTAATCCCTCCCCTCCCATGTGCCACCCCCCTTCACCCCACATTCTAGCTACCACCCCCTTCTCCCCCCTATCCAGCTGCTCCCATCCTTTGCAATCTTCATCAAGACGTCGATCGGAGCTTCAAACGTCATCTGATCGAGCTCAAACTTGGTTAGTGTGTTCTTGACTTGTTGCTCTTTGATTTGTATGGTTGGATTGAGGATTAGTTGAGAGGAGCACCTGTTTTGATAGGGGGTTTTGTCAGCCTGGACTACTGTAGTTTTAGCACAAAGCAGTTTTGGTAGATGATATGTTTGAGTGGTGAAACGATCACAACTTGGGCTGAAATTTTAACAATTTGAAGATAACTCATGTAAATACATTCCTACCAATTTTCATGCAATACCTATCTGTGGTTTGGGAAATCTGAGTTAATAACCGAAGGGGACAGAGTTGTAGTTTCGGGTAGCAGATCGTTTTCTGTTGATCGTATTGCGCTGTAGTTTTGGGTTCCGTAAATGCAAATTTTGGATTTGTCAACTCCTAGAGATTTGTATATATCTATTTTTTTTCTTTCCGTAGAGTGCTCGATCATAATTTTTGGGTAAGCCGTTAGAAAGTTATGATTTTTACAATACTGTTGTCCAGAGTTTCTATCAGTATCTAGCAGTTGTAGTAATTAGTAGATTAAAAATAGTTAAAGATCTAATTAAGGAATTTGACAAACATGACTATTGTAGATAATATATTACGGTTTCCATAGAGACCAAGAATGCAATTTTTGGATAAACATAATGGAAGTTATGGTTTTTGTAAGGTTGATGTCGAGAGAGGAGTCATCTTTTGGCAGTAGTTCGGTAAAATGCAATTTAAAATTACTAAATGGATTAATTAGGGTTCTTGATATGCATGAAAAAGATATATAATGTCTTGAGGATTCTAGAATGTATAAGCTCATAATTTTTGGTTGGGTAGATTAAGAGTTTTGATTTATTTTTTTTGTAAGGTGTCTGTTCTGTTTTGGACAGAACGGGTTTAGGGAGGAAAACAGGACTGTTTTGGGTTGCAATTAGGAGTGATGTTGATTATTTCTTTTGGTGACATATTGTTTTCTTAGTATGTTTATGAATGCTCAGGTGGTGGTGTGAAACTCGACATCGTTCGGCACACGGTTGAGGCAAATGGAAGTATTTGGTAACATATGCAGAGAATATTCATAAAGTACTTATGTTTTACGTATTTGAATGTTTGTTTATGTTCTAGCTGATGAGTAGATTAATTATTTATGTTGTTTAATCAAAGAGATGAAGGTTCATGGATGATTACCTCATTTGCGTCATTCTTTGATTCTTGAGGTTTGGTCTACGTTGTAGCCAAGTAATGAGAAATTTTGAGGTCCTCATCATGTATTAGACGAGCATGAGGTTCCCACACTCGTGGAGTGTGGGCTTGAGGTCCCTGTGCTTGAAGGCGCATGCATAAGTATGCATCGACGGATACATACTTCGCATTACCAGTAAATGCAAAGAGAAGAGAAATGTGCATTTGTGGCATTTGCATTGCATAGCATTAAAAGTTGAACGATTATGATATTATTGTGGATGACTGTATGTGAGAAGTTTTACTATTATAATCAAAGCCTGCTTATGAGGTTTGGTTTATTGTTTTTATTGTACTTCGCTGAGTTTTGGACTCACGTTTGTTGTTATGTTTGTTTTAGGTACATCTTGTGAGGACGTCATGCATGGGAAGGGCTAGAAACATTTGATGCACTCTCCATCATGTTAAACACCATGCATAATAAATATATAACTTAAGTTTAATTGGAGGAACCTACCAGAGAACGTAATCTTTTCATTATGATAGTGTTCACCCTTCGAGGTGTATTTGTTTTCTTGTAATAGAGTCGATGATGACTCCATGGTAAATTTTATGATTATATTTTAAAGTTTGATATATTATCTTACTCGAATATCTATTAGTTGTTTGTTAACCCCTTTAATGGTTAAAATTTCAAAGGAGACTCTACCGAATTAAAGAGAAAAATCTTAGCTTAGTATTCCGTTATTTAATTTTTAGTAGCATTCTAGGCACATGTTGGGCTGGGGTGTTACAGCATAGCTGCCTCCCTAGTTCTTGTCGCCATCAGACCTGCTTCTTCTCTGGATGGAATCAAAAGCCGAGGTGGTGTTGCTATCTTGAGAGTCTTCGCTATCATCACTTGCTCTTGTTGGACTTTGCCGATAGAATCCATCGCCATGGTCACCTTCAACTGCATCTCATCCATTATTGCACCTTGCTGATCAAGCTGTTGGTCTACCGCCACCATGTGTGAGTTCATTTCTTCTCGTATCGACTTCATCTCTGTTTTCCATAACTTCACTAATCTAGCCTCCATTCCTTCCATCGTCATCACCACTTGATGGACATGAACACACTGCTTTGCCAAAGCTGTGGCGTTCCCTCTCTAAGCTGACCGAACCTAGGTTTGGGAACTATAGCAATCGCACTAGGCAATCGCTCCCCCGCCCCTCGGAATTTCACCAGTCAAGGCCGCGAGAATCTCGAAAACGAACTTCAGATCGGCTCAGCTCTGATACCAAATTGTCATGACCTTATTGCCGACGAGATGCCAAGCTTAAGATCAAACAATTTCAACCCCCATAACCCCAGAAGAAGATAGACGGGAGGAAGAAGAGAAAGGGGAAAGTTGTGCTACAAAATTCTATTCTTTTTTATAACACCTGAAAGCGCACAGTGCGAAGGCTTATATGCCACCTCCTTTACTCGGTTACATGGGCCCAACACTCTTCCCTCACTTAACTGCCAGAACACATTCTTACACATGTATGCATTCCGCTTTCCTCTTCATCTTCCCATCATCAATGCTTCAGTTTCGACAAATTCCCAAGTGAAAAGCTTCAGATCTCAAATGAAAATTTGGAAAAAAAATTTAGAGTTGTCTTTTTTTCTTTCTAAATTTCAAGTTGAAAGTTTGTGAAGTGGATCTCCATATTGAAAGATGAAGTGTTCAACTTGAAGCTGATTCTACTGGGAACCTTCCCAACGGACTGCTGACAATGAGTAATGCCTTTGATCTTTCTATGTTGTGGCCTGGATGTGATAATAGGTTTTCTAGCCTTTGTGTTTGATATTACAATGCTACTAAAAATATTTTATTTTTTGTACTTTTTTCTAGTGTTTTTCTATTTTTGATATAATAGAAATAATTATTTCTTAGGCATAACAACAAAATCAAATCTTACTAGAATCTGTAAATGTTGTTGAAACTTCGTATCAAAGCGCAGTGGAGCGAGAAAATAAACATAGGGTGGGCAGACAAATACAACTACTTTTTCATAGTGAACACTAAACTAAAAAAATTATTGTACATACTTAGTAGATGTCATGTACATGCTCCAAGTACCAAACATGTCCAATTATAGTAAATACACAAACAATCCATATGTCATAAGATCAAGTCCCAAAATATCCACAAATAACTCATGAAATTAGTATGAACTTAACTCTAGGCGAGGCTTCCAAATTGTCCGCGAACCTTGACCATGCAGCATTCATGCGGCACCATATATACCCCCATGGAAAGGAACATTGCAAGAAAAACCATTGAAACTGAAGATGGAATTTGGACTAGGCAGGATTAACCATATATATTCATATTGAGAACGCGTCAATGTAGTATATATGCATACTGAGCGAAATAAATAAATTGATGAGTCTATAATAGCCCTCTTTGTTTAGGCTTAGGCTTTTTGGCTTACAGCTTAAAGCCAGCTTTTTGGCGTAATCAGCTTATAAGCCTCTAAGCTTTTAAGCCAAACTTTGTTATTTGGTAGTAAGATTTTTTGTAGGATGTTGGCTTATTGAGTTGTGTGTGAAGGATGAAAGGTCTGAAATGTCCTTAATGGTTTAAATGACATTGTTAAACATGTATTTAAATAGTCATTTTTTCATAGGATCTGAAAATATGACGATACATGCATTTGTACATATGAAACAAAATGGATATCGCTCGTAGTGCATGCTTGTATGTATTTTGGACATTGCGCAACGGAAGAAATGAATATAGAAAGGTCAATATCAGTCAACCAAACAATTGCATAGGTGCAATTGATGGCACACATGTACTTGTTGTTGTTCCAGTAGATGAGCAGGTTGCCCACACTAGTCGTCATGGATATACGTCTCAAAACGTGATGGCAGTGTGTGACTTTGACATGAGGTTTACCTTTGTTGTCACCGGTTGGCCGGGTTCAGCGCATGACACAAGGATTTTCAATAACACTTTGGACAAGTATTCGAACCGGTTTCCACATCCTCCTGAAGGTAATTAGTTTTTTAATCATATAAATAATTGTTATGATAACATTCAAAATTTGTATTGTCAACATTTATAAGTTCCATGTATGCAGAGAGATATTATCTTGTTGATGCGGGTTATCCCAATCGAAAGGGCTATCTAACTCCTTACAAAGGCCAAAAGTACCATCTACTAGAATTTCGCCATGGTCGACAACCGAGTAGGAAATACGAGGTGTTCAATCACGCTCACTCGTCCCTTCGCAATGTGATTGAGCGTTCCTTTGGTGTGTTGAAGATGAAATGGAAAATCTTGTTGGCGTTGCCAAGTTACAAAATGAAGATTCAAACGAAAATTATAATTGCATGTATGGCGCTACACAACTTCATCAGAGATAGTGCTTTATGTGATGAACTTTTTGAGAGATGTGATCTTGACAAAGATTATGATCCAAACAATATACAAACTATATCATTTGGAGGGCACAATGTCAATGGATCAACAATCGATGATGGAGATATGGGTGTCTTTCGTGATAGTATTGCTACTTCTTTA